>OY728140.1:1404363484-1405613484 GCA_963277665.1 Viscum album | reverse complement strand
GATGTCAGTAAGTAAAATGTGGTTCAATGAGATGGAAATAATTTTTGGTTAATAGTAACTTTTTACTTTTTTTACCGAGGTTAATAGTAAATAGGGTAACTAAGGGTAAATATGATATTACTATTACCCTAACACATGTCCTAATTCTATTGGATAAGTTTAATTCGACCTAAAACAAACTTAGGAATACAATATGATCATTTAGGACCACTTGGATTAGATTAGGACATTTATTATTAATTTATTTAAAGAATGGTTAAATAGTTAAAATCCAAGTTTAATAAGTAAATAATTTTTAATATTGAGTTATACATAAGATAAATTCGATTGTAAATATGAATTAGAAAGATAAAAATATTTCCTAAATAATGGTATTTTATTTGTAATTTTTAGACATTAAATAATATAATTTATTTATGACACAATGATGATGCAGTAATTATCTTATTAATGAAATATTGACGTAATTGATGTTATAAACACCAAAATAAATGTAATTTGAGACTTTTTATGAATTACACTAATTTCATAGGTTACTATGATATATTAGTGATGATTTAATCAACTTGGTTCGAACATATAATTCTGTTATGACTTTCACGAAAATCATATATCAAATAGTGTCAAAATTGACAGAAAATAGTTTTTAAAGAAAATATTATATTATTAATTGTTATTTTATTCCTAAAAATCAAAGGTTCGGCCAAATGACTTAGATAAGGATATATAAATTAATAATAAACAACTTGGGGTTCGTTTGGCATGTTATAGTAAGTGTATTAACCATATAGTGAAAGAAAACAAAAAGACACGGTAAAAGTTAAATTATTTAACTTAGAGTTAAATCTAATTGAAAAGGTTAAAATAATACCCTAAACTTGTCTAAATCCTATTGGTTGATAGGCATTCGACCCATCCCCACTTTAGCTTCGAAATAAGACCCTTTGGAACCATTATAAACCGATTTTGACTTTAATATAAAATAATATTTTGAGATATTCCTAAGGTGCCCCTCTCCTCCCTTATAAAAGGGAACCTCCTCCCCCTCCTCCTCACACACCATTGAGTCTTCAAGCTCGGCCAACCACTGCCAAAATCCCTTCTCCACTTCCCTAGAATAATCCTAGAGGTCCTGGTCTTCTTCAAAGACCAATCTTAGTTCCCTAAGTGAAGGATTCAAAGAGGCGTTTCAAAGAAGAGGTAATATCCATTACCGATCTTTTCAACTTCTTTCTTCTTCAACTTCTTCTTCTTTAGTTGTTTCATGATAAAGTAATAACATAAGTATTTATTATATACTGATATGTTATTATAAATATGAAACAACTCTAATTAACCTTCTGTCCATCTTACGAAAAAATGAAATCACCACGCGTGCGTACGTACGGAATACCGTCTCCACGCCGTGGTGTAATCTATTTTCCGCCACCACATTAATTGGATGAGTATGATGGTTTAATGAGTAACTATATATTATTATTATAAAGTGATATTGATACTGAAATAGTATACATAAACTTCAATGCAATTCCACGACCATGGGAATGATATAATCGCTCGTGCGTACGTACGGACTACCGTCTCCACAACGCGATGAGATTCATTCTCAATGATTAACAATTCATGAATGATTATAAAGTATATATAATAAGTACTAATGAAATATATGACATAATAATGATACTGGATTTATTTATATTTATATGTATGTCATCTACTTGATTCCATTCAATTCAATAAGGAAACGAAAACAGCGTTCATGCATACGTACGGACTACCGTCTCCATGAACGGTGTATTTCTTTCCATTTACTGATTTATTATATATATGTATATTATGAATATATATATATATATAAATCATATTTTATATTCTGGAATTAAGTAATCATGATCTAAGTAATCATATGAATAATTACAAGTCAAAACACGGACGACAAATGAAACAATTTAACCAAAACGCTCTTTAACATTGAATTTACAAAAGAACGGGTAAGATAATGTCATAAGTGAACCATATATGATATCATAACAATGAATATGATTCTGTAATAAGTCAATGACATTATTTAAATCATTATACAGGAGGTTCAGACACTTACGAAGCAAATCGGACCTAAGGTAAGGGGAAATATCACAATCTCATTTTTATCCGAGATTGTTTATTCGTAAGTATTTACTGGGGTGTATTTTATCATCCACATCCATGTTTCATCAATATGTAATATTATTTCCATCCACCTACAATTCTTTAAATCCATTTTTACCCTTCGGTGAGTTTTTAGTAATATGTATGAAAGGAATCTTTTGTCGTTTTTCGTACGAGGTACTTTTTGACTTTTTCGACAAAAGTACGAAGAATGTTTTTTTAACTTATACGGAATGAATGGATTTTTAAAACATTATTTCCAAGAAACTTCCTTTACAAGTTTTCAAGATTATTTTTAATCAACTTATTTTATTTTAAAGTTGTATGACATGTTATGAAAGGAAAAATGTTTTTGAAGTAGAAATGATATTTTCCTCGAGAATGGAGTTCAAGTATTTTCTCAAAATTATTTCTCATCTAAGATAATAAAAGGGTTCTGTTTTTATCCCTATTATTACATTGGTTTGATTATGTTGTGATGGAAATATTTTTATGAATTCCTTTATCTTATATGAATTGTTTTATGATGTCATTTTTATTACATGGGTTACGCTATGATGTATGGTTTATGATTATGTGGCACACATAAGAAAGGATTAATTATAAGATGGGTGGGACCTATATCTCCCTCCAATGAATTGGGTAAAGATTTTATATCTCATGAGATAGACATGGATGGAATGGTAGGTTATACCGGTTTAGTGAATCAGCACTGGAACGAGAGTGACTCAATTCAGAAAGGGACTTTGTCCACTAAGATAGTCTTGGCAATGAGTCTCGACTAACAAGAAATTATTCTCTATGATTATGTGTGAATGCCACAAAGTTTCATGTTTTAAGATATGATTATTGTGATTACATTTCACTGCTATGATTTACCCCATGTTATGAAATTATGATCTCTCTTTTGGAGGTTAAGATTTCCAAAAGTTATGTGCTTATGTATATGATGTGATTGATATCTCTTTTGTTTACCCTTACTGAGCATTTAAGCTCACCCTTTTATGTTTTATTTTCCCCAGGATATAAAGAAAGGTTTTAGGTATAATAAAAAGGATGATCTTTATGGGAGATGTTGAAGATCTTTCACCAGGATTAGAGGATTATATTTCGAGTTTCCAAAGACACTAAACTTTTACGGTCCTTGTGTGTGTGTTTTTGTTATATACTAAGTATTCCACAAATGTAATGTAATGTCAATGTACGTTAAGCTTCGGGTCTCTACAGTTGGTATCAGAGGAAAGGTTTACTCAACCTTTGGAAACTAGGATGCGAAAACATTAGTGAGATACCTATAGATATTTCTACGGTATGTCTAGGGATGTCCCTAAGGTTAAGTATACGTATAGGTTATAGTACTAGAACTACGCTAACGATCATAGAATTAAACCTAAGATGTTAGATATTGAAGGTACTCCCCCTTTATTATGTTGTTTTCCCTAGCATGATTTTTGCCTCTCACACTATTCTTTTTGGGTTTTAGACGATGGCTGAAACCCGAAGGAACCGTGTTGATCAATGCAATGGACAATGCAATGATTGTCTTCCTGAACAAACAAATGTAATGGGAGATGGAGTGAAAAATCATATTGCTATACTTACACAAACTATGAATCATTCTGGACTTCCAAATGAGCAGAGAAGGGAACAATATTATATTGAGTCCTTCATGAGGCAACGTCCACCTTCTTTCAGTGGGTCTTCAGATCCACTTGTTGCTGAACAATGGATCAGTACCACTAAAATGATATTTTCAGTTCTTCAATGTTCTGAACATGATAAAGTCATCTTAACAGTATATCGTTTAGAAGGTGAAGCTGATCAATGGCGGAATCTTATCAAGAATACAAGGCAAAGAGATGAAATTGAGTCAATGGAATGGGACGAGTTCAAGAACTTATTTTTCAATAAGTACTTCCCTCGTATTCTTCGAACAAAGATGGAGAAGGAGTTTCTTGAACTAAAGCAAAAGGATGATGAATCTGTTGGTATATACGAAGCGAATTTTACAAGACTTGCAAGGTATGCATCTGGCATTATCATCCAACCTGAAAGTAAAGTTGATCGATTTTTCAGTGGCTTAAAACCAAGTATTAGAAGGGCATTAACTATAAGAGACTTCAGTATCTATGAAGAAATTGTGCGTTGTGCTATCAAGGTAGAAATGGATGTTGGTGTTACATATCCATCTCATGGTTTTGACAAGAAACGAAATATGGAGTTCAAGGAGAAATCTCAGAATAATGGTGAAAAGAAGATGAATGTTTCCATATGCACAAAGTGTGGAAAGAAGCATGGTGGAGATTGTCTTAAAGGGGCTAGAAAATGTTTTAAGTGTGGAAAAGAAGGTCATCGAGCAGCTGAGTGTCGAAGTAATGGAAAAAGGGTTTCTAATGATGTGAATAAAGAAAACACTGCAGAGAACGCACCACCAACACTTCAATGCTTCAAGTGCAAGGAAATAGGGAATTATGCTAATAAATGCCCTAATACAAGGGTTAGTGATGATCAACATGAGCAACCACTGAAGGCAAAGGACAAAGGGAAGTCACATGCGATCACTTTTGGCAATGTTGAATATGACAACGATGTGATGAAATGATTAAGTGTTTATGTAATGGGATTCCAAAATAATGTTGTATCATTGAGTATTGCAATATTTATTGATGTGGTATTCAAATTGATTGAAATAATTTTTGGAAATAAGATGATATGCGCATAATGAAGGGAAAACGAGAAAATGAAATATTTAATAGTATTCATGAGCTCATGATTGATATAAGGACTAAGTGATATCATGGTTTGAGTATATAGAATTTTGAGGATTTTGGTATGTGGAAAGTGTTAACTTTAAACTGCATTCATGTTTTCACTAAGGTATTCAAGAGAATACATGATTAAGGACTTTGAATGTTTAGAATGTGACCAACAAGACATATCTTATGGGGATCAACGATGGTATTAAATCTCTGGTAATTGTTTTCACTATATTAAGAGAGTGGACTGCAATATTATGGGTAATCCTGATGATTGGAATGGATTATGTTGGACATAAGTTAGTATTGTTTAAGGATAGAAGTTTTTTTAGAAAAAGGACAACCTGCAGGACGGGCGACAGCCCATCGCGTCGGACAAGGCTGTGGGAATCGAACCCACAACCGAAATGCGACTGGCCTTTATCGACTACCACTGGCCTACAAGAAGTCCCTGTTTAGTAGAAACTAGTTTTATTATATTAAGCAGTATGATATATGAAGTATAAGTCTATTTTAGGAACCATATATGATTAATCTCACTATAGATCGACTTATGTATATAAATTTTGCTAAACTTTTGTTTGAGACAGATGGAATGACCTGTCATTCTATCACATGATCTGCTAACACTTCACGAATAACAAATTCAACTTCATTTATTTAAGAGATGAAGTGGAAATTGTTCAAGGCACGAACAATAGTGATATTGTACCAAAATAAAGGGAGTATTTATTCTAATTCAAATTCTTCAACTTTAGGGAAACGATCTTGAAAACCAAAAAAATGTTGTCCTAGTGATCTTATATCTGAGTAATCGGATGGTACCTTGGATCGTCACAAATTTATGGATTTGTGATTGTTGGGTTTTCCATAGCCATGTTCTCTACCACTCTCCATCAGAACATGATGGTTAGATTTCTCTTTCATATCTATATTTTTACCTATGTGGAAACCCAGCGATTAGTTTATTTGGGTAACCATTACGTTTCAAACATTCGTTTTTAAAGATTGGTTTTGGTATTCCTTTTTATGATGTGGGTTTCTATTAAAGAAACTTTCGAATAGTAAACCATTTATAACCCCGATGAATTTCGAGGGCGAAATTCATTTTAAGGGGGGTAGAATGTAACAGCCCCAGATTTTATGAAAACTATTCTTTTTAATTTTATTAATGTCTTGTGTTGTACGCTACACCAAAAGGAGCTTGCACAACACGCATCCTTGACTTGCCTTGCATTACACGCAATCACAACCTTCCTCGATAGCGTGTGTAGTACGCAATACTGAGTTTCACGAAACAACGATATGCTATTAAAATATTATTAAAACTAGCCGTTATGAATAGTAATAACCACATTTTAAAATTTTATAAATTTTATCCCTCAAAATGGTCTTCATTTTTAGATTCGGATTATCGAATTTAGCCTAAGGTGAAATTTTGGTACTTTTCGGATAACTTTCATATTCTGATTAATAGTGAAAATTACTAAATTATAATTAAAAACAACTTTTTTAATCAAAATAAATAATAGTGATAAATTATTAATTTGAGTGGTTTTAAAGTATATTTTGAATATATTTTTACAATTTAATACAATGTTGGTCATTGGATGTAATTTCACATTTAAACCAGACATAAACAAGTGTCAATCTTTTGATAGATATTGTTTCTTAAAAACACGCTATTTGTTTTAACAATGGGATTTAATTATAAAATTAATTAATGCAACTTCTATGTTATGAATTTGGGAAAATTGACTTCATTTTTGAATTCGGAATATGAAATATAGCTTAGGATGAAATTTTGACATTTTTCTGAAAACCATCAATTTTTGATGAATAGTGAAACTACTAAGTGGTAGTTAAAAAACTGAATTTTTCATAAAACATAATTTTACCGCTTCTGTAAATGGAATTTAAAAAATCCAAGAGATACGGTTGATGTCAGTAAGTAAAATGTGGTTCAATGAGATGAAAATAAATTTTGGTGAATTGTAACTTTTTACTTTTTTTTACCGAGGTTAATAGTAAATAGGGTAACTAAGGGTAAATATGATATTACTATTACCCTAACACATGTACTAATTCTATTGGATAAGTGTAATTCTACCAAAAACAATCTTAGGAATAAAATATGATCATTTAGGCCCAGTTGGATTAGATTAGGACATTTATTATTAATTTATTTAAAGAAGTGTTAAATAGTTAAAATCAAAGTTTAATAAGTAAATCATTTTTAATATAGAGTTATACATAAGATAAATTAGATTGTAAATATTAATTAGAAAGATAAAAAGAGTTCCTACATAATGGTATTTTATTTGTAATTTTTAGACATTAAATAATATAATTTATTTATGTCACAATGATGATGCAGTAATTATCTTATTAATGAAATATTGACATAATTGATGTTATAAACACCAAAATAAATGTAATTTCAGACTTTTTATGAATTAAACTAATTTTATAGGTTACTATGATATATTATTGTTGATTTAAGCAACTTTTTTTGAACATATAATTTTGTTATGACTTTCACAAAAATCATATATCAAATAGTGTCAAAATTGACACAAAATAGTTTTTAAAGAAAATATTATATTATTAATTGTTATTGTATTCCTAAAAATATAAGGTTCTCCCAAATGACTTATATAAGGATATATATATTAATAATAAACAATTTTGGGTTCGTTTGGCATGTTTTAGTAAGTGTATTAACCATATAGTGAAAGAAAACAAAAAGACACGGTAAAAGTTAAATTATTTAACTTAGAGTTAAATCTAATTGATAAGGTTAAAATAATACCCTAAACTTGTATAAATCATATTGGTTGATATTATTTCGACCCATAACCACTTTAGCTTCGAAATAAGACCCTTTGGAACCATTATAAACCGATTTTGACTTTAATATAAAATAATATTTTGAGATATTCCTAAGGTGCCCCTCTCCTCCCTTATAAAAGGGCACCTCCTCCCCCTCCTCCTCACACACCTTTGAGCCTTCAAGCTCGGCCAACCCCTACCAAAATCTCTTCTCCACTTACCTAGAATAATCCTAGAGGTCCTGGTCTTCTTCAAAGACCAATCTTAGTTCCCTAAGTGAAGGATTCAAAGAGGTGTTTCAAAGAAGAGATAATATCCATTACCGATCTTTTCAACTTCTTTCTTCTTCAACTTCTTCTTCTTTAGTTGTTTCATGATAAAGTAATAACATCAGTATTTATTATATACTGATATGTTATTATAAATATGAAACAACTCTAATTAACCTTCTATCCATCTTACGGAAAAAGGAAATCACCGCGCGTGCGTACGTACGGAATACCGTCTCCACGCCGTGGTGTAATCTATTTTCCACCACCACCTTAATTGGATGAGTATAATGGTTTAATGAGTAACTATATATGATTATTATAAAGTTATATTGATACTTAAATAGTATACATACACTTCAACGCAATTCCACGACCATGGGAATGATATCATCACTCGTGCGTACGTACGGACTACCGTCTCCACGACGCGATGAGATTTATTCTCAATGATTAACCATTCATGAATGATTATAAAGTATATATAATAAGTACTAATGAAATATATGACATAATAATGATACTGGATTTATTTATATTTATATGTATGTCATCTACTTAATTCCATTCAATTCAATAAGGAAACGAAAACAGCGTTCATGCGTACGTACGGACTACCGTGTCCATGAACGGTGTATTTCTTTACATTTACTGATTTATTATATATATGTATATTATGAATATATATATATATATAAATCATGTTTTATATTCTAGAATTAAGTAATCATGATCTATGTAATCATATGAATAATTACAAGTCAAAACACGGACGACAAATGAAACAATTTTACCCAAAACGCTCTTTAACATGGAATTTACAAAAGAACGGGTAAGATAATGTCATAAGTGAACCATATATGATATCATAACAATGAATATGATTCTGTAATAAGTCAATGACATTATTTAAATCATTATACCGGAGGTTCGGATACATACAAAGCATATTGGACCTAAGGTAAGGGGAAATATCACAATCACATTTTTATCCGAGATTGTTTATTCGTAAGTATTTACTGGGGTGTATTTTATCATCCACATCCATGTTTCATAAATATGTAATATTATTTCCATCCACCTAAAATTGTTTAAATCCATTTTTACCCTTCGGTGAGTTTTTAGTAATATGTATGAAAGGAATCTTTTGTCATTTCTCGTACGAGGTACTTTTTGAATTTTTCGACAAAAGTACGAAGAATGTTTTTTTAACTTATACGGAATGAATGGATTTTTAAAAAATTATTTCCAAGAAACATTCTTTACAAGTTTTAAAGTTTATTTTTAAACAACTTATTTTATTTTAAAGTTGTATGACATGTTATGAAAGGAAAAATGTTTTTGAAGTAGAAAGGATATTTTCCTCAAGAATGGAGTTCAAGTATTTTATCAAAATTATTTCCCATCTAAGATAATAAAAGGGTTCTGTTTGTATCCCTATTATTACATTGGTTTGATTATGTTGTGATGGAAATATTTTTATGAACTCCTTTATCTTATATGAATTGTTTTATGATGCCATTTTTATTACATGGGTTACGCTATGATGTATGGTTTATGATTATGTGGCACACATAAGAAAGGATTCATTATAAGATGGGTGGGACCTATATCTCCCTCCAATGCATTGGGTAAAGATTTTATATCTCAAGAGATAGACATGGCTGGAATGGTAGGTTATACCGGTTCAGTGAATCGGCACTAGAACGAGGGTGACTCGATTCAGAAAGGGACTTTGTCCACTAAGATAGTCTTGGAAATGAGTCTCGACTACCAAGAAATGATTTTCTATGATTATGTGTGAATGCCACAAAGTTTCATTTTTTAAGTTATGATTATTGTGATTACATTTCACTGCCATGATTTACCCCATGTTATGAAATTATGATCTCTCTTTTGCAGATTAAGATTTCCAAAAGTTATGTTCTTATGTATATGATGTGATTGATATTTCTTTTGTTTACCCTTAATGAGAATTTAAGCTCACCCTTTTATGTTTTCTTTTCCTCGGGATATAAAGAAAGGTTTTAGGTATAATAAAAAGGAAGATCTTTATGGGAGATGTTGATGATCTTTCACCAGGATTAGAGGATTATATTTCGAGTTTCCAAAGACACTAACTTTTACGGTCCTTGTGTGTGTGTTTTTGTTATGTACTAAGTATTCCGCAAATGTAATGTAATGTCAATGTACGTTAAGCTTCGGGTCTCTACACCCAAGTACCGTAATAGTTTAATGTCTTTGGAAAATTGGAACATAATATTCTATTCATGGTTAATGATCTTCAACATCTCCCATAAAGATCATCCCCTTTTTTTCTTACCTAAAACCTTCTTTAATATCCCGAGGAAAAGAAAACCTATAATGGGTGATCTCAAATTCTCAGTAAGGGTAAGCATGGAGAATATAAAACAAATAATATACATTTGAACATAAAAACATGAACATAAAATTGAAACATCAAATTCATGAGTTTTGAAATAAATATTGGCAGTACAGAAGGCATTGATCATAAAAGAACATCAATCATGATAAAATAGCATCAGAATAAAATATTTAATTTTGTAAAAACATTAAGAACATGATATTATTTCCATAGTAGCCAAGGCATTACTGCCAAGACCATCATAGTAGACAATTTCCATTACTGAACTGGATTTACTTGTCCTTCCAGCCCTGTATTACGGAACCGGATTTTACTAGTAGTTCCAGCCATGTCTATCTCATGAGATATAAACCTTTACCCAATTAATTTGAGTGATATATAGGTCCCACCGATCTCATATTTAAATCATTCATTCATGTGCCACAATATAAACATAAATCATTCATCATAACACAATGAATAAAATGGGTATCATAAACATCATCCCATCATAACATAATCCGTATGAAAAACTATGGAAATAATTTCATCATAAAAAGAATCTGACCATGTAAATAATAGAGACATTAATCTTGAAACATAACCGCATTGAATAATGTCATTATAGATGGAAAATAGTTTTGATAAAACACTTGAAATTAATTCTTGAGGAAAATATCTTTTCTTCTTTCAAAACATTTTCTTTTCTTAATATGGAGTGCAATTTAAAAATAAAAGAATTTTGATGAAAATACTCATGAAATATTGTATAGTAATCTTTATAGAAATATGGTGTTATGAAACTGTAAAAATCTATTCATGCCGTAACATTTAAAAAAACATTCTCCTCGTACTTTTTCCAGAATTGTCAAAAAGCACCTAGTATGGTAATCAAAAGAATGATTCCTTACATACCATGTGGTAAAAGTAAAAAAGGGTAAAAATGAATTTTAACATTCATGTAATAATATTAAACATTTTATGAAATCATTTTTTGAAAGCATGGACATTGATGATAAATATAACCCTAGTAAATACATATGAATAAACAATCTCAGATAAGAACAAGATTGGAATAATTATCCCTAACTATTTATGATCGGTGGAATCATACGTGTCATAAAACAAAGGAAATTACATGAATATATAAATATCATATCCTTTATAATAAATATCACAAATCATTCATGTAAAACACTATACAAATAGAATAGATGTTTATTAAGGAAAATGTCTCACAGAAATAAAAGTGAGACAAAATAATCCCCTACCATAGGTCCAATTTCTTCCATATGGGTCTCAAACTCTATTATAGTGGGTTTAAACAAATTATTAACTTGTAAAATAACCATAATAATATTAATGATATCATATATGATTCACATAGGTCTTTGTATTACTCATTCATTTGTCAATTCCATGTTAAAGAAGCGTATTGGGTAATAATCATTTCATTTATCATATGTGTTTGGACTTGTTGTTCCTGATATCATTACTTATATCATGATTTATATACTTGCAGAATGTAAAAAATATTTATATATAATATATATTCAGAATATAATATATATTATAGATTGATAAATTGAATGAAATACACCATTTAGGGAGACATTAGGTCGTACGTATGCATGAACGGTGTTTTAATTTCCTTATTAAATTGAATAGAGTTAAAAGAAACATATATATATACATAAATACAGTAGAATAATTATTTCATATTTTTTATGATTACTTATTATATATACTTTATAATCATTCGTGAATGGCTAACATGGAGAATGAATCTCATCGCACCGGGGAGACCGTAATCCGTATGTATACACGAGCGATGATATTAGTCCTATAGTTATTTCATGGAATTGGAGTTGATGACAAAATATATCATAATTAGAATCATGTTATAATAAGCATATATAGTTATTATTTCCCCCATTATACCCATACATGTATGGTGGTGTTGGAAAAACAGATTACATCACAGTGTGGAGACGGAATTCCGTACGTATGCACGCGCGGTGATTTATTTTTCTGTAGGATGGATTGGAGGTGAAATGGGGTTATTTAATATTTATAATAATATATCAGTATATTAGTTATACTGACGTTATTACATTAAAATTATACAAATAAAGAATATGATGTAGAAAAAAAAATAAATTTGAATGAATCGGTAAAGGATATTACCTCTTCTTTGACGCGCCTCTTCTAAACCTATTTTTAGGGAACTAAAGTTGGTCTTTGAAGAATACCATGACCTCTAGTATGTTTCTATGTTAGTGTATAAGAGAGATGGTTAGATATTTTTTGTTCTTGAAGGCACAAAATGTTGTGAATTGGGGAGGGAAGAGGTGACCTTTTATATGGGAGGAGAGGGGCACCTTGGGAAACCTCAAAAATTATTAACTTATAATAAATTCAAATCACACATAAAACCCTCCATAAATGACTCAATTCTATTATTAGATGATATAGGTTTGTAATATCATCATGAAGTAAAATTTAGACATGCTTTATGTTCATTTTAATCCTTATCATTTTTATCTATCCTTATTTAATCTATTTAATTTTATTTGTTTTCATAATATTCTAATTATTAAATTATTAAGAATACTTACATATTTTTTGATATTTTTACATAATTAGATAAATTATTAAATTTTAGACCACAAAATTTTCAAATTGTATTTTTTAAATATTTTTGTGATTTTTAATCAATTTAATAATATGTTATTTTTATAAAATATCAATAGTGTCAACATTGACACTATTCATTTATTTGAATTTAAATTAAAAAAAAGAGAATATATTGGATGAAAAATATTTAATAGGTTTTTAACATGTCATATTCTACTATAAAATTCATGGAGCATATTAATTATCTCATATAATATTTATTTTAATATTTTTAAAACCATTTATTTGATATTTCTCTCAATAAAATAATTACTACAACATATTTGTATAATTATTTAATATATGTTTTTGTAACATAAAAATTAAAAATAAAACACTATGATAAATATAAATATAATCGATTTCATAATAATACTTTTTGTTGAATTTATATTCGAAAATACCCAACTTTTAAAATGTTATTTTTATTAAATTATGAAGGTGACAACTTTGACATCATTTAAAATAAAATAATATAAGTGTCATTATCACTTTTATAAGTCTCAAAATATTAAAAAAAATTGACCTATGGATTCTTATGGTTTCTAAGTACAAGAAAAATAAGTTTTCGTCAGGTGTTTGGGCCTTTTATGGGTATTATTAGTCCAATAAAAACAATATTATTGATTTTTCACTAAATAAATAATTTATGCACCATTAATGTTTAAGATATTAATGTAATTATATATTTATTAAATTAATAAATAAATTACCATGATAAATTAAACCAATTTATATTTCAGATGATAATTTATAACTGAATTTGTATTCTGTAAAACATTATATTAAAAATAATTTAGTTATTAACCTTTGAGTGATACATATTTCACTTTCATTTAAATAAAATAATCTAATGTTCATAATCACATACAAGTGGGATCTAATAGATACCGTTTCAGCCCAATTATATTTTTGTATGAAATATAATCCTCTAATTTTATTAAGACAAGTTTTTCAGTAATTTTATATCAGTATTTTTACCCTTAATTAACTAATTTACCTTTAATAGTGGTAAATATAATTTACCATAGTTACTATTCATAATGCCCATAAATAAAAAGTAGCATATTAACATAATTTGGACCTATTGATGCCAAATATGAAATCCATTTTTCTATATTCAAAAAACATAAGTTGCAGTAATTAATATAAAATTAATCCCATTGTCCAAAAAAACATGTTTTTGATTAAAACATTACAAAAGATTGAATTGATTTTACCTTGGAATTCAATGTAAAATTAATGATAATGATATAAATTTTATTGAATGGTAAAAATATATTCTAGTTATACTTTAAAACCATTCAATATTATTATTTATCTATATAAATCATTTTGATGAATAAAGTTTTTTTATTTAAAATTTACCATATTTCTACTATTCATCAAAATATGAAAGTTTACAGAAAAATATTAAAAAATTATCCAAAGTAAATTTTGATATACTTATTGCAATTAATAAGTTTATTTTGTCAAATTGAACTCATAAAAATGTCAGAAAATATATATAAAGTGGGTGCTCCATCCAAAGGTGGAAAAACATCATTTTTAAAAAAAATACTTATTTTAACCAAAACAATATGTTTATTCTCATACCATATTCTAGATAATGATTAAGATGAATGATAATGTGATAAAATTCAAGATTTGGGTCATACTATTCATAACGGCTAGTTCATAATAATATTATTACAATATATCATTGTTTAGTGAAACTCGGTATTGCGTACATGACACGCTATTGATGAAGTTCGCTTTTGCATTCAACACAAACCAAGAATAGTGTTTTTTATGATACAAGCTAATATGGTGTAGCGTATAGTGCAAGAAAATATTGGTGTAGTATATAACACAAGATATCAAATAAATTACAAATAATATTTCTCATAAAATCTGGGGGTGTTACATTCTTCCCCCCTTAAATTGAATTTCTCCCTCGAAATTCGCCTGGGTTATAAATGGTTTACTACGTGAATGTTTCTTTCATAGAAACCCACATTGTAAAAAGGATTAATAAAACTTAATTTTAAAAACTAATTTATGAAAGGTAACGATTACCCAAAATGACTCATCCCTGGGTTTCCAGACAGGAGGACATAGGTTAAAATATGGATATGGAAGAGAAATATAACCATCATGTTCTGATGGAGAGTGGTAGAGAACATAGATAGGAAAAAGCCAACAATCACAAAGCCATAATTTTTTTATGATACAAGGTACCATCTAATTCATCCGATATGAGGGTACTAGGACAACATTTTTGGTTTTCAAGATCCTTTCCCTACTGATGAAGAATTTGTTTATTTTTTCAATTAATAGAAATACTTACTTGATATTGGTACAATCTCAACGTTGTTCGTGCCTTGAACAATATCAACTTTATCTCTTAAATTAATGGTGTTGAATTTGTTATTGTTGAAGTGTTAGCAGATCGTGCAATAGAATGATCGGTCATTCCATTTGTCTGAAACAAACGGTTAGAAAAAGTTATTAAATATACATAAGTCCATATATAGTGATATTAATTGTATATGGCTCCAAAAACGGACTTATACTTCACATATCATACCACATAATAAAATAAAACTAATTTCTACTAACCAGGGAGTTCCTGTAGGACATTGGTAGGCGATAAATTCCCATCACACTTCGGTTGTGGGTTCGATTCCCATATCCTTATCCGACGCGATGGGTTGTCGCCCATCCTGCAGGTTTTCCTTTTCCTAAAACTACATTTTTATAATATTTCATCAATAATAAATGTTATAGACTTAAAAAATACTATCTGATTTACAACGTAATCCATTTCAACCATTAGGCATATCCAAAATACTTCTGTCCAATCGCATAGTACAAAGATAACAATTTCTAGAAATGTCATATAACAAGCATGTGAATACTATCATTAAACCCCAATATATCATAAGATATATCTTGTTGGCCACATTCCAAACAACTAAATAACTTAACCATTTATTCTTTTGAAACATAAATTACAATAGAACCTTAGTGAAAACATGAATGATGTCAAAAGTTAATTGTTTCCACATACCAAAATCCCAAAGTTTATTTATAGTCAAACCATGATGTCACTTTGTCTTTATATCATTTATGAGCTCATTAATACTATCAAACATATTATTTTCTCAAAATCCCTTCATTATGCACATATCATATTCTTTCCAAAAATATTTGAATCACTTTTCAGGGTTATCGGTACCATATAATTATTGAAAACCACAATAAGCCAATACATAGATATTTCAATATTCCACGATACTATAAATGATATACCACAACAATATTTTGGAATCCCATTACATAGACACTTAATCATTCGACCAATTCGTTGTCATATTCATCATTGCTAATAGTGTTCTCATGTGACTTACCTTTGTCCTTTGAATTAAGTGGTTGTTGATATCGATCATCGTTAACACTTGGATTATGGTATTGGTTAGCATAATGCCCCATTTCCTTAAACTTGTAGCATTGAAGTGTTAATGGTGCGTTCACTGTAGTCTTTTCTCTAATCACATCATTAGCTACCTTTTTCCCATTACATCAACACTCAGCTACTTGATGACCTTCTTTTCCAAACATAAAACATTTTATAGTCCCTTTAAGACAATCTCCACCATGCATCTTTCCACACTTTGATCATAAAGAATCATTCTTATTATTTTCACCACTGTTGTGAGATTTTTCCTTGAACTCCATCTTTCGTTTCTTGTCAAAACAATGAGATGGATATATGTAACAATCTTCCAGTGTTACCTTGATTGCCCAAGTCGCAATTTTTTCATATCTACTGAAGTCTATTATAGATGATTTCATTCAGAGACTTCATTTTAATGCCAATAAAGAATCGATCAACATTACTTTCAGGTTGGATGATAAAGCATGATATATACCTTGTAAGCCTTGTAATATTTGCCTTGTATATACCAACAAATTTGTCATTCATTTTCATAATCTCAAGGAACACTTTTTTATATTTTTTTGAAAAATACGAGGGAAGTACTTATTGAAACACATGTTCTTCAACTTGTCACATTCCATGGATTCAATTTTATCTTGGGGCCTTTATTCTTAAATACAGTACACCACTAGTCTGCTTCACCTTCTAAACAGTAAACAACCAAAATGAATTTTCCATGTTCTAAACAGAGAAGTATGGAAAAGGTCATATCAATGGTACTGATCAATTGTTCATTAACAAGTGGATCAGAAGACCCATCAAAAGAAGGTGGACCATGCCTCATGAAGGACTCAATAGAATATTGTTCCTTTCTCTGCTCATTTGGAAGTACAGAATGATTCATAGATTGAGTAAGTATAGAAATAATATTTTGAACTCCATTTACCATAATATTTGGTTTTTCAAAAGGAGAATCATTGCATTTCCTAGTGCATTTATCATTAACTCGGTTCCTTCGGGTTCCAGCCATTATCTAAAACCCAAAAAGAATAGTGTGAGAGGAAAAAATCATACTAGGAAAACAACATAATCCAGGGGATTACCTTCAATATCTATCATATTAGGTTTGATCCTAGGTTTATCATTATTATTATCATAATTATAGGACTGTAACCTATACTTATACTTAACCATATAGACTTCCCTAGACATACTTTTCAAATATCTCTAGGGACCTCACTAAAGATTTCGCATCCTAGTTTCCAAAGGATAACTAAACCATTTCTCTGATACGAATTATAGCATTTTAAAATTATTTATCGTAGACTATAATTGTACCTATAAAGGAACTCCAGGGGCGGCTACACCCACTGGGGGGGGGACACACCATTATCCGCAGTTGCAACCATTTCCTCATGAAGCCCTTGGGCGGAGAGCCATTTTTTCATCCAATGATCACACGTGAGAGTTCCCAAGGATCAGATTCATTCCTACCTCATTTTATCTGATACCAACTATAGAGACCCAAGCTTGACGTACATGGAAATCAAATTAAATTTTAATAATACTTAATATATAACCAAAATAGACAACCATGGACCTTAATAGTTTAGTGTCTTTGGAAACTCAGAACATAATCTTCTTATCATGGTGAAAGATATTCAACATCTCCCATAATGATATTACCCTTTTGTTTTCTTACCAAATACCATTATTTATATCATAGGGAAAAGAGAACATATAAAGGGTGATCTCAAATGCTCACTAAGGTTATGCATTGTGATAATAAAGAAAACCATATACATTTTAACTTGATAACATGAAAATAATGATTAAACATCAAAATCTTGAGTTGTGAAATAAATCTTGGCAGTACGTAAGGCATAGATCACAAAGGAACATCAATCATGATAAAATGTAATGGGAATAAAACATGTAATTGTGGAAAACCACTATTCACATGATATGATTTCGATAGTAGCCAAGGAATTCTTACCATGACCATCATAGTGGACAAAGTCCATTACTGAACCGGGTTTACTTGTCTTTCCAGCCATGTATTTTTGAACCAAATTTTACTTTCCATTCCAGCAATGTCTATCTCATGAGATATAAATATTTACCAAATGCATTGGAGGGAGATATAGGTCCCCCCCATCTCGTAATGAAATTATTATTTCACGTGCCACAAAATAAATAAAAATCATTCATCAAAACCCAACGATTAAAATGGGTTTCCAAAACATCATCCCAGAATAACATAATCCATATAAAATAATCGATACAATTTCATCATTAACAATATCAATCCAGGTAAATAATAGAAACATTATGCTTAAAACATAACCATATTGACGATTGACATCATAGATGGAAAATAGTTTTGATAAAACACTTGAAATGAATTCTTTAGGAAAATATCTTTTCTTCTTTAAAATCATATTCATTACTTAAAATGGAGTGCAATTTAAAAAAGAAAATAATTTTGATGAAAATACTCATGAAATATTGTATAGGAAGATTGATGGAAATAATGCGTTATGATACTATAAAAATCCATCGATGTCGTATAATTTAAAAACCATTCTCCTCATACTTTTGCCGGAAAAGTCAAAAAGTACCTCGTATGGTAAAGAAATGAAAGATTTCTTCCATACCATGAGGTAAAAGTCAAAAATAAAGTAAAAATGAATTTTAAAATACATGTAAGAATAGTAAACATTTTGTGAAATCATTTTTTGAAAACATGGACATTGATGACAAATATAACCCCAATAAATACATATGAATAAACAATCTTAGATAAGAACAAGATTGGAATAATTATCCCTTACCATTTATGATCGGTGGAATCAAACATGTCATGAAATAAATAAAATTACATGCATATATAAATATCAGATCCTTTATAATAAATATCATAAAAAATTCATGTAAAATACCATACAAAATGAATCGATAGTGATAAAGCATATGTATCATAGAAATAAAAGTGAGATGATATAATCCCTTAACGTAGGTCCAATTTCTTCTGTATGTGTCTGAGACTCCTGTATAGTGGGTTTAAACATATTATTAACTTGTAATAGAACCATAATAATATTTATGATATCATATATGATTCACTTAGATCTTTGTATTTCCTGTTCATTTATCAATTCCATGTTAGAGCAACATTTTGAGTAATAATCATTTCATTTATCATACGTGTTTGGACTTGTAGTTATTCATATCATTACTTTTTTCCTGAGTTAATTAATTACATAATGTAAAAAATATTTTTATAAAATATATATTTAAAATATAATATATATAATATATCGATAATTTGAATGAAATACACTGTTCCTGGAGATGGTAGGCCGTACGTACGCATGAACGCTATTTTCGTTTCCTTATTAAATTGAATGGAAGTAAATGAAATATATATATATATACATAAATCTAGTGGAATTATTATTTCATATGTTTCATTATTACTTTTTATATATACATTATAATCATTCTTGAATGGCTAACATGGAGAATGAATCTGATCACATCGTGGAGATGGTAATCCGTACGTACGCATGAGAGATGATATCATTCCCATAATTATTGAATGTAATTGGAGTGGATGATAAAATATCTCATAGTTAGAATCATGTGATAATAAGAATATATTGTTATTATTTCCTCTATTTTACCCATCCATGTAAGGTGGTGGTGGAAAATATATTACAGCAGAGCGTGGAGACGGTATTTCGAATGTACGCACGAGCAGTGATTTCGTTTTTGTAGGAAGGGAAGAAGGTAAAATGGGTTTCTTCATATTTATAATTAAATATCAATATATGAGTTATACTGATGTTATTACTTTAAAATTAAACAAACAAAGAACATGACGTATAAGAAGAAATAAATTTGAATGAATCCGTAAAGGATATTACATATTCTTTGATACGCCTCTTCTAAAACTCCTCTTAGGGCACTAACGATGTTATTTGAAGAATAAAATGACCTATAATATGTTTATATGGAATCAGAGAAGAGAAATGGGAAGGTTTTGGCCATACTTGAAGGCTAAAAATGCTGTTAAGTATAGAGGGAGGAGGTGCCCTTTTATAAGGGATGAGAGGGGAACCTCTAGAAACATCAAAAATATTAATTAATAATAAATGTAAACTCTACATAAAAACCTCAAAAAATGAATAAATTGTAATATGAGATGCGATAGGGTTGTAATCTCATCATCCAATAAAATTTATACATTTTTTATGTTTATTTTAAAACTTATCATTTTTATTTATCCTTATATAGTCTATCTAATTTTATTTGTGGTAATAATATTCTAATTATTAAATTGATATTAATACTTACTTAGTTGTTGTTAATTTTCCATAATTAGAGAAATTATTACATGTTAGACCATGTAATTTTTTGTTTTTAAATTTTAATTATTTTTTTGATTTTTAATCAATTTAATAGTATGTTTTTTTATAAAATATCAATAGTGTCATTTTTGAAAATATTCATTTATTTGAATTTCAATAAAATAAAAAAAGAGAATAAATTAAAACCAAAATATTTTATAGGTTCATAACATGTTATATTAATATATAAAATTAGTGGATCATATTAATTAGTTCATATATTATTTATTATAATATTTTTAAAACCATTTTTTTTTTGACATTTCTCTTAATAAAATAATTTCTACAACATTTTTGTATAATTATATAATATACGTATTTGTTTCATAAAAATTAAAAATAAAATAAAATTATGAATATAAATCTAATATATTATAAAATAATACTTTTATTCGAATTTAGCTTCTAAGACACCCAACCTTTAAAATGTTCTGTTTATTAAATTATGTACGTGACAACTTTGACATCATTTAAAATAAAATAATATATGTGTCATAATCACTTTTATAAGGCTCCCAATAGTCAACAATTCGACATTTGGATGCTTATGGTTCATATTTACATGAACAATAAGTTTTGGTCATGTTTTTGGGCCTTTAATGGGTATTATTTGTCTAATGAAATCTATACTATTTATTTTTTACTAAAGAAATAATTTCTGCATCATTAATGTATAATCTATTACGGTAATTTTATATTTATTTAAAATTATAAATAAATTACCCTAATAAATAAAAACCATTTATATTTTAAATGTGTATTTATAACCGAATTTATATTCTGTATAACCATATATTAAAAATAATTAAGTTATCAAAATTTGAGTGAGACATTTTTCACATTCATTTAAATAAAATTAATTAATTTCCTTAATCACATACAAGTGGGTTCTAATAGATACCATTTAGAACAAATTATATTTTAGGACGAAATATAATAATCAAATTATATTAAGACATGTGTTAGGCTAATTTTATAATATTATTTTTACCCATAATTACCCAATCTACCTTTAACTGTGGTAAATAAAATTTACCGTAGTTACTATTCATAATGCCAAAAAATAAATGTTATCCTATTAAAATAATTTAGAACTAATGATTACAAATATAAAATAAATTTTTTCAAATTCAAAACATTGAAGTTTCAGTAATTAATTTAAAATTAATCTTGATGCCGAAAAAAGGGTTTTTTGTTTAAAACATTGCAAAATATTGAATTGATTTTATCTATGAATTCAATGTAAAATTAATGATAATGACATAAATTATATTATATAGTAAAAATATATTATATTTATATTTTAAAAATAGTATATTATAATTTAACCATATAAATTATCTTGATGAAAATATTGTTTTTAATTATAATTTAGCGTATTTTTACTATTCATGAATATATGAAAGTTTACAGAAAAATATTAAAAAATTATCCAAAGTAAATTTTTATATAATTATTGCAATAAATAGATTTATTTTTTCAAATTGAACTCATAAACGTGTGAAAAAGTAGATTTAATGTGGGTGCACCATCAAAAGGAGACAAAACTGATTTTTTTTTAAAATACTTATTTTACCCGAAAAATTTATTTTGTTCTCATACCATGTTCTAGATAATGTGTAAGATGAATGATAATTTTTTAAAATTAAAAATTTGGTTAATTATAATCATAATGTCTAGTTCATATTAATATTATAACAATATATCTTTGTTTAGTGAAACTCGGTATTGCGTACAACACATGCTATTGAGGAAGGTCGCTCTTTCATGCAACACAAGCCAAGAATAGTGTTTGAGTATACTAAAAGATAATACAATGTTGTGTATAGTGCAAGATAATATTGGTGTATCGTAAAACACAAGACATCAAATAAATTAAAAATAATAGTTCTCCTAAAATATTGGGGTGTTAAAATATGACTCATAGGAAACCTGGACCAAGGTTCCATAAAAAACAATTAAAAGAACACACCCATGCAGTTTCCCATAACAAGGTCTCTATACTTACACATAAACAATAAATCATTCTTAAACAAAAACTCCATATCAAGGATTAAAAATTGGTAAATTTCTAAAACACGCAATACCCAAAAAATGGGTATTCTTCACTTTAAGCATATATAATCAAAAGACAATTTATGAAAGGCACAAACGACCGACATTGAAATTGTACGATCAAAAATCTTGAATGTAGGACCTTGAATCATCCTAGAACAACATAGATCTAAAAAAATGTTAAAAACGATCATCATTGATATTATCACGAGAGAGGAGTAATCAAGAAGAATGGACCTTTGGGAAGATAAAACTCACTAGTGGGAATCACACACGCCTAGTGGCGTCTCAATAAAAGCTCGGACAGAGAATTGGGTGGATCTTGATCTTCATCGGTGTTCCATTTCTCTCTTGTACGAAACGTGGGTATAAGAAGTGCATTCTGAACATGAGACGTGACCCCATAATTATTTAACTATTAAATAGAAAACTACATGTCGTGTTCATTTAATGTACACTCTTTGTACTAGCCTCAATCTACCCCCACTTTAGGTAGTCTTCTTTGTCAAATACACGACCATGTACTCACCCATTACATGACCAATACACAGCTACACATGGAAAACATGTAAATGGGATATTCTTAGAAAATTTTCCAATTCTACTTTTTTCATAAACACAACCTGAAATCATGATCCATACGAAAAATGAAGATCTGAGTTCTTACAAATGGAATAATATCGGGGTTTAATTAATAAATAAGGTTTAAAAAATAAAAAAATTATTTTATTTTATTTTATGATTGTATTATTACCTTATCTGTAATATATTATATATAATGTAATATTAGATCCACATTACAAGAGTTAGATAAATATAATATAATAAATTATCATGTATTTAATATTTTCCACCAACATAACTTTTTAATGATAACCACCACTCCACTATTAACCATGACAAATTCTCTTTTTATATCCATATAGATTGAAAAATATACTATCTAAAAATACCTATTCGTTTACATTAGTTTATTTTCATTCCAATAGACCCATCATGAATACATAAGGTTATCTTTAAAGGAGGACACCTAAAGAAGATGAATATGTTCTTACCGAATATTTTAAAATTTATTTCTTCTTAAAAATAGTCTAAAATATTTATAAACACCCAAACATTATTTAATAAAAATATTAACTATAATTATAATTTTTATGTTATTATTATATCCATTTTATATCTCCATCCCAACTATAGAAAAATGACAATTTCTCTCATGTGTATGTGTGTACTACCACCTCCACAAAATGTTGTGATTTTATTCATTTATACATTAAATCGATGGGTTCAAGGATATATTTAATGAATATATATTACATTTATTATATTATTATTATTATTATTTAATTTATAATTACTAAATAAATTTCTTCTTCCTCATCCATGAAAAAGTGAAAACATCCCCGCTGCGTACATTCAGACAACCGTCACAATCAAGTGATGATATTAATTTAATATCATCGATTTAAATGAAAGGTGATAAAAGATTATAAAACTATAAAATATGATAATTTTATCATGAATAATGATATTTATTTAATTAAATAGTGACTAATCCATGTGTACCAGTACCAAAAAATGAAACATTAACGGAAAACCTGCAATATTTTACATGATTTTTCATTTTAAGGATGAAATTTTAAAAAATTGACAAATATTAATTAATAAATTATGATACATAAAATTCTATAGTTTAATATTGTTAATTAAAATTTTTTTAAAAAATTTATTATGTTATATATTATTTTTATCTTGTACAACTGAAGATAGGTAATGGGGAAACAATTTTTGTTAGAATCTCTCTTCATTTCTCGATTTATTATTTTAAATTTCCATCATGGGAAATTATATTTTTCATTTTATTTAAAGCCTTAATATTTTCATCTACTATTTTTATTCATTTAATTTTACAGTATTAATACCATTATTATTTCTCTATATCTAATCATTACCTAGAAAATTTTATTTTGATTAACCAACTTTATTTCCTCTATGGTAAAAAATCATTTTCTTCAATGTAAATATTCTTCAGTACAATTTTGGATATTATAATTTTTTATAATAAATTTATTTTTCAAATTAATTTTGACCCGAATTCTGATTTTATATATCTTTTTAAAGAAAATTATTACAACATTTTATGAACATGTTGATTTCAGTCATTTTAAAAAACAATGTATGGAATGTTTTTATAAAATGTTTGTGCATGAATGAATTTTCCCACCAACATTGAAATTTTTTCATTAATTTTTAAATTATTGGTTTGCTGGGTTTAATGAAAATATTTTTGTTAATATTATTATAATTTTATCTTTTAAATATATTAAAATAATAATGGTATTTTTTCAATTTCCATGGAATGGATTAGATATTATTCAAAATAAAATTTTCATTCATGTCAACATAATTTAAGGTTATTTATTCTTAATTGGGAAAATGGTCTTATGATATCATCCCATTATTTTTAGATATCTAATGAAAATTATTATCTAAGGTTGATTGTTTGAAACTTATTTCTTTCGCATCGGTTAATTTTTTTAGAATTTAATCATTATAGAGCATGTTAATTTTCTAAGGGTTGTGTAATTGTTGAAAGATATAATTATATTGAAACCCATTACATTTCCATGGGTTTTTATTTGATTAATTGATGTATTTATTTTGATCTTCTAAAACACATATATTGGTTTCCATTATACAATGAGTTGGCATGGAATTTTGTGGACCACCAATGAATTTTGTAAATTTGTTATCACATGAGATAATGAAATTGATTCTTGTTAATTAAGGGACTCAATCCCATATGAGTATCTTTGGAGTGAACATTGACATAAGAAATAATTGAATAAATTTTGAACCTAAACTACTATTATAGTTCTATTAATGAACCATGACTAATGATATGGTTTTCTATACTAATTTGTGTTCCAAAAACCTATATATTATGTATATGATATGTTTTCATGAATATTTAATAATTATTGGTGATTATGCACTCTTATAGATTATATCTTTCTTTATAAAAGAGTATTATTACATGATTCATGATTTGAGATATTTTAATGATAGGATATGACATTATTCATTTATGATCATGTTATTATACCTTTATACTTATATTTTTCTCACATGTTATCATGTACTAATATTTCATATGTTTACCATTACTAGGGATTTGAGCTCATTTTTTATTATATTTTGATTCCATATATTATGTGGAATGGTTTTATTAGGTGTATTAATAATAAGTGTTCTATATGATATGATCTCTATTAGAGATAATGAAGACATCTCATGAAATAAGCTAATTTTTTATCTCATATCCACTGATTGAAAATAGTTTCAGTTTTGAGGTGTGTATTATTATGTTATGAATTTCATATTAAAAAAACGATGTGAAATTTATATATATTATTCTAGGGTTTCTTCAATCTATATGTATCTAAGGTTATTCATATTTTTATATTCCGTCGCGATTCTTAGATTTTTGATATAATCGTTAATGGCTAATAGTACCAAATTAAAGATTTTATCACATTTTATATAGTTCATAGGTTCTATGGTGTTGAGTTCAGGCCCACAGAAATGGATTCTTCAATATCCCCATAATAGGAATTAGAATCCTTGTAGTTTTATGCCAATTTTAATTATACATTGAATGTTTTATCAAAATCTAATGAATAATAATTCAAAAAAATTTAATGTATTCTATAGTGGATTTATAGGAGATAAGATCCATATAATGGTTGGTTTTAGAATTTCATTATTGTATCCCTTTTTAATTGATATATAAGGTAATACAACCAAATATATATTGATATGTTTTATATTGAGGGAATATAGACCATTGAGAAATATATGGAATATTTATAAGTTTGACTAATGAGTATGTATTGAAAGGGAATATAGAAATGGTAAAATAGATGTCCATTGTTTTATGGATTACAAAATATAAAGGAAGCATGTAATTGAAGTTGTGAATAATATTACCCCATGATGGAAAGTGGGGGAGATTGAATTTTTTGGGTTTGAACCTTGACGAGGATTCATACATAACTAGATAATAAGATATCAAATCCCGCATAGTTTGAGTTCCAGAGTTTCTGTTTAAGTGGATGGTCTATAATGTGTAGATTAATGTAATTAGTTTTCGATGCATGTATTGGGATGTGAGGGAAAATAGAGGATTTAGTGGGCCTTTTAAATTGGTATCCATGACATATTTTTATATGAAAACATAACCCATTGAGTAGACATGGATCACATCTAATACAGCTATTGGAGAATGGGTTCTATGGGGGATATGGAATCATAAAGATGAGTTTGGGATTATTCATTTTTTATTTCCCAATGTTTCTCAGTAATGAATTATTGGGATGAGACCACTGATGGGGGTGTGGTTTATTGGGTTTTATTCTTATGGTGGTTGACCAATTGTGGTGTTTTTGTTCCATTTGGTGTTTGGAAAATGATGTAAAATTTTAGTCCATGTGGATGTAGCTCCATGAGGGATACATATTCGGTCTTTCCATTTTTCAAGTATATTTTATATCCTAATGTTTAGTTATTTGGGAAAAACAATTTGGACATGATGAGTAGAAACATACAATTGAGATGAATATTCATAGATATGGGAGGATCAGGATGAAGTTGAAAGAAAATCAAAATCTTGAATGTTCATTAACATGACACTGTATATCTAGTGGGTATTTATGAAAATATTTTTTATTGCCATTATTGGGGGAGTGAAGCTAAAAATAATTTTAACAGGAGATAAAGGTGGAAGGTTTGTATAAATCTATATGTATCATGAAGATAATCACTCATCACAAGAGAAATTTAATTCCTCATATAACTAGTTGTTAGAGCATAAACACAAAAAACATTTCTGTAATATACAATAAGGAATGAATCATCCTATAAGTCGTGTAGGTTATTGGAGGGGTTTAAGTCCCAAGGTAATGTATGATGAATTTCCTCCCCCATACTTTATAAGGGATAATTTTTAAAGGGCCCCACAACTCTCGAAGGAGAAAGATGATCTAGGTAAATGTGTGATCAGATATGGTATTCATCATAATGATAATGTTTTCTATAGAGGATTTAAATATCTATTCATTCAGATAATTAGTAATATAATAGAATTAAATAGACTTTGTTCATGTCATATTGTTCAAAAAAAAATTTAATGCCCCCCAAACAGGTACACTTTCACATGGATAAACCAGTTTAGTTACTGTAACTCAAGGGTGAATCCCTATATGCAAGAGGATAATGACTAGAAGTTGGGGTGTAGAGAAAATACCATGGAGATTATACATCCAATAATATATTTTAAATTTATAGAAAATAAAAAAATATCAATGTAATAGAGGTAAAAGAAATATTAAAACATATAACAAGAAAATAAAGGATGAACAGAACAAACCAACTAATAATGAACCTTGTAATTTCATGAAAAAATGTTACTAAATGATATACTAAAATTCATATAGATAAAAGAAATATAGGAAATAAAAATTCAAAATACAATGGTCTTGAATCCCATTGTGGTATATTCCCTAATCTCTAATCCATCATGCAATAAAAGATAAAAAAATCATATTTCTAAAGTTGAATCCTATATACATGAATCCTACCTAGTTACCCTATGATAAAACAACTTTGGTGTAAGTAAAACCTGTTAGTTTGAAATAACTATTTATAGAAAAACTAGTTTGATAGAAACATTATGAAATAATTAAATTATGGGGGTTATTTAAATAATTAATACAATATGTAAAAATATAACTCCTAACCCTCAATTTATAGTTTGACACTCATGTCTAGCCAAACATACTTAAACCCCATTAAAGATGTTTATGTCACATGGATGATCCTTCTGCATCTTGATAGATTTCCTATATCATGTACCTAGAAGAAAAATTGGGCTCCATGTGATTTCCCATGTTGATGGAAATTGCATCTTCTGAAGTCCCAATACCATTACAAGGTGAAAGTATCCATCTCATACAAGATTCCATGTGAATTCTCATACTATATTCTCTTACATCTTCTTGGGGGACAATACCATTCTATGTGGTAATTATCCATCTCTTACTAGAATCTAGGTGTACATCTTTGTAGAACACACATAAGTCCTCCCATGTGCATTTCACAAGTGGTGAATCTCAGCTCAAGTTATGTATGGATGAACCACTCGTTCCATGTCTCATGAGACCATGATCGAATCCCTCGAGAACCATTTTATAAAATATATATGCAAGAAAACTATATATTCCATTCATCTCTATTTAGACCACATGCTATGTTACATAATGTATCTAATTTATTAACTAAAAATATACTCTCAATTTGTAGATTCTCTAATAAAAATGAATCACTATAATGAAATAATGATAGGATTCTTTTTGATGTAATTTATTTTCAATTTCTCATTAAAGAAAAAATACCAAATCACATTTTTACAAAAAACTAAATTTTGGTAATTAACGATTTAATATAACTTCAAGGGAAGGCTCTCCATGACGAGTTCCCCAATCCAATTATCAATGAAATTTGATCTAGAAGGGTATAATAGGAGGTATATGAAAATATACTTTATCAAACATAAATTAATCATTTGGGTTACACACATAGCTTTTCGTCATGATCTCACTTTTCATGCATACCTATATAACTGAAAACAAATTTTTGGGTAATGTTATAGACAGGTCAAATTAATAAAGAAATTAATGGAACAACCACTATGGGGAAATTCTCAGGGAGAAATAAACGTGAATGATATTAGAAGGAAAAAATAATATAAAATTATAGATCAATATGATTGGAATGGAAGGAATCTCCGCAAAATTACCTAAAATAACCCTATTGTATGAGAGAGAAGGCTTCATGGAAATCAAAAAAGTTATTAGGTGTCACCAAATTAAATCCCACTAAGATAATGGATTTCATGACATGAATCCTTGATTCATGTTGTGAATATACCTTATTGTGTATATGAAGAAAAATACATTACCTCTAGGTAAAATAACTCAAATAAACCTTTTCATGATTCAAGATCATTTCATATAATATAAAACTTTCAGGTTTTAAACTAACACACAACAACTTGTAGAAATAAGAACATGTTATTAACACTATCACAATGTGAAAATGTCTTTTTGATATATCATACTCAAGATTCTACATAAATAACATAAACCGACTTCAATTCATTCCAAACCCTTGGAGAACTATCATATTGTTTTAAGGCATTTATACTCGGATTATTATAGAAGGAATAAAAATAAATCAGCACACATTAGGTCATTTCCTAATAAAGACTCTCCATCAACAAAATATACTCAATCATCCTTATTTAAAGGTGAAAAAAAACACTACCAAAATAGGTTTAACCAAAACTCAAATATGGACATACCTGAGAAAGGTGATATCTTACATCAACCCCACCACATAACAACTCATCCATTAGTTTCGTGAACCCTCATTGTGGGGTCTTTTTATACATGCGTGGACACTATTCTTGTATATCTAATTACTACTACTAGGTTTCCCATTTAATATTTCAATAATTCCATTACACTCATACATGAGGTATGGTCTTTATTTAGAGATAATTATAACTTTAATTGACACTTCGTATTGGACTCTCCTTAACATATCTATTTACACAATGATCAGTCCTATAAATTTCTACCACATGAGAAGGGTTTGGACAACATATCCACATATATGACCAATGAAACACATAATACATGAAATTTGTTTACTAGGGAGGTGATAATATGTAAACCATTGGAAAAATCCATCCCCACTTTATCAAAATACCAGACAAATCTTGGTGATAGATTTCCTTATTTCTTGATACATTTTTTCCCAAAACCAAACATCACCTAGATGAATACATGATGACCCTCATAAAGCTATACAGTTATTCAATGATGGTAGATAGAAGATTTTTTCCTACTCTATGTAGTGACCAACTACATATTCATCAACTAAAACTACTAATTCTTCTCCTACATAGGACTAGTTCTAGCAATCATTGAAACATTGATATCTATCCGACAATAGTATGGTCAAAATGGAATTCCATAAAAGACTCATAAAAATACAAGTAGATTTCTGATTGTATGTGTTATTATAGACAAAAATAATGAGTTCTAAATTATTCGTTCATAAAACACATATTTATAGTACAAACTATAACATGACCTCAATGATCTGAATTATCATTTAGGATTGGCTAGGAGACTATGGATGATAAGATTTATTCAAAAGAACATTTAATCCCAGAACATTTTGAGTACCCTACCATAACTTATATGTTAAACAGGGATATATATATAAAATGATACTCCTCATAACAACATTTAAGTAACATATTAACCTCATATAAAAACCACCCATATAATCAATGGTGAAGGTTTCCTTGATGGAAAAAATGCAGGATACCTCCTTCTATCAATATATGACAAAATATTAAATATTATTATTAGAAACTTTCATTGGTAAACCCATTAGGATTTTTGTATTGATATCATCCGACATCTATTATGGAATATGAAGTAGTTGTGATAACTTATCTAGACTTTGGTTCTTGGTTGTGAATTGCTTACAAGTAAAACTTCTCACCATGAATCCTAATACGTAATTTTTTATTCACGGAAACCAATCCTATATATGAAGATAATAGTACACCTTCTCACCTATATATGTACATCCCATCTATAATCATGATACTTTCTCATCATGTCATTACCTAAGTGTGAAGGAACTCATACTGAGGTGTGAAAAAGGATAAAATTATTTCTTCTATGAAAACATATAGACGGTGGATCCCTCACATGTAGGTTATCACATAGAGGTAATTCCTATATATTAGATAACTACTCATTCTTGATATTTTCATAAAGTACAACTATAAAATATTATGAGGTTAGGGATACTCATCTTTCAGACTCCTGATCATCTAGATGCATGTGAGTATATAGATCCATAATCCACCACTCATCCCAATACACTAACACATTCTACATATACATATTCATTCCCCAGGATTCAAAATATATGTTTTCCCAAAATTGTGTATAGGTGAGGTTAATGTCAAAATAATGAGTATACTCCACCCACCACCCCTACAAATGGTTCACGTCATAATGTGAAAAATGAACATGAGGATATTAAGATATGTGTAAACCAAAAACCACTCTCCCAAAATATATTATCTCTAGAATATCAGACAATGTGACATAAAAAAAATAGATCATTATTCAGGTAATTTATATCATGTGATCTCATTTTTCTAGAGTCATTAGTAATAACTAAATCTTCTTAAATCATAATTTCTCTGAGTCTAACTCAAAATGCATCATTGTACATTTTTATTGAATTAACAAAAATATATAAGGTGATGATAAATTCAGAGGTTATATTTTTCTTAATATCCTCAAAAACACACTTTCATGCCTATGACCAATCATTATTCACCCCTCCTTAGCCAGCTCGAACATTGGTGCTTCCTAATGCGATAAATTCTAGATGAAACACTAAAAAACCTACTAAATCTATAAATTTCAAAATCACGAGGAACCTTATAGGATGATTCCCTGATACTATATCTTCATCCTTCTCTCAGTAAACCTAATATAATTCCTCTATGTTTACAAAACCCAAAAAGTGAACTTTATCAATCAAGAAACCGCATTTAGATAGGTTATAATAAAGCTATTTCTTTATTAATGTACTCCATACTATGTGAGATGTTGAGAATAATCTTATACTCTATGGGATTAGAAAATGATTTTAAAGGAAAAATGAATTATATAGAAAATGATAAAATTTTTGATTCATCAAGGCCATAAATACAAACGAAATGTTTTTCAGACTGAACAACATCACCTCAAACTCTTAAATCTATACATAATCTTAAAAGATATCCAATTTATATATGATGGTATCACTATCAAATGATGAAAAATTTACCTCAATTCAATATTAAAACATATTTTTTCACCATTCCACTAACTGAAAATATCCTCAATGTATGGAAGGGGATATCAGTTCTTAACTGTCATATAGTTCAATCTCTAATATTCAACACATAAGAGAAAAGTCACATATTACTTCTAAGAAAAATAAATTAGAGAAACCAAAGGTGCAATACCAGGAAATAAAAATTTATTTTCATCTAGATATTCCAAATTAAAATTAATCTACCATACATTGGTGGATACATCATGTATGGTTGAATAAAAATTTAATCTACACTAGGAACTTATAGGATCATTAAATTGGTCGCTTGCATTCATGGTAACCCATATAACCTCAAAAGAAAAATGTACTAATATGGCGTACCATTGGATGAAATGTATCCATCTACATTCTACTATCTTCTAGATAAATAATTTTTCTATGGTCCAATAGGCATTTCAATATGCACAGAATTGGTCCTTCATAACCACCCCACTGATCCCACCCACATAGGTGAAAATAGATGCATTGTTCTAGATATATAAAGGTTACTCTCCTATGGTAATATTCTACATGATTATGGTTTATAAATAATAAATTTGTACCAATAATAATTAAAAACGTTTCATTTCCATCACAACTAGTTTCCAAAGTAAATGGAAAAACCTATCTCCTGAGAAATTTCCTTATAATGATTGATATTCACTAATAATAATCCTAACAGTGTATTATGATTAATTTTATAGGTTCATTTTTTGGTTCATGGGATTTACAAGGTATCGATACTATTGGTTTGATTGATAATAGGAATATTATGAGTTGTTTCACATAATAGGATGTTATGATCAATGATTGGTCATCCATTCCACACAACTGCAAAATATCTCTTTTTTATCTCATCAGACGGGACTATTACTACTATATGAATCATGACTTACCTTCGGTGGCGATTCGGGAGAACTTTACCAGTAAACTTTTATATTTCAATACCACTCAATTATTATCATTATTGGGAACCTTGTCAATAGGTATTTTTGATATGATAACTAAACCAATGTGGTATGTCATCTTATCAAACCCTGAGTGTATGTGGATGTAGATGTTTCAAGATCACCATTTGAATTTGTTTTGATTACATTTGGGGATGAATATTGTTGTATGAAGAAGATGGTATATTATTCATTAGGAGAGTTCTATTCTAGATGTAAGTGGTTGTTCCATTCATTGGTGTACTCTATATATGGTTCTCTGCAACTCGAAAAACTGAATGGTGTAGGTATTAGTGGCTAAATATTTTCTATTCCTAGTATTGCGGATGGGCGTGCTATTTTGGGAAAAGTGGGTATTGATTCATGATCATGGGAGAACCCCTTGGAGGAAGATGTCTTCCTTAGGTTGAGAATGGTCCTTTAACCCTAATAGTATATGGAGGCCCCATTGGAGCAATGGATTTTGGATATGAATATAAAATTGGAACCTATCTTACTTGTGTTCCCCTAGGAAGGTATTGGGATTGATGAGGGAGGTCACAAACTTTGTTCATCATATACTAAAGTTGTGTGTGTAGGGAGTTGTACCTAAGATAATGAAATAGAATATTGGGAACCCAAGGAGGATCACACTGGATGTATTTCCATGAGTATTGGTTTATAATGTGAGGCAATGACTAGGGTATGTCCCTAGAGGTATGTATCTTATATTATGCTAGGAAATCATTTTTCACAGTGATCGAATGTGGTCTTGGTTCATGAGGATGTTTCATCCATGGAATCAGAGGATCTATTTAAGGTTTCTAGAAATGATATCATTATGATATTTTCTAACTACTCTTCTGGAGACTCAGAGGAGGAGGTACAAAGTGATCATCTCGAAATCCCATGGTAGAGAAATATTAAGACATATAACTATATAGAGAGGACAAATTACTCTTACCTACCACTACTAGTGGAGAATTGATGATTAAAAAAGATGAATGCTATAAAAATGGAAAATGGTACACAATATATCTTCAATGATAATTTCCGGTATAATAAACTATTTTTTAGTGATCACCATTCCTCCATGTAGGCTTCCTAATAGTGGGAGTCTGATGCCATGCCGGAAAAGTGTTTGGAATTTCTAATGAGTTTGGAAGAGGTTATTGTTGAAGTTGTTCTGACAAGAAATGTCCCAAATGAAAAGGATGAAAGAATGATTCAAATATCTCTAATGGTGAATCTTAATGATGATCAGGGCACCAATATTGATATTGATGATTAGATTTTAATAAAGGGATTCAACAAGGAGACAACCAATATTGAGAACTACACCAAATATTGGGAAATGATGGCATTATCAATCGAATATATTTTTATAGAGGAACCCTACACTCTGGAAAAAAATATCTCAAGGAAATTATTTAGGGAGATTAAGAGTGGTATGTAGAAATTTCACATTAATGGAACAATTATTTCCTTTTGTGGATGAACTAATGGTTTATCACTTTTTTCATAAATGTGTTTGATAATGAAAATTTAATTTTTATTGTTTGTCCATATAGAATGTAACTAAATTTCCCCTCTAGGCTAGGAACCACTCTGACTCCCCTGTGCTCCACCCAATGATTGGCACTATTCCTCCTTCACTAGATTACCACATATGCTATATAATACTAAATTACAAGTGGAAATCCAACTACTAGTCAGCCGAGGGTAGTATAGTCTTTTCAATACTCAGTTACCTATTAGGATCCTTGAAAATTACATTGTTACTATGTTCTCCAAATAAACACTATTTAAAGAAAGTACTTTGAAAAAATGATCCTATATATTGGGGTAGATACATTATTTTCATTTTGGATGATCTTTCCACACAAAAGACACTTTAACATACCATGATTTTGAGAGGGTATTCCACTCACTTGATTTCTATAACATCCAATAAACTAGTGGTGGCTATTATAATGGTGATTATTAGTAAATGAAGAAGATCACTAATATCACCGTGCTAAAAATACATACTCGAGAACTATATTAGATTCCCATATTTGATGAGAGACTAATAAGTCACATAATAAATGGTACTGAGGAAAAATAAGTTCACGTATGATCATATCTCAACTTCCTATTTTATAAACTCCGTTTCATGATCAAGGGGAGGAATAGTTTTTGCCCATGAATGAATCTCATTTTTAAGACATCTTATTTTATTATAAAAGGCGGCCCAGACATAACCTTTAACCGTTTTCACCCATAAATCCTTAACAATCTGATGATATTCATAATTATCATTCCAATTATCATAGAACCAAAAATTATCCTCACTTCTCTAACAAGTTGATAATGATATAAGGAGAGGAGAGTGGTCTAAAATCCCTCAAACAAGATGATGAAAATTCATATTAGAAAAACTAGAGAGAACATGAACATTAGCCAAGAAACTATCAAGAAGACTTGATGAAGGATTACTTACTTTCTGGTTATTACACCACATGAAAAAATCCCGATAATAGCCTATATCATGAAGCCCCTTCCTTGCCCTGAGCTGAACAAAACTTTTGCTGGCCACATGAGGAAACACACCTTGAAACTTCTTCTCACTTATATTAGAAATAATATTAAAGTCTCTTCCAAGAGTCCAGGGAAGATCCTAAAAGTAATATATATCCAAGCATTTCCCTAAAATATCCCTCCTTTGAAACTCACAAATTCCATAAACAAAAGTCTTAAAAAAGATCTTCAATAGTTTTAACATTCACCACAATGTATTGATCACCAACATTAACTAAGACAATAGATAAATTTTTATTCTAGAAAACCCATATATGTTGGTTATACGGTTCTATATGAAACCGTGCATGCATTTTCAGTTTATGGGAAAATTTGTAATCTTATTCAGGCACTTTTTATTTTCTAGTATAACAGCAACACAAACATTATTATTTGTTATTTACATGGATAAAAAATAAGTCTTCACTCATGCACCAATTTCATGAACGTTCCAATTATAAATGAAATCTTTGAAATAGGTTTGGATTGGCATTAGCCCTATGAATCTTCGTTGGACTAGAATGGGAGTCTAGATACTCCTTAATATACCGAAGTTTCTCCCTAGAACACACTCTAGTATTAGAGGACAAAATAGACTTGACATTAGGAGTTGAAACTGAACAACCCTGATTAAGAACCTTCATTTCCTTCTTTAGGTATAATTAACAATTAGGATATTTATTCTCCAAAACATCATCATTGTAGAATCCCCGGCTATTTTCGGATAAATAAACAATTTGAGATGAGGCCCAAACTAATTTCCTTTAACCCTTAGCGTAATTTCCCAATAGAGGTCTATGAATGAATACATAATCATATCGTGCTCACCTAACTAAGATATTGTCGATGTTTTAGAAGATACAGCTCCAGGATCTAAACAAATATACCTAAAATGTCTATCTAGTGAAAAACATTGTTTAACCGAGCCATCCTAAAACATCATAAGGCATGTGAATTCATAGATAAGAACAATATAATATCTCCCATGGACATAAAACTAAGCATCAGTGGTGAAACATGTAACTCATGAACGTTAACAACATAAAATAAAACATAACTACACTTAGAAAATATTCCAGGATTACCATTATACATATCAGAACTAGACACTGATATCATATCAAGATTACAAGTAGTTGAAACAACATTAGACTTATTTAATTTTTCTAGATTGATAAAACCCTCAAATAGATCACCACAACTAATAAAATATGTTGGGTCGGAGGTGATGGCAAGAGGGGGGGGGGGGGTGAATTGCCTTTTTAAAATTAATTAACAATTTAAAACAAATTTAAATGCAGCGGAAAGTAAAATGGCAAGACACAATTGATAATAGAGTTCGGCTTTAAACTCAAGCCTACGTCTCCGCTCCCAACTCAACCGTTGGAAGATTTATACGACCACTTTCTTTTTAATGGTTATAGCAAGAAACCCACTAGCCGTTTTAAGGTAGGCTAGATCACCTTCTTACAGCTTGCTTTTTTTTTATTATGGTTGTAGAAAGAAACCCAAATTGAAAGAAGGAAGAAAAAGGGTGGTTTGTTTTAATCCAAACCCAATTAAGAACAAAACAATTGAAGTAAATAATTTAGAACAAACTAGAGGAATCCTTGAGCGCCAAGAGGTGAGTGTAGTTGATGTAGAGGCAGCCCAAGCTTCAAGGATGGCAATTGGATCTCAAGTAGCCTTTGAGAATTGTCGTAGGAGCCTCAAATGATCAAAATAGATTTGGTATGCTTCGGTATATGATCGGGTGTGTTCCCGGCATTCATGGACGTCTATTTATAGGATAAATACTCCCAAATACTTCAAAATAGCCGTTGGAGGGCTTTCGGAGCCGTTGGGGATCAAGTGGGCCAGCCTGGTCAAAACCTAACGGCTAGTTTGACTGAGCACACCGGCTGGCCGGTGCTGATCCACCGGCTGGCCGGTGCACCAGACAGAAGCAAGGGATTTATGTCTGGCTCCACCGGCTGACCGGTGCTGAGCCACCGGCTGGCCGGTGGTCTGGACAGAAGCATGCAATTCTGTCTGGGTTCCACCGGCTGGCCGGTGGTCAGGCACCGGCTGGCCGGTGCTCTGGACAGAAGGCATGCCATTCTGTCTGGACCCACCGGTTGGCCGGTGGCCAGACACCGGCTGACCGGTGGCACCTGGCAGAGGGAAAGGCCTTCTTCCTGGTCCACCGGCTGGCCGATGGGCTGGATCCGGCTGGCCGATGCCCTTACCGGCTGGCCGGTGGTCTCACACCGGCTGGCCGGTGGACTTAAACAGTCCATTTTGAATTCTTCTTGGGCCAGCTTCAAGGCACCCTATTTCCTATCATCAAAAACACTTGAAAACAAGTTAGAATACAATTAGAGTGATTGTGATCATTAAAATCCAAGAAAGAGGGGTGCAACAATCTCCCCCTATTTTGATGATCACAATCACAAAAGAGAAAGCTTTAAAAAAGGGTATGAAAGCTTTAAAAAAGGGTATGTCAATTGAAAACTTAAATAAACAATTTGAACTTGGAAAACTTAGAGACGTGCCAAATATAATGATCTTGAAAGCATTGAAATACTGAGAAAGGGTCATTTTTTGAAATTGCAACCAAATGCCATTTTTTAAAGAAATTAATTGAAAACAATAACTTAACCATTTAAAACAGATTTTGATGACATCAATAACTTAAAATGGAACTTGTAAAAAAGAGCATTTTAATAAATAACTATGTAATAGAGAGGTTTTCTCCCCCTTTGGGATTATCAAAATAGGAGGAAAATTATGAGAGAGAATAAGAAAAACAATCAAAGAGGTAAAAAAGGAATGGATAGACAAGACAACTTGAAATTTAAATAAGATGTAATGGTACAAGGAGAATCCAAAATACAGATACAAAAACAAATCAAAAACAACTAAGGCTCTATTCACTCCTAGAGGGTCGAGGGAGACGACGACGCCTGAAGGTCGGAGGAGCTGGAGGAGCCTGGACTGCCTCGAAGCGACGATCGAGAGAATCGATCCGAGAGTGGAGCTGATCAAACTGAGAGCTGAAGTAAGAAAACTGCAAGTCCAGCCGGGTCTCAATCTGATCCTAGAAGCGTAGGAACTGATCAGCCGTCACCGGCAAGCCACCAGCATCAGCAGGAGGGGGCACAGCCTCAGCAGGCTCAGGTGCATCATCACCCTCTCCAGCCTCCTCATCAGCAGCAGCATCAGCCTCACCTTCGCTGTCACCACTCCCTTCCTCTTCATCATCATCACTATCCTCACTGTCTGAAAGAGGATAGGCAGCGGCAATAGCAGGAGGCATGGCATGGGCAGGAGGATGGGAATGAGTCTGAGGAGAGTAGGCCTTGAGAAGACCGTCCTTGTCGACAATCCATTCCTGACACCAAGGGTGCCAACGGATGTTCATTCGTTGCACAATCATAAAATTCACTATGCTGTCCTTCGTTGGCTGCTCGAAAGAAGTAGCATGAAGAGGCACATCAAGAAAGGAAAAGATTTTAGTCAAGAGGCGTCCGTAGGGTAGAGTTTTGGACCGGCACGGGTGCTCAGCCACATAAGTCATGGCCCAGAACAGAAACCGGACCAAATTGAAGTGAATGCCTCTGGTGATAAAAGAGAGAAGATAAATATCAATGAATTTGACATTATCATGATCCCCGATACGGGGCGCAAGGGAAGTTTGAATGAGGCGCTCAATAATACGATGGTTAGGAGAGAGCTGGGAGAGCTTGACAATGGGATTTGTGGGCTGCCCTGTGAGATGCTCAAGGGCTACGGCTATATCAAACTCACGGTCCCGAGGAAACTCCCCCCTGAGCAAAAGCATGAGGTCCAACATGAGGAACTCCCAGCATCCGGGCAATCTCCAAAGAAGTGATAGTGATGGGTTGCCCAAGAGCAGTGGAGGAGATGGTATCAATGTCATCAGAAACGGACCACGTCAAATGAGCATAGAACTCTTTGACAAGAAGAGGATAAATGACATCCTTTTCGGGTGGCTCAAAAAATGAATGCCAATGTTGATACTCAATAATTGAAAAAAGCTCAAGACGAGCAGTAGACAGCCAAGAATAATCAATTACTCTACCCGGCAAAATGACTTTTTCATGCCAAATGTCCGGGAGTTGAGGGATTGAAGGAGGAGGAGGAGCTTCTTGAGCGATTCCCTTGCCTTTGCGTGTAGAGCGAGGTCCCATGATGGAAAAAGGGAGAAAATGAAGAAAGAGATTAAGAGAAGAAGGATTTTGAGAGAGAAAGTAGGAGGAAGAAGGCTAGGGCAAGGAGGGAGAGGCTGGCTGGACGAGGCGCACGAGAGGGAGAGATAGAAATATGAGGGGAAGGGTTTAAATTAATTTTTAACCCTTTCCCCGGCCGGCCCAAAAAGCAAAACCCGACACCACCGGTTAACCGGTGATGTACCACCGGTTGACCGGTGGTATTGAAATTCACAAAAAATAAAATAAAATAAAAAGAGTTTGAATAACTTAAAAGGAGATAAAAGCAAGCCAAAAAGAGTCAAATATTTAGTAGTTCTCATTGACGAATAATTCCTAACTTCCCCTTAGAAAAATCAAAACGTTCAACTGGGAGCGGTTTGGTAAAGATATCAGCTAATTGGAAATCAGTGGAAATGAAGTCCAAAGTGATATCCCCTTTTTGAAAATGGTCACGAAGGAAATGATGCCTTAAATCTATATGCTTAGTCCTAGAATGTTGTATTGGATTCTTAGAGATACTAATGGCACTAGTGTTGTCACACCGTATAGGGACATGATCGTAGGAAAGGCCATAATCCAAGAGAGTGTGTTGCATCCAAATAATTTGGGCACAACAATTACCAGCTGCTACGTACTCGGCCTCGAAAGTAGAAAGAGCAACACAATTTTGCTTCTTGCTACTCCACGAAACAAGGGACTTGCCTAGCAGATGACAGGTTCCAATAGTACTCTTACAATCTAATTGACATCCGCCAAAATCAGCATCCGAATAAGAAGATAGTTCAAAAGAAGTATTTGAGGGATAAAATAAACCAAGATTTTTGGATCCTTTTAAATACTTAAAAATTATTTTGACCGATTTAAGATGGGATTCTTTAGGATTGGCTTGAAAACGAGCACAAAGGCAAACACTAAACATGATGTCAGGACGGGTCGCAGTTAGGTAAAGTAGACTCCCGATCATACTCCTATAAAGCTTGTTATCCACCGGTTTCCCGGCTTCGTCTAACGTAAGCTTACATGAAGTACTCATGGGTGTACTAATTTCCTTTACTTGATCCATACCAAAACGACTTAGAAGCTCGTTTGTGTATTTTCTTTGGCTTAGAGAAATACCTTTTGAATTTTGAAAGATTTGAAAACCATGAAAAAATTTCAATTCTCCCATAAAACTCATTTCAAATTCTTTTCTCATTAAATCTGAAAAATCAGTACAAAGAGATTCTTTGGTAGAACCAAAGATAACATCATCAACATAAATTTGGACTATTAAAAGATCTTTTGAAGTGTGTTTTAAAAAGAGGGTACAATCGGCTTGACCCATTTTAAAATCATTTTCTAAAATAAATTTTGTTAACCGCTCATACCAAGCCCGAGGGGCTTTCTTTAAGCCATAAAGAGCCTTGGTTAACTTAAAAACATGATTTGGAAATTTTGGATCTTCAAAACCGGGAGGTTGTTCAACAAAGATTTTTTCAGAAATAAAACCATTTAAAAAAGCACTTTTAACATCCATTTGAAAAAGCTTAAAATTTAAGTGGGCGGCGAATGCCAACAAGATCCTAATAGATTCTAACCTAGCAACGGGGGCAAAGGTTTCACCATAATCGATTCCTTCTTCTTGATTATAGCCCTTAGCTACTAGGCGAGCCTTGTTCCGGGTTATGTTTCCTTGATCATCAAGTTTGTTCCTAAAAACCCATTTAGTGCCAATAATTGGATGATCATTGGGTCTTTCACAAAGAGTCCAAACATTATTTCGAGAGAATTGATTTAATTCCTCTTGCATTGCAAGAACCCAATTCTCATCATTAATGGCATCATTAACGGTTTGAGGTTCTAGGTGAGAAATAAAGGCTTGATGTTCAACTTCATTGAGGATAGATCTTCTAGTTTGAGTACCGGCTTGAAGGTCACCTATGACATTTTCTAAAGGATGGTCTCTAGAAGGTTTCCAAACCATAGGCAAGGTGGAAGGCGAAGAAGGTGAAGAGGGTTCTAGATGGTCATCCTCCTTGGGAGGAGAAGAGGAATCATTCAAATGAAGCTTATTAAGCTTATCTTCAACATCTTCAATGACCGGGTGAGGTTTTGGAAGAGTTTCATCAAATTTGACATGAGATGATTCTTCGATGGTTTTTGAACGTTTATTGAAGACACGATAGGCTTTGCTTGAGTTGGAGTACCCAAGAAAAATACCTTCATCGGATTTGGCATCAAATTTCCCTAGGTTATCTTTTGTGTTAAGGATAAAGCATTTACACCCAAACACTTTAAAGTAACCAACTTTGGGCAATTTGCCTTTCCAAAGTTCATAGGGGGTTTTCTTAAGAAGGGGTCTTACAAGGACTCTATTAATAGTATAACAAGCAGTGTTTACCGCCTAGGCCCAAAAATATTGAGGGAGGTCGAATTCACTAAGGAGGGTTCGGGCGATTTCTTGGAGAGTTCGGTTTCTCCTTTCAACCACTCCATTTTGTTGAGGAGTCCTAGGGGCAGAGAAGATGTGATTATATCCTTGAGAGGAACACAATTCATCGAATTATTTGTTCTCGAATTCACCACCATGATCACTACGAAGAGAAATGATTTTATATCCTTTTTCGTTTTATACTTTCCTAGAGAATTTCAAAAAGGTTTTACAAGAATCATTCTTATGGGCTAAAAAGAAAACCCAAGTAAAACGAGAAAAGTCATCAACAATAACTAAGGTATAGGATTTTCCCCCTAAGCTTGCTACGGGAGTAGGACCAAAAAGATCAAGATGAAGGAGTTCAAGAGATTTTGAGGTGGACACTTCCTTCTTAGATTTGAAAGAAGACTTGTGTTGCTTACCAAGTTGGCATGGCTCACAAATCAAATCTTTCTTTAATTTAAGTTTAGGAAGGTCATGAATGAGCTTGTTCTTATTAAGATTTAGAAGTGAATGAGAGCTACAATGCCCCAATCTTATATGCCAAAGCCAAGACTCATTGTCAAGAGCACTTAAACATTTAACATTTTGGCTAGCTGGAGATTTTAAATCAATAATGTAAACATTTTGAAAACGGGAAGCAGAAAATATCAACTTGTTTTGAAAATCAAACACATTGCATAAATCATTGTGAAAATTGACTGAAAAACCACTATCACAAAGTTGACTAATGCTAATTAAATTATGCTTTAAACCTTTAACTAATAAAACATCTTTAATAAAAGAGGAGCTACCAAAACCAATGGTACCTATTCCGACGATCTTACTTTTTGAGTTATCACCAAAGGTGACATATCCTCCATCGAATTCTTCAAGTGAGTTGAACTCGGAGGGATCGCCACACATGTGCCTTGAGAAACCGCTGTTGAGATACCACGAGCCTTTAGAGGTCCTACTCTTTTGGCGTTTATACTATAAAATCAAGAAACAAGAGATTTTGGTACCCATATAAGTTTGGGTCCGGAAAGATTAGCAAAAAGGGACTTTTGAACCCATAATGTTCTAGAGGGATTCCTTCTATGATACTCATCCGAGTAGGTAATGGATTTGGGTCTTCCATACCTAGCATTTTTACAATCACATTCATAAATCATGTGACCGGTCTTTCTACAATAATTACAAAATTTGTATTGAGAGCTCCCCCTTACAAAAGTAGTGGGTGCCCTAGAAAAAGTGGATTGCTTGTTATAGCCAAGTCCATGTGTGGTTCTAGCCGAACGCTGAGAACCTAGTAATTTAGTTAAGTTTTGTTCACCTTGGGTGAACTTGGCAAGAAATTCCTTCAAATCCTTAATGGTAGAATTTAAAGAATCTACATTTGGAATATTTTTGACTTTAAGGGCAAGCTCCTCATTCTCTTTGAGAAGTTTGTCTTTTTGGGAAATAAGAGTTTTGTTTTTCTTTTTTAGGATCAAAAATTTAGAGGTAATTTCGTGAAAACCTTCCTCTAATTGATCTCTTGCATTTTGGAGTTCTTCATAAGACATATCATTATCAAAAGAAGAAGATGAGGAAGAAGAGTGAGAAGAAGAGTGAGAAGAGGATACCTCATCAAATGCCATTAGGCATTTTCCACCTTCATCGCTTGAGTCGCTTGAAGACATGGAGTCATCACTTGCACTCCATGTTGATGCTTTGAATGCCTTCTTGTTTTTCTTTTCTTTTAACCTTTTCTTGAAAATGGGGAACTCCGGTTTGATGTGGCCTTTCTTTCCACATTCAAAGAAAGTGATTTCTTTCTCCGCCTTTGGCTCTTCCTTTCGTGCCTTTTGAAATTTCTTCTTTTTCTTCATGAACTTGCTCATTTTCCTTGCTAGTTGAGCCATATCGGATTCACTATCATCGGAGGAGCTTTATTCCTTTGCCTTGAAAGCTATGTTCTTTTTCTCCTTGAAGATCTTTCCTTCTTTATCGGCTTGCCTCTTCATGGTAATCTCATAAGTCATGAGTGACCCTATGAGTTCTTCAACCGGCATCTTCTTGACATCTTTCGCTTCTTGGATTGCCGTCACCTTTGGTGACCAAGAGCTTGGTAGGACCCAAAGAATTTTCTTGACCATTGTTTCTGCTGAAACATCATCACCAAGGGACTTTCTCCCATTGCAAACATCAGTAAAACGAGTAAACATTTCGGTGATTGACTCGTGTGGGTGCATTGTGAAACTCTCAAAGTCTTGACGATACATATCTAACCTAGTGTCTTTGACTTTGTTAGTGCCCTCATGGGTCACTTCCAAAAGTTTCCAAATTTCGTGTGAGGTGGTGCAAGTAGAAATACGATTAAACTCATTACGGTCTAACCCACAATGAAGAGCATTCATGGCTTTTCCATCAAGCTCAAAATTGGCAATGTCTTCGGGGGTCCATTTATATTCATCCTTACTAGAAAGAGTGTAGCCTTGCATAAAAATTCTATATATAGGATAGCCAATGCTTCTAAGAAAAGTAATCATTCGTGTTTTCCAATATGTGTAATCGGTTCCATCGAAGTATGGAGCCCGAGTCATGGAATACCCTTCGGGTGCTTGTGAGAAAGAAGCCATCACTATGGATTTTTCGTTTGTAACCGGTTAAGGTATTACACAAATGCTCCCTCTGATACCAAATGTTGGGTCGGAGGTGATGGCAAGAGGGGGGGTGAATTTCCTTTTTAAAATTAATTAACAATTTAAAACAAATTTAAATGCAGCGGAAAGTAAAATGGCAAGACACAATTGATAACGGAGTTCGGCTTTAAACTCAAGCCTACGTCTCCGCTCCCAACTCAACCGTTGGAAGATTTATACGACCGCTTTCTTTTTAATGGTTATAGCAAGAAACCCACTAGCCGTTTTAAGGTAGGCTAGATCACCTTTTACAGCTTGATTTTTTTATTATGCTTGTAGCAAGAAACCCAAATTGAAAGAAGGAAGAAAAATGGTGGTTTGTTTTAATACAAACCCAATTAAGAACTAAACAATTGAAGTAAATAATTTAGAACAAACTAGAGGAATCCTTGAGCGCCAAGAGGTGAGTGTAGTTGATGTAGAGGCAGCCCAAGCATCAAGGATGGCAATTGGATCTCAAGTAGCCTTTGAGAATTGTCGTAGGAGCCTCAAACGATCAAAATAGCTTTGGTATGCTTCGGTATATGATCGGGTGTGTTACCGGCATTCATGGACGTCTATTTATAGGAGAAATACTCCCAAATACTTCAAAATTGCCGTTGGAGGGCTTTCGGAGCCGTTGGGGATCAAGTGGGCCATCCTGGTCAAAGCCTAACGGCTAGTTTGACTGAGCACACCGGCTGGCCTGTGCTGATCCACTGGCTGGCCGGTGCACCAGACAGAAGCAAGGGATTTCTATCTGGCTCCACCGGCTGACCGGTGCTGAGCCACCGGCTGGCCGGTGGTCTGGACAGAAGCATGCAATTCTGTCTGGGTTCCACCGGCTGGCCGGTGGTCAGGCACCGGCTGGCCGGTGGTCGGGACAGAAGGCATGCCATTCTGTCTGGACCCACCGGTTGGCCGGTGGCCAGACATCGGCTGACCGGTGGCACCTGGCAGAGGGCAAGGCCTTCTGCCTGGTCCACCGGCTGGCCGATGGGCTAGATCCGGCTGGCCGGTGCCCTTACCGGCTGGCCGGTGGACTTAAACAGTCCATTTTGAATTCTTATTGGGCCAGCTTCTAGGCACCCTATTTCATATCATCAAAAACACTTGAAAACAAGTTAGAATACAATTACAGTGATTGTAATCATTAAAATCCAATAGAGAGGGGTGCAACAAAATAGTCATTACATATCTCATCCTGGATTACAGACTTGTGAAAATGATGACCTCCTCGTTTATATTTCTTGCAGACCTCTACCGAGTAGCCTTGAAGAAAATAATGGGAACAATTCCTGGGAAAAACTAGTGATGCAATATCTTGATTCCAAGAAAGAAACCCCTCCACATTCAATGCTATATTCTCCAGAATCATCATTGATAGGTTTATGTAAAAACACATCCTCATATTTAAAACTACCATACCCCATATGGAACTATTATCTAAACATAGAAAACCTCCAAGGGAGTCTCGAATATCTTTCTGGAAAGAAAAATTTTGTAGGGGTAAGGATGACATTGAAGGGAAATCCACACCACCGAAAAAGGACTTTCTTTCCTCTATGAACAACTATTTACCAACGCGACATGATTAATTTCCCACACCCCATCTTGCGAGAGGATTTACACCATGATATTATAACATCCTTTTAAGAAGAAAATATCAAATAAAAGAGGAATAATGAATCGATGAAACTTGTACTGGATCCTCAAGACCCCAAGATTCAAAAAAAAATATAATGATTGAAATATGAGGGTTTTATGATCCAATGAAAGTAATAAGTTTCCATTTAAAATTCCCAACTGCCTCATCATAAAACTATGACAAAACCTCTACCGAGAATCCAGTGGAATTTCTATAAATTAACAAAGAAAACTACTACATCTTCATATGCAAACCCAAACCATGTGACGATCCACAAAACACATATTTTAATAATAAACATGAAGCCCTAAACTCCAAATAAGAACAAAAATCCAAAGGTGGTGGCAGTGAAACCTTATTAGAGCAAGGAATAGTAGAACAACCAGCCAAGGATTGAGATTACATCACATATGGAATGGTCTCTGACATCACAGGTTCTCACAATATCTCAAAATATCCTAACATATTAGGTAACATGTGAGTTAAAATAAATATTTCACCAACAAAAGAGACATCAAATAGGTCAGAACCCTTTTGAGAATTAAATTTATTTGAATCGTAAAAATGATTAAAGGATATAACTCGCAAACCGTATTCATCACATAACGTAATATAAGAGTAAAATAGCTTAACTATAGTTAGTTATTAAATTTCAATGTCTTACATTTCAACAAAACAATTCTCAATCCCAATGATTAACAGTTTATTTTAAAAATGACTCTATCTTATAAAACTCATTATTCTTTGTTGTGACTTATTTAAAAATATATTTGTTTGTAATTTCTTCCAGAGTATACAATTTTCAATATCAAACACAATCAGAAGATCATATAAGATGAGGATGAAAATTGTCGGATAAACCACAAATGATCATATGTGTAGAGAATATGATATCCGAGAGTCATCAACCATCTTGGAACAGATATGGAATGTAGTGACCAAAACATGTATTTATAGGAAATAGGTTATGATTCAACTTCCAATGATTTTATTAGTCACACAAAAACTCATAAATTATTTCATGGTAAAGATTTTTCTAGGAATATCTATAGTATAATTATGAAAACATTTTGTTTTTAAAAAAATATATTGATAAATTTTTTTTTCTAGTAAATTTATAAAAACAACAAGATTTTAAAAATGTAAAAATGTAAATGAAAATAGAAAATATATAATAAATTATAGTAAATATGATATACTAGAAATTAACGTTCTATGGGAAATATATATTCTATAAGAAGGTAAGTATGATAAAAAAATTTAATAATTTTTTATAAAATAAATATATTTTTGTAAAACCATTGGTTATACTATATTAAAATAAACTAGTAAAACTGATTTTCTACTAAAATATAATTTATTAAAAAACAAATTCATCAGTAAATTTAATTTTTTTTAAAAAATATTATTTAATATATATATAATTATAAAAATATAAATATTTATTGAATCAAGTTTTTTTAAACAAAAAATTTATTTCAAAAGCTAAATCATATGTACAACCTCTTTGAAACAATGTTTATTGATGTAAGGAATTTTTTATAAGAAGAAGATATGAATAATCACTTGGTATTGATCACTAGTAGTTTATTTTTAATATAATAAAATAAATCAGAACTAAGGGTTTTTAATAAAAGTATCATGGAGTTGTACTTGAGTTCTTCTAAATTGTAAAATAATAATGGTTTTGATCCCGAAGGAAATGGTGTCTGATATATATATGTTATTCTATAATGAGTAATTTGATGGGTTTATACTTAGAGTAATTTTATTTTTGTTAACAAAAGGAAATTATTTTACTAATGCTTATTCCATCACCTTTGAGTTTGGGTATCATATATAATAATTAAGCACAGACACATCCATCTTCCACAAAATCGGCTTCAGTAGTGGAAATTGCTAATGAGTTTTTCATAATATAATAACAACATAGTAAATGTTCCCCTAAAAAATGAAATGTTCCATATGTAATTTTTAATCCTTTTTACATCTAGAAAAATAATCATATGGAAAAATTATTAGTACAAAATAATTTCAATAAGGGTAAAATAAACCTAAATAAAATGTTCCCATAAGTTAATAAAATGTCATTTCACTGCCTAAGATGAAGATTATTTGATTTTATTTATGTATTCATCAGAAGTATATAGAAATAAATTATATTCTGATAACTAGATATTATGTATAGAAAGCATCCAATTGTTCCTATAATTGACGTTTGATGAACTAGTTTCCTCAAATCATCAATATCTAAAGGATGATATGTTCAGATAAGAGTAATAAAACATTTCATATTCTAATATAAAAATTTCATAAGAAGATATATTCTATACTTATTTTGAGATATATAATTTTAGTCTTGTTTATTTAGATTTGAAATCCTGGAAAATAAAAAAGTTATTCCTTCATACAAATTTTATCATAATATTTCATATGATTGGAGATGGAACAAGTCAAATATTTTTTATTTGAACTAAATATAATTTCATCAACATTAATTCGAAAAATTATAATGTTTTTAGAGAATTATGTTATAAAACATGTTTGATCTGCAACTCCCTTAAAAAAATTTGTATCAATGTTCTTGTTAATATTCGATAAAAGGATATATTGGCATATTTATTTCGGTAAAGTGCCTCCATACGATTAAAAAAATTGGAATTTTTTATATTATCAAAACCATGGGGTTTTTCTAAAAAATGTCCATGGGTACATATATGTTACGAAATACACACAACACAAGCCTACAAAATAGTTTGAAATTAGGGAAATTAATATATGTTATAATAATATGAATATAATGATGTATTTATTCTCAAGAATATGTTTTCTCATATTATATTCCCAATTATTGATTATATATTTCATTAAACATTTTTTAATTATTTATTTATATTATATTATTTTTATCACACTTATTCTGGAAAACCAATTTTACAGTAAATATATAATTATGTTTGGGACATTCAAAAAAAATTTAAATAATGATTACATTTAAATTAATTTAGTTCATATTACATATCTTTTATCCTATAATCATCACATAATGATTAATTAGAAGTTATATGTTTGAATTGTGATAAGAATTGATATTGTCTAACTATCTTTCTTAAAAAGCATAAATTTATAACATGTTCAACTACATTAATAATGGTGTTATTAATAGGGTGATTCCTAAGGATAAACTAATACGTTGGATTTAAAAAACACTATTTTACAAATATATATTGAAATTCTAATTAAGGTATAACATCCAAACTTTATTATATAGTTTTTATCTAATGAGAATAATATTAAAATATATGTTTAATGGGAATTTGTTTAAATAACCATAGAATATGTGGATTGACATAGTTTGAAAAAAAATAAAATCCCATTAATGGAATTTAACATGTACTATTTCTTCCATAGTACTTCTATGTTTATTAACAAATCTATATTAATTACTGGTAAAATAATAATCAAAAAATATATCTTCATTTGAATTTAGAGAGAACTAACGTTTGTAAAAATTTGTATATAAAATTAATACTTTGTATCCTAAAACTAATATGTAATATTTTCTTATTCTAGTCTAAAAATCAAAGTGTTTTATTAGTAAAAGGTTTTATTAAATCTAGATGTATATTATAAAATGATGTATAAAATACATTATCAAAAACTAGATTTTCTATTATGTATCCACTCAGTATGGTTATCATAATCTCTTTAATAAATATATTTATCCTTTCATCTACACCATTTTTATATTGAGTTTTAGGTGATAAAAAATTCCATATTACACATTTTTTACAATAATTGTTCTAAAATAATAGTTTATAAATTATCAACCATGATCACTATGAATAGTTATAAATGATATTTTTTCTAATTTTTAATTGAGGGAATTATTTTTTTAACCCAAAAAATTATTATAAATTCTTTTCTATAATTTAGATCCAATTATATATTGTTTAATCATCAACTAAAACATATACATTTCATTTTCCACTAATACTTCTAATCTTTATAGGACCAAATAGGTCGAGTTTCACTAACTGAAATTCCATGAAGGTTTATAGTTCACTAATAGATTTAAAAAATTCCTTACGTTGGTTTTAGAATTGAAAAGGATCAAAAAAATTTTACCTATCAGACCTAATTTCTTGTATTTATTCAACTAGCCGTTTCATAGATTTTTTAGATAAACATATAAGACAATAGATTCATAGTATTCTATTCCATAACAATAAGTTGTATTTCATTTCCCCATGTCATGGAATATATTGGATAAAAAGGACATCAAATTATAGGGTTTAAACATTCTATTACTATTTCATTTAAATAATACATTCATCATTTATACTAGGAATAAAACATTTTTCAGTCTTGAAGTTCACAATATACCCCACGTTATGTAATTGAATTAATCTAAGAATGTTGTGATTAAGACCTAAAACATAGAAAACATTTTAAATAAAATATTTTCCATGAATAATAGTACTATATATTGTAAATAAATCTCCTTGAGCATTGTCTCCAAAGGTAAAATTTTAACTCTTAATTTTTATAATCATATTAAAGAAATAATTTTTGGAAGTATTGTATCTAGAATAACCAGAATAGATATACCATATGTTGTTTTTGGTACATTTCTTATTATCTGAAAAGAAAAAAATAATAGTGTTTCAGAACCCACATCTAATTGAATCTTGTATTATTAAAAAGTTATTTTTTCTAAAACACAATTTGTTTCACATTTTATATTTTGAGAATATATTATCTCTTTTTAGAAATTAGCATTATGAAAACCTTGGGATTAAAATTAATTTAAAGAAAAATTATTTTTCTAATGACCACCACTTTGATATTTCATGAAAAATGGAAAATCCTTCAGAATAAAGTAGTTATTTTAGAAAATATGTTTGGAATATATAAAACCCATTTCATATACATACCTATTATGTATAAATTTTTTATTTGACTTATCAATGTTTTCATTTCTAGTAATAATAATTCATAGAATATTTTATCAACTAAATATCTCAAAATTTAGCTTTGTAATGATATTATTTTCCTCAAAAGAATTTTTATTAGAATAAAGGTTTTCTATGTCATTTGATAAAATAGTTAATTTGAAATGAAATTATTATTAAAATTTAAATGTACTATAATTATAAAAAACATTTTTATCTAATTATTTTGAAATATAGGATATCGTATTAGTAAGAGTAGAAGTTTTTATTTTTTCATTATCATGATTTTATTTAGAATCATCATGTATTTTTTTAATTTTATTATTCTAGTTTTCTCATACTTTTGATTAACTAGATACAACTTAATACCTTGGTAAATAATAGTTTGTTCTGATGATGGAGATTTCAATTAAATTTATTTACAATTTTTTTTAGCATCACTATGAGGATAATTTTCAATTTTTTTGTGATTAGATATTGATTTGGTGGTACATTTTCCATTAATCAGTTAATGTTAGTTGAAGTCTTGATATAGAGTCTGATATTTTTTTTGTCATCCGTATCAATTTCAGAATAAATTTATGATGAACTATCTTCACCACTAACAATCCATGAATCTATATCATTCATACACTTCTTATTACTATGATAAATGTAACACCCTGAGATTTTATGAAAAATATTCTTTTTATATCATTGATGTATTTTGTTGTATGCTACAATAAGATTACATTGCGCTATAAGAAACATCGTATGACCTTGCAGTATACACACCACTATTCTTGGATCTTGTTACACACAATTTTTATAGTAGTTATTCTATGAAACATTGAGTGTATATATATAAATATATATATCTTCAATGAATAAATGAAATATGGTTAGGTTCTGTTATACAAAACAATGGAGGAGTTTTGCACAACACGCAATCCTGACCTAGCTTGCATTACACGCAATCACGACTTTCCTCGATAGCGTGTGTTGTACGCAATACCAGGTTTCACTAAACAATGATATATGGTTATAATAATATTATGAATTGTCCATTAAGAATAGTATCAACTACATTTTTAATTTTATAACATTATTATTCATCTTACACATTTTCTATAACATGGTATGAGAACAAAATCAATTTTTCGAGTAAAATAAGTATTTTTCAAAAAATGTAGTTTTGCCTTATTTTGATGATGCACCAACCTTAAATATTGTTTTTGACATGTCTATAAGTTAAATTTGACAAAATAAAATTCTTTTTTGAATCAGGATATAAAAATTTTCTTTGGATAAATTTTACATATTATTCTGATAACTTTCATATTTTAATGAATAGTAAAAACCTGCGATATTTTAATTAAAAACAAGTTTTCTCATCGCAATAATTTATATGGTTAGATAATATTTTTAATTGGTTTTAAAGTGTAATTATAATATATTCTTAACATTTAATCCAATGTTGTTCATTAGAATTAATTTCACTTTGAAATTGGATATAACAAGTATCAATCTTTTGATAGTTTTTGTTTCTTAAAAACACGCTATTTGTTTTGATAGCGGGAATTAATTTTAAAATTAAATAATGCAACTTCTATGTTTTTAATTTGTAAATATAGAAATCAATTTTGAATTTGGAATATCAAATAATTCTTTGGCTGAATGTTTGGCATTTTTCTGAAAAACTTCAATTTTCGATGAATAGTGAAACCACATAGTGGTAGTTAAAAAACTGAATTTTTCATAAAACATAATTTTACCGCTTCTGTGAGTGGAATTTTGAAAATCCAAGAGACACAATTAATATCGAGGACTAAAATGTGGATCAATGAGATGAAAGTATTTTTTGGTAAATAGTATATTTTTACTTTTATTAACCACGGTTAAAAGTAAATAGGGTAATTAATGGTAAAAAATGATATTATTATTACCCAAACATATGTCCTAATTCTATTAACAAGTGTAATTCGACCAAAAACAAGCTAAGGAATAAATAGGACCATTTATTCCTACTTGGATTAGATTAGGACATTTAATATTAATTTATATAAAGAAGGGTTAAAATAGTTAAAATCAATGTTTAATAAGTAAATAATTTTTAACATAGGGTTATACATAAGATACATTAGACTATAAATATTAATTAGAAAGATAAAACCATTTCCTACATAATGGTATTTTATTTTTAATTTCTATACATTATAAAATTTAATTTATTAATGACACAATGATGATGCAGTAGTTATCTTATTAATTAAATATTGCCATAATTGATGTTATAAATAACCAAATAAATGTAATATGATACTTTTTATGAATTACAAAAATTTTCTAGGTTAATATGACATGTTATTATTAGTTTAATTAACTTTTTTCTAACTAATAATTCTGTTATGATTTTCACAAAAATCAATTACCAAATAGATTCAAAATTGACAAAACATAGTTCTTAAAACAAATATTCTATTATTAATTGTTATTTTATTCTAAAAAATCTAAGGTTCCCCCGAATGACTTATATATGGATATATATATTAATAATAAACAACTTGGGGTTCTTTTTCCTTGTTATAGTATGTTTATTGACCTTATAGTGTAATAAAACAAGAAGACACAGTAAAAGTAAAATTATTTACCTTAAGGTTAAATCTAAATGATTAGGTTAAAATAGAAACCTAAACTTGTCTAAATTATATTGGATGAGAGGATATAGACCCAGACCCACATTAGAATCTAAATAAATCAATTTGGAGCTATTAAAAACCGAATATGACTTTATAATAAAATAATAATTTTTGTTTTTCCAAAGGTGCCCCACTCCACCCTTATAAAAGGTCACCTCCTCCCTCTCTTCCTCACACCACATTGAGCCTTAAATCTCGACCAATCCCTGCCCATTTCTCTTATACACTTCCCTAGAAACATCCTACAGGTTCTGGTCTTCTTCAAATACCAATTTTAGTGCCATGAGAGTAGGTCTCAGAGAGGTACTTCAAAGGAGATGTAATGTCAGTTACCAATTCTTTCAACTTTATTTCTTCTTCCATTTCTTCATCTTTAGTTGTTTTATTATGAAGTAATAACATCAGTATAACTCATATACTGATATGTAATTATAAGTATGAAACAACCCTATTTCACCATCTATCCATCCTACGAAAAATGAAATCACCACGCGTTCGTACGTACGGAATACCGTATCCACGCCGTGGTGAAATCTGTTTTTCCACCAACACCGTACATGTAAGGGTATAATGGTGTAAATAATAACTATATATGGTTATTATAACATCATACTGATTCTGATATATTATACCATCCACTCCAATTCTATTTAATAATTATGGGAACGATATCATCGCTCGTGCGTACGTACGGACTACCGTCTCCACGACACGATGAGATTCAATCTCCATGTTAACCGTACATTAATGATCATAATGTTTATATAATGAATAATAAAGAAATATATGAAATAATAATGCTACTGGATTTATGTATATATATATATATGTCATCTATTTATTTTCATTCAATTCAATAAGGAAACGAAAACAGCGTTCATGTGTATGTATGACCTACCGTCTCCATGAATGGTGTATTTCATTCTTTTTATTGATCTATAATATATATATATATATGATGAATATATATTATATATAAATCATTTTTTAGATTATTCAATTATGAAAATCAGGATAAAAGAAATAACATCCAGAACGACAAGTCGAAACACATACTATAAATGAAATGATTTTACCCAAAACGCTAATTTAACATAGAATTTACAAAAGAACGGGTAATATGAAGTCATAAGTGAAACATATATGATATCATAACAATTAATATGATTCTTTAATAATTCAATGACATTATTTAAATCATTATACAGGCGGTTCGGATACGTACGAAGTATATCGGACCTAAGGTAAGGGATAATTGTGCAAATCTCATTTTTATCCGAGATTGTTTATTCTTAAGTATTTACTGGGGTTATTGCTATCATCCTTGTCCATGTTTTATAAATGTGTATTCATGTATGTTTAAATTACTTTTTACCCATTTGAATTTTACCCAATGGTATGGATGGAATCATTCTTTTATTTACCCTACAGGGTACTTTTTGACTATTCTGACAAAAGTACGAGAATAATGTTTTTTAACGTATACGGCATGAAAGGATTTTTATGGTTTTATAAAGCCTTATTTTCATGAAGCTTCCTTAAAATTATTTCATTACTATTTTCAAAAAAATAATTTTCTTTTAAAATTGCATGACATTTTGTGAAAATAAAATGATTTTGAAGAAAAAAGGATATTTTTTTCATGAATTCATTTCAAGTGTTTTATCAAAACCATTTTCATCTAAGATGACATTATTTTACAGGTGTTTGTTTCAAGTATCATGTCTCTATGATTTAAATGGTTTCACTTTTTTAATGATGATATGATATCAATTTTTTTTTGAATGGATAATGTTATGATGGAATGTTGTTTATGAAACCCATTTTATTCTTGGGATACGATGAATGATTTATGTTTTTATTGTGTCAACCGAAAGAATTATTTTAATATGAGATGGGTGGGACCTATATCTCCCTCCAATGCATTGGGTTACGATTTATATCTCATGATATAGACATGGCTAGAATAGAATGTTTAACCGGTTCAGTAATACAGGAATGGAACGAGGAGTGAATTCGATTCAGAAAGGGACTTTGTCCACTAATATGGTCTTGGTAGCAATGCCTTGGCTACTATAGAAATCATATCATGTTCTTAATGGCTTCCACATCTACATGTTTTATTCCCATGATATTTTATCATTATTAATGTTTCTTCATGATCTATGCCTTATGTACTACCATGTTTTATTTCATTGCTCAAGATTTTGATGTATAGATTTTATGCTCATGTTTTTTACATTCAAATGTCTAAGGATTGTTTTATGTTCTCTATGCTTACCCTTACTGAGAATTTGAGCTCACCCCTTTTATGTTTTCTTTTCCCCAGGATATAAAGAATGTTTTTAGGTATGAAAAAAAGGGAAGATCTTTATGGGAGATGATGAAGATCTTTAACCACGATTAGAAGATTATATAACGAGTTTCCAAAGACACTAAACTATTCGAGTACTTGTGTTTCTGTTTTTTTATGTAATAATTATTACGCAAAATTAATGTAATGTCAATGTACGTCATGTTTCGGGTCTCTACAGTTGGTATCAAAGGAAATATTTAGTCAACCTTTGGAAACTAGGATGCGAAAACCTTAGTAATATCCCTAGAGATATTTCTAAGGTATATCTAGGGATGTCCTTAAGGATAAGTATAAGTATAGGATATAGTCCTAGAATTATTGTAACGATATTAGATTAATCCTAAGATGTTAGATATTGAAGTTACCCCCCCTGATTTTGATTTTTGTCTCTCACACTATTTTTTTTGGGTTTTAGAAAAAGGCTGGGAACAAGATGATCCATGTTAATGGAGGATATGATGGACAATGGAATGATATTATTCATGAGCAACCAAATTAAATGGGATTTGGAAGTCCAAACATCATTATTATTCCGAATCAGCAATCTCATTATATGATCAATAAACTCAACTTTGGTAAGTTTCCTGACTCGGTAAATAAGAGAACGATGGAGTTTCATGATGATTATAGAGGAAACAAAGTTCAATTTCCCCTATGTAAATCGTGTGCAAAGTGGAATCATGGAGAATGTTTAATGTAACTAGAAGATGCCTTGGGTGTGGAAGAGAAGGAAACAAAGCTAGTAAGTGCAAAGGAAAAGGTTCACTTAACACCAGGGATGAGGATAATGGTATTTCTACGACATCAACAATGGTTAAATGTTATAAATGTGGAATGTATGAGAATTATGAAAACTAATACCCTAAGGGAATGTCTCATGAAGAGAATCAGTATGGTCGTACCGGTAGAATTTATGTTGATGATGATGAAGAGACTACAAATGATATGTGAGATGAAAGAATTGTTGAAGCTTGGTTAAAGGTTTAAGAAGGTAGGGGAATGATTACATGTTTATCAAGTGTAATGTTGTATAAGCAATCTCATGGTACTATGGAATAAAGAGACATATAATGATTTATACACTGTTATCTTTCCTTATGTTTTGAAAGTATATGATGAATGGTACCAGTGACCATGAAAGGTTATTCAGATATTTTTGGAAGGTAGATGATATGCGCATAATAAAGGGATAAGGATAAAATTAAATGTTTGATAGTATTCATGAGATCATGACTGATATAAGGAAATAGTTATATCATGGATTGAGTATATATAATTTTGGGGTTTCGGTATGTGGAAAGAGTTAACTTTTTACAACACTCATATTTTCACTTAGATTCAATGGGTTTTCATTTTTCAAGAGAATACATGATTAAGGCCTTCGAATGTTTGGAATGTGACCAACAAGGCATATCTTATGATATATGGGGATCAACGATGGTATTAACATCATTGTTATATGAAATCTATGGTAATCATTTTCACTATAGTATGAGAATGGACTTCAATATTATGGATAAGCCTAATGATTGGAATGGATTATGTTGGACATAAGTTATTATTGTATTTTTAGTAAACAAAGGACAACCTGCAGAATGGGAGACAACCCATCACGTCGGACAAGGCAGTGGGAATCGAACCCACAAACGAAGTGCGGCAAGCCTTTATTTCCTACCACTGGCCTATAGGATGTCCATGTTTAGTAGAAACTAGTTTTATTATATTAAGCAGTATTATATATGAAGTACAAGTCCATTTTAGGAACTATATATGATTAATCTCACTATATATGGAATTATATATTTCTAATAAATTTTATAAACATTTGTTTGAGACACATGGAATGACCCATCATTCTATCACATGATCTGCTAACACTTCAGAAAGGGCAAATTCAACTTCATTTCATTAAGAGGTGAAGTGGAAATTGTCTAAAGAACGACCAATGGTGAGAGTGTACCAAAATCACGAAAGTATTTCTTCTAACTCCAATTTCATCAACTTTAGGGAAATTATATTGAAAACAAAAAATGTTGTCCTAGTGCCCTTATATCCAATGAATCAGATGGTACCATAGATCATAAAAAATCTATGGCTTTGTGATTTATGGCTTTTTCATAGCCATGTTCTCTACCACTCTCCATCAGAACTTGATAGTTAGATATTTCTTCCATATCCATATTTTCACCTATGTTCTCCTACGTGGAAACCAAGTGATGAGTTAATTTGGGTAACCATTACATTTCATACTTAAGTTTTTAAAGCCATTATTTGGTTTTCATTTTTATGATGTGGGTTTCTATTAAACAAACTTTCGAGTAGTAAACCATTTATAACCCCGACGAATTTCGAGGAAAAAATTAATTTTAAGGGGGGTAGAATATAACACCCCAAGATTTTATGAAAAATATTCTTTTAATATCATTGATGTCTTTTGTTGAATGCTACAATAAGATTACCTTGTTCTATATGCAACACCGTATGAGCTTGCAGTATACACAACACTATTTTTGGATCATGTTACACACAATTCTGATTGTAATTATAATATATTTTTACCATTTAATCCAATTTTGTTCATTGTAATTAATGTCCCTTTGAAATTGGATATAAACAAGTATCAATCTTTTGATAGTTTTTGTTTCTTAAAAACACGCTATTTATTTTGATAGTGGGAATTAATATTAACATTAATAAATTCCACTTCAATGTTTTGAATTTGTAAAAATAGACATCAATTTCTAATTTGTAATATCAAATAATGCTTTGGCTGAATTTTTGGAATTTTTCTGAAAAACTTCAATTTTCGATGAATAGTGAAACCACTTAGTGGTAGTTAAAAAACTGAATTTTTCATAAAACATAATTTTACCGCTTCTGTAAGTGGAATTTCAAAAATCCGAGATACATGGTTAATATCAAGGACTAAAATGTGGTTCAATGAGTTGACAATATTTTTTGGTGAATAGTAACTTTTTACTATTATTTACCACGATTAAAAGTAAATAGGGTAATTAAGGGTAAAAAATGATATTATCATTACCCTAACACATGTCCTAATTCTATTGGACAAGTTTAATTAGACCAAAAACAACCTTAGGAATAAAATATGACCATTTAGGCCCATGTGGATTAGATTAGGACATTTAAAATTAATTTATTTAAAGAAGGGTTAAAATTGTTAAAATCAATGTTTAATAAGTAAATCATTTTTAATATAGGGTTATACATAAGATAAATTCGACTATAAATATTTATTATAAATATGAAACTATTTCCTACATAATGGAATTTTATTTATAATTTTTATACATTAAATAATTTAATTTATTTACGACACAAAGATGATGCAGTAGTTATCTTATTAATGAAATATTGACATAATTGATGTTATAAATACCCAAATAAATGTAATTTGAGTCCTTTTATGAATTAAAATAATTTTATTGTTTAATATGACATGTTATTATTGATTTAATTAACTTTTTTCGAACTAATCATTCTGTTATGAGTTTCAAAAAAATTAATTAGCAAATAGTGTAAAAATTGACACAAAATAGTTTTTAAAACAAATATTATATTATTAATTGTAATTTTATTCCTAAAAATCCATGGTTCGGAAAAATTACTTAGATAAGTATATATATATTAATAATAAACAACATGGGGTTGTTTTTCTTGTTATAGTAAGTTTATTAACCTTATAGTGTAAGAAAACAAGAAGACACAGTAGAAGTAAAATTATTCATCTTAAGGTTAAATCTAAATGATAAGCTTAAAATAGAAACATAAAATTGTCTAAATTCTATTATATGAGAGTATTTAGACCCATCCCCACATTTGATTCGAAATAAATAAACATTGAGCTATTAAAAATCGAATTATATTTTATAATAAAATAATATTTTTTTTCCAAAGGTTCCCCTCTCCTCCCTTATAAAAGGGCACCTCCTCCCTCTCTTCCTCACACCATTTTGAGCCTTCATGCTCGGCCAAAACCTGAAAATTTATCTTCTCCACTTCCCTATAAACATAATAGAGGTTCGTTTCTTCCTCAAATACCAATTTTAGTGCCCTAAGTGAAGGTCTCAAAGAGGCGCTTCAAAGAAAAGGTAATGTCCGATACCGATTCATTCAACTTTATTTATTATTCCAATTCGTCTTCTTTAGTTGTTTAATTATGAATTAATAACATCAGTATAACTCATATTCTGATATGTTATTATATATATGAAATAACCCTATTTCACAATCTATCCATCCTATGAAAAACGAAATCACTACGCGTGCGTATGTACGGAATACCGTATCCACGCCGTGGTGAAATCTGTTTTTCCACCAACACCATACATGAATGGGTATAATGGTGTAAATAATAACTATATATTTTTATTATAACATCATACTGATTCTTATATATTATACCATCCACTCCAACTCTATTCAATAATTATGGGAACGATACCATCGCTCGTGCATACGTACGGACTACTGTCTCCACGACACGCTGAGATTCATTCTCCATGTTAGCCGTACATGAATGATCATAAAGTTTATATAATGAATAATAATTAAATATATGAAATAATAATCCTACTGGATTTATTTATATATATTTATTTATGTCATCTATTTAGTTTCATTCAATTTAATAAGGAAACGAAAACAACGTTCATGCGTACGTACAACCTACCGTCTCTATAAATGGTGTATTTCATTCCTTTTATCGATCTATAATATATATATGTATATGATGAATATATATTATATATAAATAATGTTTTAAATTATGGAAATTTGTAAATCATGATATAAGTAATAACATCCCGAACGACAAGTCGAAACACATTCGACAAATGAAATGATTTTACCCAAAACACTGCTCTAACATAGAATTTACAAAAGAACGGGTAATATAAAATCATAAGTGAAACATATATGATATCATAAAAATTAATATGATTCTTTAATATGTCAATGAAATTATTTAAATCATTATACAGGTGGTTCAGATACGTACGATGCATATCGGACCTAAGGTAAAGGATAATTGTGCAAATATCATTTTTATCTGAGATTTCTTATTTGTAAGTATTTACTGGGATTTTATCTATCATCCATGTCCATGTATTATAAAAGTGTATTCATGTTTGTATAATGTCCTTTTTACCCATTTGAAATTACCCCATGGTATGGATGGAATATTTCTTTTATTTACCCTACAAGGTACTTTTTGAGTTTTCCGACAAAAGTACGAGAATAATGTTTTTTTAACGTATATGGCATGAAAGGATATTTATGGTTTTATAAAGCATTATTTTCATGAGTATTCCTCCAAAATATTTCATGACTATTTTCAACAAGATCCTTTTATTTTAAAATTTCATGAGATTTTGGGAAAAGAAAATGATTTTGAGGAAAAAAGGATATTTTCATTAAGAATTCATTTCAAGTGTTTTATCAAAACCATTTTAATCTAAGATGACATTATTATACAAGTGTTTGTTTCAAGTATCATGTCTCTATGATTTACATGGTTTCACTTTTATAATGATTAAATGGAATACAATTTTTTTATGGATTATGTAATGATGGAATGATGTTTATGAAACCCATTTTATTCTTGGGTTACGATGAATGATTTATGTTTATATTGTGGGACACGAAAGAATGATTTCAACATGAAAAGGTTGGGACCTATATCTCCCTAAAATACATTGGGTAAATATTTATATCTCATGATATTGACATGGATCGAACGAAAAGTTAAACTGGTTCAGTAATACAGGACTGGAACGAGGAGTGAAATCGATTCAGAAAGGTACTTTTTCCACTAAGATGGTCTTGGTAGCAATGCCTTGGCTACTATAGAAATCATATCATGTGCTTAATGGTTTCCAAAATTACATGTTTTATTCCCATTATAATTTATCATTATTAATGTTTCTTCATGATCTATGCCTTACGTACTGCCATGTTTTATTTCATTGCTCAAGATTTTGATGTTTAGATTTTATGCTCATGTTTTCTTTACATTCAAATTTCTATAGATTGTTTTTTGTTCTCTATGATTACCCTTACTGAGCATTTGAGATCACCCCTTTTATGTTTTATTTTCCCTATGATATAAAGAAATTTTTTATGTAAGAAAAAAAGGGAAGATCTTTATGGGAGATGTTGAAGATCTATAACCATGATTAGAAGATTATATTCCGAGTTTCCAAAATCACTAAACTATTAAGGTCCTTGTGTTTCTGTTTTTTTTTATGTAATAATTATTCTGAAAATGTAATGTAATGTCTATGTACTTTAATCGTCGGGTCTCTACAATGAACGTACATCCATGAATCCCTTTCTTAATTCATATATTTTTTGTATTTTATTTTCAACTTCAGACTTCCAGTCCTTATATTTGTAGCACTCTTTTATTGGAAACATATTAATTTTGTAGATTTATTATTATCATTTTTATCCTTGTGAGTTTTCATATAAATGAACCAAAAGTATTTTTTACCAAAAATATTTTTCATCCTTTTTTTATGTTACTATAATAAATTATATAATTTTTATAATGAAACACTTCATGATTCAACTATTACCATATTATTTTTAGATGAATATAAAACTTTCTCACCAAAATTATAGATATTAGAAACATTATAAGTTTTAGAAAAATATGATCATAAAATATTTTTCTTCAAATGTTTGACAGACTATTTTAATGTTGTATGATATTGCATTATAGTACCAATCAGATCATCTAATGTTATAATTTTCATCTTTATTGTATCTTTTAAAGGTACTGTATTCGATTCTAAATCATTGGGAATAATATATAAAATATTTTCCAAAATTATTTCATCTAAAATTTATTTTTCACCAAATTATTAATGATTACTCAATTTTTTTATTAATCATCGATGTATCTTTGAAATAGATTCACCAGGTAGAAAATCATATGCATCAAAATCCACTTCAAGAATTTATCTTCCAGTCTCAATAAATTTAGATGTTATAAAATCTGTAACATAAAATTTATTCTTAATATTATTATCTTTTTCACATAATGAAATATATAAATATATATTTTATGTCATAAAACATAACAGAGTATTCCTTAATCCATAGTTAAAATGATATTTAATATTTTATTTATTCGTATATGGTTACCCATCCTTCTCAAGAATCAATGTAATTACTAGTAAAAATAAAAAGAAATTATCCACATCATTATTAATAATGAAGGAAGTAAATATTTCTCTCCATTTTTCATAATCACTACCATAAAATATTTGTGGTTTATTATGATTCATATTTTCAAGAGAACTAACATTTATGCTCTTTATTTTATGAAAATTGAAACACTTTCTGAAATTTACAAATCATTGTAGAAAATATTTATAAAATAATATTTTTAAAATTTATAGATACATTATTTAGATAAATAGTGTAATCACAATCGGGTCTATATATAGAAACATCCCTGATATAAATTGATCGATTATATATGCTATAATGCTGACAAGTGGGTGGTTTATTGCAGTTTATTTTTTTAATAATTAAAACTCAAATCTCTTTAATAAAGTTATCGGATGGATATAGTATCTTATGATAAGGATAAATCATAAAAAAATTATATTTTTTCTTGTAAATCATGGAATATATTGATGTACTAAAATAATCATTCCTAACAATTTTCTCATAGGAGGATAATAAATTGTAAAAATAGGTAAAATAGAACATTAAAAATCCAATTCAGTAAACTAATAGAATCATAAAATAAGAGTGAATACACTTTTGTAGTATTATAAAAGAATCCAATATCCTTGAGTATATGAATCCAAAATTTTATCCAAACTATAATTTTTCTCCGTCTTCATTAGAATGCCATCGATATCTATGATCATAATTATCTTGGTATTCATATCCTCAAAATCTATTTATCAGCATGATAAAATTGTTCAATCTTACCATAATTGGATTCCCTAATTCGAAAAGTTGATCAGATATAGAATACAAATGAAAAAACATATCAATGGATTTTACAATCATAAAATGAATCTTAGAAAAATATTATATTAAATATTAAGAAGAAAATAATGAAAAGAGGTTATAAAAAGATGTCTTTAAACAAGTAGATTCCGCAAAACCATTATCTCCTAAATCCTTGAATACAGATCTATTTATATATACTTATCCAAAAATAATATTTATATGAATCATGTAATTGGTTTTAATGGCCTCATATAATATTCACTTCCAAGATCAGAAAATACATATTCATATAATATTTCTTCGATATCACCATGAGAGTGTTGTGAAAATGTTTTATAACATGTAGAAATTAGTATGCATATGACAATAATTTTTTTATGGAATATAAAAATGATACTTTGATGAACCAGACTCAGTCACACCATTAAATTAAAATTATTTCTATCATTATAGTTAACTCATTCATACTAAAAAATTAAACATTTTCAAACCGATAAACTGAACTAAGACATATTGATAGAATAAACTCTACCATAACGAAAAACTATGCATTGTCATACAGACAGACTATATTTTATCACATAGATACACTATATCTAGTCATACTAATATGCTATAATTTTTCATGCATATAGACTCCATTTAGTCACACTGATAATATAGATTTTGTCATTCAGATAGACAACATTTTGGAATACCGATAGGATAGTTTCTGTTAGTCTGATGGATCATAATTTATTTAGTATGATGGATATGGAATAAATGTAATGTTTATATAATTTATTTATAATTATGTTTTTTTTAATAATAATTGTTTTTATAAAATAATATACTAAGGACCTATGAAAAAAATATAGAAAAAAATCTTTCTAAATTTTTTGTTTGGATTTTCAAATCTATCGATAGAAAATACATAATTTTTTTTGAATCAATTGTTTTTTTTCTAATAAACCACTAAAATGTATTTACACACATTGTTTAATCATTTTCAGTTCATTTTTATCAGGTATTTATTTTTATTTTCTTTTGTTTTTTCCTTAGTTACTATTTTTTTATAAATTAGTTTATGTTTTACTAAAAATTAAATATAACCCACTTACAAAAATTTAGTTTTGATGAACAAAAATTTAAACTATTTTATGTATTTAAAACAATTTTTTATTTCATAAATGATGTTTTTATAATTATGTGTTCTTAATGTTTTTTAGTATTGGTGACTGAATAAATTATTCACAATATAATAATTTTTTCTTAAAAAATAAAATTATATTTATTATTTAAAATTTTTTAATTTAATTTACTGAATAAAAATATCACATTAATAATGAAACAATCCATTAAAAAAATGATATTTTACAACTATCATAACCATTATATAAGATTATAGAAACAAACTTTCAGGATGTAAATTGAAAATTTAATTATTAAATAACATGTTCATATTGATATAAAATATTAAGTACATTTTTATATATTTAATTAATATAATCAATCTAAAGTAAATATTAATATAAGTGAATAAAAATAGTATTCAGGGTGAAAAGTTACATAAACTACCAAAATGATATGCATGGGTTTTATAAAAACAATATTTTAAATTAAAACGATATATTAAGAATATATATATGTAATATATAATATATTTTTAATTGAAAAAAAAAACTATTATTTAATTATGAGAATTGTATAAAAGATATATATTTTATAAAAAACATCATTTTCACTACTCATATTAACATAATTATTTATGAAAAATAGGAAACAAATGTCAATTATACATTTTCTTAAATCCAAAAATGATTTTCATCATGAAAATTTAATTTTTTTAAATTTAGAAATTATATTTATTATACAAGTAATAAAATAAAATAAAAATAATTTCTATTAGATAATGACTTTTTCAAATATTATCTTTTTCAATTCTTAGTTCTTATCATTTACCAATAGAATTTTAATTAACAATGTTTTAATATCAGCAAAAAATATAATTAATAAATCATATTTTTCTTGAAACTAAAATTCATAGAACATAAAAAAGTAATTATCTGAAAAACTGTATCAATTATTATATAGAAACATATTCAATTACACTAAATTTAATGTAATAGAAATTAAACAATAATAATTTACTCTTATTTGTTCCTACTAATTAAATTGACATTTTTTAATAGTAATATAAAAGTATTTATAATATATCTAAATATATAACCATTTAATATATGTTAAATGTTGTATGTAGAGAAATTTATGAAACACAAAAACTTATATAAATTTAATCATATTTTGAAATCATGGGTTGTTACAAATGACATAGGTGAAGTAATGTTATTTATTATAGTTTCATATCATGCAATAATGGGATAAATATACTACAGTTTAAGTTCATATGAGATTGAAATAAATCTCATGTAGCTAATTTCATGTGACATGTACTTAGATTTCAAGTAATTTTACATAAAGTGATAAATAATTTAGTGTATTTATTAGAGTTTACTCAGACAGTAGCTTTGTAAAATCTTTATATTTTTTGAAAAATATTTTTAAATAAATTAATTAATTATGACAATTTTAATTTAAAAAATTGGAGTTTATCATAAATTAACACAACACGATTTTATTCTTGTGTTAGATTCAATACGTAGTCTATCATGAGTTACACAGATCACTATGTTTAAATAAAACATGAAACAATATTAAAATATTATTATTTAATTTGAATGTCACGACATGGCTATAATATTAATGGATATGGATACGACTAAAAATTTATGAAAATATATGAATTACACAACTATGTAAAATGAATTATTTTTTGACAAATAAATTATAATGAAAAATAAAAATAGTTTAAAAATAATGGTTATCTTTTTTTATAAAACCTATTTTACTAGAACGAGTGTGATTTATATAAAAAAATAGAAAATAAATTTTGGATTATTATATTAATGAAGAGAATATAATATATATTAAATCAAATAATTAACATTCAACTTATGAGTTTCTTAGACATGAGATAAAATAAATCAATGTTCATGCCTAAAAAAATTATATTTCTAGAATAATGGTTTTCCCTTTTTTATGAATTTACGGTAAAATTATTTTTTTCTAAAAATTTAAAATATAAAGGGGAAAAATTTAAATTTAAAATTTATACCATCATAAAAAAATTATCGTAGTGGAAAATTTTGAGAATTTTCTTCGATGTAAATATTATTAATAAATAGTGAATGTATTGGTTTTATTATGATTGTTCATTTCCTACAAAATATTTAAAAGTATCCATTTTTTAATATTCTTGAAAATGTATTATTAGTTCAATTATAAATCTTTTAATTCAATTTAGTTTATATGAATAAATTTAAAATGATATTTTTGATATGAAGACCATTTAATCATTTGGACATTTTTTTATATAATTGATTTCTTGTGTCATCTTTGCATTTAATATTAAATTAAATATTACCACTTATATGAATTGAATTTACAAAAAATAAATAAAAAATTTTAAGTACTAGAACATATATCTTTTTAATAATTTTAACTTATTTTTTTTCTATTTTGAATTTTAATAGTAGTAAAATTAATTACTATGGTAAAGGAAAAAATTGTATTACTAATGGTTAATCTAAAATGATAAGGGTTAAAACTATCCCAAAATATAACAAACACCCATTAATTTGAAATATTTCACACTGATATCACTTAGGATCTATAATGTACACTTTGGAGACTTTTGGAATTTAACAAATGTTGTTATCACATTTTCTTTTCAAAAATTACAATTGTTCCACTCACTTAACATAGAAGAGGCCACACACTCTTTTAAACTCTTCACATTATCATTTACCTTTATGCGATCAAATAAATACCTTTTTACCTTAACTAATTCTCTAATCTCATCCCATAAGCCTTTTGTTGGTCATAAATGCTGTAATACCCTAAGGTCTTAAAAATAAAGTGAAATTCATGAAACATTGATTCTCTACATAATGAAACTTCATTTTAAGGAGATAGATATAAACTAGCTGTTTGACATAATCTTCCTACTTCAATGTTTGGAATTTCGAAAAAAGGACATCTGTTGTTTTTATTGGTATGTTATTTAGAGTCTGATAGATCCAACCTTTTTTTGAATTGTAACATACCCTTATGAATAGTAATATAACCCATATGATTAGTAAATCATATAATTATTTTATTTTGTTACGGTTATATTAAAATGAGATCTTGATTAATTTTTCAAAGTGATATAAAATGAGTAATAGTCTGAAAATTGTAATTTTTATAGTAAACTACAAATTAATTTAAAAAATAAAGGAATCATATATAGAAAATTATTTTCCAAAAATAGAGGTCAATTATGAATTCTACACCTTGAAAATGGGTTAGGGTGTATTTTTTTGATTTTTCTGAAATACTTGAATTTTTATTGAATAGAAAAATTTGATAATTTATAAAAAATGCTAAATAAATAAATTTATGCACCATGGTTGACTCATGGTTGAAGTGAATTTACTTGTTTCAAACTAACGTGAACGTATTACTATTTTGGGTCACATGAATCTTCACTATTCATAGTCTTGAAAAAATATTAACTAATGGATAAAATAATGAATGAAACCTCCTCTCCTGCACTATAAATACCACCCTCCCCCACTACCTCTCACACCTCTCAAGATTTTAGAGTTTCCTAAATTTTACCAAATCCCCATTCCAAGGCACTTACCTATTTTTATATCCTTATAGGCTCATAAAAGGCCAAAACCAAAGGCCTTAAAAAGGATCTTAAGGAGGAGAGATCATGATGTAATAATCCTATTTCATTTTCCTGTGTTTTCTTTTCAATTATTTTCTTTTTCAAATAATTTACACCCACAACCTTGTCTGATAGTCATGAAATATCCCAAATATAATATATAATGTATTTTATCTCTTTTATGAAAAAATTAATTAACATAATTCTTCTCATCCCCCTCTTATTCTAAAAATGAAAACACAGTCTTTGATGTGTTGATTTTTAGACATTGTGGATGATGTGTCTTCAATTTAATTTAAATCCGTCAAATCATGTTATAAATCAATTATAATGTTAGAAAAAAACTGTAAATTTTATGATATTACCTCTATTATGTTCTGTAATTAAATAATATGCACAATATTAACGGCATATGATGAAACAAGTTTGTGATTATCGATAAACTGCCAAAATGATCTAAACGAATGTCACTGATAATTTATCTAAAGATTCATCATTAAAATGTATAACCAAAATGAATTATGGAATCATTTAGTATTCTGAATAAAAATATTTACTCCATTTCATCCCACTTTTAGAGTTTTTATTACATTCTATAAGAAACCCCCTTACAACCCAACCATCGAAATCATGCGAAGCACACAACCAAAATAATGGAAATAACAAAATATTATAAAAAAATTGGTCAAATAATGTTACTAAATGATCATATAAGGTGTAATAAACATGAAATTTTTCATTAATATATAAATAACACAATTTTAACCATTTTATAGGATGTTTAAACAAGTTTTAATTAATATGAACCATAGTTAAGGAAATTATTAAACCAATTTCCATAAATTTTCTTAACCTTATACATCCTTGATTATGTGGTAATAAGATAGTGTGTATAATGATTTTTTTATAATATGTTTTATTGTTTTAATTTATATTCTATAAACATATTCCATTAATTATATTAAGTCTCACATCATTTATATGATATTTATAAGGGAATTTTCTTTAAAACAATTTCTCTTTTGAAATTCTATTTTAAAAAACCCAGAAGTCGTGTTTTTATGCATTTATCCATGTTTTTTTATTATTTTCCGGTTCATAGGAATTTTTTATGATTATATATGGTGCCTATATCTTCCTATGATTCATTGAGTATTTGTAGGTTGGAGGTCAGTTGTATGGTTACTCCAAGCATAACTTCTATGGTTACACCATAAGGTTACCATGATGATTACATTGTAAGGTATCTGTGAGGGTCACAAATCATAAGGTAATCATGGGGTTATAATATATGAAATTAATTCCCTAACATATCATTATGGTTTTATATATTTTCATTAATGTTTTCATGAAATCTCATGTCTCACAAAGTAAGTATATAGGGGTGAGAAGTATGTCTTTGTGAAATTGATTTCACAAGTTTATAATTAGTCATGGAATAATGGTTATATTCTTTATTTTTTATATCCCTTATTGATATTTTTATACTCATCCCATATTATTATTATTTTTTCATAGGTTATAAGAAATTTTAAGTGAAATAACGAAGTCTGTTATGAACATTTGTCAAAGAAATCAGGTAGTTGTTTTGTGTTAAAAATTTTATGTTTTGGAAGAACTGGATACTATATTGTTAGTATCCAATTTGAATGCATATCAGATGATTTTTATGGGTTATGTCACACGATTCTAAAAATATAAACCAAATATATCATTGGGAATGTGAAAAAGTGAAATCTTTTTAAAGTATCTTGATTATGTAGTGATTAAGGATGGATCCGTGTATTTTATATCAAAGCATAATTTAGATACTGTTATTGGTTATGATGATGTTAACAAAATACCATAAATTATTTTTACATTATTTATATAATTAAATATTATTTAATTTAAAATTACCATTCCGATTAATCTAATATTTGTCTGTTCAGAATGATTTTCAATAGAATAAATAGGTAAGATGACATAGGAATGATCCGAGAGGCTGGTATATTTTTGAATCTATAACATAGAATGGTGCGAATCAGATCCAAGATGTTTGTGAAAGTAATGGCTCATATGACCTAGGAAACAAATTTTAGTGGAATCCATGAAAGAGAATGACTAGAGCCACCACAAAAGATACATGAAGTCTGTGGAAATTTTTATGAGTAAATGCCCCCATGATTTCAAGTGAACTTCTAACCTATTAGCACCTGAAGGATGGATTATATCCCTTGAATGGATAAATGAACATATGGGATGTTCGGATAATAATAAGGCTAGTATTTAAATTTATCATTATGATGGTGAAGCTAATCAGTGTTGGTCAATGGTCAATAATGTTATGGATATATATGATATTTATGCCTTAAAGTGGGATGGTTTTAAAATTATTTTCCTTCAAACATATTTTCCTAAGGTGTTTTGACTTTGGATGGAGAAGAAATTCATTTAATTGAGACAAAAGGAGGATGATTCAGTGGAAATTTATAAAGAAAACATCACCCATATAGAAATGTATTCTCCAAATCATATTTGGTATCTTGATAGACAAATCAATCGCTTTTAATCTGGATTGAGGCCATGATACCGAAGGGAATTAGACTCTCAAGAATTTAAAAGTAATGAAAAACATGTCTGATGTGCTGAGAGGGTAGAAATAGAGATTTTAATGATCACATGTACTTTGAGGAAAAACATAACAAGATGTCTAGAATGCATGTGATGGGTACGAATTAATAAATTTAATCTGATTCTATGAATGTCCATATTCCAATTTGTGAAAAGTGTGGTAAAACGTACCATGTGGAATGTCTCACCAAATTTGGGAAGTGTTTTTTATGTGGTATGTTTGGACATTTGAACCAAGGTTGTAATGAAAATGATCTTAAGATCAATTATAAACAGAAAACTTCCACATGTTTCAATTTAGGTGAGTGTGGTCATTAGGAAAATGTTTACCCAAATATTGATAAGATTTATGGAAATGGTGAAAACTATAAGAGGAAATGTGTAGTGAGATCCTTTGCAACTATGTCAGTAGATATTGGGCCATCCAATGATGTGGTTTTAGGTTCTTTTTTTATTTATTCATATTTTTCTAAATCCTTGTTTGATATGGGGTCTATACATTCCTTTATATCTAATAAATTTTATGTTAAATTTGAAAAATCACCTCAAAAAGTGAGATAAAAACATTTTTTAATATAGTAGGGGAACTGTTATAGAAAAAAAGAATTTATAGAATCATCATATTTTCATCTATGGAAATAAAATAACTAAAACCCATTTTTTATCCTTAGTAGATTTTAATGTCATTCAGGGTATGGATTGGATTTCTGTTTATCATGCCAAGATTGATTGTAGAGCTAAGGAAGTTGTTTTTTAAAAAGAGTTTAAGCTTGTAGACAAGAATGATCTAATAAAATTTATTAAACCTCAGAAAGCTATGAAACTATTGAAATATTTAAATTATATTTATCATTAGAATATTGTTGAAAACAATGTAACTATTTAAATTAATGATGTTTCTGTGGTAAATGAATACCTTGATGTTTTTTCAGATGATTTACACAGATTTATAACTGATCCAGAAGAGGAATTCCCAATTGTCTTAGTTCATGATGCTAAGACAATTTCAAGGACCCATTATCAACTGGATTAAATAGAACTTCATGAATTTGAAAAATTAGTTGCAGGAGTATCTTGATAAAGGCTTCATTAATCCTAACACATCATAATTGGGAGATCCCATTCTATTTGTTAAAAAATGATTGTTCGATGATACATTGCATTGATTATAGAGCATTGAATAACATTAAAATTAAGATTATGTATCCTTTAACTCCCAATGATGACTTATTTGATCACATTTAGGGATCTCAGAATTTTACCATGATAGAATTGAGATTCAGGTATCATCAGCTGAATGTGAAGGAGGATGACATTCAAAAAACATATTTTTGAACAAGATATGGTCATTATAAATTATTTTAATGTCATTTGGGTTAACTAATTCACCTTCTATATTAATAAATCATATGAATATAGTATTTCATGAGTTCTAGGATAATTTTTTGTTCTGTTTATTTATGGATCTCTGATGTATTATAGAAGTAAATAGCAACATTAAAAACACTTATGGGTTGTTTTTCTAACGTTATGAAAATGAAACTATATGGACAATTCAGGAAGTTAAAATTAGTTTGGGTAAATTTTCATTCCTTCTTCACATTGTTTATGAATATGGAATCATTATTGATTTTTCAAAAAATATTTTTTTGATGTATTTATAACCCAATAATTATAATTTTTATTAGTAGTTTCCTTAGTTTGGTAGGATATTAGTAGAGGTTTGTTGCTAACATTGAATTGTTATCTATTCCACTAAAAATGTTAACTACAAAAAAGAGATAAATTCAAATAGGTATAATAAGGTTATGATTGTATTGAGGAATTGAAAAGAAAATCATTGAATGATCTAGTACTGAACCTATATTCAGTAAATGGTGAGTTTTTCATGTACAATAATTCATCATTGAGGGGACTAAGTTGTCTTTTTATGTAGTATTATAAGGTGATTTCTTAATCATTAAGATAACTAAAACCTCATGAGTTAAATTATCCTACACATGAGTATAAATTATAAGCTATGGTTTTCCCTTTGAAAATTTTTAGGCATCATTTATTTAGAGCCAAATATGAAATATATACAAGCCAAAAAGACTGAATTATATATTCACTCAAAATGAGTTAAACATGAGGTAGATAAGATTTCTTGAATTGATTAATGATTCTGATTTCACAATTAATTACCATCATATAAAATCAAACAGTGTGGAATATGCCTTTTTTTAAAATCATAATGAATCATTAACTATGTTAAGGCTAGAATATGACCCTTAGATTAATTAGTTGAGGAATTTTGGCTTGGATGTTGTCGGTGCACGAAATTCCTCTTTTTTGTGTCAGGTTTCACTGTAGTCGTATTTTAAAAGTATAATTAAGATAGTGTAGATTTAAGATAAAGAGTTACAAAATATTGGATAATTGGTTAAAATTGGTATGTTTCCAGAATATAACCTTGAAAATTATTGTGTTTTAATATTTGAAAAGTGATTAGGTATGCAATGTGATTCTCAACTAGAGAAATAATTATTGTGTGAAGCTCATTGTTCTACATATTTAGATCATCCAAAAAGTAATATGAGGTATAAAGACTGTTTTGAATATTACATGTTAGTTGGAATGAAAATATATAATTCATATTTTATCATGAAATAATTAACACATCAACAAGTTATAGCAGAGAGAATGTTGTCAAAGGGGATTCCTCTTTCATTACATGTGCCAGAGTGGAAATGAGAAAATATATCCATGGACATCATTTACGAACATCCAATGAATTCTCGAGGTAATAATGAAATTTGGGTTATTGTTGATCGACTGACTAAATTTTATCATTTCCTTAATATTTGAGATACTATTTCTTTGGATAAACTTTTTTGAATCCACCTTAATGATATTGTTAGGTTACATGGAGCTCCAATTTCTATTATATATGACCATGATACTCGTTTCACATATATCTTTTGGAATGACCTTATGATGTTATTGGGAAGAGAATTAAATATCATTACAGATTTTAATCCTCAATCAGATGGGAAGATTGAATGGACGATTAATAATTTAGAGGATATATTTCATGCTTGTTCAATGAATTACTAAGGAATTTGGGATCAACATATTCTTTAGCTGAATTTTTTTTAATAAAAACAGTTTTCATTCTAGTATAAATATGGCACCTTATGAATAATTATATAGGACCTGATGTCAAAGTGAAGATCTTTGTGATGATGTTGGGGAAAGGAAGGTGATGGGACGTGATTTAGTCAGGGATTTGGCTGAAAGAGTAAATCTGATCCAGAAATACATGTGGACATCTCAAAGGGGGAAGAAAATTTATGCAGATAACATGAGGAAAGTATTTTCTTTTGAGGTATTTAATCATGTTTTTCATAGAATATCACTGTGGAATAGTGTTTTTTCATATTGGTACGAAAGAAAATTTGATTCCAAAGTACATTGGAGCTTATCCAATCTAGGAGAAAGTTGTACTAGTATCCTACCGAGTAGATTTTCCTCTGAGTTTAACACAAGAAAAAAATATTTTTCATGTTTTGATGTTGAGAAAGTATGTTCCTGATTCACCTCATGGTTTGAGGTTGAAAGCATTTCACCTGGAAGAGAATATTTCTTATAATGAGAAACCTGTTCATATTATTTATTTAAGTAAACATATATTTTGAAATAAGTTAATACACAAAGTGAAGGTTTGTGAATAAACCACATGGTTGAAGAATCTATATGGATTCTAAATATGATATGAAGGAAAATTACCCCCACTTGTTTACCAGAAATTCGTTTTAGGGAAAAAGTCTTCAACTATTTTTTAAAATAATGGAAAAGTACAGTAAGAAGGCAACACAAGACGTAAAAAATAGGAACATATCATAAAAACCATACTCATCACCATATCCATTCCCGGTTGGATCGCCAATAGTGGATGACTCCCACCATGAGCTTTCGTAATGCTTTAGTGTATTATCATACTTCCCTATCAGATTTAACTTTTCCAAATATAGATACTCCTCGGAAGGCTGTGTACCTTTTCCTTTGCTGATAGAGGACCTGGTGGGGATAATGTAACACCCCAAGGTTTTAAAAATAAAATGATAATCATGAAAGAGTTAGTCTCTATATAATGACACATTTTTTAAGGAGATAGTTATTAACTAGCTTTTAAACATAATTTTTCTGCTTCTATGTTTTTAATTTCAAAAAACGGACATCAATGGTTATGATTAGTAAGTTATTTGGAGTTTGATAGAACTGAATTGTTTTTTTGTTGAATAGTAACATAGACATATAAATATTAATATGTATAGTAATATAAACCTCATCAATAGTAAATAATAATAATTTTTTTTATTTTCATAAGTTTATTATATAATGAGATCTTGATTGATTTTTTGAAGTGATAAAAATTGAGTTATAGTTTTAAAATTGATATTTATCAAATTAATTATGATATATTTAAAAATAATCATATATAGAATATTTTTTCAATAAATAGAGTTAATTTTTTAAATTTTACACATTGAAAAATGGTTAGGGTGAATTTTTGGGATATTTATGACATAATTAATTTTATTTAATATTTAAATTCGATAATTAATGCAATATGCTAAATAAATGAATTTATAAATCATGCTTGAGTCATGGATGATTTAAATTGTCAATGGTTGAAATGGACATGAAGTTAGTAATTTTTTGGGGCACATTAATCATGAAAATTCATAGTCTTGATAAAACATATTAAACTAATGATTAAAATAATTGAAACAACTCATATCTCCCACTATAAATTCCGCCCCACCCCTCTTCCTCCAACACATATAATGATTTGAAAATTGCCTAACATTTTTCAAATACCCTCACCAAGTCCCTTCCCCACGTCCAAGCCCTTCTAGTCTGACCAAAATTCCAAAACCAAAGGCATTAATGGGGATCTCAATGAGAAGATATCAAGATGTTAAAATCATCTTCCATTTTCTAGTGTTTTTATTTTTAGTCCTTCTCTTTTTATTATAATCTCTTACATTTCACATGTCCAAGAAGAATGAATGCATAATAATATTATATAATTTATATATTATCAGGTATAAGGATAAATTCTAGAAATTACTGCATATACTCCCCCTTCATATTCTATAACTAAAAACAACGTCTGTGATATGTCAATTTACCGACATCATGGATGATTTTTCTTCAATTTCAGTTACATCATTATAATAATGAAAAAAACCATTCTTATGATTGAAATAGATTGTAAATTATATTATATTATCTCATTTATATTCTGTAATTAACTTATATTAAAAATATTAATTCTATATGATGAAACACGTTCGTGATTCTCATAGAACCGCCAAAAGGATCAAAATGAATATCAATAATAATTTATCTAATTATTCAATCTCATAACATATAAAAACCGATTTAAGAGATCATTTAATATTATATAAACATATTAAAACCATTTCATTCCACTTCTAGAGTATCTCTTCCATTCCACAAGAACATCTGGTACGAACTGACGACGAAGATCAAGTGAAGCACGCACCTGAAACAATGGAGATAACAAATATTATTAATAAATGGTCCTAATGATGTTATAAAATGATCATATATGGTGTTATAAACATGAATATGTTTCAGTAAAATATTATTATCACTATTTTATCAATTATATATTAGGTTTAAACTAGTTTTAATTAAGATGAACCTGAGGTATGGGAATTTGCAAACCAATTTCCAATGTTTGGGTTAGCCTTCTACATATTTTATTATACGGTACTAATAGTGTGTGTGTAATGAATTTTTTTATATTATGTATTATTATTTCAGTTTATTGTGTATAAAAATATTCAATTCATTATATTAATTCTCACACCATTTAAATGATACTTTTAAGGGTCTTTTTTTTAATAAACCTCTTTTAAAATTATATTTTAGAAAATCGAAAATGAATATTTTTATGACATTATCCATGTTTAATGATTATGTTATGGGTTTTTGGAAATGTTTATGATGAATGGTGGGACCTATATCAACCTCCATTTCATTTGGTATGTGTATATCAGATGTCGTCTATATGGTTACTCCAAGTGTAACTGCGATGGATACACTATAAGGTAGCCGTGAAGGTTATATTATAAGATAGTCATTAGGGTTACAAATCATAAGGTATCTATGAGGGTTAATATATAAGTAAGTAATTCCCCAACATACCATAGTTGTTTCAAATATGTTCTTTAATATTATATTGAAACCTATTGTTTTGTAATGTTATTATATATGGGTGATAAGTATATATTTGTGAGAATGATTTGAAATGTTTATAAGTATTCATGGACTAATGGTTTCTTTTCATCTATTTATATCCCTTCTGATATTTGTATGCTCATTCCATGTTATTAAATGTTTTTCATTGGTTATAAGGATTTATTATAGAAATAATCATGTCATGTTAAATGTTATGAAAATTTTCAAATAAATTGTGTTGTTGTTTTGTGTTAAGAGATTTTTGTTTTGGATGAAATTGGTATGGTATTAGTGGTACCCACATTGTATTCTTGTGGGTTGATAAGTATGATTTATGTCCTAATTTTCTATAAATCTAATCCTAAAAGATATTTTGTAATGTAAATAAATTAAATATAGTTCAAATATCTAGATTATATAATTTTTGAGGATGTTTCCTTATAAATATAGTGACACAGCCTTAACAAACATGGATATTACATCATTTTAGTTGAATGTTTAGAACCATAAAAAATAACATACTTGAGGAGCATAATAGTTTTATAACATTTGTAACATGGAAAATATTATTCTAATTTGGTGAAATATCTTTAAAATATCCTATAAATATATTCCCCCATAATATTATTACTTAAAACCTTTATTCATAAAATGGGGGAATGAAATGTAACAAAGTGTTAGTTGAGATGATTTGTAATGGTAAAAAAAATGAGATACATAAACATAACATGAACATAAGGTTATGAGAACATGAGTATAAAGAATTTATATTGTACTATTTGAATCAAATATTATAATCATATATCATGGAATAAATATTGGACATACACAAGACATGAATCATGTGGGAATCAATGAAAACGAGTCTTGAGAGAATATCCCATGAAAAGAAGTAGGATTCATATGAATATAACCTACAGAAGATAAATATATATCATAAATAACATTTCATCATAAATAAAATTGATTAAAATAATGAATAATAATAGTAACCCTCGATTATATCCCCAAAAAATCATAAGCTATATCGAAGGATGAAATCTTATTTGGATAAGGAATTGGAAAGATCACATAAAAAATTTTTGTTGTAAATATTCATTATACGAAGATCTCTATTACAAATATGAATACTTTAAAAATACTTTTTATTGAAAAATACATTGAAAAACATATGAAGGATTTTTAAAAAATTAATTTGAAACATTTCCTGAGAAAAATATATTTTTTCATTAAATTAAATTCTTTTAAATTATTATTTTTTTGAAAACCTAATTCAATGAATGTTTCCTTGAAAAATTACAATGAAATATTTTAATTATTTAAAATCATTTTATTTTAAAAAATAATTTGAAAATATATAATGGAAATTTTGAAAATAATTTAAACTATTTTTCTAAACAGAAAACATTTTTGAAAACCATTTTCTATGAAAACAATATTAAAAATATTGAATTTATAGAATATTCAGTTTTTTTTTAAAATGTTTTCATGAAAATTATTAATGCAAACTTTATATAAAATATGGTCATGATGGGGGATAAATCCATTCATACTGAATATTCTTTTTGGGCCCAAAAACATAACAAATTTCATGGATAAAAAAATGAAAATAAAATAATTAAAAAATATTTTAAAATGTAAAACATTGTTAAAATTTTATCTTAATGATAATAAGAGTATAGTATCATATTTTTCAATATTATTTTATATTTTTTTTGAATGAAACTAGATTTCAATCCAATTATATAAATAATGTAAAATATTCATCAAAACAATTTATTAATTATCTTAGGTAAAAATCAGTGGAATAAATAGAAAAATTACATGGATATATCATGAATAACTAGGGTACATGTAAATCAAAGAGAATTATTGAGAGATTGATTATAATATTTCATTAATGGAAGAATAATTATTATTAATCAATATAAATGATGAGACAGTCGCAATAATGTTTTAAAACATCAGTATTATTGAATCATAATACACATGGAATAATAAAATTATATGAAGCATAATATATCAATAAAAGATGGATATTATTGATATAACAAATTAAAGGGTAGAATATAAACCTTGTAAAAGAATGTCGGTTCATTACATAACGTCTTTCTCAAAGACTGATAATTGATACAAAATTACTTTCTCGATTTGGTAATTTTTGTACCATGTACAATATGAAAGTGAGATCATAAAAATGATATGTAAATACCCATAAATATAAGTACATGTATCATTGAATTAATTTATGTGATTTATATACACCACACAAGATTAAATTCCATTGAATAAATAATAACTATCACAAAAATAAAATTGATACTAGAAATCCCCTTACAACTTCAGTAACTTTTGAATCATGGAATTCGAGAAATAATTGTAATTGGACAATCAGATTAATTATATCACTGAGAGGGGTAGGGGTTAAATCAGTGATATGATATTCATTTATGTTTCTTTCTTATAAAAGAACCATCACCTCTAGTTAATGTTTACTTTCCATGCTGAAAGCAATTAAAACACACATCCATAATAACACAAGTATTTACAAGGTTCATTATTTATCAAGAATATCTACCTATTATTTATGCTTTTGAAATTATACAATACCGAAAAATACACTAGAAAACAATCCTTTTATGTGGAATACAATGAGTAGGATATTACTTTTCACTTATGTAGCCCTATTAAAATAGTTCAATACAGTGTGTTATTCTTCTAAAACAAATGATTTATTACAATATTTTCTAACAAAACAGGTTATGGTGTTTCTTTATCAATTTTCAGAAATGTGATATTTCAAGACAATTCATCACATTCTTAACCAGAAGCTAGTAATAACATTATTGGATTTGTTTTAAAACTTAGTCTTATTTCCCATACTAATTTCTCAATACAAAAAATATACCGATGTCAAAATATAGTTCAAAAAATTATAAACATATTTTTAAATATAGAAACCCCAATACAATTTTTCAAGCCCAATAATTCAACTCAATACGATGAAGATGTAAATACAGTAACCAAATTAAATACGATGATTTGATGAATATGTTTCAATATATTATGTTCTCATTTGTTTATAATCTATCATGGCTAATTCATGATAGGAAATCCTCAAACCACGACTTCTCTCTATAATTTCATTAGACTTATGCCTTCTCTCTTCCATTTCCAAACATTAAATATTTCAAAAATTACATGGTAATTTCACTTTTATTCTCACCCATAAAATGGTTAGGTAGGGATTCATAACTTTTTCCCAATCTTCAAAATAACATGAACTATAAAAATCATTTGAATTATGAGTTAAGATTTTATTATTCAACGTTCCTCAACCCTTATAATAACTTCTCGATGTTTCTCAAATAATCCAAAAACAACAGTTCTCTTCTGAATTTCATTTCAAAAATCAGTCCGATTATGATTCTCTATTTTGATTTTCATTATAACCTAACTCATTATGATAAAAGAAAACATAAAATAGGAGAATTATATTCTTGTTTTGTTTTGATAAATTTGAATGGAAATCAATGTGATTTAACCCATTTTAATTGGTTGAATATATTTTTTATTAAATTATTAAATTATTATTTGTATTGGACTCCTCATTATAAACATATTTATTTTCATTCATTTGTCTAAAAAATTATTCCTCTTATAATTACAATGACATACTGAGATGATGGATAGGTATTATCTACGTCAACATCAGTAGATTATTTCTCTTTTAAATATGATACCATTGAATTTTATAATAATAAAATTCTTATATTGATAGATATATTGACATACGTAATAATAAGACCCAGGGTCATTCACTTATTTCTTTTATTAATTACGATCATCCTTCCCAAAATTTAAATAATTCTACATCGATCAAAATTATTATGAAATACATGAAATCTGAAAAAAAAAATCTTCACCATATTTATTCTTTCACAAACACTATCTTATATCATGACATCCTTGATGACTTCGATTATGTTTAAGATCATCATATAAATCATATTACTTACAATGGAAATCATTTGTACTTTCTAATCACTATCATTATTTTCTTCTCAGGCTAAAAACAATCGACATGAGTACGAACATACTGAATATGTCTTCCAATAGCTTTCCTACCTCTATTATGTATCTATCATTTATAATATTTTTTATAGAATACTTAATATTCATGACAACTCCAAGATAAAAACAATTATCATCGCAATTACATCGTTCTCATGAAGACTCTGATACAAAAACTCATTACATTATTATGTTCCATTTTAGACTCTAGGTGAGTCTGATGAACATTTTCATTTATAAAAAAATCCCCAATCATTTGGTATTTATTAACCATTCTGAATTTTAATATATTTAATATTAAGTTAACTTATATTTTTCCAAATACAATGTGAGGTGATTTCATTTCATCTTGATCTTCTTTGGCAACAAAATAAAATACATGAATATGACCATTATCATTATCGTCATGATCGTAAAAATCCACCCCATTGTATTTTTTGTAAAATTAGGTACATAAATAACAATAATTTGTAACCTCAAGATATGTATTACATATCAATAATTCTAATCCATTTTGAGCTAACTCATTGTTAGATAAAATAATTATTGACAACAATGTCATGTTGTCCGAAAGTAGTGACTATGAACACATCCTCTGATTTCATCCTTATCTTCCTTCATCATCTTTTCAAATATCTTATAATAAACAATTTGTTTTTCTTAAAACCACTCTAAAAAATAGTTAGAATATTTCATACACTTATAATGTTGAATTCTTAGATTACCCACAACAAGCCTATTTATATATTTCCAAAGGGATATATTTATGATACAAATTTCCTAGATGGAATCATTATCCAAAAGTAAGATCAGAGAGGGTACAAAAACACATACCTAAACCTTGATGATAATGTGTTTGGATTCCCATGTACAACCTGTATTTAAAAAATAGTTCCTTTGGTAATGGTTTTGTGAAAATTACATCAACTTGTTCTAATGATTAAATGAATTACATCGTCAATTTATCATCCACATAATTATTTTTTTATGATAATTTATTTGATGTTAATATGTTTTGAACAAGAATATTGTTATAGACTACTAGTGAGGTTGATTTCACTTTGATTATCACAACCCAATATCAAGTTTAAATTCCCTTCAACATGTAGATCTTCCAATTGAGTATTCATCAAGATAAGTTGGGTACCGTCTTGGGTTGTACCATCATACATATATTTAGGCATACTGAGAGTTAGAGAATTATTTTTCATTGTATTTAAATTAACAAAAAATTTATCAGGAAAGAAAACTTCAGCAGATGTAAATCCTTTATCTACAACATTTCCTTTCCCAATCAGCATCTAAATACCCAAACAAATGAATACATTTTATGCTATAATAACTGATTACAAATTTTTTATTCCTTTGTTGTATCAGAGAATTATTTTTCTAGCATGTAAATGGGATTATTTATGATCACTCTAAGATCATTCATGTAAACAATGTTGGGTCTTGAGGTAGTCAAATATTAAAAGCATAAAATATTTTTTGAAATTTTTTCTGATCAACTTCCTTGACTTCTCCATCCATAGATAATTATTTCAACTAAAATTTGGGTGGAAATTAAATTTGAATTTTCCATATGTAGTATTTTAACTAGTTACATAACATACATTGCTTAACTACGAAAAATGTGTATCATAATTTTTAAAATTTATATCCCAAGAAAATATTTCATTTCCACTATCATGGACATCTCAAACACAATTTTAATTTTATCAGAAATAATTCTACAATACCATTCATTATTCCTATTAATGATAATTTCATGAATATAAAAATTTATGAATGTACATCCAATAAGAATGTATCTAATTTTTAATAAAATTCCCTCAATACTTGTTTCAGCCCATAAAAGGATCCATTCAATATACAGACATAACTTTCTTCCTTCCCAATAATAAAACCAGAAGGTTGATCATTGTAAATTTCCAAATCAACATCCCCTATAAAAATGTTGAATGTACATCCATTTAAAAAAATTGTCACTTCTTTGTGAAAATATACAAATAAACATTTTAATAATTTATAACTGTGCCATTTGAGAAAATGTGTCATCAAAATAAAAAGATTTATGTTTTGAGTAAACATTACACACTAATATTTCCTTGTTACTTTTTAGTTAACATTATTACTTTAGCTTGTTCTATAAAATCCACATTGTACTAATAATATTTTTTATTTCGATTAGGTAAGGATTAACATGTATCATTCTTTTATATCTTATCTAGATCATCATCCATGTCCAGAACCCATTCTGTTTACTCAAAATCTTCTTTTGACATCATTTGGATAAACTTTTAAATATAAATACATATTTATAATAGTATTTGATGTATTTTTGTTCGAAATTTCTGAGGTTGACCCCCAATAATGTTTTGAGAATCTACTTGGTTCATCATCCTAGGATGATATTTTCATGTATCTTCATTATCAATGGAAATAGCCAAGTCTAATTATTCAATATGGGATGGATTAGAACTCTATATATGATTATTTTAATTGTTAATAACTATTTATATATCTTGCTCATCTTCCTTATCTACTTGAGTCTTTTTATCTTCCTCATTCATTTAAATAACATTCACATCACAAGAAAAAAAATTATTCCTATTTCATTATTTTGAAATCAATATCCTCTTCCATTTGGAGCATTGCCAAGAAAAAATCAATCATCACATTTCTGTTTAAACTATCCATGGTTACCACATCTCTTCTTTATAATGTGTGGTATCCAAAAAACTCTTTAGTTCCTAAAACATGGATTTGTATAATAAAACAATTCATATGGATTCATATTGGCATTTTAGACTATAGAAACATATGTTTTGAATATATATAATAGTGGTCATGTCTTTCCTCCAATTGTAATGAAAAAGACCATGTTACAGTAACATAGTTCTCCCCATTTACATCAAACTTATATTATTCCTTTTAGCAACCTGATTTTGTTGATGAGTGTATGGGGATAATTCTCATTATAAATTTCAATATTCTTAATATAAACTTAAATTATTAATTCTTATACTCACCATCATTATCAGCTCTCAACATCTTAACTGAATAGTCAAACGCCTTCTCAACTTTTCTCCTGAAACATTAAATCTTTTTTAGAGCATATGAATTATGTTTTGTAAAAACGACACAAGTAATGAGAGTTAAATCATAATTAAATTAATGAATTTATTTCTTCTATTTGTTTATTTTTTTCTCATTTTAACATGAATATCATAATGGATATTTTCTAGCGGGTTTTTGAACAAATATCAATTTTAATATACACTAATTTTGTTATTTTTACTTCTAGAAAATAGTGCAACACATATATATTTCTCTTGGAAAATCCATAATATCATAGACACTATCTCACCATGATAAATTCTCATTTTTCTTTAAGTCTTGTGTCCCAAACGTTTATGCTACATCTAATTATCTCCCACCACACTCAAATATCATGAATTTTTTATTTCACTTACTTGAATCATGTTTCCTTTTATGTGTTGGATTTTTGTAAATATCTTTCCATAATCATTATTTTTTACAAAAACACCCTTTTAATCTAAAAATAACATTATTTAACTCAACATAATGTTGTGAAACACTTAGTAAGATGTGTATAATCCCATAAACATATAAATGATTCTTATATTTCAACTTATCTTTCCTAATAATGGATAGTCCAACACCTTTGATTATTAGGGACTCATCATTACCAAATTTCATTGTTCCTTATTTAGTTTTATTCACAATTTTCAGAAACATTAAATCTCATATTATATGAGAACAACAACCACTATCAATAATCTATGTTCGTTCTCCTCTACTATATTTCAGAGCTGTTTCTACATAATGAATTGTTTATTTATTAATCTCTGTATTTTAAGAATAATAAAATAAATTTTTTCCTATTAACAAAACAATACAATCATTTTCAATTATTCTAGGTTGTTCACACCATTCAAAAATAGTTTCATGGGTTTGGAAGCAATTTTGATCTTTTACTAAGTCACTCTCAAGGTTCTTCATAACAACCTTCTCAAACCTCATCCTATGAGATGATTGGATCCCCCTAAAACATTGCATTATAAAAGTTATAGAATAGTATAAATTTTTTTGGTGGATCCCATCCTTATTTTATGTATATCTTAATCCACCATCCATAGAAAGATAATTTAAATCTAAAACATCTATACTTGCAGGTGTTGTGAATGTGTTTACTAGTAAACTTATTGTATTTTTTATCTAAACCACAAGAATTTTTTTATGAATTTTATCATATTTTTCATTTTATTATTCATTTAATCTTATTTAGAACCAAAATTATTAGAATCTTTTTTGAATTCATAATTCTTAGAAATAAATTTAGGCACATGATTTTTTTGAAAAATTCTGAACTCACCACTTTGTTAATCTTAGACAAACACACAACCTTTTAATATTTATTAATATCCTTTGAAGGTAACATTTATTTATTATATTGAGTTTCCTCCTTATAAGAACAATAAAAAACATCAAATGTACAGTATTTTTAACTTTCTCCTTTTTTAGGTTATTATTTTTTTGACAAGTTTGAACTCTTTTTTCCTTTTCCTTCATCATCACTTCAGGATGATCATTATAATTCTTTTATTTCCCAAGAGATGTCTTCAAATATTCAATTTATATTACTATATTAACTATCTCATCAAGAAGAACCTTTTCATTTTGTTGTTTAATAAATATTATTTTTCAACTTCTTAATTTCATTCTATTTCATTCCAATATTTCTTCAACATCTATTTCAGATGATATTCTAATCGAGTTTCTTCTTCACCAAAACTATATCTTCAAAACTCTTCATTATTAACTATAGTAATAAAAGTATAATCTCCAACACATTAATTATGTTTTTTCAGATCCAATATAACTGTTTTCATAATTTTATTCATTAGATAAGGTACTTATTTTTGGATTTGAAGAACTCTTTATTTTTCCCTATAGAATACGATTTATCCTTATCACCCAATTTCTTCAATGATATTCTTGGACATCATTATTCTTCATAACAATCGTATTTATTCCTTCACTCTACAATGAAAATTATCCATAAAGTTCCATATCAATGCATTTAATTGGAGGTTTCTCTTTGATGGTATTTGTAACTCTTATCACATTTTTACAAAACAAGGATAAAATAGCTTCAAGATTATTACATGCATAATTTTCTAAATCAGAATCACCATCTTCATAATCAATAAGATTATTATTTGATTTCAATATTTTTAAAGACATGTAAGTCATTTCTCTATCATATTTTTTTTATTTTTAATATATTATCTCTTCTAATTCTATAAATGATGAGAGTGTTGTATTAATCACCCAGAAATAATGTTTCAAATTATATATCTTCCAATAAAGAAACATTAACATTAAATTTTATGGAGGAATTAATATGATATTTTCATCAATTGTAGAATCTTACAAATTTTCACCATTACAACAAATAGTGTGGAGAATGTCATTTACCCTGGTAAATAATTCCCTAATAGATCCATACACACCAATTTTCAAATATTCATACTGTATACACTAGTTTTTTATTTTTTTCTAAATTACATTTTTATTTCCTTTTTATATGTTTTCCATTATATCTCATATACCATTTGCTATGGAAACACCCTAAACCCTAAAAAATTCAATTTTATTATGTGATGATAGTAAATCATTCTTGGTCCCTCCATTATTCTCAAGATTCTTATTGTATACAATTGTTAGAGTAAATTTATCATCAATTTGAGTAAACCAATCTATTATAGATTCAAAAATATCATATCCCATATATATGAGATAAATCATCATTATACCTTTCCGAATATTATGTTTCTTACCATTAGAAACTGCGATACATCTACAGTCAACACAATTTAGATTCATCATCAATTTCTCTTCAAAACTTATGTAATGGAAAAGGAAGTGATGATTTATCTATGATAGAATTTTTAATTTCTATATCAGATTAATTGTATAACTAGGAGGGGTGGGGTGAATTATTGATATATTTTTCTTTGATGTTTCCTTTCTTATGAAATAACCATCAAATCTTATTAATGAATAATTTCACTAATGAAAAAATTCAAACATAAATCCAATATAACATAAGTATTCAAAAGGATCAATATCCTAAAATAATAGTTACATACTTAGTATGTTTTGGAAATGATCCAATACCACACAATCCACTAGAAGAAAATCATTTTGTGTGTAATACAATTAGTATGTTATTCCCTTTCACTCATGTAATAATATGTAAAAAATTCAATAGATAATGTTCTACATATATTACCAAAGACGTAAGACAATGTTTTGTAACAAAATATTCTACGTTACTTCGTTATAAATTTTAAAAATGTTATATTTCATAACATGTCATAACATTATTACACAGAATCTGGTACGAACTTCATAGACTTTTGTTATAAAACTCTGTCAGAATTTATAGTTTTATTCTCCCAATATGATTTCTCAATACATAAAATATACCTATGCCATAATACAATTTATTCAAATATTAACAACTACATTATCAATTTGGAAACCCAAATTTTTTTCCCTATTCAATATTTTAGTTAAATATAATGAAAATATTAATACGATAATCATCTTGAATATGATGATCATTTGAATATATTGAAATTTTATATCTTATACTTTGAATTCTCTCTAACATGAATTTTTTATGAAATAAATTTAAAAAAAACTTAGTATCTTTATAATTTATTTATATATCCTCCTTTTATCTTTCTTTTTTGAACAGTAGATCTGTAAAATAGTACAAAGAACTTTAAATTTTATTCTCTACCAAAAAATTGTTTGGGGGGATTAATGAAAAATGTCCTACTCAAAAAAATTTCATCAATCAATTATTTATTTTTATTTATGGGTGCATATTTAATTGATCAACGTTTATAACCTCTTCTCATCTCTTATCAATCCTTATTGTATATTCTATGAGATTCAGTTTACATCTAAATTTCTTCACAATCCTGAGTCCAATTCTGATTCTATATTCTCATTGTCATTATGATCTGTCTGATTATGACTAAAAAATATGTAAAATAATATATTATTATATGTATCTTATTTTAACACTTTTAAATGAAATCTAATGTTATTTAGACAATTTAAAATGGTTGAATAATTTTTTTTAAAATATATAATTATTCTTCATATTAATCCCAAGATACTATTTGTTTTTCTATTTATTCATCGGTCCTAAACAGTTATTCCTCTCATGATTATGATGTCCTTTCTACTATGATCAAATGGTATTAGAAGCTTCATCATCATTATCTTATTTTTCGTATCAATACGATACCAATGAAATTTTCGGCGCCAAAAAATTATTACTTTGATGAATAAAACAACACACTGAATCCAATTGACCAGTCTAAACAAATTCTATCCTTGTTTTATTTTAGTCAAACTTATGGGTCTTTAAAAAAAATATTATTCATCAAACCTATTATGATGATCTTGATATAATAAATCCCCATCTTTACTAACATTCTTTTTTTCACAAACTGTATCTTGTATCATGACAACATTCGTGAATTTTATTATGTTGATGATCAACTTTAGCTTCATCTGACTTACAATGGAATTCATTTTAACTTCCCAATAAATATATTTTTTCATTCTAAGCCTAAATATACCACTCATAGTGGATATAGAGTAGCATTTATATTTCCAATATTTCAAATTCCAATTATAGAGTTGGTATAATTTAATTTAAAATTAATACTATAGAAGCGACGATACAACATATTTTTTAAGTTAAAAGGGTAATTTTTTGAAATATCTTTATATCAAAATTCAATTTAATGTTAATTACAAATAACTAAACTGGATTAATTAAATTGGAAATTTTCTAAATATACATTAAAAAATATCTAAAATATAATTATGCAATATCAATTTATTTGAAAAATAGATAGATGTCAATTAAAATTTAGTATTTTTAACTTTTTATCAAAAAAAGACTCTCTATAGAAAAATATAAAAAAATAACCCTAGACTAATTATAACATTCAAATTTCAAAAATAATATTTAGTTTTTCAAATATAATTTGTATTATTTTCAAAATATAGTATTAAAATATATTATCTATTAAATCGATGTTAAACTGTATTTTAGAAAAATATATCTTTTTATGCCAAATCTTAAATTTTTTATTATCTATTATCTAAAACAATAACAAGATGAATTGTAATTATTTGATTGAATATTTCATATTTATAATCAATTGAACTCAAAAATAAAAATTGTTTAGTTTAACATATTGAGATAATATGAGTTTTCTATAGAATAGTAGATTTCTTAGAAATGGAATTTCATTATTATCAAATCATTATTACATTAATTTATAACTAAATGATTACTAAGGGAATAATTGTATAGACTTGTGTGGACCATGGTTTCATAATTTAGATAAAAGACTCATACTTTCCATTATATATTATTGGATATAAATATAATCATAATTTAATAATAATAATAATAATAATATATTTTAGTTTGATAAAATATGGTTTTATGTGTTTCAGAACATATATATGGAACACTGAATTGTTTGTAACACATGATGGAAATAGTGTAGCGTGTACCAAATGATAATCTATGTGTTTTTCAGTGATATATTCCCATGGAGTATCATTTAATGAAATTTTAACATAGTATTTTGTGCAATGATATCCATAAATAAAATTCATTTTATTTTAATGTAATTCATAAAAACACATAGCATTAAATTATACACCTTTAAAATAAACCTCTCCCTTGAAATTCATATGGGTAATTAACGGTTTAATATTTTATATTTAATTTCATTTAAAACCATATCGTAAAATTGAATTCTAAAACTTACTTTGAAAAAGGATATCTGGAAATATAAATGATACCAAACGGAACTCATAACAAGGTTTCTATATGGGAGAACATCGGCAAGATTTGAAGATTTATTTATGGAAGAAAAGAATAAATAATTATAGAGAGTGATAGAGATCAATAATCAGAAGATGGTGGGATATCCAGAGGATGTAAACTACCAAAAACCATAAATAATTGATGATCTAAGGGAAAATTTTATTAATAAAAAATATAGTTAGGGCGATTATAATATTATTTCAAGATCCTTTTCATAAATTTGAATAATTTTAACTAAAATATATAATTATATTCTTTTCTACCAATCCATATGAACAATATCCATAGGATCAAAATAATTATATTGATTCTCAATTACATAAGGGGTGAATTATATATTTAAAAAATTTCGTTTTTAACCATAAAGAAAAACTATGTTTAACAAAGATAAAAAATATAAATTCACAAAGCCACAATTTGTTCTAAAAGAAAAATGGAAAACATGTTAGGTTTCAGAAAATGCTTCTGGAAATGAAACATAAGGAATGTTTACAAGGATAATATACTAACATAAAGCATATGAAATTTTTCTTATGAAAATATGACAAAGATAATGAAATTATATAAAAAGGATATACTCTTTCTATTATCAAAATATAATAGAAATAAAACGTGGAAAAAACATGTTAAAAGTAGAAAGACTCTTAATCTAAAGATAAGGGTATCCAACATCCTTGGATAAAGGACCATTGATTTATAATTTCAATAAATTATGTCATACCCATAGGAGGGTTCTCCCTCGATAGGAATATATGAATCTATCTTGTTATCCCTACAAGCCCTCGATCATTAATGTAGTCAGAACCTCTATATTCCTATCCCTGAAATCCCTCGAGCGTTAATGTAGTTGGCACCTCTATCATCCTATCCAGGGAAGCCCTTGATTATACTCAGCAACAATCAGAGTCGCATGAAGCAAGACGACCAATATGTACATTATGAAAAAGGTATGACAATCTCTCTCTCTCTCTTGAAATCACTTCAATATCATATGGTTTCTAGATTTATGGTATAGTGTTGAGCTCGTTCAAATGATCTAAAATTTATTTTCTTTTCTCTAATGGATGGCTCCATCCTCCAACAATTATATTATTCCTTGAATTTAGGAGGGATGTATACATGTGTCACTAAACCAACAGTTAGTTAGAAACAGATTGCACAACATTTCTTAATAACAATATAATGTATATGTAAGATGAAATTACTTAAAAAAATTTATTTTTCAGAGTCTATGGAAAAAAAAAGTTCATATTCTATGAAAAAAACATCTAATGTCCATAATATATGGATATTAAGTTTGAAAATTTCAAAAAGATCAGAATCTAAATTCTATTGATTTTGGATTCTGAATTCCAATAAATTTATAATATGAATTCTAAATAATTCAGAGTCTGAATTCTGAGGAATTTGGAATCTGGATTCCGAATAATTTGGAGTTCAAATTTCCATGATTTCGGATATGGAATTCTATGGAATTCAGAGTCTTAATTTCAAAGAATTTGGAGTCTGAATTTCAGGGAATTTAGAGTCTAAATTTTAGAGAATTCTATGTATTAATTTCAGAGAATTCTGAGTCTGAATTTCAGAGAATTTGGATTATAAATTTGATAGAATTTGGACTCTGGATTACAGAGAATTTGGAGTCTGAATATCATAGAATTTGCAGTATTAATTTTATAAACTTTTTAGTTTGAATATTAGGGAATCTGAACACTAAATTTTAGAGAATTCGACGTCAGAATATCAGAGAATTTGGAGTCTAAATTTTAGGGAATTCGGAGTATAAATTTCACATAATTCGTTGTCTGGATTTTAGAGATTTCAAAACCTGGAAACATAATAGTATATATCCAAGGAATTATGAGATTCTAATGATTTATATATGAATCTGATATTTAGACATAGAAATAAAAAGAGTCAGATTTACTGAGATTACAAAATGAGACAATGAAAATAATGGTATGGATAAAAATTTTCTTAGAGAAGGAAAATTTCTCCTATGAAAATAACTTATAGGGAAAACAAATTGCCTGAAGGTAAATGTTTTTTGATTTTTAACACATAGACGAATGGAAAAATCATAAATAAACCTTATTAATTCGATAATATCCACTTTTTCGAAAGAAAAAACATCATTATAAAAAATAATATATGGTCTTTGATTTTATGCTTTCTAAACATAAAAGAAAAACTTATCTACATTTAATTATAGATCATGGTGATTAAAACTAAACCCCCCTTAGGTTTTGAAATCCCTAAGGATCATATTCTTCACTTCCTTAAAGATATTTTTGATTTTTCTTGCATAATGAAATCATCTTTGATAAAATTACCCCTTAGATAAACTCCCAATTACATAAGGAATTATATTATTTACATAGTATTCTTTTTATCATTTCATTCTACCCTATTGTAATTTTTAAAAAGGAATAAAGGGAATAGAAAAAATGGTACCTTAAATATTAGTACTATACAACAAAACACAGGAAGGACAACCATAATTTTCATTATCATTGAAAATATTTGTAAAGGAAATATAATACAATAAATGATCGGAGTTACGGAAATAATCATCCTTTGTTTTCCCTCGGCATAAGATTCTTGAAAATGGTCATCAGCTTATTAAGATACATATGATATTATTTAAAATGTTTGAGTAGTTGATACTGATCTTAATTTTTGTTTTCAAGAGCTTTGATCTTCTCTTTCTGATCCTTAATAATTTATCCCTGGGTTTTCAAAAGTTCCTCCTGGTTTCTGAACTTTTCCTAAAACTCTTTTATGAGATACCTTTCTCTATTTAAATTCATAGCAACTGAGTGCAGTTTTACATTCAAATATTTTCCTTCTTTCTTCTGAGCTATTTTTTCAAGTTTGAGCAACTCATCAAAACATAAAGAAAGGTCTTTGATCATTATGTCTTCATTGTCAAAATAATCTCTCACATTATCTTGAAATTCATAAAATATTCTCAGCTCTTCAATTGTATTCTTGTACCATTTAGTGATTTCCTTGAATGGCCTCCTATGAGCATCATACCTAATTTAGAAGTATTTAGAATTGGCCTCATGCCTGATAAATTTTTCCTAAAGAATGGAAATAGAATCCGTTTTAAGATGAATTGAATGATGAAGTATCTGACATCTCGAAACAATACTTCGAAACAAAGGAATTATATCAACCAATTTATTCAATCATTGAACTACAAAATCATGAACCTTGGAGCATGATTATGAATCAGATTCTATTATTGGTGAGGATTCTCTCTATTTCTAAACAACCTGTCTTTTTTGAATATCCAATAACATCTTTATTATCCCACATGACCATATTATGTGTATCATCTAACACCTAATTTCCTTTATCATCTCTCAGAATGATCTCAACTGCCTTTAGTGATTCGTGTTCACTATCTGATATTTGAAATATCTTACCATCCTCAAAAATTTCATTTTCACCATCTGCCACCAAGTCCTCTATTTGAAAAAAATAATGATTTATTGTCTATTATTCTGAAGTTTTTTTACTTCTTCTTATCCTTCATCTCCTTTTTCCTGGGGTACAATTTTTTGAAGATTCATCCTGGGAAGTCGGGATTGACAATTTTTCTGAAGGAATTTCCTTCTCACGAAATTCTACAACTTGCCTTATCATATCATATGTATCATCACTTCCTTCTTATTCATCTCCTTCCACATCCTCATGTTGTACAATCTTTTCTTCTTCATTAGGTTCTTGAATGACCATCTTCTTTCATGAAGTCTCTACTATTACTAGTTCATAAAGAAACGTTTCAGGTACCTAAATCTACTTAGAATATTTCTTAGTAACCATAAATGAGATTGAACAATTTCAGCTTCAAAATTTTTCTTCATTTTCTTCATCTCTTTTTCTTTCTTCTCAAATTCTTCACCATCCATTATTTTTAAAAAAAATTCCTCAATAGTGTCCAAGCCAAAACCAGGCTCTCCTTCATTCTTATTCGTTTTATCTTCCCTCCACATAGAAAAAACATCATTCGGAAAGGTCATTTTATTCATAGGATTAGGATGTGGTAACTGAGATTCCTGAACTATAGGAGTTTTTTCCTTGGCTTCTTATTCCTCCAAATTTTTCTTCTTTCCACCCTTCTTGGAAGTTTCATCTACTTTTGGATTTTTGGATATGGATTTGATCTCATTTTTAGAAAAGTCAACAAATTATCTAGATTTGATGACAAAGCCTATATTCATCCTCCTCAGGGTACCATCACTGAGAAACCTATCCTTGAAATTCCTAGGATTATAACTTCTTGGGATTTTAAATGAATCCATGAAAATAACAATGATCTTGGAAATAATTTTTAGATACATGATAATTCCAGTTTTAAGGGTCTCATTCTCGATGTTGGAAATATTAATCAAGATATACATCACTGGATTAATATTGATGATGTTCACCAGAAAATATAGATTGTAGATATCACTCATTATTAGGGTATCCTTTTCAACTTTTCACGGAATAATAAATCATTGAACCCATAATTCTATGATCTTGAGGTTCGTAAGGAGATTTTTGATCTATGGTGTCTTTATTTCTGATAGACCATGGCACTCTATGGCCATATCCTATGGCCATATCCTTATCAAATCTTCCTAATATATCTAGTAACTTCTGGGTTCATAATTCAGCCTCCCCCACATACATAATTCCTATAATGCTTGTAGCCAATATAAAGGAAAGGGAATAAGTTTTCCCATAACTCTTAATATAAAACATATCTTTCCCATATTGAATGAATAAATGTACTTTCTCGAAAAATCCTACCAACAACTTTGAATAAACCAGATCCAGTGCCTTTGGATTGGATACAAAAATACTCTCCTAGCCATTTAGTTTGACATTATTTGAAATCATAGAATCATACATAGCGAGAAACATCAGATCTACTAACATATCTCCATAGATCTTCCATTTAGAAATTCTTATAGCTGACAACATTTTCATATGTGGTGATGCTTCTAAAGTCATTCAGAGGTAAGTGAAATAGGAAAGTGGAAATACCTTAAGTTGAGAGGAAAATCTTCAAGATACAAAGGCTTAAATATCAATATGGGATGAATAAAAGGGGGTCATTTATATAGGTTTTGAAACGATAGTTCATATTCCTAGATTGATATAATGGTTGAAACAATATTTATAAGATTTGATGGTTGAGATGAAATCCAAAGTATTATTTTTGATAGAGTCCTATATTTTGATGTTTTAAGGTAAAAATTCATATTTATAGAAAGTGGATCCAAAAGTTCTTCCTAAATAAGATGATAATACCAATAAGGAAAAAAATAAATTATTAAAATTCAAGTAAAGAAACATACCTTCCATATTGATATGAAAAATGTTAGTGATAAGGATAATTATTCTTCAAGAACATTTATGTTCGAAAAAATTTTAGAGAAAGGAAAATTTTGAGAATTATAGATTATGAAAAAAATTGATTAAGAAAATTTTTTACTATGAAAAATATTGATGAAGAAAAACAATTTCTCTACCAAAAAATAATTTTCATAGAAAATAAATTATACTCCCCATATGGAGAGGAGTTTCTTAATGTAGGATGATAGGTTTCAAAAAAAAGTTAATATTGAATATTACCTTATGGTTATCATTCCTAACTTTTTTTAATATATTCAAATCTATCTAATGGTAATGATAAAGTGAAAACTTTATCAAGTTGATCATTTGCTCTGATAAATTTAAGAATGATTTCTAATTTCATCTTGATAATATTTTCAAATATGTTTTTGTTACCAATCATATATTAGAAACATCTACTATCCATGTGCAATTTATTTTTGTTGGTACTTTCTTTATTTTCTTGAAAATAATAGAGTCAGACTTTTAAAATCCAAACATTCTAGGGTTTGGAGATTTTAGAAATAAAAATTATAAGCATCCACATTTTCTAAGAAAAATATATGTTACAAAATCATAAGGATTTGATTTTTTAAGGAAAATTGTTTCTACTAATGTCCAGTACACTGACATTTGGTGAAAAATGAAGCACTTTGGGGAACAAAATAGTTGTTACTAAAAACTTGTTTTGAATAGGTATAACTAAAACTAGAGCAGTTCCTTAAAGGAAGAATTTGGAAATACATATTGTCAAAATTTTCCTTACTATAGGTAAAATTCAAAACAAATTTACATAAAGAAAAAATTTACGACTTCATTTTAATTACCATTTTTTAAAAAAAAAATTGGTTTTATAACTAGTGTTATCCTATAAAAGATTTTTCCTAGAAATCTCATTTTCAAGATCCTCTGAAAGTTTATCATTATCAGAAATAACATCCTAATGGTTTTTAGAAAAACATTCAAAATAAAAAAATTCTGATCAAGATCTTTAAAATGAACTGATACTTTTTAGTTAAAATAGAAATTCTAGAATTTTCCTTATCAATTTTTTTCATGAGTGTAGAATTTCAATCTCAAGAAGTTTAGAAAATCTATAAAATTCTTCATAAGAAGGTATAATATTGCCTTCATTAGAGGAATATTATTCATATTAATACTCATAATATTTATCATTAGTATAATTTCCATTCAAAGATACATTACTGATAGTTTCATCATTTTGTACCTTGTCCACTTGACAATGTTTTTTAATTGGTAGTTTGGCTCGTAGGACTTGATTTTTTTGATAAGAAGACTCATACTCCGAGGATTCATCTGGTGAGTCACCACCACTAGCACTCCATATATCATTAGACATCAATGAATTCCTTCAATTAGACATGTATTACTTTTTTCTATTTCTCTCAGAATGCTTTTCCTTCCTATCCTTTTTCTTAAGCATAGTACAATCTTGCCATATATTCCACACTCTTTTTAATTCATCACAAGTGAATTCTGAGTCTATATTGTCTTTTATTGTTATCTTCTAACATCTATGCTGGAAATATTTATTTCCCACTATCTTGTTCATCCTTCAAGCAAGAATGGTGAGTTCATTTTCATAATTTTCAGTTCCACGTGATTCAGATAAAATATTGACTTTCTTATACATGGATCATGTAACCTTTTCCAGAGTATTGACATTAGTAGTAGTAAACCCTACACATCCTTTTACATTCTTTTTTCCATATCATCATCTCTTTTCATTTTTGTCTCATGTTGATGAAGAGTTCCAAAAATCTAATCAAGAGTAATTTTAGAAACTTTTTCTATACTCATTAATAGTTGTTCTTTTTTACGCCCACTCATTGGGAATTATATCTACAATATTTTCCACAAGAGAATAATCATCTAAACACTTTTATCCTATAGATTAATGAATTTATATGATAGTCATGAATCTTTATTGCAACTTACAAACATGTTCTCCATAGGGAAATATGAATCCATGATATTCATTTCTTATCATAGTTGTTCTGTTTTCTATGGATTTGGATTCACAAAAATGTGTTACTTATAATTTTTTCTACATATAGTAAACAGTTTCACAAGACAAAATTTGACTATATATGTTCCTAGTCATATTGCAGAACAATGTATGGACTACCTTGTAATTTAGTTGATATTCTAATTTTTCATGATTGGTATAGGTTTTGACTTTCTTGTCAGGAATTTTGTAATCTCTAATAAGAATTACAAAATATTCTACTCCAGTGTTAATGAAAAATGTCTTCGTTATATATCACTAGTACTCATTATCGTTACCATCAAAAATAGGTGGTCTAGTAGGATTTATATTTTCAACTGATCGAACATTCATTCCTTCCATTCTGTAATAAAAAATATTTCCACAGAAAATTCTTCTTAGGAAGAAATTGTAAACAAAGATAAAAATATCAAACTGAACATAAGCAAGAAAAGTTAAGAAAGAAGAAGTTTATAACAATGAAAAATTGACGAAGAAAATTTATATGTGCATATAAGTATTTCATAATCCTCATCTGATACTAATTGTAGGATTAAAATAATTATATTTTTGTCAATTATAAGAGGGGTGGGGGTGAATTTTAAGTTAAAAAACATTTTTTTAACAATAATGAAAATAATTTTTAACAATGTTGAACAATGTGAATTCACAAAACCTCTATTTTTTCTAAATATAAAATAGAAAACGTGCTTGGTTCCAAAAAAAGGTTTCGGATATGAAAAATAAAGAGAGTTTTCATGGAAATGATTCTACTTTAAAACATATAGAAACTTTCTTATCAGAATATGAAAAGGTTCAAGAATGTATATAAAAAGGTTATAATTTCATCGTTTATCAAAATAAAGTAGAATTAAAACTTGAAAAAAACAAGTAACAAGTATAAAATCTTTTAACATAAAGATAAAAGTATCCAAGATTCCTGGATAAAGAACCCTTGATTTTTACATTAAATAAACTCTATCTTATACACACTAGAGTAATCCCTCGATTGGAATATCAGAATCTGTCTTGCTATCCCAGCAAGCACTAGATCTTTAAGGTAGTCGGCACCATTTACTTCCTATCCCTGGATGCCCTCGATATTTAATGTAGTCGGAACCATAGCCTTAATATCCCTAGAACCCCTTGATTGTACTCATCAATAGTCAATGTCACTTACATCAAGCTAAACAAGAAGTTCAGTACACATCAGTCAAGATAGTCTCTCTATCTAGAAATCACTTCGACAGCATGTGGTATCTAAATTGATGGAAGGTGTTGAGATCATTCAAATAAGCTTCTATTTATAGGAATTTATCCAACAGTCGGATCCCTCATCCAATGATCATATTTTACCTTTAGTTCCGGAGGGACATGTACATGTGTCACTCAACCAATAGTTAGTTAGAAACAAATTTCACGACATCATTTCATAAAAATTACATGTATAAGGAAAAAGAAATTATATTAACAAATTTATTTTTAGAGTATATGGAAAAATATTTTTAGAGTCTAATAAAATAAACATTCGGTGTATATAAGATATAGATATTCATATTCTGATTTTCATAATATTTGGAATCTGACATCTATAGATTCTAGAGTCTGAATTCTAATGAATCTAGAATCTGAATTCTGAGGAATTCTGTGTATGATTTTTAGAGAATTCTGGGTCTGAATTTTGAGGAATTCAGAATTCGAATTTCATAGTATTCTTAGTCGTAATTTTACAGATTTTGGAGTCTAAATTTCAGAGAATTTAGAGTCTGAACATTATAGAATATTGAATCTGAATTTCAGAGAATTAGGATATTGAATTTCCAAGAATTTGGATTCTAAATTTTATAGAATTAAGAGTCTGAATTGCAGAGAATTTGGAGTCTTAATTTTAGATAATTTGGATTCTAAATTTTAGAGAATTTAGAGTCTGAATTTCAGAGAATTAAGTGTCTATATTTTAGAGAAATTGGAATCCAAAAAAAGAATAATCTATGTCCATTGAATTATGAGATCATGAGGTTTTAGATATGAATAATATTTTTAGACATTGAAATAAAAAGAGTTATATTTAGAGAGATTATAAAATGAGACAATGAAAATAATGGAAAGGTTAAAAATCTCTTAGTGAAAGAAAATTTCCTTTAGGAAAATAATCCTTGTGGGAAAAAAATATTCCTTAATATATAGTGTTTGTGATTTTCAAAACATAGAGGAATGTAAAATTCTTATGGAAACCTTATTGACTAAACTATTTCATCCCTGGGTTATTCCTTGATTAGTTTTCCACTTCATCTCTTAATCTTTGAATTGAATGTTAATCCTTCAATCCTGAGCTCCTAAAATAGATTGATCGATCATTACAAATGTATTTTGATAACATCACAATAAAATGTTATAACACGTTATCTAATATGCATAAATCCTTTTATGGAGATATAATAATATAATATCTAATACCTCATATGAATTTTGAGTTAATAAATCTGAATATTAGTTAACCTTATAACCCTTATAGAATACTAAAATTTCAATTATTAGAAATACGGTCATTAAATTTCATGAAAATAGATTAACATTGATCCCTATATATCTTAATGTAGCTATTGGCTATCATATACTAAAAATGTGAATAAAAACAACATGTATTCTACTGAAACATGGTTTCAAAATGAATTACAATAAGTTTTTATTGAAAAAATGCATTCTTTATTATTCAAATTATTTTTGGATATATTCATTTCATTGAAAAATTTCATAAACAGAATCATTGATAATATAAACCACTTTTTTCTAAAAAAATTATCATTTATGAGGTCATTAATACTATCAAATTTACATTTTCCATATCAATCATCTATTTATATTAGAAAATCAGAAATTTTTTAACATGAGTAACACATTAAAGGTTAACATCCCATAATCAAAATATCATATTTTAAATAAATAAATTTTATATTTCATCAAAATCAATCAATATATTTTTGAAACAATTTTACAGAAAACACATACATAATGATTTATATAATATAATTAATGAGTTCTAGCATATATACAATTCAATTGTCAAACATTATTCATAAACCAATACTTAGGATTCACCATCGTATTGTGTATTAATATTTTATTAGTATAAGAAATTTTTTTTTTTTAAGGTTCCTCACCCTAAATTTATTCATTGTTCTTATGTTTAATATAAACATTACTATTAAAACATCTCATTCTTTTCACATTTCATTCACTATCTCCTTATTTTTATAAGTATAACTAACACTCATACCACATTCTTAATTATATTAATGATATTTCCATTTATGGAATTTATTTACATAACACCCATACATTCCACATCTAAAATATTCAATTTTTTCCAATATCCTTTTGGTTCCCACCGTTGATATAATCTAGGAAACATTGTGTGATTAAAAATAATCATAACAGAAAACTAAATAATCCTGAAAATCACATATAGGATATCTAAATCATGGAACCCAATTACATGTTCTATATAAACTTATATTCATCCCAGATTATTAATAATACACCTCCTTTGAAATTTGTCATTATTATTTATAATGAGTTTTTGAATTCCTAAAGCATATCCATTTGATGTGTCAAAATTGGAGTTCAATAATGCTTGTTGTCATGGATGTGTTCCCAATCAATTCTAGCTTAGTACCTCATTTTTAGGTTTGTTACCCTTATGTGAATCTATTTTACAACCAAATCCAGACTTATAATCCATTAATATATGTAATTTTTTGTATAAAAAATCAATCAATCCATCACAAAAATTTCTGAAAATTTTCATATAATTTAACTAGCCCATGAAATTATCCATAGAGGCTTTCCAATAATTATAATAATAAATATCGCTAGGGTCCTCTATAATATTTTTATTCATAGATTCCAATGGTTGTATAAACCTTTAACTTATAAAAACTATAAAGATATGTGTTTATCCAACAAGGATATTAAATCATTTTAGATGGATATTCTCTACATTACAAAATTGCATGCTTAAGGATCATAACTATTTAGTGTAATTGAAAAAATAACACACTTACATATAATTTGAGGAATGGTCATCAATATGTACCATTATGATATTACACATTAGTAATACTACTCAAAAAAATTATTCATTTTCCGAGGAAAGGGAACATAATATAGAGTGAGATCAGATTCATAGTGAGGGTAAAAATAAAGAAGATACATAATCATAACATATGGATACAGGTATCAAAATATGAGCATAATATCTGAAGATAATACCAGGGATATCAAGGCATATAATCATATTTTATGTAATAAATATAATATGACAATAATACTTGAATAATAATTATATAATATAACATGATTTTTGATAGTATAACATTTTCATAAGACATTGAGTTATGTCATGAACATAAGAAAAGTAACTATTATGTAATGGATACCTAACACCAAATTCATAACATTTATTTCTTGGGATAATAACTCATATAACTGCTTCGAGATTGGGCTACAACCCATTTACACATTTTTTTTAGTATTTGGCTACAATGAATGTACCACCCTTTTTAGGCATGGGCTACAACCTATGAACGCAATTATTTTCATGATTAGGCTTCAAACCATGTTCTCTCTTGTTTTTAGAAATGAGATACAACCTGTGTACCCACTATTATTGGACATCAAATACAAATTATTAAACATATTGTTTTCAACCATGGTCTACAACCAATGTAGCCTATTGTATTTTAGCTTGGTATACAACCTAGGAACATTATTCTTTTAAGGTTTAGGCTAGAACTCATGTACCCTCTTTTTTTAGGTCGAGGGATACAACCCACTTACCCTCTGAGTTCATATACAATTAATCAAAACCCATTATTTAATATGGAGATATATGTACCAACCATAACAAAATGAAATCATACAAACATTGAAAACCATATTTTTAAACATTCATCATATCATGAACCATTAAAAGACATGGGTTTTATTTATATCATATCACAACCAATATTTAGAAATGGTTATCATGAGAAATTCATCATTTAAAAACCTAATGGAAATAGAATGGTATCATTATTATTTCATCAGTTCATAACCTTGGAAAATAATACAGTTTAATAAGAATTTAAGATTTGTATGTGAAACAGATTTCATAAACAACATTCCATTATAAATATAAACCACAAAAATAATTAATATACATAGTTATAGTGAATCATATCATTAGAAAATAATAATCTATATAAATGTATGAAATCATATATAGATAAGAAATTTGAAATAGCACTTGGAATTTTTTTTAATTAAAATAATCCATCATTTAAAACCACTTTTGAAAACATGGAACATTTTCAAAATCCATTTCTTTGAAATCCATTTTCAAAATATGAAAAAGGATTCTTTTAAAAAAAAAATTAAAACATTTCATGGGGATAATATATTTACCTCATTGAATAATTTTCTATAATTTATAAAATATTTTCAAAACATTTTTATTTGAAAATAATCATTAAAAAATTTAAATCATGAATGGAATTAATTGAAATAATTTTCTCTGAGAAAAACTTATAAAAACCTAAAAATAATATTTTTAAAATCATTTAAAACTATTTAAAAAAATAAAACATTTCTGAAATATTTATTATTTGAAAATGAATGTACAAAAATGTGGAATATCCAGAAAAAAATGATTTATAAAAAAATTAATCTTGTGAGAATGAAAAGGAATCTGAAAAGAAATAATGGTAATGTGGAGAGGCAAATCATCATGTGTAGAACATTACATTTATGTCATAAAAGAATATAAAACTCCTTGATCAGAGAATGATAAGAGGAATATTTTTTTAATGAATAAATTATTTTGAAAATTAAAATAATTGATAAAATTTCCTTTTAATTATCATATGATAATTTTTTAATATTTTTGAATACTTTATTAAAAACATGGTTTTGAAATAAAACATTTATCATACTGATATGATAAATAAAATTTGATTTAAATAAAATCATTTTCTTAATTATCTTAAATAAAAAAGAGTGGAAATGGGGGTACATTTACATGAATATAGCATGAATAAACAATAGATAAGAAATTTAATGATAATTATTGAAATATAATTCATATTATGTCATAAATGGAAGCATAATAATAAACAATCGTGATAAACAATGATATTAAAAAAAAATACCTTGCCATATTGCTAGCGTGGAATAAAAATAACCTTATATAAATGACATTATATAAAGATTAAAATATATTTAAATGATTTAAATTAATTATATTTCATTTAAAGGGGATGTATATACACCTCATAAAGGAAAATATTTGAAAAATAATACGCATGTTGCAAAGATTGAAAATTGAGGCAAAATTACATTACAAATTTGTTAAATTATGTACCATAATCCAAATGAAAGATAAATCATAAGCTAGATATTTAAATATAAATATATTTATGGATAATAATTATATATTTCATAAAAAATATTTATATACACCATACATAATAGAAGAGTGGTGAATAAGTCATAACTCTCATAGAAATAACTGTGAGACTAGAAATTCCTATACTACTTGTGTAGCTTTTGAAGCATGAGACAAATGAAGAATTATATAAATTGAAACTTTTAATATGAATAAGTAATTTAATTTAAGATATAATTTTTTATATTTCATTATATACATAAAAAAACAAGATTAAGTTGTCAATATAACAAATATCTCACAGAAATAAATGTTCTACAAGAAAACCCTTACCTTAAGTCATGACATTCTTCGTACAAAATCAAAACTAATTTATAATAAATATATTTTAATTATGAATGTATCATTTTACCATATTATTATATATATCATACCATATATAATTTTATTATGAAATTATATTACATATCTATTAACAATTCCCCATTAATGCTACATTTCATGTAATATTCACTTTGTTTTTAATATATGTTTCAACTTGTTAATTTTTGTCTCTTTTGTTTGATCATTATTTAATAACATAAAAATTAAAACGATGTTATAAATATAAAATGTATTCATTATATTTTTATTTATAATAATCTGGAAAACATAGAAATGTAAAATGAGATACTCTATTAATGGAGATGGTAGGTCGTGTGTACACATGATTGTTTTATTGTTTTTTTCCACAATGAAGGAATGTAGTTAGATGATATATATATATATATATATATATATTATCGTTGAGTTAAAATTATTATTTCATATATATTACTTATTTTTATTAAACAAATCCACAATACAGTCAATGTAATTTGTAAATGAATCACATCGCTTTGGGGAGGTGATAGTCCACATGTCCACAAACAGTGTTATCCCATTCTAACAAAATGAAAGCATGAATTCTTGTCTTATATAGTAATTGAAATGAAAAAATAGTTCATAAATATCATATATATCATATAAAAACAACCTTTAAATTTTTATTCCCATCCTTTAGAGGTGGTATTGAGGAACTAATGACATCAGTTCACAAGGTAGTAGTTTCACATACACTGGAATGACGATTCTATATCCAATTTTATGGATCTGTGTGTACTTTTATGTCATAAACATGAATTAAAAAAGTCTATTTTTGTGGGTTATGATAATATTATTAAATTTTCATATAATAATAGTTGAATGGGTGGAGAAACAAATAGAACAAAAGTTCTCATTGAATAATGTTTCCGCTTCACAGGGTAACTTCATTGGGTTTGCACCAAAGTAACAACATTGATGAATTTTTTAAAATATTGAGGATTATGAGATGATATTATTTATTTTTATAACTTACTTGGGTAGGATTTATTTGATCCAATGTTCTTGAGTGGTGTAAATAATTAATGGTTTTGGGGGACCTTTTACTGTGGAGGAGTCACATTTTTCAAACACAAAAATGTAAATACTATTGAGTGGTATACCTTCCAAACTATTCATCCAATAATTCTCCATTTCACATCCAATATGATACTCTAAATATTAAGGATATAATATTGATTTATTACACGTTTCTAATCCATTATACCTTTATGATTAACGTTTAATCACTTTTTAATCATGTTTTTTCTCTTAATCGCCATAATTAATTTACCTTGCCTTTTATAAATTTTTTCCAAATAACTAATTTTTCCAAAATATAAATTTTATATAGTTTTTATTCCACATGTGGAATCAATTTTATTTAACTAAAATTATTTTATTTTCATATTTTAGTTTAAAATTAGTCACCCAGATAGGACAAAAAAAATGTTTCTATAGTGAAAACGTTCCAAATTTAGAACTATTTTAATATATAACTTCAACAGTAAATTGATTCAAATAACCTAAATTATATTAATATATATTTAATTTATCTATAAATTTTTTTTAAAAAAATTAAAATTAAATTTAACTATAAATATACTGGAATAAAAGTCTGTTTTTAATTAAAAATCACTATTTTCAATATTCATCATATAATGAATAATCTCATAAAAATACAAAATATTCACCGAAAGATAATTATTAAAAGAAACCTATAAATGTAAATTTTATTTTTCAAAGTATATTTATATTAAATTTTGTAATTTACTTTTAAAATTGATTCTGCATTAAAAGGAAATTAATCATTCCTTTAGAAAGAAATATATTTTATGCCTAAAATTGTATGAATTGTTATATAATTTATAGAAAATTCTTATAATTAATTTAAATAGATTATTTAATTAATAATATATATATATTTCAATAATGTATGTATTCAAAAGTTGGGGATTTAATTTATTGAAATATAAAATATTTGTACATAGAAGAATAGTTTTCCTAGAATAAAACTTTCATTATTTTAAAATTGTTCTTACTTTTTTTAAAAAATTATTAGTAACAATAGGACTTTATTTATATATATTTATAAACCATAGTTCTATTATATATTTAATATTAATCACAATTTTCATTTTAAAATATTATTGATTACATTATTAATAATTTAATTATACTATTAAAAGTATATTGTTGTTTGGTAAAATGTGGTATTTCATGAAACAAAAGATATATATAGTAATAAGCATTGTGTGTATCCCAATCCAACCTATTGTTGTGTTTACTTGTAGCTAATAAAAAATTTTCATGTAGTGAAATTATAGTATGGTATAGTGTGTAATGAAAGAATAACATGGTGTATTATTCAATGAAATTATTCAAATAAATTTAATTTATTTTAATAAAATAATTCACAATGTTATAGGGTGTTATAATGAATCCATCCTAGGTTATATTTTTTTCAGAACAAAAAGAACTTTTATATATAATAGGAAACTTCCCTTAATAAGAATTGAATACTATTCTTCCTCCTCCTCCTCCAATTAATATTAATATGAGGGGATATAATAAATTCATCGTATTCCATCAATAGAGATGTTATTGTGTTAATGGTATATCCTAAAACCTTCTCATCATCCATTAATTGTGATATAAAATAATCATTCATGTGTATGGTGGAAAACTGGCTTGTGAAATGATGTGATTCATTTTATATCACCATAATTAATGGGTGAATATAATTATGGATTTTATGTTTATATTTTATTTTAATCATATTATTATACCACTATAACAATATTAAGGAATCTAAATTCATACATGCAATCCCATTGGAAAACATTAACGTCGTTTATGTTTACATTAGAGTACCACATCGTGAATTGATATTATGTGTTTATCATTTAAATTTTTCTTGTATGTAATAAGGATATACAGAGTAAATATTTTTGGTTTTGGTATAATATTTTTCCTCATGGAATCTAGATATGTAATATACCTCCTTCCTTTCTATTCCATCAGAATTTGATAATGGTGCTTGAGTGTATGGTGGACTCCTGCCTCACATATTTATGTGATTCATTCATGAAGTATAATTAATGTAATAATTGTAGTTTTAAAGAAATTATTTAATATATATGACATAAAATTGATTCTAGAAATTTAGTGTAATATTTACCTTTCTTAGTTTCATTCCATCAAGATAATGGGAAAAAATTTCTTGTGTACGTACAATCTATCGACTCTGTGAACAATTCATTTCATTTTTAATCTCGATATTTTATGGATTGTGCTAAAAACATATATACTATATATATATATTTTTTATATAATTGTTAAAATTCTAGAAGTGATGTAACCATGATCAATGTAAGTGTATTTATATTAAAAAATCCGAAGATACTAGAAAAATAATGCAGTTATTACAGGAAACATTACATTAATATGGAATTGTAATGAAACATGCAATGAAAGGTAAATTAACATATTTTATGTTATCATATATAAAAATATAATTCTAAATAATATCTATAATGAACTTACATTTATTAGAAATTATGTTTCAACATGTATGAATTAATTGAAGTTTTATAGTATGGTATTTATAGTATTTCATTAATTTGATGGAGGCATATTCCATAATCACCACTAATTTCAATTATATTGTATAAATATTGTCACTTTTGCATTTTATATCATGAATATAAATTTTTTTAGTATTTAATTTTTAGTTTTTAATGTTTTATATGATTCAAAGGATTACTAATAAGGTAATGGATTTTCATATCACTTTTATTTTCTGTGAGAGAAAATCATTATTTCCTATGTGTTTCTTTTATATAGATTATATAATCCCAAAATTTAATTTAATTATTATTATCTATAAAATTACTAGGATGTGAATATCCTTTTGAGGGTATATCATTAATTTTATTGATAGTTCCAAATTTATTTAAGTGGTAAATGATTTTTATCCCAATATTATTTTTTGATACATAGTCATATTATAAACCAATCTTATTTTATGAGGATTATTTACAAAAACTTTTAAAATTAATATCTTGATTTTTATTCACACTGTATTATATTTTTCATTTCAATTTTTTATTTCATGGGGGTTATAATTCAATATTACAAAACTATTACGGGTTTCATCATACAATATCTTCATGTATCAGGATTTTTTATGATTATATTTCCAATGATGTAATTTTATTATCCATATCTCATGAAACTCATTAGTTTTATTCTCATCTATTAATATAATGAGAATAATATTTTTCCATCATATTCCACAATTCATGTACTCAAGAGTTCAAAATAATGTTTAAAAAATAGCAACATTCTTACTCTCATCAATTGAAAACTCTTTTTCTTTGAAAATAATATTTTATAAAAAGGTTTATAAAAATATATTTTTAATGATTTTAAAATAATGTATTATAATAATTTTTATCTATGTTTTTATTTTTTAAAAAAATTTATTGAATGGAATCCCAATATCATTTTACAGACAATGTCTATTTTCCATTTATAAAAAATCATATGAATTCATTTTTTAATGTGAAATATATTAATGGTACTTTATTTAGTAATGATCACTCACTATTTAAAATAATAATTTATAAATCTATAAGGTTAATTATAATGAAAATTATTTTAAAAATGGTTTATGTTTTAAAATTTGATTCTATGTGATAGTTTTATTTCCCATAATTTTTTTAAAATAATTTGAATTATTCCTTGTATGGGTTTGATGTTATCTACTAGTTAATGGTTTTCTAAAAAACAGTTATGCCCTAAAAACCATTTTCCATTTGGAAATGATAATTTACTCAAGAATTATTCCTTATGTTATTTCCAAATTATTTTCAATCTAAGATGACAACTTTTCATGTTACCTATTCATTATTGGGGATCTGATATAATGATATTATTGTAATTATTTCTCTAAATGGTTTATGTTTCTAATGAAGAGATGCTTATGAAACTTGTTTCTCATCCATTAGTTATAAAAAACAAAATTCTTAAGTAATCAACATAGTTTTCATGAGTTATTCAATATTTAAATGCTTACAAAACCCATTTCCTTTCACGTATTTTGATATTTTTAATATTTATTATATTTTGAGTAATATATTTATAATTTTAATTATGTGAAGGGTGAAACCTATATTTCCCTAAAATTAATTGGGTAATGATTAATGATATCCGAGACCAAATGGTATATAGAAGTTTATCCCGATCAAGAAAGAGGTTATTAGGGAGGTAGTCCTAGTTCTAAAAGAGAGTACATGGTACAATATCCAAATCCCAATATATTGTACACATTTGGTTCTCCAAATCCCAATGCCGGTACATAGGTGGTTATCCCAAGACTAACATGTTATGAATATCCTTGTGAGAAGCCTTAAAATTATATTTTCTATTATTATGTAAATTCCCCAAATCTATGTGTTATTATAATATTATTTTCTCCTGGTCATGTTTTATTTTCCATTTTGATTCATGACTTATGAATTACCAATATTTATTCCATGATAGAAAATTTTTATACTTGATTTGTACCTTATAGTTTTCATATGTTATTATTATGTTATCATACATATATAACCATGTTATATTATTGTATCCAATTATTCCTCTTACTGGGCATATTTTCATTCCATTTATTATTTTTACTTTCCCTTGAATATAAAGAAATGTTTTACGTAAGATTTGTCTAAGAAAGGTAATAATTTTAATGAACATAGTGCAAGATGACATAGATCACTTATGTACTAGTTTTTAATTTCTCCATTCTTCAAATGGAAGTAAACCTAAACATTTCTTGAATCTTTCACTATTTTATGTAATCACTATTTTTATTTTATTATATAATATTTATGTATGACAATTTTGGGTAATTTAACTTCATTATTAGAGAGAGGGTTTATTATCCTTTGGAAACTATGATTCAAGAAAATTAGCGGGATAAAAAAATATATTTAAGGATGTGTCTAAGGATATGTGTAAAGATAAATTTTAGGATGAGTCAATGTCGACGAAAATTTCATGAAATTTAATTAAAGGATTGAGTGAGTGGTTTTCAAGAAATTATAACCATATCTGGTTACTGTAGTTTTATGTGGCTATGGAACAGAGGTATCTAATGTTAATTACATAAATTGTACAATAATATGGGATTGATCCTCAATAGTTGAACGAAAGTATTCCATACTAAAAACCTGGTTTGACACTCCCAAGGGATATTCATAATAATTTCACTAATTATCTATGAACTATATTGAATTATTATAATAATTACTTTGAATTACTTCTATTAAAACCAAGTTCCCATACATTTTAAATAACCATTGATGATTGGTACACCGTATATGTGATTTCCATTACTATGTGGTTTCAAAACTTGATTAATTTTTCTAACACTATGCTAGTCTATTTTAGTCAATGATAGGAACCATGAATAACATGATTTATGTTGAATGTGATATATTTTTTTTTGATAATAAATAAAATGTGGTGATGAATAGAGTGAAGGATATTTGGATTATTCATAATTACTTATGTTGATATATGATTAACAACATGCATATTAAATAACTCTTAGACTCACTAAATAAGAATAGTAAAAAATTTCCTTGATAGTTTGGGTGGTGGAAACAATATAAGAATGATTATTAATTTAACTAAGTGTCTTGAATATGGTAAGGAGAAAAAATTTAAATTTATTAGAGGAACATGAAGATGTTTTTGAGTGTGGAAAAGGACACAATGTCAATAACTATAGATAAAAAATCAAATGTTTTGTTAATTTAATATATGATAATAATGGTCCTAATAATATATCAATGACAATTGAATGTTGAAAATATGTAATGTATTGGTATTTTTATAACTTCTTTCTTAATGGGAAGACACCGGAATGGAATCCGAAAGGTCATACATTTAATGGTTACATTGTAGATACAAAGAGACTAGAACTGAAATATGTAAGGACATAATTGTTAAGGAAAAATATAATGAAGCCTTGTCACAAGTGTATGAATAATGTATAATGAATGATGTATTTATATTCATGAATTAAAAGAATAATATTTTTATTAGTTTAATTTTTTTTTGAATCATGAAATATAAATGGATTTTCTATAGTTGTTTTGTATTAACGAGTTTCAAGAATATTTTAAATTCTAATGATGGCCTAGAAAAACGATTTAATGGAAATTTGATATTTTGATTAATGGATGATAACGATTGGTTATTTACTATGGTTTAGAAAATGATGTTAATAATGGATAAAATTAATATTGATATATATAATTTTAATTAGATAGTACTTATTACCATTGAACTTTTTAATGATTTGAATACAATGTGGATAATTTTGTCATTATTTGTGTTTATATCATTTTTTAATTCATCTAACATAGTAAATATTCTATTAATATATTCATAGAATTAGTAAAGGGTTGATTTTTGAAATAAGGTATGTCTTCATTAAGGTTTTATGTAAATTATATATATATTATCATGATTCAAGATAATAAATGATCAATGTAGTCATAAAATAGTAATTTGATATTAATAGATAGCTCATTATTTTTGTTAGATTACCAATAAGTATATTTTTGGAAATTTTACTACATAATTTCTAGAATATTGGGATACTAATTTCATTTTTTCATGGTAAATCATTAAGGTTAGATATAATGCAATTGATTATATTGAACATTAGATTTTGTTCGATAAAAAGTGCTAACATTTTGATATTTGATAATAACCAGTGAATAAATTAATGACATACCATTTATTATTGGATCTTATTATCAAATACCTCATTAGAAAGAAAAATTACCATAATTTATACTATTATGATGTAAGGAATATATTAATCAAATCACACAAACATGATGAGAATTATGTTATAAAATAAAATTAATTCATGTAAGTATAACTTATTTTAAAAATTCCATTCTTTTCAAAAATGATATAGAAATAAGAGGTTGTTATTTTAATATCATTTAGTTTGATATCAATGATCTTTTTAAAACATACTTGGATTATGTTTTTGAGTTTTTTCAATTTCACATGTTTATTTACTTTCTTATGATCAATTATCTTTTTCAATTTCTATCATTATTTGACCTTACACTTTTATTCTATGCCCAAATCATTACTTCCCTCATATTTTCTAATATTTAGAAACCTAGTATGCATTATTATAGATAACCATTTCACATAAATTTTTCCCTTTTAAATATAATTTTTTAATAACACTAATAATTATGTGGTTTTCCCATGAATTTATTTTTAAATTCTATACCTTTTTTTACTAATCACAACTTGAAATTACGAGGTAATAATTTTATAAGGGGGTAGAATGTAACATCCCAATAATTTTATATATAGATAATTTAAAATAAATTTAATCTATTAAATATTTTGTGTAAAGATTAACACAATGTTTATACTTTGTTACATTATGTAACTATATTGTATTTCATTTAATGTAATATTATGTGTATCATTTGGTACATGAAACACCGAGTTTACAGGAAACGTGATATAATATTAAAATATTATTATTTCACATGAATTCTATAACATTGATATTGGAATGTAAGGTTTGATTGAGAATAAATAAATTATGAAAATTTAGGTTTTAAACATGTTTATAAAATTAATTTTTTAACCAATTAAATATAAAAGGAAAAAAATATTTGAAAATAAAAGAAATATTTTTCAAACAAGAAATTCTTATATCCACATGTGTTTTTTACATAATTAAATTATACAATTAAAATTTGTTGAATTATATATATTTAATTTTTAAATTATATATTAAATCTAATATTTAACATTCATATTTTGTTTTTTATTGGACAGATATAATCTAAATCCACATTTACCCTTAAAAACATTATTTTTTCACAAAAAGTAGTTTTGTCACATTTTCTAAAAATATTTTATAACCATTATTTTTTTTCAAATTTCTTCAAATATATTTAGAAAAATTAAATTATTTATTGAAATTTTTATTCTATAATAGTAAATGTGTGATTTTTTCAAATTATTTCTGGAGGATAAAATTTTCTATGAATAGTGTAAAATATGGGGTTTATTAGGTATTTCAAGGTCTTTTAATGAGTTTTGTAACATCCATATTTTATTAATTATATTTTAAAAGTAATATTATTAACAATATATATATATATTAATAAAAAATTATGTCATATTGATTTAATATTTATTGTTGACATAAACATTTTTTAAACTTTTAAACAAGTTCATTTTTTGAAAAATGCATTATCATTGTATCCTCTGGTTTAATATTAAATTCAATTTTTAAACATTAGTTAATACTACATAGGAAATTTTATTCCAATTTTTTAATCATAATAGATTATAATTTCTTATAATTAAATATTAATTTTTTACAATTATAAATAATAAGCAATGTAAAAATTAATTGACATGATTAATGAACATTTGGTTTAACATTGGTCAAAATGAAAATATAAGGGTTTAAAATTACACAATAATTTTCCAAAACAAATTATATTGATATATGATAAGGTTATGTCTTCTATTATTTATAATGGACCATTTGTAGTCCTTGGGAATGTTAAAATCATGGGTAGAACTTTATCATTATGAATATTTCAAGTGTCCCACTCTCCTTATTTATAAAAGTTCACCCCCTATCCTATCATTTTCACACCTATAAAGCCATTTGGATCAGCCTATAACTTCCCATTTACCATCCTCAATTAACTGCTATAATCATAAATACCTTATTATAGGTATATATTCAACCATTTAAGGATTTTGTTTAAAACCAATAGAAGTTTTATATAGGAGATATAACGTCCATAACTGATAATTTTATTTAATTTCATCATCCAAATCTTTCAATACATATTTAAAAATTATCAATTATTAACCTAAGGATCATTTATATACATATATTTTGTCATGTTAATTCAATAATATAAATTTTTCTCATATTTAATCAAATGTGATATGAAATTACATTCGTGTGTACGATGGAGTACCGCCATTAGAACCAATGTTTTTTTCAATTACAACCCTTAAAGGGTGAATATAATGTTGGATTTATTTCTATATATGATATTTGTGATATTATTATCCCTCTATAATTATAAAAAAACATATTCCATCTTACCATGAAACCTATTGGAAAACAATAATGTCACTCCTGTGTACAGGGGACTACCACATCATAAACCAATGTGATGAATTTATCATTTACATATTAAATTAATGGTAATAAGTATAGAAAAAAATTATTAAATTATATTGTCTATGTATTTATACTTCTTCAATTTTTATATCACATATATCTCAGTTATACGAGATCTATGGGAATAAGATAACATTGTTTGTTTGAATGGTGGACTAGTGCCTCACCAAGCAATGTGATTAATTTACACATTAAAAGGAGTATAATAGAGATGTTTTTAGTGATAATATGAGATAAAAATTAATGAAAAGTAATTATTTAGTGTTAATATCTTATTTATCATTTTCCTTTCAATCTGCAGAGAAAATTGAAGAAACTTTAATGTGTATGTATGGCCTACCTTGTCCATGACAATGTATTTCATTTTCAATATATAAACATTATGGATTATTAGAAATAAATATATACTATATATATATGATATTTATTTCATCGGATAATATTTTTCATAATATGTAACCATGATAAAATAAAGAGTACCAAAAATAACAATTAAAAACATTCACACAAGACACAATAGTTTTTGCATAAAACCAGACATTAACATAGAATTTTTAATAAACGGGTAACAAATGGTCAATGAAAAATAATATATTTTATGATATATATAATTATGTTTCTAAAAGTTATTTATAATAATATTAAATTTATTTTTTTTGAGGTTATAATATGTTTGATGAAATTCTATACTAAAGTAAAGAATTTACACTCTCTTTAATTTATGAGAGACATATTCCATAATAACCATTCATTTGTTTTTGTGTTGTGTTTATAAACCCCATTTGAGATTATATATCGTTATTATAAATATTTTCATGATATTTAATGTATATTATTTAATGGATATTACAATTCAAAATATTACATAAGCGTTAATGTATTTTAGTCTATATTTTATTATCAATGAGCCACATGCCATATTCACCGAATACTTATTTTGTGTTGTGAATATTTTTACCGTGAATTTATTTTATGATTATTATCAACAAAATTATTTGTATTTACATATGAATTTTTAGAACCTATTTTTCACAGGGTTTCATGTTCAAATAGTAAATTAATGATAAGGCATTTTCCTATATTTTCCTTCTTTGAGACATATGTCATGGTATGCACCTATAAACTCTTACAAGGTGTATTTAATATCTCATTCATATTTAATATCAAGAATATAATTTTTATAGTAATATTTTATGTTTCTTTTATGTTCTTCCTTTCATGGGTCTTATGATTCAATTTTAACCATGTGGGATGAATTTGATGGTGAAATCTCATCATTTATGATTATCATTTTTTATTATATTTACAATTAAATAATAATATGATCTATATGTCAATAAACACATGATATTTATTCTATTTTTGTTTTTTCATTAGAATAAAATTTTCCCTTCCTTTTCATCTATTTATGTACTGCATAGTTAAAAATAATATTTTTTTGAAAAATTATATTTATTTATCTCTTCTATAAAATAACCCTTTTTATTCAAAACCCAATTTTTATGAAAACAATTTGAAAATAATATTTTTAAAATTAGAAAAATAATTTATTAAATATATATTGAACAATTTTTCAGTTTTTTACAATTTTTTTGAAAGGAATCATCTTTATATTTTCTAACCAATTACATTTTTCTTTTTCTGCTAATATGAAAGGAAAAATGATTTTAATTGTATGTAATGAATGCTAATTTCAACAATCATGAACATAAATAGTTTTGACGAATTCATTATATGTTTCGATCATTATTTTCCTTGAAATGTATTTGAAAAAATATATTTTAAAATGAGTATTTTAATATGAAAATGTTATTTTCATTAAGAAATAGTTTATATTATATTTAAAAATTTCATTTTATGATTCAACGTATATTTTCAATGAAATTTTTTTCCAGATTTTTTTCACTTTACAATGTTATATTCAATGTGTATAGTAAATATTCCCCAATAAATTCTTTATGTGGTCATTCAAAATAATTTTACATAAATGATGATATTCGTTGATGTCACATTTGATTTAATGGACATATGATCCAATGATAACATTATTTTTCATTCTATGATAATATTATTTTTAAGTGAAAATAATTTCATGAAACTCATTTCAGATCCATGGTGTATAGAATTGTAAAATTCTTAGGAAACCTGCTTATTCTTACATGATATATTCTATAAATAATTATTTCTGAATCACATTTATTTATTGGGTTTTGATATAATGGATGTTTAATGATATTCTGTTCTGCATATTTATAATTTTCATTATATGATAGGTTGGACCTGTATCTCTATCCAATTCCTTCTGTGGTGGAAAAATTTATCTGATCTCAAATGGTACATTAGAGGTTATACTAATCCCAAAAGAGGGTACATATATGGTTATCTAATGTCTAAAAGAGGCTATATGGGTGGTTATCCCTAGAATAATATAGAGAACACTAGAAGTTATCCCAAGATTGACGAAGGGAAATAGGTGGTTAGCTGATGCCTAACATGTTATGAATGACTTGTGTGTAGAAATGATAATTGATTTTATATTTCTTTTGTATATTCCACAAATCAATGACAGATGAAATTTTTTGGTTCTAATAGATCATGTTGTCTTATTTGGTTATGATTAAGTTATTATAAATTTCCAATCCATATTCCATGACACATGATTTTGATCATTGATATGATAGGTATGGTGTTCATATGTTATTCCAATTTTGTCATACTAATATGATCAGGTTATATTGATATCAACCTTATTTACCATTACTAAGAATAATATCTCACACATTATTATATTTCAATTCAACATTATATGATGAATGAAATTATGTATTATTTGAATAATAAGGTCTATAATTTTTAAGAAACTAGTGGGAGTTGTTTTGGAACACTTATGGACAAGATGATAATGTTTCCATGGTCCCTAAGGCACCAGACCTAAATGAATCAGGTTTGGATAACTATCATTTCAAATTGATATTTATATGTCAATAATTAATAAATATGAATGATATTTTTAAATTCCATTAAAGAATAAAATATATTTTATTTAATTTTTTATGGATTATATTAAGTACAATGACATGTTGGATAAATGGGACAGTAGTTATCTTGATCCAGATCGGAGGAGAGCATCTACGTGGGATAAGGCCTTATGTATGATGTTACTCTTTCTCACTGTAGGATTATGGGAGAACCGAAACTAATTTATCATATATGTATTTGTATCATATATTGGATGAAGAATTTTAATTTCACCATGGGGAAACAAATGTGAATCAATATTCTGGTGAAGATCATACATATATATTGTTCTTATGTAAGAATATTAAGACAACTAAGATAGAATTCTCTATTTTTTTGGTCTTATAGGATAAGACATATGTCATAATAGTGAACACCAGTTGATATGTACTTTGAGGTTTTATAGTACAAATTCAAATGAGGAGGGCTTGCATAATAATGATTTAAAAAATCAAGATCATGTAAAAAAATGAAATTTATTAATCCCTATGTTGAATATCTGATTTCAATGAAGAAGTCCTGACATTGGATCCAAGGTAGGTTTTTTTATAAGGATTCTTACTTAACTAATATCAGTGACCTAGGCGTCACCACCAATCTAACATGAAAATAAATCAAGACACATGTAGTTCATAAATGATATATAAATATTTCTCCTATCTAGATAAAATTTAGGGAATATGTACTTTTATATATGTTTATATTGATTAATATACGATATCTTCTAACATGCATCTTGATATCACATTAGGGTAACAAATATCTAAAAAATATCAACCCAAATATTTCAACAAGTTATGTATAATAGTCATGATGTAAAGATGCATAAAATCATGCGACGACAACTAAAATATTTTAATATAACATCATATAGAGGGGATGCTAATTATGTGTGTGAATTTTATATCTATTAAAAACCACGATATATATAAAAATTATGCGGTGAAAATTCAAACACGGATTTGTATAACATATACAAAAAATGGATTTTAATGTGTTAAGATTCATGGATCAGTCAAGGATAAAATATCTTTTTATCATTACACATCCTGTAAGAATAGAAATTGATACAATCATAGATCATATATACCAACTATCTTCTCAAATTTTAATTGTGTGAATGAATAAATAGTTGTTTCCCCTTGATGACGAGCTCTCAAAGATTCACGATGTGGATGGGGTGGAAAGAATACTAAGGTAAATTGAAGGTAAATTCTAAAGGGAATTTTTAATGATCCTAGTAGAAGTTATTCAAGAATCACAATAAATATCGTGTTAATAGGAATAAATAAATACATTTTTATTATAAGGGATTACCATTAGTACTTCCCTATAGATGAGATATTATATGACGAAGGCTCCAATGTTGTTATTTATAGTATACAAATGATATAGTATATTGGTTTATAGTATTAATTGGGTGGGACTGTAATTAAGGATAGAAGCATCACTGCCAATCCTATTATAATTGGAATCAATATACAAATACATCGTAAATGAAGGTATGTTGTCCCATGATGGATTTTAATATAGAATAACTTTACACGAATACAATTAACACATAATGGAAGATGGAATTTGTAGAGAGGAAATATTTGATGATTGGTCTATGATATACAAACCAATCATCACGATTTAACCCATAATAATTGTAATAAATCCACACATAGGTCTTGGATATTATTTTCTTATCTATATATATATATCAATAAATCAAAAAATTTTACATGTATCAGGAATTCATTTAAGGGAAAGGGTCTTATCAGCTTCCCACCATAAACATTTATAATAGTCATGTACGATGGATCTCATGTCATGTAGTTTGACATCATGTGACTAGGATTAAACTATCTATAAATGAATATATTTCATCTGAATTAAGTTAATAATAATTATTTTCTTTTCATTCTAATATCTCTTGAGGCATTCCCACTGTGAGAGACAAGAGAAACTATGGGATTAAAAAAATCTATTGAGTTTAAATGACAAAAAAATACAAGGATTACTTTCAAGGAGATGAATGAAATAATGTATAATCAAATTTTAACCATATTAATAAGAAATACACTATATGTGAAAACAATTAATATAATTTACAAGGATATATAATCTATGTTATAATGCTTATTTTATAAAAATAGGAATATATCCATATATAATTTCTATGATATGAGAGATTTTTTACCTCAGTATAGACTTGTATAAATGATAGTCATAAACTAGGTATTAATACATAAATATGGAACATGTGTCATTGATAAATACCATACATTGAAGGTAGATCTATATTATTTATAGTATTGTATGGTAGATGTTAAGGATTGTAGTTTAATTTAATTTTACCATGATAAAAGGGGTAACATTATACTAGATACTAAGTGAAATATATGGAAAACATGCAACATGGATCCTATATGGTTATATATATATATATACATGGAAAATTAAAAATGGAATTTTGTTTGTTTTAGGTTATCAAAATGGAAAATGTTTGCATCAAATATTCCATCATAATTAAAAACATATTCTTTTTGAAAAGTCTATGAATATGGGCCATTATTTCCATTATATATATATATTCAGACCATGTAAGGGAATACAATTTATGGTCATGTTTAGTATACTAATGATTCATACGGTTTAAGGTGTTATGATGAGGTCTAGGAATATAATTCTTAATATCAAATAGTGGGGATTTTGTTATGTAGTATTATATTACTTAATAAGGACATTGTCATGAATATTTACATCTTCCAACAAGGAAAATAGTTCTATATGGGTTAAGGGCAAAAAAATTAATTTAACCGTGTATATTAACATAATAGAATAAGGATAAAAAAAATTAATTTAATACCATTTATGGAAAATGAAATCAATCAATGTAAAGGAAATATAAAATATTTATATAAAAATAATGTATTTAGGGATGGTGTAGTATGCCTATAATAAATGATTGAAATAGAGTAAACTCTATTGGAGTAATCCATATTTTTTTTATGGACGATACCTCCCACATTGGATCATGTTTTATTTGTACCCTTCCTCATTTTCAAGGGAGTTTTGATTTCTACTTCTAATTCTAATTAAAAGAATGATAAAATAAGGACTCTCCTTTTGAAGGCACTTTCAACATGGTTTTGATGAAATTCTAGGTTTCAAAATTTTCACATTCTATTACCATCATGTTTATATAACTTATAATGAATCAATTAGGACTAATAATCATTATAAAATATTTATATATTTCCAAAAGATGAAAGGGTAGTTAGAATTCAATCGATAAAAAAATCCATAACCCATAAATATTAGAATATGTTTTCACTCTTGTGGAATTATGGGTTGTCGTGTTGTAGGACCATATGGAATAATGATGGTTATCTGGCTAGGTCTTATAATATTTTAAACAATCTAGTAGAAATTTATTGAAATATTCCTGTTAAAATAATCCATCAAACCTTTTATATCTACAGGATATCTAGAAGATTTATTAAAAAGAATATTTTATTAATGATATAGAATTTTCAATAAGAAATATTAGACATCAAACGCATCTTATATTAGTACTATATAAGGGATGGAAAATCATGTGATTTTATTTAACTTCATTAAATTTATTATTTAAATATTCAAAACTTATTTAATGTTTATAGACTCAAACCATGTGGAGTAGATGTCTATAGTTGTAATTATATACTTGACCATCCTTAATGTATCTAAGGGATATTTCCCATGAATTTTATAACCAATATAGTGAAAGGTAAATCATATCTGGTGATTTATTTTAGTTTTTAATGAAAATTAATTAAATTGGTGCATATATTTTAGTAAAGGGAACTTAATAGTATATAGTTCTAAATCATGAAAAAAATAGTAACAAATATTTTTGATTTTATAGGAGAGCTCTGTTCCATAATGATTATAAATATATCCAAATTTGAGGACTTTGTGACAAATAGCTACAGTATTATCATTAGAAATGCACCCAAGGGGAACAACACAAAATCATTTTTTATAGATAAATTTCTATAAATTTAGCCCATATCAATGAATAATGTTCACCGATCCACACCAATTCTATTTCCTCTTCTCTCAACCAGGAAGAAGTATTTTATTCATTATATATTATGATATAGGAAACATCTATCCAATTATGGTATATTTTATAGGGGATATTATCTCACCTTATTCTAAGGAAGAAATTATTTCATTTATTTTTTTTCATGTCACAACCAACTAATATGGTACAAACATTCAATGTTAAATAAATATAATCATATTATCATGGTATGAATATAATTGGGTAGTGGATGCATTCATAAATAAACCATCAAAAACATAATTGGAATATTTAATATGAGAGAATATTCATTTTGATGGGAATTCCACCATCAAACATCATTAAAAATTAAATAAAGGAATAAACTCTTCATTTTTAATGTATGTTGACAATTGAAATTATTTAAAAATTTATTATCTACCCTAGAAACATTAGTGGTCAATCAATTTTTATATATCCAATTGTAAAATAGTAATCCTTTTCTAGTATGTTTCCCAACTATTTTCACCCTTATAATAGTAGGAAGTAATAAGGAAAAATGACCTTTCTTAGGGCGAGAAGAATTATTCTATCTCAAACATTGTTAATTTTTGTAATATATATTCATCCCCAATAGGAATCATAGAGTTTCCAACAAAATATATCACCCATTTACAGGGAGTTTCATGGATAAATTGTACTTTTTCATCTTGGTGATCTATGTTTAATTTTGGTAGTTTCTGGGGAAAGATGAGATAAAAAGAAATCTGCATATTCCTACACAGTTTGTACTATAAGAAAAACAAAAGATATTTTAAATTACTATAGGATGACTACTCACCATTACAGTAATCCATTTTCCATTGTAAAATAATATATGTACTATAGTTGTTCATTATGAGAGACCAATACTGTAAGAACCTGGATATTCTTTTCAGGTTTGTCTTTCCATTCTCTGGTGTTTTTGGGAGAATTTGGATTTCTGGAAATTTTTGAAGTACACGCCGTGTACTTTATGAGAACATGTCGTGTACTCCTTTGTCGCTCGAAGCCGTGTGCTGGCCATGTTCGGGGCCACACACACAGTGTGTAGAGGCGATGTGGAAACCAATTAACGCAGAGTACGAAAAAATAGAGTACATGCCATGTACCCAGAATATCACATCGTGTACTTTTTTTTCATTAAACACAACGGGGATGCGTCTGACGGACAGAACAAACCCCTTATTTAGGTTCTTCATCTGAGAACAACCCGTATGGTGGTGTTTCTTCTCCGAATTCCCAATCCTCCGTCTGATCTCCAATTCATCCGTCATCTATTGCATTGGAACCACATCGGTGAGTTCATCCTTCTCTAAGAGCATTGTTTCACAATTTCTCATCTTTCTCAAGATATCGGGGGTCGAGAGTTTTGGACGTTTTCTCAAATACTCAATGTTTTAAGGAGAATCATTCATCATGGTTTATGTATATCATTCTCCCAGCATCGAGGTTGGTGGTTTTTTCCTTTCCGTAGGATGTTTGTGATTATTTTATGAAAATTCCACCAATTCCATTGAACGGGGTATTGCGTGTTTCTTTTTTTTCCTTTTTTGTTTTCTTTCCTTGCTGATATTCCTGTGTAGAGGTTATTTCTTGTGAATTGGGTAAATTACATTGTACTCTGGATGATTTTCCATGCTTGTTTTCTTGTTCGGCATTTTCCAGTTGCAATGCCTAGTTATAGGATAGTGGAATTGTTGAATTGTTATGATGTTGTGCCTTAGAATAATAGCCAAGTAGTTCATGAGGTTTAATTGGGAAGATAAGCGTGAAATGCATGGTTATTTTACCCATGGCCGTGAGAACCTAGTGTAGTGGACCAAAGTGAGAATGGATGTAAGGGCTTCTCCAGAGTGTCTTTATTTTACGATGTGAGACCACAGGGGGAATTGAAGTTGATTTCTTCCTCAAAGAGTCTGTAGTTCCTCAATGTAGGCCATAGGGGGAATAGACAGTGAGTGCTTCCCCAGAGTGCCTTTATCATGATATGAGACTATAGAGGGAATTAACAGTGAGTGATTCCTCAGAGAGTTTATTATTTAGCTGAACAAGAGGGGTGAGACTGTGTGTGCCTCCCAAAGGGTTTCTAGTACTTGTAGGTTGAACCTTAGGGGTTAGATTGTGAGAACTACCCAAAAGATACCATTGTTCTACTTGCTTGAGTGGCTGTTTTTGTTTGTAGAATATATTCTAGAAACTGTGGATTGTTATTACTATGTATTATACGATTTACTGCTAACTGTTTACTGATTATTGTACTTTAATTTCCGTATACACACTGACTGTTAGGCATAGATCTTTGGGTGGTTTCATACTAGGACTTTGTCTCACAACTTGTTTGGGCCATGCTTTTGGGCCCAAGAAGATTGTATTGTTGTGGGTATAAATAAGTAAAAGTGCCCTTATAGTTCAGGTTCTCGATTACTGTGGAGATGGAGAGAATGGGACTAAGCTGAGGCTTGCGATGCTGAGGAGTCTCTCATCTATTTTTCTTTTTTAATTTGGTTTAGAACTATTCAGCATTGTGACATTTTGAATGTTTTCCTTGACATATATTCATATCATGCATAATTATTAAATATGTGTGCTCCATTTTTCTTCTTTCAGTATTCTGTTGTTTATTTCTATATGGAAAATTATTAATTTCATTGTTGTGGGTTGTTTACTTTCGTTGTGTACTTTTCCAAAGAGTGAATAGTTTCCCCACTATCACACAAAAGGCCCTCGTTTCTAGTCATCAGCCTCTAGAATTCTGGGAAATGTGCTTGAGGCCATGTGACCAACCGGGTACAGGGCTCCTCTGGGTGGCTTCCAGAACTGGGACGTTACAATGTGGTATTAGATTAGTTCTTTTCTCATATATTCTATTTGGAGCCATAGCCCGGGATGGGATGGATTTGGTACTTGGTATTAATCTGTGCTTGGGATTAGATATCTCAGGTATAGGGAAATGTCATACTACCTCGTTATTATAGTTTTCTAGTTTTGAGATTTTACGGTTGATATGATTTCACCTAGAGTGATCCAAATGCCTTGTGTTGTTATTTATGTTGAAATCGTGGTTCAATTTCTGCCGCAACCCGATGAGATGAGGTTATGTCATCTCATTCATTATATAGGAACTTGTTATAAATCACATTCCATGCATTTTTTCCATGCCATCTAGGTTGCACTAGCAATTGCATGTTGTTATGATAGACCTTGTGTAGATTATGCATGCTGTTGTGATAGATGCTTGACCAAATCTCTGTAGTTTGATAGAAAGGTTGTTTGTTCTGTACCTTGACTAAATGAACGCCAATTTTTGGTTCTTGAGGTGTAACGGGACCTCTTAAATAGAAAATTGGTGGATCATTGAATTTTTTTTCTTATTTATGACTGTATTGGATTCCATGATTTCATTATTGGAGTGTATGGTCCCTCACGAACAGTAATTTGGCACCTTCATGCTCGTTTTTCAGTGTTTTCTGGTCTTCAGTGCATTTTCAGAGCTACTGCCAGGAAAAACCCAGAATACACGGTGTGTACTCTATATATACATGCCTTGTAGTTTTAAACTGTGTCACTGACTGTGTGTGTAGAAACACGCATCTTGAAAAACCTCAAGGAACATGTCGTGTATGGTTGGTACACGCCGTGTTGTAGTGAGCGTGTACCTAGCCTTGTAACGAACAACACGGGTCAGGGAAGCCTGTGTCATACACGTTGTGTTTTGTATACACATGCCATGTATCCTTGTCCTCAGTACCCGACCATGTCACGAACAACACAGGACAATGTTATCTCCTTTTATGCACGCCTTGTGTGTTCAGAACAAGCCATGTAAAGGTCAGCCGTGTACTTAGCCATGTCACCAATAACACAGGTCGGGAAAATCTTCAAGTACACACCGTGTTTGTTAAGAACACTTCGTGTAGTCTCAGCCGTGTATCCGACCGTGTAACTAACAACACGGGTCGTTGAAACATTTTATACTACACGTCGTGTCCATAGGGAACACGCTTTGTAGTCTCAGTTTATGTAGACCGTGTGGGTTATCCATGCAAGGAGCCACGGGTAGGGGAATAGAGTTAAGTACATGCAGTGTAGTCATGTTTTGTAAATCTTATGTGTTTCCTTCTCCTCTTTCCATTTTGTACTGATTTTTTCTTTGTCCTTTTTTTCCTAATCGAAGGAATGCTTTTGATCATTCAGATCCATGCCTCTGAGACATCCTTCGGTTGTTCGTCAGTTGTCAAGCAGTGATCAGATACCATAAATGGCTGATCAAGGACTTCTTGGAGATCCTCCGGTCGGGCCAGCCTTGGCACCGTCAATTATACTAGTTGCTGGTGCTGATGCACAGTTCATGGAAGGTTTTATGAGGATGATGTAGACTTTCCAGGGAGCACCGCCTCCTGCCACGACTATGGCAGACTTGACGTGGGTTTTACAATAGCAGCATCCTCCTATATTCTCTGGGGAAGGAGGAAAACAGGCTGCAGAGTCATGGCTGGAAGCCATGCTGACTAACTTCGAGCATCTGGAGACACCTCCAAAGAGGCGGTCAAGATCGCCACCTATATGCTACGATACTCCACCAAGAGGTGGGGGGACATGATCTCACAGGCGGGTCATCCTCATGTTATGACTTGGGAGGAGTTCTAGCGCATGTTTTACGACTACTTCTATCGCGAGACCCTGAGAGTCGATCGAGCCCGGGTGCTCATGAGTCTAGATTAGGGTACTCTTTCTGTCCTAGATTATTCCTCTCGTTTCATTGTGATGCAGTGTTTCACACCCCTCTAGGATGGATGTGGGGTTTTCTTGGCAAGGAAGTTTGAGGATGGTCTCAGGCGGGAGATCTTCTCGCAGTTGAATCTCTTCCAATGGACTTCCATCACTTACATCGTCATCCTGGAACTGATTGTGGAGCGCAATCTGAGAGACTCTGGAGTTGTGAGCCAGGGCGGTTTTGCTACTAGAGCTAGTGTTCATCCAGTTGATAGCAGAAAGAACTATAGGGAGTCTACATGTAGTGATTCATGGAGGCGAGATAAAACATTTGGTAGCCATGTAGTATGATACTAGTGTGGAAGGGTAGGGCACAAAAGGCCGCAGTGCCAGAGACACTCAGTGGAGTGTCGATCTTGCGGAAATATGGGTAACCTTCAACGTTTCTGCCTGGTTTTCTCACCAGTAGCTGGTGACGGGGGTTCTTCCATGACTCCTCATTCCGGAGCAGCACCACCAATTTCTCACTAGGCGGGGAACTTGAGTTCTTCGGGCTGTTCTGGATGAGGTGGAGGTTGACGCCATGGAAGTCAGTCACCAGTCTTTCAGCGTCAGTAGGGAGGATCAGCTCAATGTGGTCAGGTAGGGTCATAGGGCCGCGGGGTAGTCCAGACCTTTTTGGTCGAGTAGACCTATCAAGATCAGAAGACGAACCTTATACAGTTTGTTGTACAATCTTATTAGCCTCATTTTTATCTTCTGCTCTTTTCAATATTGATGATAGGCATAGATATATCTCTGTTGATGTTTTGGAGAGCCTTGGGCTTTGTATCTTTTATTCTACGGACTTGTAGACACTATATACACCATTGGGGTTGAGGACATCTAGTGTACATAAGTGCAGAGAGTTACCTCTCGATGTTTCAGGGTATCGTTTCTTATGGGATCTATATTTCCTAGAGATGAAAGGCTATGATTTCATTCTCGGGATGGAATGGTTGGTTCCCTTCCAGTTAGTCGTCGACTGTTATCGCCATAGGGTTAGTTTCATATCACCATAGGGTGAATATTTTCTTCATAGAGGCGAATGAGATGTTTAGGCGAGTTGAGCAGGACTCGAGCATCTTGGGCTAGGATGGGTGACCACCTAGATTGCTAGTATTTATCTGGATGACCAGGGGACTTCACATTTGGCCATTCCTCTAGTTGTGGATCACATCGGGGATGTCTTTCCAAAGAACTTTTCAATTTTTCCTCTGAAGCGTGAGGTGGAAATCTATATTGAGCTCATTCAAGGAGCGACACCAGTCTCCATTGCTCCATATAGTGTTGCTACACATGAGTTATAGGATCTCAAGAAGAAATTGGAGGAGTTACAGACAAAGGGTTTCATCCGACCTAGTACATCTCCATGGGGTTCGCCTGTCCTATTTGCGAAGAAGGTAGATTGTATCCTTAGGCTTTGTGTGGATTATCGAAAGCTGAACCAGTTGACGGTCAAGAACTGGTATCCCTTGCTGAGGATTGATGACCTCTTTGACCTGCTTCGAGGATCCCAGGTGTTCTCGAAGATCGATTTGAGGTCTGGTTATCATCATTTTCACATTAAACCATCAGATATACCTATGATATCCTTCAAGAGTATGTATGGCCTTTACGAGTGTACAGTTATGCCGTTCGGTCTCACGAACATGCCAGCAATTTTCATGGCACTGATGAACTGAGTGTTCCATATTTGTTTGGATTCCTTCGTCATGGTCTTCGTGGATTATATCTTGGTGTACTATCACACTCAACACAAACATTCTACCCATCTTGAGATCATTTTGATTACACTGATAAAGCATCAAAGTTTTGCTAAACACTCTAAGTTCCACTTTTGGATGGACCGGATTCAATTCTTGGGTCACATCATCTCGGAGGCAGGTGTATCTGTAGACCCAGAGAAATTGAGAGCTGTAGTTTCCTGGGAGCATCCAAAGAATATTTTGAGGTATGAAGTTTCCAAGGGCGGGCTAGATACTATAGACACTTCATTTAGGCCTTTTCATTCCTAGAAGCACCATTGAAAGGTCTGACCAAGAAAGGGGCGATGTTCATATGGTCAGATTCTTATGAGTCAGCCATTTGGGAGCTGAAGGGAAGGTTGACATCAGTACCAATACTAGTCTAGCCAGATCCAGGCAAGAGCTATACTGTTTATTGTGATGCTTCAGGTATTGGGTTGGGTGCTGTGCTTATTCAGGGAGATGGAGTCATTGCATATGGGTCTCGGCAGTTGAGGCCACACGAGAGGAACAACATAACACACGATCTGGAGATGGCAGTTGTTGTTCATTAAATACACTATTGGAGAAATTACCTTCTAGGAGAGAACATTGTGGTTTTCACCGACTACAGGAGTCTCATGTACATCTTCACTCAGCGTGATCTGAATCTGAGACAGCGCTGGTGGGTCGAGTATCTTTAATCTTTTGATTTCGAGCTTCCCAATATGACATGAATGGGAGACATATTGTCATATGCATTGAACAAGGGAAATCATATTCATGAAGTTCAGGAGGCTAGTAAAGAGTGGTAGCTTATGGCTCTGTTCTCTGAGATGCATCTGGAGGCACGAAAAACAAGGACAGTCTTTTCTGTCTTCTGTAGTTATTACCTCTATGATTCTTGATCAGGTAAGAATAAGGACGATATCGAACTCATAAGGCTTAGTCCCGAGGGAGAGTGTGTCAGGAGAGGACCCTCTTCCTGGATGGACAGTGGGTGAGGATGGGAACATGCATTTCTAGGGACGCGTATTGGTGCCATCAGACATACGCTAGGATCAGATGTGGGATTTTCATTCATTGGTTTGGGCAGTTCATCTTGGCATCACCAAGATGTACCGGGATCATCATCAACAGAACTGGTGGCCAGGTATGAAGAGGGATGTTTCTGGTTTCATCTTGTGGTGTTCTACTTGTCAGCATGTGAAGGCGGGACATCAGTGACCAGTAGGACTTTTACATTAGTTACCCATTCTGGAGTGGAAGTGGAATTATGTCGTGATGGACCTCATGACCGGATTACCGAGGTCGCCTCAAGGGAACGATGTTGTTTGGGTTGTTGTCAACAGGCTTAAAGAGTTTTCCCACTTCTTACCGATCAAGAAGACCTTCCATGTTGATGATCTGGGATGACTTTGCATCCAAGAGATTGTACGTCTGCATGGAGTTCCACACTCCATTGTTTCAGACAGCGATGCGCACTTTACTTCTCAGTTCTAGAAAGGGATTCAGAATTCTTTGGGTACGCAGGTACTTTTGAGTACATCATACCATCCCTGGAATGATGACCAGTTTGAGCATACAATCTAGGTGCTTGAGGATATTCTCTAATCTTGCATTCTAAACATTGGAGATTCTTGGGAGAAGCATATTCCTCATTTGGAGTTCTCCTACTACAACAGTTTTTAGGCGTCTATTCAGATGGCACATTAGGAGGCTCTGTACGGTAATCCATGCTGATCACTCTTATGTATGCTGGAGATAGGAGAGGCATCTTTTCTAGGAAATCATATTGTTCGGTAGACCTCAGAGCAGATAGAGTTGATTCAAAAGAGGATGGCTATAGAATAGTCTCGATATAAGTCCTATGCTGATCAGTGGAGAAGACCTCTGGTGTTCGAGGTCGGGGACCAGGTTTTCCTACGTGCCGCACCAAGGTTGGGACACAAAAGGATTCAGAGATAGGGTAAGATTTCACCTCGGTACATTGGGTTGTTTGAGGTATTAGAGAGAGTTGGGTCGGTTGCATATCGGTTGAAGTTACCTCAGAGGTATCGGGCCATGCACGACGTCTTCCACATCTCTCAGATCAAACATTACTTTTCAGACCCATGTCATGTCTTTCAGCACGAGGAAGTTGAGCTTGAAGTGGATGAATCATTTGAGAAGCATCCTATCCGAATTGTCGATAGCAGTACGAAGGTTGTCCTTGGGCCGTTTGTTCCTCTAGTATGGGTGTTATGGCATCATGGTCTAGTAAAGGACGAGACCAGGGAATGGGAGGCCGATGTGCGATCATAGTGGCCGGAGTTGTTCGGGATTTCATCTTCTCCACCTCGTTATGGAAATTCGAGGATAAATTTCATTAAGGGGGGAGTTTGTAAAAACCCAGATCTTCTTTTCAGGTATGTCTTTCCATTCTCGGGAGTTTTTTTGAAGAAATGGGATTTATGGAAATTTTTGAAGTACACACCGTGTACTTTCTGAGTACACGTCGTGTACTCCTTTACCGCTCGAAGCTGTGTTTTGGCCATGTCCGGGCCACACGCACGACGTGTAGAGGCGATGTGGCAACCGCTTATAGAGGATTATAGAAAAATAGAGTACACGGTGCGTACCCCAGATGTACACACCGTGTACTTTCGTTTTTTTCATTAAACGCTATGGGGTCGCGCTTGATGAACAGAACACACCCCTTCTTCAGGTTCTTCATCTGAGGGCGACCCATACGACCGCGTTTCTTCTACGAATTCCCGAGCCTCCGTCAGATTTCCAATTCGGCCACTGTCGATTGTGTTGAAACTGCAGTGGTGAGTTCTTCCTTCTCCTAGAGCCTTTATTCTCAATTTCTCCTCTTTCTCAAGATATAAGGGGTTGATCATTTTGGATGTTTTCATAGATCCTCGGCATTATAAAAAGAATCATTCATCGTGGTTCATGTATATCATTCTCTCGGCTTCGAGGTAGGTGGTTTGTGCCTTTCTCTAGGATTTCTGTGAGTATTTTGTGCAAATTACACCAATACCCTTGAACGGGGTATTGCGTGTGTCATGTTTTCCCTTGTTGTTTAGTTTCCTTGTTGATATTCCTATGTAGATGTTATTTCTTATGAATAGGGTAAATTTCATTGTGCTCTAGTTGCTTTGCCATGCTTTTTTGCTTGTTCGGCATTTTCTAGTTTCCATGCCTAGTTGTAGGATAGTAGAACTATTGAATTGTTATGCTATTGTGCCTTAGAATAATATCCAAGTAGATTTTGAGGTTTACTTGGGATGATACGCACGCTATGCATATATATTTTACACAGGGTTGTGAGAACCTAATGCAGTGGACCATAGAGAGAATGGATGTAAGGGCTTCTCCAGAGTGTATTTAATTTACGATGCAAGACCACATGGGGAATTGGGGTTGAGTTCTTTCTCAGTGAGTCTATAGTTCCTTGACGCATGCCACAAGGGGAATAGATGTTGAGTTCTTCCCCAAAGAGCCTTTAGATCGATACGATACTATAGGGGGAATTGACAGTGAGTGCTTCCTAGAGACTATTATTTAGGTGAACCAGAGGGGTGAGACTATATGTGCCTCCCAAATGGTTGCTAGTTCTTGTAGGCTGATCCTTAGGGGATAGACTCTGGTAACTACCCAGAGGTTACCTTTGTTCTACTTGCTTGAGTGGCTGTTTTTGTTTGTAGAATATATGATAGAAACTATGGATTGTTATTAGTGTGTATTATTTTGTTTAATGCTTACTGTTTACTGCTTATTGTACCTTACCTGCCATATACTCACTGACTGTTAGGCACATATATTTGGGTGGTTGCCTAAAGGGACCTTGCCTCACACCCTGTTTGGGCCATGCTTTTGGGCCCAAGAAGATTATATTGTTGCAGGTATAGATAAGGGCAAGCTCCCTTCTACTTCAGGTTATTGATTGTTGTAGAGCTGGAGAGCATGGGACCAAGCCGAGGCTTGCGATGCTGAGGAGTCCCTCATCTATTTTTATTTTGTACTTTGGTTTAGTACTGTTTCAGCATTGTGACTTTTTGGATGTATTCCTAGACATACATACATATCACGCATCATTGTTATATATGTGTGCTGCAGTTTTCATTTTTCATTCTTCTGCTATTTATTTCTGTATGGACTATTTTTACATCCATTGTTGTGTGTTTTTTACTTTCTCTGTGTACTTTTCCAATGAGGGAATAGTTTCCCCACTAACACATCCAAGGCCCCCGCTACTAGTCGGCAGCCTCTGGCGTTCGTTGAAATGTGCTTGAGGCTATGTGACCAATCGTGTATGGGGTGCCTCTGGGTGGCATCTAGAACCGGGACATTACAAATAGAACATCCTGATGTTGTATGTAATGCCTCAACTTCTATAATATGAACATTAATGAAAGGCAATTCATTTTGATGTTGCAGTATCGTGTCTCTATTTGTTGGAATTTTTTATCATATAATAATGACTATTCTCTTTCCCACATCATTATTCTTTAGAATAAGATCACCATGAAATAATTATATGGATTCCGTATATAGGATGACAGATTTTATTACTCAAGATAACATTAATACAGATCATATCAATTATTATTAATTTATATTTTGAAAATATTTCCGAAATTTTTCATCCCATAAATATATTATTCAATTTTTAAATAATTTTATTTAATCTTATGAACATTCCTACAAGGCTTTTTATGATTTTTCTATTGTATGATTTTTTTTTGTGAAGCCCTCTCAACTGTTAGTGTTCTTGAGGATTTGGTATTTTGAGGATTAATTTGGCCTTAATGAAATAAACCCAAATACCAATACGATGAACTATAGATATAAGACAAATTTTAGATATAACCCTAAAATCACACTTATTGTGATTCAACATCAAGTTGTGCTACCATATACTGTTGATATCGATCTTAATATTTGTGAGACAATAACAATATTTTTTTTCAATTTTCCATATAAACCATGAAATAAAACTCCCATAAACATTCTAATGGGGGTTTGAAAAAGTAATTCATGGATATTTTATATATGGGACCCAATTTTATATTCTTATATGAATTACATGAAATAAAAACACACATATATTTTCACTATTAGAAGTGAAAACTTTATCATCAGGGCTATTTTGATATGGTTGTACCAAAAATTTCCATAAAAGAAAGGGATTTCTTATAAAACAATTATTGTATAAATCAATAATTATATAATTGGCACTAGAAAATAATCCTTAAAAAAATTCAGTTTCAGATACTCAATGTTTAGGAAAATAAAAATTTATTAATGATTATTCTTATTTTGGAAAATTATGGAGATCCAAATGATATACTGGACCACATGAGTGAAGTTGTATTTAATGAGATTTTTAACATCATCATCTACATCATTGTAATTGGCATGATGAATTCATTTAGTTTTTTTGTAACTACAATGGACCCTTTTTAGGAATAAATGATGAGAATACACATCATGATCCATGAAATGAATCTCTTTATATTACTTGTAAAAAATTTGCATAAGATATTTAAAAAATGATATGTTTTTTAAAATATTTAAGAGTGATTGTGAAACTAATAAATTTTGGCCATGGTTATTCATCTATCTGTAGATTTATTTCCCTTATCTCATGAATAATGTTTATGATGCCTCCCTCAGATGTATCGTTAGATTCGTTGAGATCTTCTTCAGTCTAATAATTTTTGTAAATATCAACTTTATCAGAAATCATTTAATATGGTAATTTTTTGGAATCATAGGCTAATGAAAATATTCCCAATTTCTCAAAAAAAATTCTATATTTCAACTTAAACCCCATAGATGGTGAAGTTGGAACACTCAAGCATCCTTAATTATTATCTAATTTTTTTTTATGCCTATTGTTTTGTATAAAGGATTATTTATTTGTTTTCATCACTAGCTTCATTGAATATATTCTATTATTCTGGTTTTGTTAATTTAGCTGTAGATTGATGAAAATTATAATATTTTTTGACACGTTATGAAATTTTTTCATTATTTCCTTTTGGAATTAAATACAATTATCGACCCCATTTTCGGTCATATGTGGTGGTATGAATGATTGATTATGATAGTGATGGAGAATATTTTTATTTCACTATCTTCCATTGCATCATTACTATCCTTTATATAATTGCATCTAGTTTGTATTTGTAATGAATTTTATCCCACATTAATCATGAAAGTTTCCTACCAAACCCACCACTCGTGAACCGATCTATTGTTTGTAATAATGGTGTTTAATTAGGTTTATGGTGGTATTGGATGGTGTAGGTTATGTTGGATGTTTCATTTTTATTAATGTAAGGGTTTGACATGTTTCAAGTGATGATAATCTATTTTTTATTAGTGTTATAGATATTGTTCTCATTTTTGATTTCATGGTTATTTTATTCTAGTTTTTCATGTATCCCCATTTGATGGTTTCCCTAATTGGGTATCATCATATCATTTTTCATTGCTCAGTGAAGTGTCTAATTGTTTTAAACACCGTTTCTATATATATGGGATTAATCTTGTATAAAAATGATAAAGTCAGAATGGTCAATACTTAAGTTATTCCTAAAGGTGATTTTGATCTATGAATTATTTCTAATTTGGTTGATAGAGTGTGTTTTATATGGTTTCGAGTGATTTTTTCGTTTCAATGGTGATGGATTGATGAAGATTATTCGTCCATATTATTTAAATTCCATGTTTTTCCATGGATTAGATATTGATGATTGGATGAGGTTATAGTCTGAAATGGAACAAATTGAGTCTATATATGAATTAATGAGGCTCATGATACATACATCACAGATTTATAGATGTATCTAGTCCATAGAATTCTTATTTTGGAACTAATTTTTGAGTGAGATTGTTTTGAATTTTTGGTATTTTATTTATGGTATGGGGTTACCACATATCTGTAATGGGTTATATTAATAAATAAAAATTATTCTAGAGATATGGGATGCCTCTAAATTATTAATGTTCAACCATTAGTATAACAATCAATTCTTAACATGCATATACATTACATCATTTCTTCAGAATACATAAAAAATTACACAATTAGATGCCTAATGACCATATTATTTAGTACCATTGGAAACATGGAAACATAATCTTTGGTATGTGAGTTACATACATTATCTACTACTATTTTTTCCATGAATACATCTCCTATTAAAAAAATCATAAAATATATATATATATATTCCTAACCAATGGAAGGAAACATAAAAAGGGGTGAGCATTGATGTTCAGTATGTATAAACAAGGGAGATATATATGCATAATCCTGAGAATAAGGGTATGATAATGCGATCATAAAATTATAATATCATACTATGGATATCAAATATCATAAACCTGAATAATGGAACAATGGTTAGTAGTTCATAATGAATGAATCATAAAGAAAATAATTAGCAATATCAATTAAATCATAACATTAGAGTAAGGTATAGAATTGTGACATACACATAAACATATCATATCATTATCTATAAGTATTATTTCACTGTTATAACATATTTTGGAACATCATGGGGACTACACATACTGGGCGGGACACACCACCATCCCCATTCACAGTTCGTTCCTTACAAGGGATTTGGGTTCCCCATTATCTCGAATTAGTAAGCAATACACCTACTATGTGGGACACACCAATATCCCTGGTCATATAATTACATTGTAAGGGATCGAGTATCACAATATTTCCATAGTGGATTGGGTTTCCCCATATTCCCATAATAGTTTTGGGTTTTTCCAATTTCTATATTGGATCAAGACCATTGACATGAATCCCATCACTATTTCATGATATATAAATCATTACACAATGTATTGGATAGAGATATAGGTCTAACATTTCACATAATAAAATCATGAATAAATGTGCTATAATATAATAAAACAGACATCATATCATGACCCATTAAAAGATATGGGATTCATAAAAAACGTATCATAACCCCAAATATGGAATGGGTGTCATAACATTTTATCATATCATCACCTATGTAAAAGAGATATGATTCATAATCATTTCATCAAATAATAACTAATGAAAATAAATGGGTTTCCAAATAATATGAATAATGGAAGGGGAAAAGTATCATAAGCATCATTCCATTTAAAGATAATCCATTAATGAATTTTTTTGAATGGTATTCTTAGATTATATCCATTATAATGCATAAACTATAACAAAGTATGTCATTTAGATATGGAAGGATATTTAAGGATCATATAGAACATTTCATAAATTAAATAGCCTTTATTTGAAAATTCTATTCATAAAACAATTTAAATTTTTTTTTATTATAAATAAATCCATAACATATAATTTCGAAAATATCATGAGGAAACTATATATAAAGTCCCAAAAATTCCATGTAATTTTTTTATTTATATGGTAATTTTTCAAGTCTACAAAAATTGATGGTGCATTATTATGAGGCCTGGTGTTCCCGTAATGAATTTCTGAACATTTTTTGCTAAGTTTAGTAAATGTGTGAGTGGGTTTTTGTAAATTTTGAACCAGTGTTCAAAAATGAAATTCTAGGACACTGTTGAACTCGTAGCACCGATGTTTCATTAAGGATACTTTATCCATGACGAGAATAGGATGAGGGTGAAAGATAGTTTTTGTTTTATTCATGTAAATAAAAATAAAATATAGATAACAATTTATATTATTTTTGAAACCCCTTTACATGGGTTATAGAGGTGGGGACCACCCGAACAAAACCACCTATTTGGAATTCAAAGGCGGGGACAAGCTGACCATTTAAACATTCCAATTCAATTTTAGGAAGTCTCTTTAACTTCATCCACATTCATTGTGACACCTTCCATTAATTAATTAAACCCATCATTAATTGTGCCATGAAATTATAATTTCACAAACCTATTTTATTTAGGGTGTCTCTTAAGTTTTGGATTGGGAGAAATATTTGGCAAAAGGGACGCTTGGAGAGAGCTCTTGAAGAAACTAATCCTCCAATGAAGAATGTCCTCTCCAACAAAGAATGTGTTCTCCAAAAAAGAACTTCTCCTCCAAATTAAGAATGCAATCTCCATCGAAGAACCTTCTTCGGAATCAAGAAAGAGGACGACACACGAGCCCAACTTCGAATGTGGGTTGCGAAAGTGATGATCATTGGCACTCTCTTTGCCTCCACCGAATCCATCTTGTGACACATCAATTAACCTTTGAGGAAATTTTTTTTGTTTTGAACATTTATCCTTACCTATTCTTGGTGATTTTTCATGATTCAAGAAATAATAGAGCCGCTTACTTCTGCTCTAATGCGGGTGGTGTGGGACAATTAAACAAAGCCCGACAACTCCAAAAAAAATCATTGTGTTTATTTTTGTTTCGTTCCTCACGAAGGAGGAGGACGGTGAATGGTGCTATTTATTGTCACCGGTGGGACTCAAAAGTAGAATTCGGCACCACGGCTAGCCGCGACAATGGTGGTGGTGCGACCATGCCGCTGGAGAAGTTATGCGGCCCATCGGTTGCGTTGGAGCAAAGGCGGAGGCCGACTGCACGATGGGAGCATCAGAGCACGCCCGTGCTGCCCGTCGAGCAAGAGCTGGGGACTTTTTGCTGCGGCGGTGATGGAAGGGCGGCCGACCGAGCCGGCCGCCGGCGAAGACACGGGGCGTGACCGTGTTGTGCGGAGAAGTAGGTTGGCCATATGGCGAGCAACAATGGGCCACAGTACTGCAGACCACCCTCACCATGGGCCTGGCCACCCAGAGTGGTCCGAGTTGACCCAAACTAGGTCGGGTTGACCCAGGCCGGGTCGGGTGGGTCCGACCAGGTCGGACCGGACCCGGACCAACTTCGTCCCATAATCGCTCTTTTGGTCATAACTATGGCACCATGCATTCATTTGATGAAACTTCTTTGGCGCCAGAATCGTTGGATTGAAAAAGTCTTTTTGGTATAACCCACTTGATATTTGGATAATGTTTATGTACGGTGTGGTTGGATCGATCATGAATCCAACCGGGCACTCGAGGCTAAAAGACTAATAACTTACAGACTGGGTGTCCGATTGATACCCCGTCTATTGAGTTGAGACCCCTTTTATGTGTTAGTCCTTTTGGATACATCTTTGTGGGACTTTGTGGTTGTTAGAGTATCGACTTGTGGCTTGAGGAGAGGATCCTCCTGGAATAAAGAGAGCTTAGTACCATTACCCTATAGCTGGTTATAACACAATAAAGGGATCCTTTCTGGGTGTGTATTTGAGTATCCCACATGGATCCACTCTAGGAATCCATGTGGGACTACTTTAAGATCATGTGTGGGTCTTCTGTAGAAGGATAATGTGTGGGTCTGCTGATGTACTAGGATCCTGTATGGGTCTGCTGTACTAGGATCCTCTGTGGGTCTGAAGATGTACTAGGATCCTGTGTTGGTATACTATACTAGGACTCTATGTAGGTATGATGATGTACTAGGATCCTATGTGGGTCTCCCTCTTAACAGATTAATATGATTCAGTTGTTACATCTAATCATCTATAATTATGTACTTAAGTTATACCTAGTGTGAGCTGAGTCCTTTCATTCGTGGTGATACCTTGGTGGTATTCTTCTGTGTAGCGTACCTATGTGGTACTAACCGTTGTGGTAATATTCGGTGTGGCGTACTGGTGTGGTACTTACCTTTGTGTTGTTAACTTTGTGGTATTTCATCCTTCGTAGATGAGTTGAGCATTGAGCTAATGAGTTGGGGCTTGTGTTTCCTCATGAATGAGATGGGTATACTTAATAACATATGTATATGTATGGGAATATACCTAACTAGGGTTGAAAATTTTTTGTTACATTTAGTGATTATTCTTTGTGGATTTCTGAGACCATTGAGGGTCTCAGGGTCCCTACTAAGTATTTTTATACTCACCCCTGCACAGGATATGCCCGCACTTTATTTTGTATGGTGCAGAGAATGGAAAACTCTGAATGAGGACGAGCGTACCAATAATAGAGGTAGCTTGGAGGTGGACATTGGACGAGGTGTACCATAGAGACGACCTGACCGAGAGTTGTACCTACCCTCGAGGTCAGATCCTTAGTAGGTGTTCACATGAGTTGTTTTCAATTATTCTTGTAATTTTCAGTTTTCATGTACTATATTGTTGAGGTTGTATTATGTACCCTTCCCGTTATTAGGGAATACACCTTTCTATGCTAGTTGCTATCCCATGGCCTATGGAAGGCGAGTTTGGGGTAGTCACGACAAGGGACTCAGGGGACGCGTCATGAAAAATTGGTATCAGAGGAGTCAGTTCAACCATAGAACATTGGAATCTGATCTTTTTTACAGTAATAGTGTTAAGGTTAGTGAGTGTGGTTATCATTTTATGGAAATCAGTGCTGTTGCAGCGGACGAATTATCCATAAACCAGGACCCTGACATCTGATTTATTAATCATTGCACGAAAACATTAATTGTTTGTGTTCCTTTAAAAGTTTCCTTTGTGAACACTTTGAGTCGCCTGACAAGGCATAATATATTAATTGTGGTGCACTTTCTTATTTACAAGATTCCTCCACAGAGACTGGCAACAAAGGTTCCGAGTAGAGTACACAATGAGAGCTAATCGAGCGATGTGACCTCGGTGCAGGGCCCTATTTCAGTAGTGGAACCATCGGAGGCACCAGATATACTGTTACCCATTGGGGCACCAATGCCACCATCCACAGCAGTAGACAGTGCATGACGATTGAGTGCGTTGCATGAGTAACAGCACCATATGCCACCAAGGTTATAGGTAGAGATGGACCCACAGGTAGTTGAGGATTGGCTGAAGGCCATGGTGAGAGACTTCTGCCTGGCAGGGACATCAGCTGATCTTATGATGATCCTCCTAGCTAGTCTTCTATAGGTACTTTTACACTTGTGGCGGGTAGGGTCACATTGCTCGAGACTGCCTGATACTCCATTCAGATAATCAGCTGACCGTCGAAGGACCGCCTAGGAAGAGGCATAGGATCAACTAATGATGTCAGGAAGGAGCATGCAGATTTCGCAGAGGAGCTGGTCGTGCAGTTGGCGGTAGCTGAAGAATCGAGATGATACCACCACCACAACCAGGTTTCCCCCCGACTATAGGGAGTAGGTGGAGAGGGTGAGATCAGCTCCAGGCAGCTAAGGCCTACGATCATGGTGCTCCGGAGATGATACAAGGTATGATCTATGTCTACTTAACCTTAGTTGTAGTACATAGAGACACATGTTCCAGTAATTCTTTTATTTCCACTGTCCTCGTTTAGAGCATTGATATTCCGACAGAGCTGCCGGCTCGATCCTTACTATTTGAGAACCCTACGGGAGTAGATTCGATGATTATGCACTGGTGCTAGCAGAGTGAGCTTAATCAAGGATGTGAGGGATTCACCTGGTATCTTTTTATAGAGGCATCTAGGCCTTACAACGTCATCTTGGGTTTGGACTAGTTATCTATAGTCTATGCTTAGATCGACTGTATTATGTGCAAAGTGTGGTGTTTCTACACGGATGGGAGTTGGTTACCTTCACTGGTGAGAAGAGAGCCGTTGAAGCATAAGATAGACTTTCTCGGAGGAGAGTGCAACCAATCACTTCTCGTATGGCTAGACATACCCTCAGAGTGGTTGATGTGGAGATTCTGAGCTATCCAGTAGTGGTGGACTATTACACAGATGTCTTCCCTGATGATGTCTCAGGTCTACCTCATCACAGAGAGGTGGACTTCCTCATTGACTTGAACCCTGATATGGCACTGATATCTACAACAGTGTATAGAATGGATCCCGTAGATCTTCATGAGATATGGGTATAGCGGGAGGACTTGAAGGGGACGGGGTTCATCCAGCCCAGTGTTTCTCCTTGGGTAGCCCCAATTTTGTTCTCCAAGAATGCGGATGGGAGCTTGAGACTTTGTGTTGACTATTGGCACCTGATCCAGGTGACTGTGAAGAACAAGTACACACTTCTGAGGATTGAAAACCTCATTGATCAACTAAAGGGAGCACGATGGTTCTTGAAGTTGGACCTCAGATCATGCTATCACCATCTTAGTGTAAGAGACGAAGATGTGCAGAATACGGCTTTCAGATGTCGGTATGACCATTATGAGTTTTTGTTCATGCATTTCGGTGTGACCAACAATCTAGCAGTGTTCATGGGACTCATGAACCGGATCTTCCAGCCATATGGTAATCTCTTTGTAGTAGACTTCATCGACTACATTCTGATCTACTCATCTACTAAGGAGGAGCATGCCTATCATTTGAAGTTAGTTTTAGACACAATCCAAGAGAACCAACTATTTTGTAAGATCTCGAAGTGGCATTTTTGTATCTGAGAGGTTCAATTTCTGGGACACGTCATCTCAGAGGACTGAGTAGAGGTGGATCCAGGGAAGTTCAAGGTGGTATTTTCTTGGGAGCCACCCAATAGTGTGATAGAGGTACTGAGCTTTCTGGGTTTGGCTGGATACTACCAGAGGTATGTGAAAGATTTCTCCAGAGTTGGAGAACCTTTATCAGTGTTGACAAAGAAGTGGAAGCCCCTCATGTGGTTGGAGATATTTCAATAGAGTTTTCAAGATATGAGGTAGACGCTAACTAGTTCCCCCATCTTGAGGCTATGAGAGGAGAGTGTCTGGTATGTAGTCTACTGTGATTCATCTGGGACCGGACAAGGATGTGCCATGATGTAGGAGTGAGCAGTGATCGCATATGGTTCTTGATAGTTGAGAAATTATTAGCAGAACTACACTGCCATTGACATAGATTTAGCAGTAGTGGTCTTCGCCTTGATGATGTGGATACATTACTTGATGGGTGAGCATTTTACAGTCTACTCTGATAATAAGAGTCTCAGGTATATAATCATTAAGAAGGAACTGAACCCGAGACAATGACGTTGGATTCACTTCCTCCAAAACTATGACATTTATATAGTCTATAATCCAGGTAAGGGTAATGTAGTAGCAGATGTACTCAGTAGGAGATCAGGTATATATCTGCTAGGTGGGGTGGTAGAATAGTTGGATGCTTTGAAAATATCCTTTGTGGATCGAGATGGAGTAGATTTTTTTCAGTCTCTTATAGTCACTCCCCCACTTCTTTAGCAAGTTAGGGAACTGCAGCATGAGGACAATGACTTCAAGGCTCGAGATGCTCAGATATCCACATGACAAGAACCTGATAGATTTTCTGAAGGTGGGGAGAATTTCATCCTTTATAGAGGACATACTATGGTACCGGTGTCCCTTTAGGAGGAAGTGTTGAGGGAATTCCACACACCCCATCAAGCGGTAAATCCAGGAGTGGCAAAAATGTACCAGGACCTCCGACAACCGCACTGGTGGCCGTGAATGATGAAAGCAGTTGTAGAGTTTGTCTCACGGTGCCACACTTGTTAGCAAGTAAAGGTTGAGCATCAGGTACCAGCAGTCTTAGTTCAAACTTTTGATGTCCCAGAGTGGAAGTGGGATGGGATATCCCTATACTTTGTGATAGGAATTCCATGTACATCCAAGAGTCATGATTACCTCTGGGAGATCGTCGACCAACTCAAGAATTCAGCCCATATCCTACCAATCAAAGAGAAGGGTTAAGTAGAGAGCATGGGACACCTCTATGTGCAAGATATTGTGTGGCTACATAGAGTACCCTCGATGATTGTCTTCAATAGTGATACATGTTTCATACTCCGGCTATGGAAGGGGTTGAGGAAGATTTTTGTACGTAGCTTCGTTTGAGCATTGCCTTCCATCCTCAGACTGATTGTCAAACTAAGAAGATCATTCAGACCCTCGAGAACATGCTCCGAGCTTGCGTCCTCAGCTTCAGTCATAGCTAGGAGGACCACTTGCCTTTAGTGTAGTTTCCATACAACAACGGATATCACTCCACCATTGGGATGGAACCTTTCGAGGTGTTGTACGGATGACCTTGCAGATATCCTTTGTGCTGGACTATCCCAGGGAAGTCAGCACTAGTAGGACTATAGATGGTATGGTCTACCACAGAGAAGGTGCATATCATCCAGGAGAATATGAAGACTACACAGAGCAGGCATAATTCATATGCTGATAGAAGATGGAGACCTCTGGAGTTCAAGGATGGTGACCATGCCTTTCTACAGGTCTCACCATGATGAGGTTTGTGGTTATTTGGACGGGGTGGCAAGTTATCTCCGAGATTCATCGGACCCTTCTAGGTCCTCAGCAGAGTTGGTGAGATGGCATACCGCTTAGCTATTCCACCTCAGTTGTACCAGGTGCAAGATGTTTTCCACATATCTCAGCTGAGGATATATGTGAACAACCCATCTCACTTCATTGACCACATAGATATGGACATCGATGATGTGGCGACGTTTGTAGAGGTTCCAGTAAAGATTGAGGATCGACAGGAGGGAGTCCTTCGTGGGCGATCGATACCTTTGGTGCATGTATGTTGGCATCACGGGAACCTTCAGGAGAGAACATGGGAGAGGGAGGCTCAGATATGTGCATAGTACCCCAAATTCATCCCAAAGTTTGAGTTGTGGCTTATGGGGATGCATAGCCCTAAGGTGGGGAGAATATAAAGACCTGAAAATTACATGTAATTTATTTTAATTATATGTGAATTTTACAAGTCCGTGAAAATTAAAGGTTCGTGATTATGAGGCCCATTGTTCTCAGAATGAAATTCATAACTTTTTTTAAGTACGTTCAGTAAACGTGCAAGAGGGATTTTGTAACTTTTGTACTAGTGCTCAGATTTGAAATCTGAGGACACTGTTGAACATGTAGTGCCAGTATTAACTTAAGGAAAATTTTACCTCGACGGTAGTAGGACGAGGTTGAAATATAGTTTTCATGTTTTTCATGTAAATAAAAATAAAATAGAGATCATACATTATTTTATTTTTGAAACCTCTTTAAATGGGTTATAGAGGTGGGGACCACCCAAACAAAAACCCCTAATTTTAATTCAATGGTGGGGACATACCGACCATTTAAACATCTATATTTAATGTGAGGATGTCTATTGAACTTACTCCACATTAATTGTGCCACCTGCCATTAATTAATTAAATCCAACATTAATTGTTCCATTAAATTAAAATTTTACAAATGTATTTTATTTGGGTTGGATCCTCATTTTTTCTTGGGAGAAATCATTTTCAAAAGGTAGTCTTATAGAGAGATCTTAGAGAAACACATCCTATGATGAAAATGTGCTCTCCAATGAAGAACTCATTCTACAATGAAGAACTCCTCCTCCAAATGAGGAACGCTATCTCCATCAAAAATCATTCTTCGGAATCAATAAAGAGAAAAATGCATGAGGCCGACTTCGGAAGCGTGTTGCGGAAGTGATGATCGTTGGCACCCTCTTCACCTCCACTGATTCCATATCGTGACACATCAACGAACCGTTGAGTTAGGGTTTGTTTTTTTTAATTTTCTGCCTTACACATTCATGACGATTCTTCGTGAGTACAAAAATAATTGAGGTGCTTGGTACCAATCTAACGCAAAGGGTGTGGACCAAACGAACAAGGCCCAAGCACTCCGCAAAAATCATTGTGTTTATTTTTGTTGTGTTCCTCGTGATGGAGGAGTACGATGTCCGGTTCCAGTGATTGGCATTAGTGGGACTTGATAGCAGCGACCGACACCCAAACCAGCTACAACGATGGCGGCGGCGCGACAGCGCCACCAGAGAAGGGTCGGAGCCCAATAGAAACTATGGAGAAAAAGTGGTGGCCGACCTCACGACAAGGGAGGTGGCGCACATCGGCACCGCTTGGCAGGAATGAGACGCAACAGTGAAGGGAAGGCGCTCGGATGAGCCAGCCACCGGGAAAGGGGCGGCGCGCGACCAAGCCACGCGAAGAAGGGAGCTGGCCATCCGGCCAGCTGCGGCAGGCCACTGCACCGCAAACTGCCATGCACCGTGGGTCGGGCTGCCTGGCGTAGGTCTAGCTAGAGCTATCAGGCAGGGTCATCCCAAACCGGGTCGGGTTGGTCCGACTAGGTCGGACTAGACCCAGACCAACTTCGTCCCATTATCGCTCTTTTGGCCATATCTTTGGCACTGTACATCTGTTTGAAAACCCCTTTGTTGTGCCGGAAACCATTGAGTGATACAGTCATTTTGGTATACCACACATGATATTTGGATAATGTTGGGGTATGGTTGGGTAGGATTGAGTACGAATCCCACCGGGCCCTTGGGAATAAAATGTTAATAACTTATTGACCGGGTGTCCGATTTATGCACCGTATATTGAGTTGAGACCCCTTTTATGTGGCAGTCATTTGAGATAATATTTCCTAGGACTTCATGGAAGTTGGATAATCGACTAGTGGAATTAGGAGCAGATCCTTCCCAAATCTAGTGAGCTTGCTACAGGAACCCTATAGATGGCTATAACATGGTAAACGGATCCTTCGTGGGTCTGTATTTGAGGACCCCACATGGATCCTCTCATGTAATCCGTGTGAAAATAATTTAGGATCCTGTGTGGGTCTATTGTACTAGGATCTTGTGTGGGTCTGACAATGTACTAGGATCCAATGTGGATCTTCTGTGCTATAATCCTGTGAGGGACTGGTGCACAAACGGGATGATCCTAGTAAATCTTCAGACCCAGACGAATTCTAGTACAACTGAACCACTTATGATGCATTAGGATCCTGTGTGGGTCAGCTGTACTATAATCAATTGTGGGTCTGAAGATTTACTAGGATCATAAGTGGGTCTGCCTATTAACAGAGTAAGGTGATTTGGTATTTATATTTAATCATCTATAATTAAGTACTGAAGTTATTCATAGTTTGATCTGAGTTAGTTCCTACATGGTGATACCTAGTTGGTATTCTCCTGCATTGTGCACCTATGTGGTACTAACCTTTGTGGTAATCTTTTTGTGGCATACCTTTGTGGTACTTACAATTGTGGTGTTACCTTCGTGGTATTCCTTCCTTCGTGGAATAGTTGTGCTTTGAGATAATGAGTAGGGCTTTCTGTTTCCTCATTAATTAGGTGGGTATACTTGATAACTTAGGTATATGTATGGGAATATACCTAAGTAGGGTTGACAATTGTTTCCTCACATTTTGGTTTATCCTTTTGGGATTTTGTGAACATTTGAGGGTCTCAGGGTCCCTACTATGTATCGTTATACTCAACCATGCATGGGCTATGCCCGCACCTTTTGTGTTTGGTGCATACAACGTACATCACTGACTGAGGATGAGGGTTTCAAGATTGGAGGTATCTGAGAGGTGGGTAATATAAGATGCATACCATAGAGATGTCTTGATCAAGAGCATTATCTAACCTTTAGGTAGGATCCTTGGCAGTGTTCACAGAAGCTATTTTAGTTATTCTTGTACTTTTTAGGTTTCTTTTACTTTTCAGTTGGTCTTGTATTCTGGCCCCTATTCCTTTCAGTACACATTTTTATTCTATAGTTCACTTGTTTTCTTATCATTATGTATGCTAAGTTGTGTGTGTTTACATGTTATAAAGTCAATGCCTTCCCGGTATTAGGAAATATGCATTTTGGTGATAGTCTCTAGCCCCTGGACTATAGAAGTCGGGCATGGGCTAGTCATGGAGTGGGCCCTAGGGGACTGGTCTTGACAATAACTTTTTTCATGGAAAATTTATTTTTAAAACATACAACCATTTAAAAACCATTTTCCTGAAAAAATGTAAATGAAATAGAAAATATTATGAATAAAATTTAATTTGAAACATAAAATACTATCATGAATATATTTTGAATATCATTTTCCTCTGAGACTAATAAAATAATTTTTAAAACATTTAATGGATATTTTTCATGAAAAATCATAAAATTAGTTTAAAAATATTTTGAAAACTATTTTCCTTAAAATCATATAATCCATTAAAACCCATTTGAAAAACATTTTCCATCAAAATAAATTTAAAACATATAATATAATCATTGAAATCATTTTAACCCATTTCAGTGAAAATATCATTTTGAAAAAATATAATTGAAGAACTAAAAATAATTTAAAACACATTTTGAACGTGAACCAATTTTAGAAAAAAATACATTGAAACCAATTTTAATATTATAATATTTCTAATATATTAGGTGAAAATTTTCCATTAAATGAATAAACCATCTAAATATACAAATGAAGAACCAAGTTAATGATGTCTTGGATGATAAGTACTTCTTTAGAAGTCAATCGTTCCTTTTTCACCTTCAATGTTCAGTTTAGTGCATTAATCAGAAAATAAAAGTAGGATTACATTTAAAACCATTTTGAAAAAATTTAATACATGGGTAATAATTTCTTTTATACTTTGTAGGATAATATGAAAATCTGTTTGGAAACATTTTTATAAAACATTGTATTGGAGAATTTATATCACCGACTGAAATGGGATATAATGATAGATTTTATTAAAAATATTTTATTAATTATAATAAGTATAAAAGATTAAATAATGATAAAAATTCATATATTTAACATTAAATAAACAGGTTATGAAAATTGATGATATTTATTAAAATATGGATCATATGATTTATTCAATGGGAGAAAAATCATAAACAATCAGAATCAATGATGAGATTATAGCAATAAACTATTACCACATTGGTAGCATTGAATCATAATAAAATGAACATAATATCATTACATGAAAAAAAATTATCATGAAAATAATTTGATTCATGATATAACATGTCAAAATAAGTATATACATATCATATAAAAATGTAGGTTCATAACATGGCATGTGTCTCAGAGAACAAAAAATGAGACAAAATTATTTACAAATTTTGTATCATTTGAAACAAAAAACACGATGAAAGAAAGATAATAAAATGGATATGAAAGTAAAAATAATTTTTTTATAATAATCGTATAATATATACATGGTTAGTATATAATCCCTACAAAATAAATGAGTGGAGAATAATTCATTTATCTCACAAAAATAAAAAGTGAGATAAAATTCCTTTAAAATAAGTCTCGACCTTCATTGTACATGTTCAATCCACACTTATAATAAATATAATTTAATTTTAAATCTATTAAATAACAATATTCTTATATATAATATAATATGATACACATTTATGACATTATATTAATAGTTTATTAACAAATCCATGATAATGTATGGTTTTGGGTAATAACCATTTTGTTTATCGTATATATTTTGACCTGTTATTATTGATCCTCTTAAATTGATGATGATTAACATATTTCCAAAATGTAAAACATGATTTATATATCATATATATTCACTATATAAATATTGAAAATAATATATCAAATATATATATATTAAAATAATTACACCATTCATGGTGATAGTGGGCCTCACGTAAGCTTGAACGCTTCTTCTGTTTTATTATCGTATTGTAAGAATGAAAGGAAATTAAATATATGTGTATTTATAATATAAATAAAATATAATTATTATATAATATATATCATATAATTTTATTAGACCCATCCTATATACATTACTTGTCATGGGTCAAATAATCCCGTCACATTGAGGATGCGTAGTCCACACATACACAAACAATGTTTTCACATTTAAACAAAATGGAAAACATGAAGGAAGGAATTATATAATAACTAAATATCTATAAATACATTGTAAATATCATTTATATATATATATATATTTAAAATATATTTTCATTCATAATTTCCATCAATGTGAGGTGGTAGAGGAAGAAATGAACAACATCATTTTGTAAGGTGGTAGTTCTATATACACAAAAAATCTATGTTCGTTAAATATTAGATGAAAGTGTGTGTAAGTAAAAGTGAAAGACTATATAAAAAATAAATATTAATATATATATGAAACTAATGTTATTATATAATAATGGAATAAAATGATTTGAGATGATTGAAAAAGAAAAAAAGGAGCTTGAGGAAGGATGTTACCACTTCTTTGGGTAACTGTTTTTGATATGGATAAAGAGGATTACATGGATTAATTTATTAAAAAATTTAATATTCTAGAAGTATGGGGGTTATTTTTGGAGTTTATTTTAACATATTATTAGTGAGTTAATGATCTTCAAATGTGTGAATTTATGGGAGGGTGAGTGACTTTTTATAATAGAGGAGTGGAAGTCTTGTAAATTTTTCGAATGAGAATTATGACTACATTTATCCAATGAAACATGTAAAAAATAATGAATAAAATTAAATAAAAAGGTTTATATGATAAAAATATTTCCATATAGTGGATTTTGAAAATGTTTCTAGGTTGTTTTCACCTTAAATGTATAGTTAAGTCTTTTATTAATCTAATTTTCTCCAAAATCGTTGTAATTAATTTTAATAAATTTCACTAATATTTTTTGTCAAAAATGGTAATATTGTTATAAATTATATAATTTGATTAATAAAAATATTTAATTTATTTTCAAATATTCAAATCACATATGTTTCATATATTAATATAAATTTATTCTAGTATATGGGATAAACGAGTAGGTTTTTTAATAAAACTGTTTAAAAGGTTGGTAAGTTTTTATAACCATTTTCAAATATATATTGATTCCAATGTCTAAAATTGTATTAATTTTTCAATTTTCATTTAATAATACATTAAAAAATATATAAATATAATTTAACCATCTAAATAAATTATAAAAAATCAGTTTTGAATTACAATTTCATACTTTTCAGTATTAATCAAAAAATTAAACTTCATAGAAAAATACCAAATAATATACCTAAACTGATTTTTATGATTAAATATAAATAATGATTATTTTGAAATAAAAAAATTATAAAATATCCAAAATATTGACTAAAAATATGAAATCGGTTAAAAGGCAGTAATATTGCTTTTATAAAACCATTGGGATTTCTCTATAATATTTGATTTATTCATATATTATGACAATAAAAAAATTTAGATGAATATGAAAGAAAATTTTTATTGAATATAATATATATATATATATCATTAATGGCATTCATCAATAATTATTTATTTAACTTATTAATATAGATTTCCATTGTGATAATAATAGTTGTTTAAAAAAACAATAACTTTATATCCAATTGGTTATTATATTAAATTTTAATTAATTTGCAACAAATGAATTCAGTAATGTATTTCCATAAATTTTTTAATACTATTCATAACCACCGTATAACGTCTAGGATATATGTTAAAATATTAAATAATAGTATTTTCAATAATATATTATTAGTTGTTAAAATTTTGTCTTATGTGTTATTGAAGCTATCGAGGAATGTAATTCTTGAATGTAATGTTAGTAATCCTTTGTGTTCTATGTATAGAATGATAAAAAAATTGGTGGGTAGTTTATGATTAAATTGGTATTTTATAAAACAGAAACCAAATTTAGTTTTTTAATATAAATAATAATTCATTCAGTTTTGTTTTGTATGTTAACATTCAAAAATGTTAAATTAATTCAAAAAAATATATTTCACAAAATAATGCGGTGTCTGGTTATGACCCCCTTAAAATTAATTTTTCCCATGATATTTATATATTTTTTTGAAAGGTTTAAAACATGAAATTCTATTCCATAACATCCATAATCATAAAAATGAATAATAAAAAATATTTTAAAAAAGGAGAAGTTAGAAACATAAGAGTAAAACAATATAACATATAACAAGGTTTCTGTATAAGAGAACATATGTGAGATGTGGTAACATTGAAATAGATGAGAAATAAAAAAATATTCTGATAGAGAGTGATAGAAAATAAGGTCATAAAAAAGTTAAAAATCACAAATCCATAAATATGAATTCTCTAAGGGGATATTTAATTCATGAGAAACAAAGGTACTAGGATAACATAATTTATTAAGAATCTTTTTCCTAATGTTGACTAATTTTATTTATAATATATACATACATGATTCAATAAAACCTCAACATTTGTTGTTTCTTGATAAATTTTTAATTCATCTATAAATTTATGCAATTGAGGTGAATATGTAACATATAAAGAAATTATAGATCATGATATCAACAAATACTATGATATTCCATTCTATATATCCCAATAAAAAATTTATCATGTGTTATCCAACATTCATAATTCCATTTGTAGTGAGACAATACATTAATATATAAAACCTCATACATTGTTTAAAATAAAACATTTCCTAATGGTTTGTCCATGTGACACTTATGAATGATGAAAATACAAAACTATGAAAATTAGCTAATGAAATATTCTTTATATTGATCCCCAATATGTCGAAAATTATCTACTGGTTATCAAAATATAACCATGTGAATACCCTTAACATATATTCTCTTGAAACATGGTAATAACCTCAATTACAATAAATATATTTGAAAAACATACAGAAATAATTATTAAAATGATAGCTGGATGTTCCATAAATCTTAAATTTTTTAAACGTCTTCCATGATGACATATATAACTTTTTGAAAAAATAAATATCTCGTCCTAGTGTAATCACAAATATCCAATTTACATCATTCATATCAATAATCTATTGGTCCAGGATGATTTTTTTCTAAACATTTGGGAAGAATTAAGGGTTTTCTTAAATGAATCAAAATACCCACTTTGAAATAAAATTACTTTTATACTTCATCTAAAACATTCAACACATTATTGTAAATTGTTATGGAAAAACATATTCTAAACAATCCTTATATAATTCCACATCCAAAATTCTTAAATGCAATTACATAAATACTTCAATGTATCTACTTTATGGATTTTAATATAATATTTTCCTCCCTTTTAATATAATAATATTCTTTGTTTGGGGCATTGAGTTGGATAATTCCCATGTTATGCACCGATTAGGCATTAAACTCCATGAAAATTCATCACTCAATACCATTTTCCACTAAAATATAACATCTTCCGCTCCATTTGATGTATTACTCAGGATTATTCTTCCCTTATTCTTGAAATTTAGGAATCCAAATATTATTCACTATATGTTCCTTAATATATGGAAATATATAAAATTTCATATTCCTCTTATTCAATTTTTTAGTAATATCAGCAATGTTCACACTATTAATCATGTATCCTAACAACCAGTTTGCAATAATCATAATATCATTCTCCCATATCATTTTTATATTTATTTTCATACATTCACAAAATTTTCCACTATATTTATTTCAATACTAGATCATTCTGGTTCCCAATATTGACTACAACCAGAGAGTATAGTTTGAAAAACTGTTATCAAAATGGGAACCTACGTAATCATGAAAAAAATAATGTATTGAATGTCTAAACAATGGACCCTACATTATTAATATATGAAGCCTGAGTTTTCCCAATGGTTATATATTTTCATATTCTAAATAAATTCATTATAATGGTTTGTAACTAGTTTTTTAATTCAAAATAATATCTCATGGTAGTGTCGAACAAGGTGGGCGTTAATGCCCATTTTCAGGTACAAAGTTATGTCATATTAAGGCTCAAAGAACATTTTTAGTGTTTTTACCCCTAGGTAAATCTATTCCAGAGCCACAAAAAGTTTTAGTATCTATATTGGAATTTAAGTCACTTAAACAGCTCTCTACATATTTTTCTAAAATTATAGGACACATTCCAATATTTTTCCTCATTATTAAACTTATCCTTGGAGACTTCCCTGGACAAATTATTATAAATATTTCTATATATCTCAAAAAACTTTTCTCATCAATATTTACAATGAATGATTAATAATTTTTCATGATAAAAACTACAACTAATTAGTCTTAAATAAATAGTCATTATCTCATCTTTACAGAATAGTTAAAAAATTAGTCAAATTTTTACCCAAAACCATAATAGTTTAGCACCTGTGGAATCATGAAAACATAAAATCTTATAAAAGATTGAGATAAATTATATACCACTAGGATATCCATGACTATTATCCCTCTATTCCATATCATACCTAAAATATATATTCATAAACAAGGTAACGAATCATAAAAAATGGGTGATCTCAAACGCTTAGTAAGGGTAAACAAGAAGAATATGTAAGAATAAACATGACAATATAGCTATGAGAATGTGAAAATAACATTAGATGATCATACCCTACATATGAAAGACCATAAACATGAATCATTGAATAATGGTTAGTATTTTGAAATGGATGTATCAAAAGAAAATTAGTATTAATCAATATGAATGCATAACATATGAGTAAGACATGGTATTGTGGAATACACTTAAACATGTAATATCATTCCCTATAGTGAAGACAATTTTTTAATAAGTTAACATGGAAATTCACAGGGACTAATCCATTTGGCTGGGACATACCACCATCCTAATCCATATTTATTCCTTTTTAAGGGATTGGGTTTCCCAATCATTCCATATACATGGGGACTACACCTATTAGGTGTTAAACACGACCATCCCTAGTCATAGTCATTTATTTTATGGGATAGAGTTTCTCCATATTGGAATAGTTGATCAGGTATGCAAATATTCCCCCTAGTTCATTGGGTTTCCCACTATTCAAAAGTTGATCAAACCTATTTACATTAATCCCTATTTAATATCACTAGAAATAATTTTTTACTGAATTCATTAGAGGGAGATTTATGGCCCAAATATCATTTAATAAAAACAAAAATAAATGTTCCATAAGATAATAAAACATGAATTATACAATGACCAATAAAAAGATATGGGTTTCATAAAAATCATATCATAAACATGAAATAGAATCGGTATCATAAAATTTTATCATATCATTGCATATGGAAAATGGATGGGTTTCATAATCATTTCATTAGATCATAACCCATAAACATATATGGGTTCCCTATGAATATAACCCAAGGTAGGGGAACTATTGTTATAGGAATCATCCCTTCTAAAACAAACCCATTAAAAAATTAAATTATATTGTTTAATAAAATACCTAATAATAAATAAACTATAAAAATATATTAAATTTTATAATGGGATGTATTTTGAAATAACATATAGATTATTTATTAAGTTAAATAATAATTCTCTAATAATCCTTTGAATAAATAAATTTATAATTTTTTTTTCTTATTAATAAATCCTTTCTATTTTATTGAAAACATTTTATAAGGAAAAATACTTTTCTTCATGGGAAAAGTATTTAAATAAAATAAAACATTTTCACAAAAAATTACATTTAAACCTTATAAAATTAACTTGAATACATTTTGAAAACCATATTCCATGAGAAGTTATTAAACAATCTTGAAATCATTTTATGTCTATTTTCATTTAAAACTTATTAAAGAATCTTGAAAGTATATTGAAAACCATTTTCCTTGAAAAGTTATAATAATTCATAAAAACATTTTGATAGAATGTTTCATTGTATTTTTTTATCATATAAATGAATCCATGAAATATTTGAAATATTTTTCAATGTAAATAGACTTTTGAAAAAATATAACGGAGTATTTCAACATAATTTTAAAAAAATGATTAAATAAGAAAACAATATTTATAAAAAAAAATTTCATTGAAAAAAATATTAAATAAAAAAAATAATAGAATATTGGAAAAATAAATTATTTAATGAAAATAAACCTTTACACATACAAAGGAATAATCAAGGAAATTACAGTGATGGTGGTGGATAATTCCATACATGAAGTACATTGATTTTTCTCCATAAATGTTTAGAAAAGTTCTTTGACAAGAATATTAAAAGAATATTGCTTTTAAAATTATTTTTCAAAAAAATTAATGAATTTTTATTGATTTCCTTTGAAAATAATAATATAATAGTCAAAAACATTTGAAATATTTTCTAGAAAACATTTTTTTGAATTAGCCTGGATTTACATCTATAAGGAGAAACAATTTCATATGTTCATAAATATGTATTCTTAATTATCTTAAATGAAAAACAATAGAAAAAGGATACAATTATATACATGAAAACATGAATAAAAAGTCGATAAGAATATTTTCAATATTTTTTTGTAGAGTAATCATAAGATGTTATCAATGGAATCATAATCATAAACAATATCGATGAACGGTGACATTGTAGAAATAAATCGATACAATGTTTTGTAATATTGAATAATAATAAAATGGAAATAATATAATTAAATGGAGAAAAAATTACAATAAATGTAATTTGATTCATGATATAACATTTCAATGTATTTATATACACCTTATTCAATAATATATGTGTATAACATGTCATGTGTATAAAATATGGAAAATTGATACAAAATTAATTTACATATTTTGTATATTTTCGAAAAAACACTACATGAAATAAATAAAATAAAATAGATATTTATATTCCCTTAAATATATCAATAATAATCATATAAAAAATACATGTTATGTAAAACCACTACAAAAAAGACATGTGTTTTGAATAAAGAATGTATATCATATAAATGAAAAGTGAGATAAAATTTCCTTACCTTATGTTTTAACATTCATTGTACACCATCAAACTACGTGTAGAATAAATATATGTTCTTTATAAATCAACAATTTAACCATATTCTTATATCTAATTCCATATAATATTAACTTTCAAAATTATATCACCCATTTATTACCAATTCCATGTTATAATAATTATTCAGGTAACAACCACTTTGTTTGTCATATGTGTTTTGACCTCTCATTCTCGATCCTCTTACATAGATCATGATTTAATATATTCAATAATGTAAAAATTTATTTATCTATGTAATATATATTTATTTTTAAATATTTAAATTAATATTTAAAATAATGAAATATTAAATGAAATACAACGTTTACAGAGATGTATGTTATACTTAAACATTAATTTTGATTCCATTTAATTAATGTTTTGAAAGAATGAATTTTAATGAAATATATGTTTCTAAATAAATAAAATAATCCAATTATAATCATTATTTGATAGATATAATATATTTTAACTAAATTGATCCCTAATACATCCATATAATGGGTCAATCAATTACACCGCTTTGGGAAGGGGAAGTTCACCCATCCACAAACTAAGTTATCTAATATAGAAAAAAATAATAGAATGATGGTATTATTTATATAATAACTAAATAAGTATAAATAAATTTTAAATATAATAAATATTATATACAAACATAGTTTCTAATAATTTTATAATCCATGATATGTGGTAATGGAGAAATGAACAACATTTTTTTATCAGGTCGTAGTTAATCGTGCCCAACAATTGTATGTTCGTTACCCAGAAGATTGATGTGTGTGTAAGTCTATGTTATAAAATTAGAAAAAAAAATATCATTATATTTAGGAAACTGACGTTATTATATAATTATAGAATAATATTATTTTAGGTTATGAGGAATGAAAATAAAAACAGCTTGAGGAAGGATGTTAACTATTATTTAGCTAACACCATTTTCTTTCCAGAAACATAATTTCTTAGTTGACTTTATGGTCAAAGGGAATTATAAATTATAAATTTATTTATGTTTGGATATTATTTTAGTATGTTTTTGGTGATCTAGAATGGATTTAGTGTTGTGAATAAGTGGGAGTGGTGAGGTCCTTTTTATTGTGGAGGTGGAGTGACAATCTTGTAAATTTTTGGAATGGGAAGTCCGCCCTTGTATTTCCTATGAAATGTGGCTACAATAATTAACCAAATTAGGATCATGTGATTATAAGGTCTACATATGGACATCAAATGTATTTTTTACTCATGTGTAGTTATTTTTTGGTTTTATGTTTATGGTTCAGGCCATTATTAGGTTATTTTCTCCTTAATAATTGAATTAATTTTAATTTCATTCACTAATATTTCTGGTGAAAAATAATTTCAAACCAATTAGAAAATTTAAATTATTATTATTTCAAATAAGTAATCTGTTTTTCAAATTTCATTCAAATAAATTTAATAAATTTAAGTAAAAATTTTCTCACAGTTATGATGATAAAGCATGCTATTTATGTAAAAATTCTCAAAAGTATGGTAAGATTTTATATCCAATATCAAAATGAAATTTATTTCAATTAACTAAATTGGGTTAACTAATTTATATTTGATATAATTATATTTTTAAAACCATTATTGATATAAATTATCATTAAAATTAATTTATCCTAAAATGATTTTTTGAATTAAAATTCAATATATTTCACAATTCCTCAAAACAAACTATATAGAAGAATTCCAATAATTCACCGTAAGAAATTATATGTTTTTATTTCATTAAATAATATTATTTTTATATATTTAATTTATTAAATATCAAAAAAAAATTATCTTAAATTGATTCAACATTAAAATATGGAAAAAATACTATTATAAAAATACAGGTTTTTATGTGTAATATGGGGTTTATTACTATGTTATACCTATCAAATTTCATGAATGAATGTAAAAAAATATTCACATGAATATATAAAATATATGTCTTATTATTATTATCATTCACCAAGAGTAAATTATTTAATTTATTTAAAATAAATTACTCTATTTTCATAATAGATTTTTTGAAAATAATTCTTTTATATTCAATTTTCTCTTATAATCATTTAAAAATTATTTTTAACCAATAATTTCCACCATTATATTCATATGTTAGTTAATATTATACACAAACTCCAATGTAACAAATAGGTTATATATTTTTAGATTACATAATAATATATTTTTATAATATAATAATGTTATGTAAATCACAGTCTTGTGTGTTATAGAGGCCATCAATTAATGTTAGTGTTCCATGTAACATAATCCTACCTCAAAGTTCCATATAGAAGAATATATATATTATGTTGTGTGTTTTTCAAAATTAACTTGGTTTTTTATATAAAAAAAGATAATTTTATTTCATTAATAAAAAAAATAATATTTTTAGTGTATCGTGAATTGTAAATTATTAATATTAATATATGAATTCTAAAAAATATATTACAAAATATATCTGGGTGTTGAAATTGGGGTGCCATTATTAGAGAAATTCAAAACAACATTGGAAACTTCTCATATTATTAAAGGTGAAATGAATGTGATAACAACTCAAGAATAAATAAATGACATGGATGAATTTCCAGCTGTTCTGGATGATAATGTGATTGAATAGGATGCAACAACCTATTGGGATTCTAGATACAATTATTTGTATTTTTTCCTAGATAAACATAGATAAATAAAGATGATATCATACATATAGGTGTTATGATTCCCAAAACTCATCCTTTTCACCTCTATTAAGGGTTTAGGTTCATTTGGTTAGATAACCCTAATTGAATGGTATTAAAACTCTTTAAAATAGTCCCCAAGTGGATGTAGTTAGAGGAATAAAATAAAGGATTTATCAACTAGTGTTGGTTTTATCATGAAGAATAGTGGAAATAAGACACTCTTTGAATCATTTACAAAATGTATTTGTTAGGTACATTTACATACAATTGGGGGAAATGACCCGGGCAGTACTAGCTATCAAAAGTTTTATCTCTCTTATAGAGTATTTGCTTTATATGTTGGGACTTTCCAGACTAAAAGGGAGTACTATCACCATAGAAAATTAAATATACCCATTGAAAATTAATTCCAGTTACATATGATAGGATGAGGGAAAAAATCCATTTTAATCTGTAACATGACTAGCGTGACATTAAAATAGATATCCTTATAGAAAACCAATAATTCAATGTTAGAGATGATGACATTGAAATTTGTTCTGAGCAAGATCCAACAAAATGATCTACAATACCTTTTTAATATCATTGAATTACATATATGGATTGGGGAAATAAAAGTAGTTGCATACTATTAATATTAGGGTCTTGATGAGTATGATATTCACTTTTAAAACATTATCAATTTAGGCTCAATGAATGTAAATACCACTCGATTTTTGACAGTTAAACACATCATAAACTAGTTCATCACATTTTCTATTTTCACAATCTGTATTCAGGTCATTAATGTGATGAAAATAGGTTGAATTAGTATTTTAACTTAATTAGTACTCAATATTTATCAATATGGCAATCATTAACTTCAAACCAAAATGTTGTAATAGATTATGTCATCACAATGTCTGTTGAGAACATACAACCAAATGTTCTGAAAGACAATAATGAGAAAAATTATAACCAGTTAAAGTATTTTTAATATATTGTAATAAAATAATTACAAATTTGTATTATTTTATATTATGTATATAAATAAACTAATTATGACAGTTATTTTTATTATGATGGTGTTTTTTGTTGTATAGTTAGTGTGTATACATGGTAATAATTTCTGCAAACTCAGTTATCTTCTATTGAGATATAATATTTCATATTAAAATTTTTTATTAACTAATTTATTTAATATATATATATATATATATATATTAAATTTATTCATATTTATTTCATACTTCTTTTATGAGGTTTTACTATTCCAAATTATGAATTTCTTAAGAAATTACCCTTACATTAAAAGTTATTCTTCTAATAAGGGGTTTTTATCTCAATCTCTTCATTTTGAGAATGTTTTTTTATTATGCATCTATTTTATATTATTTGTGGTATATGGTATAAAAATAGGATTTTATATTAATAAATACCTATTGTTTATGGTAATTTCTATTTTATTTAAAAATATAACTATTTTTTAGTTCGTGATTTAAATACTCCTCAAATTTGAATGGTTATTCACGAGTACAATATTTTCCATTAGTCATTATCAATAATATTTAAATATAATCTTTTATCCATGATATATTCTAACATATGGTGATTTTGTGTTATATTTTCACCATATATTATTGTCAAATAATGTTTCTAAAAAAATTCAGTCTTCATTATGATTTTTTTATGAATTCTTGTTTTTGTTTAGTGTAATGCATATTTATTTTAATTGGTTTTTTCGTCCATATTAAGTTTTTACATCCCAAAAATAATCTATATTAATTTTTTCCCTCCCGGTATACATCACATATTCATATATGTTTTATTTATTAGAATGGGATATTTGTTTTAATTTTTTTCTAATGTAATAAGAAGTTTTATCCTCATATTAATAAAAAATAGAATGTGAATTAAAGACATGATGTTTTGGTTATATTAATAAATTATTATTTAAATAAATTATTATTTTTTCATCTATTACATTTTTAAAAGATAATTCCTAATATAATAATGTCCAATAAATGACCATAGATATTATCATTGTAAATATTACCCTTAGGATATAGTATTTTTACAATAAAATGATCACGTTTTTTATGTGTTTTACTTGGAAATGTTATGGAACCCCTTTTAATCTCGTAAATTATTTATGATAAAATGGATGACATTATTTAGGTGGAAGTTACATGTATGGATGATTAAGTTATGGGACATTTAATTCCCTCTAATGATTTTTTATGGACTTATATTTCCAAATATATGGATATTAAGCCTGGAAATTATGTTTTTTCACAAAAAGAAGCATAAATTTTTAATTTTTTCAGAATACATCTATATATCTTTTACTTAAATCCTGAAGCATATGAATTTAGTTTGTTAAAAAAATAAAGCATACACATTTTTTCGGTACATAAATTGAATCTGGGGAACATTATTTTCTCGTAAAAATAATCAAGGTAATTTTTTCTACATTAATATGATGTGTGGGAAAATTTTTTCACAACGTTATGTGTGAGAAATTATCTTATATAGAACATAATGAATAATAATTTTTTTTAACAAAATAAACCATAACTGTTTTTTTATTCACAAAAATAATGGTGGGGAATTATTAAATGACAATTAAAGGGAATTTTATTTTTTCACAATTTTATAATTTCCCTACAATCATTTTTCCAATTTTCATCATTATGAAATTATATTAAATAATTTTATATTTCATTATCATATGCTTATTAATATACTTCATAGATAATGTTTTTTTATCCACTAATATATTATTTGGATTCCATTTACTATATTGTTCATTTTGATTTCATGTCCTTATATTACGAATTCTCAAATTGAATTTTTGTTTCATGTTCATCAAATAATATATTCCTTCAATTATCAAATTTTATCATATTATTATGATATAAACCATGATAAATTTTTTAAAATTATTACATTAATTAAAAATTGATCTCAAATTTATTATTTTTTCATTCAATGTTTTATAAATAAAATTATAACCTATGATATGTATATAAGTGTATGTTAGGGGGATTTAATATAGTGGCTTGATCACAAATTTTGTAAGTAAGCTATATATGTAGTTGATCTACAATCCACCAATCCTTCCCTAATTAGGAGAGTGATATTCTTATGACATATAATGGTTATCGAACAATAATTTTATAAAATAATGATAGTTGTGTCTCTGTTTCTGCTAAACATTGTCTTTATGTTTGGGTGTTTAGCACTATACTCCAGAGTGAGGGTTTGGGGAATCTTATGGAATATGAGAGGACAACATAGGCACATACTCAACAATGAGGGGGGGGTGTTGAATAAGTGCTAGAGTATTTTTCAACAATTATAATTTTTTCCTCTTTTCGAATTAACCTTATTAGGATCCTGATTCGCCTATTATTATTTAATTGTCACATGAATGATTTTGAACAATGGTAAAAGCTGGTAGATGATTTTTTTCATGGTTCAATAATAAATATGAGTATCTTACTCTTGTAATTTTTTATAAATAATCCTATACCACATATCCACTATAATATAATCCTTTTACATGGTTACTTCAATTAGACAATAGCCTTCAAATTGCATATAATTATCGCAAATTGATCTTTTATATATTATATGTCATGGCTGGTTCATTATACTAGATCTAAAGAAATGTTTCCATTTTATTTCTAATGAATTTTTTTACAACAAATATTCCCTCAACCAAATGATAAATTTTTTGAATGTCTTAGTGTTAATTTATTCTTCAAAATAATACATCATCATATTGATACTTGCACATCGTTAGACGAAGAATTTTCCTACTTCAAGGTGCACTACTGAAATACTCCACATGTTATTATTTTTTTATGGTGAAAATAGATATAAATTTTATTGTATTATACTAATACATGAATGAAAATTATCGTTTGGGACAAATAAAAAAATAAAATTTCACCTCAAACCATAACAATAACTTCTTATTCAGTCAGAATTATGTGAATGCGCAGTATTATTCCATAATCATAAATTAAATTTTATCAAATTGATATTAAAATAAAAATATTTTTTAATAGTTACTTCTAATTATAGTAATCTTCAACACAAAATAATAAGAATTAGTGTTTAAGGGTCATTTTTTCTTTCTAGGATAAACATATAAATATTTTTTATTCTATTAATTATCTTATATTCTTCCTCAACCCCAGCGATAACTAGTAGATATAAAAATAATCAACAATATGAGATATTATTTTTTTATTGAATTTATAATCGACTAAAACATATTATTTAAAAAATAAAACATTAATTTGATTAAATTTTATTTTTATTTTTATTTTATCTACACACATTTGATGAAACATTGTGCATGAAATATTAAATCTAAAATATTATGCATGAATTCTCTTCATTCATGAATGATAACTCGATGAAATCTCCATCACCATAATGTTTTTTTAAACAAAATACTTAACTTATGTTCATATTTGTGAGGAATCATCCTTAATAATTTCTCTATGGTTTTATACATGGACACCTCCTACTTCATTTTTCATCACACATTATTAAGCTTTATAGAACATTAATATTATACTAGATAAATGTATGTATTAAAAATTAATATTTTCCATACATGTGTAATTAAATGTGTAATATTTTTCTTTTTTTTTGTGAAACCTAGGTAAGGATTATAAGAATAGTCATGAAAAAATAGTGAGGTTGTTACAGTATCATGTGAAATATAGAACATCATCATGAGGAATTCTAGTATTTATAATGAATAAAATGACAAAATGAAATTACTAATCTTCACCCAATTAGTTCACATGACCCCACACTTTTAAAAGATGAGAGGATCATGGAACATTATTCCCCTTCATCAGAATTAATGTTGGGATATTTTATTATTTCATAAAAATAAGATATCATCAATAATAATGAGAGTGAATGAAATTAATCCTCATATAGGTGGTTTAGAACATATAAGAAGAATACTAACACCTCATAAATCTATATATCTGTGAATTATTTTGCAACAAGGACCATGATCATAAAGTTAAGAATCTTGTTGTATCTCAATATTTTAATACACATAGATTTGAAAATTTTAGAAAATTAATGTTAGTTATGTGATGATGAAAATCATGTTGATAATTACATTGTGATTATCCCTCATGATAAATAATTAATGATCACATGATCCTTAATTTTATGAACTGATCCATTCATTATTGATTACTGGAAAACATATTGAACATAATTTTCTTCTACATGTATCTCATTTAATTTGATCAATAATTTTATTTTAATTCATGAATTGTAACGTAATGAGTTTATCATTTTATTCATACCAATTTGTTTATTTTAGATTAATCAGAGAATGAGGCCCTCGTCTGAGCCATTATAACTCATACATTGAAGTTTTAGCATACATATATCTTATACAGGTATCATTTCATGAATCTTTTCCATAGAGTCAGTCTTGCGAATATATTATCATCATGGGATAATATATTGATCATGAACATATTTTTGATCCTATATCATGTCATGATATGATTAACATTGTTTTTAAATGGTGAAAACGATATGCTTTGATATATCATAGAACAGGGGATGAAGACTACATAGATATCCTTGATCATCCAGCTTATATAGAAGTGATGAGATGGATATGAATATTTTCGTTTTTTATGTTACTAGTGAATAGTTCCCAGACCACACCATCACTATATAGACCCTTTGGTTTCGTAAATGAATATTAATTATTTCTAAAGAAAAAACATAAAATTATTAAACAATCATCGTCCAAATGTTTTGTGTCCTGGAAAAAGTAGGATGATTCATAACATTTAAAAAAAACATAATCAATTTTTTAATTCCTTCTTCTCTAGATTCTTACTGGTCATTGTGTTTTACTAAGTAATAGTATTTCCCTCTGGATAAAAATAAATGAAAGGGTGTATTTAAAATCCTAATAATTGAATATATAAGAACGTGGGTCAATATAAAATTGGGTTTGAATAATCATTATCACCATAACATAATAAAGGTATACTTATTATAATCATCAGTGGAAGAATTAGATAATGGAATATAATTTAGAAATGAACACAAATGAAACATCATGTTTTTATAGTTAACTACCACACATCGTTGGGAACAATGATATCATCATGTTAACACATATTTACCATTATCTCAGTAGATACATAACAGTAACATGTTTTTTAGAGCAATATATAATTTCGAGGGAACCTATCACGTCATAACATTTACATTATCATGAATTCCACAAAGAATATATATCAATTTTGTCCATAAAATTAGAACGGAATGAGATTTATTTCATAATGAATACAGTATGAATAAAATATTGGGTTTATAAAATATAGATGAATTTACATAATTGGTATAATAATAATTAATATTTAGTGAGTAAGAATCAATCTCATGAGAACTAATAGATGTTTTTCTAGAAAGAAGAGTTATTTTTGAAAACCCATTGCATTTTTTATAAAATCATATTGGAAACATTTATATCTATAAAATTTATTGGATGGATAAAAAATGACATATATGGAACATTAATGCTTCATACATATTAAAAATGGACTGTAGGTGAAAAAATGAATATAGTTAGAATTGTAAATTCCCATTACCTTATATCTGAGTGCATTCTTAACTATAATTTCCTAGATAACAAAATTAAATTCATTAATTAAAAAATAATTAATTTTCTTACATTTATTTTATTTAGAATTGATTTATTAAGTTCATTTATATATAATTATAACAGTAATAGTGTTAAATTCCATCCTTCATGAGTATTCTTTTTTTTTTGGATTTCATGATTAGTTCACTTGAATATGAGTATGAATGTTTATGTGAAATTATTATATATCTAAAAAATTGAAATCGTTTATTATTAATGAATATAAATACTATTAAATGGTTATATATATAATTTTGAAAAAATTAATGAGTTTTAATCAATAGATAAAGGGTTAGTTATAATCATTTAGTTTTTTTGGTCATTTTACCAAACATCATAAACCAGTTCTGTTCCATTATTTACCAATGATTATATAATTCTGTTACAAAACAAAAAAGGTTATTTCATTAATTTTATAGTATGTAGAACCATTATGGTCATTTTATGAAAATACATGATGGTGTTAAGGTAAAATGAATATTCATCATCAATGAAAAATGTGAATTATGCCCTCATGAGAAATGATTTAATTTTTTGAGAAAATGATTGAGAGAGAAGGGTGATTGATGATGAAAATTCCAGTTACACGATATTATTCTAAAAAATAAAATATAATTATTTTATCACACACATGTGTATATATGAGTTGAGGATATAATAATAAAATAAAACGAAATTAAAAGAAATTAAAAGAAAAATAATGAAGATTTTACCTCCTGAATTCACCTATTTGAGAACGTCCTTAAGGAAAATATTTTTGGATTTTTGTTAAGAACAGAATCTCACACACATGGGGAATGGTGTTGGAATGGTATTTCGGTAGCGTTTTTACAAGGATAAAATATTGGATCGTGTGAGGAGAATAGGTTTTGAGGGGTGGTTTTTATAAAGGAGTAGAGGGGTATTTTTCCCTTATTTTATTCATTAGATTATTATTTTGTCTCAAGACTACAAATATATTTATAATTATGAATAAATATATTAATATAATTAATGGGAGTTCTATATTATGATTAATAAACAATCCATGTGTCAGGAATACTGTATTAATGTTATAATGTATAAATACTATAGATTAGTGTATTTTACTATTCAACAAAAAATCAACTATTTCAGAAAAATCCAAAAAATTCACCCTAAATTTTTTTTGAAAAATAGAATTAAAACATTAATACCATTTTAATGAAATAATTTTTTAAATATGGAAAATTTAATTTTTAATTAAAATAAAAATGTATTTGAAAAAACATATTTTAAATTAATAACTAATTTTTTGAAACTTCAACAGTTTAACTAATTTCTCATAACATTATGTTAAGATCATAAAATAATATTAATTTATGAGTATATTTTATGAAAATAAATTTTCTTTTAAGTCATTATATTAATTTTTAAATTTTTAATAATTATTTATGACTTTATAAAATACTAATACTTAATTTATCTCTTTTAAACTATTTATTTACTTATGACATGATATAGATATATTATATTATCATTTATAAGATACCCAATTTATATATATACATTCAAAGGTGAAGCTACTATTCCATTGGCCAACTTCCTATTCATAAGGTTCATTTTAATGTAGGATCTAAATTATGATGTAGATGCTCAATATAAAAGAGGGGGGTGAATTGTACACTTAAAAAATTTCCGTAAACAAGGAATGATCTAAGTTTAACAAAGTTAAACAAAGTAAATTCACAACACCACTAACACCAATTGTAGGATTGGTATAGGGTTTGAATTTACAAACTTCTAGTTCTATGCACTTGCTTAAATCTGGATAGTGATTCCGAAAAAGTGGTTCTGGAAATATGGATCCGGAAATAGAAACTTAACCAAAGTTTACAATATGAGATTCTACCTTAAAATGTATAGAATCTAAATTAATTAGAGTAAAAGTGTAAGGAAATATATGAATTTTATAATTTCCTTACAATATGAAATGGCGTGGAATAACAAGTAGTAAAACTACAAATAACAAGATATAAGTCTTTTAACCCAAAGAGAAGGGTATCCAACAACCTTGGATAAATGTCCCTTGATTTATTCTTTCATTCATGTCTGTCTTACCCACACCAAGGTAAGCCCTCGATACGAAGATCAGAGTCTCTGTCTTGCTATCCCCGCAAGCCCTAAACGTCAAGGTAGTTGGAACCTCTGTCTTCCTTTGCAAGGAAGCCCTCAACTTCAAGGTGTTTGAACCTTTGTATTCATATCCCTAGAAGTCTTCGAATGTAATCACAAACATTCGGAGTCGCACGATGAAATATGAATGAGAAGTTCAGTACGCACAATGCATGAAAATGTTCTCTCTCTAGAAATCACCTTAACAGCGCGTTGTCTCTAGAGTGATCAAATTCTATTTTGAGAACTTTCAAAAAAGCTTTTATTTATAGGCTCGTTTGGAACAGTCGGTTCCCTCCTCCAATAGTAATGTTTTCCTTAAATTTTGGAGTGACCTGCACACGTGTCACTCATCCAACGGTTATTTAGAAACAGAATGGATGACATCGTTTTATAATAAACATGTGTAAGAATAAGAAAAACTAATGTTCGGAATGGAAGAAAATAAAATATCGGAGTCTAACCAAAATGTAATTCGGAGTCTATAATAAAAGGATATTCAGATTCTGTTTTAAAGGAATTCTAAACCTGAATTATATAGAAATCCAGAGTCTGAATTTCTAAGGAAATTCGGAGTCTGGTTTCATCAGAGTTCAGAATCTGAACTTATAGCGTTCAGAGTCAAATTTTAAAATTTTCAGATTCAAACATATAGAAGTTTGGTGTCAAACCCATAGAATTTTAGAGTTGAACTCATAGAAGTTCGGAGTCGAAGTCAAAAATGTTTGGAGCAGAACTCGTAGAAGTTCAGAGTCAAACTCATAAATGTTCGGAGTCAAACTCATAGAAGTATGGAGTCGAACTCATAGAAGTTCAGAGTCCAAAATTCAGAGTTTAATTTTGTTAGAGTTCGTATCCAGAATTTGGAATGGAACATTATTGGAGTTTGTATCCGAAATCTGGAGTGGAACATCATTATAGTTCGCATCCAAAATTCAGAGTGGAATGTCATTACAGTTCACATCCAGAATTCGGAGTGGAACTTCAATTTAGTTCACATCCAGAATTCGGAGAGGAACTTCATTTCAGTTCACATCCAGAATTCGGAGTGGAACTTCATTTCAATTCACATCCAGAATTCGGATCCTAAAATAGAATGCTTCATACCTTTGCATTATATGATTCCGAGGTTTTGGGTATGAATCTAATTTTTATACTTAAGAAACTTATTTCTATGGATAAAGAAATCTAGGTTAGGGTAAATTTCTTTAAGGAATGATATTTTCCTTATAAAAGTAAAATATAGATTTGCTTAAGTATAAGGTGTTTGTGATTTTTAAAACAATAAATAATGGAAAATTCATAAGGAAAACCTTATTGACTCAACAATCTCCCCCTTTTTGGAAATCAAAAATATCCTTAAGAAAAAGAATATAAGGACTTTGAAAAATTTAACTAGACTTTGAAATTAAAACTTATCTCCCTTTGTTCATGGATGAAAGTGAATACAACTAACTCCCCCTTAGGCATTGAAACTCTACGGATTGTATTCTGAAGTTTCGGAGTGGAGATTTCATTATTATGGGAATGAAAAAAAACATCGTAATGAGGAACTCCCCCTTACATTAAGGATATTTTACTTATAAATTTTTACATCTCCATTTTAAATTTTTCCTTCTCCCCTTTTAAGTAGTACTTTTTCCTACTCCCCCTTTGTGAATTTCAAAATGAATTTAATGGAATGAAAAAGAAAATATAGTACCTGAAACATTAGAATATTACAAGATACAACCAACCAAATTTTCATTAGAGATAAATAATTTTAAAAGGAATACCAAATGCAATAAAAGATTGGATTTGTCTATTTTTCCACCTTTTCCTTCGAAATAATCTTCTTTAATAAGGTTTTCAGTTTCATCAAATTTCTTTGATCCTCTCCAGCTTGCTTAACCAAAGATATTATCCTTTCATATTGAGATTTCAAAACCTTCTACCTTAGCCTTCATGGCCTCTTCCTGTATCTTCAGTAACTCTTCATTCTTTTCCAGCTTCTCTTTAAACTCAGTCTGGAAATCTATTTCCCCTTTCCAATTCAGAGCAACCGAGTTAAGTTTCACATTTAGATCTCTGACCTATTGATTCCGAGAAATTTGCACAATGATCAGCTCATCCTGATGATTCTTAATCTTCTTATCCTTAGTGTCAAAGGCTTCATTTACCACATTCTATAAATGATCAAATTCATCGATGTCTTCTTTAACATTCTTAGACCACAAAGTGATTTTTCTTCATGATTTCCATTGTACATCGTAATTGATAAGGAAATTTTTATGGTCGACCTCAATATTTATACACATATCAATCACAATAGATAAGGATTCTAACATCTGATTCAAACTATGTTTCAGCATTTGGTATTTGGAGTCTATAGTGGGAAATATCAGAATGGTGTCCACCAACATTTTCAATTATTCAACAACAAAATCTTGGCCATGTGTTGATGACTCCAAATCAGAGACCTTGCTTGGAGATTGAACTTCCTCAATTTTCACTAGCTTTCTTCAAGAAGAACCACCAACCTCTTTCTTCCTGATGACATCTTTTATTGGTGTATCCATGAGTACTTTCTTTCCTTTATCAGTTTTTTGAATGGGTTGCTCATCTGGATATTCTTCCTCACTCTCTGAAAGTTGAAAAATCAGGTATTCATCTATATTCTCCTTTTGTGTTCCTTCTTCAAGAAAATTCTTCTCATAGGATTCTTCCTCATCATAGAACACATATTCTTCCTCTCCCTCTTGCTTATCATCATCCTTCCTATTCTCTTTCTTAACTCCCTTTCCCGGAGTGACTAATTTTTCGGATTCATCCTTTCCTTGATAATCTTCTACTTGTTTGATCAGGTCATCAAGATCATAACTTCTTTCTTCTTCTTCTTCTTCTTCCTCAACTACTTCTTCTTCTCTTTCAACAAATTAATTTTCTTTAATATTTTCCGGAGTGATGTAGTTCTTTGCTGGTGTCTCTGGTAAATATGTATGGATATCATAGGTTTTCGGAATGGGAATCTGCTCAGAAGCCATCTCTGTTGCTTTCAAAAGAAATTGAACAACCTCAGCATCAGAAATTTTCTTCTTCAGCTTCTTCTCTTTTTCTTTCTTCTCTAACTCATCAACAACTCTCTCTTTTAAGGTATTATCCTCAGCAAGGTCCAATCTGAACTCTGGATCCCCGCCTTTTAACTACTCCTTGTCTTCCATCCTTTTAGCAGCTACCTCATCTGGATATGCTTTCTATTTTTTTTGTCATGGGAGGTGCATATTTGGTTTCCTTAGATTGGGGAGTTTTTTCACCAACCACTTCCTTAAGCTTTTTCTTCTTAGAAACTTCCTTCACTGGTTCAGCCTTTTCTTCGTCCTCTGGAGTGGCCTCAGCCTCTCCCTCTGGAAAATTATAAAACTCTCATATTTCTTTTGAAAAATCAATATTTATTCTCTTATGTGTGTCATCACTGACAAGCATAAGCTTGCAATTAAGAACATTGGACTTACATGCAATCTTGAAAGTATCTAAACACTGAACTATCATATTTGATAGTAAGGCAGGATACATGATGATTTGAGCTCATAAGTTTCCTTCATTGATGTTCATGATCGTCATAAGGACCTTCCTCATAAGATTTATTTTTCTTAGATTCACCATGAAGTCTACGAAATATATGTCACTTTTCTCCAGGGTATCTTTATCACCCAATCTCAGAACTAAGAAACCTTTTACCCAACGCTGAAGAATCTGATTATTCGGAGATATGTGAGATATCTTGGTTGTCTTTTCATCATTATGTCCAAGACATTGTAAGGCCTTAACCTTAACAAAAGTACTTTTAGCATCTGAGAGTTTTTGTGAACAGAATTCAGCTTCTCCTTCGTATGCTAGTTCTACCAAGCTTGCCACCTTGGTATAAGTAAGTTAGTAAGTCGTTCCATTAGCCTTGAAGGAAAACATTTCTCTTCCATCTTCCTCATAAAATCTTACTGGTTCATATAATTCTACAAGTAGCTCTAGATAGATAGGATCTTCATAACCTGTCTTGGATATATATGCATCTTCCAAAATATTCAGCATGATATTCTTGGAGATGATGGAATCATACATATAGAAATTTGTATGGACCAATCTTTCTCTGTACACATGAAATTTTGAAACTGGATTCGTGGTAGAAATATATTGGGAGGTAGCTTCAATAGACATTCGGAATGGAGAGTTTTGAAGGATTTGGAAAAGCTTAACAATGGTCAGATCGTCCTTATGAAGAGAGCCCAGGCTTCGCGGCGCAAGAGTTTTAAAAACTGATGTGGGACAACCCTCGGGGTCCCCTTTATATAGGCGCTAGAGTTGACCTTTGAACTTCCAAAAATCATCTAATGGTTGAAAACCCTCTTGATTTGATCTGACTATTGCAAACATACCCATAAGGAAAACTTTAATCAGATCTTTTGAGGTTTTAGGTCAAACATTCGCATTTAAGTTAACTGGAATCCAAAATTTTTTGAAACACATAAGAAAATACAAGAAAGTAGAATATGATTACAAAGACATAAGTAAGGAAGTCATAACTTTCGGATTGGATAGAAATATTGTTCATAATTGGTAATATTTTTTATGAGGAAAATTTTACTTAGAAAAAATCACTACGAAAAACTTCGTTACGAAAAAGATAGTATGAAAACTTCATTATGAAAAAGTCAGTATAAAAACTCCATTATGAAAAACGTCAGTATGAAAAATTCATTACGAAAATTTCAGTATGAAAATTTCATTATGAAATTTTCAGTAAAAAATTTCATTACGAAAGTTCCAGTACAAAAATTTCATTATGAACATTTCAGTACGAAAATTTCATTACGAAAGTTCTTGTACGAAAATTTCATTACAAAATATTCACTACGAAAATTTAATTATGAAGGTTTTTATTATGAAAACTTCAGTTCCAGAAATTTTCACAAACTCGTTATGAAAACTTTTTTTTGCAAAAGTTTTTAAAAAAACTGACTACTAAAATATGTGGTTACAAAGACCCTTAAAAAATGAATACAAAAATTATGATTACACTATCAAGAAAATGTACTCCCCCTATGAGAAAGTGTTTATTATTGTAAGGATAATTGTTCAACATGAAATTAATAAAGAATGATTACCTCACGTTTATCATTCATAACTTCTATTTAATGTATTCAAATCTATCGGAAGGTAAAGATTTTGTGAAAATGTCAGCAAGTTAATATTGCATTCTGATAAACTGAAAAAATGATATCTCCTTTAAGTGTGTGATCCCTCAAAAAATGATTTCTAATATCAATGTGTTTTCCATGGGAGTGATGTCCAAGGTTTTGACTAAGGGAAATGACACTTGTGTTATCAAACCGAATTTGAGTCTCAGTAAAACTTAGTCCATAGTCTGTGCATGTGTGTTTCATCCACATCACTTGTTCACAACAACTTCCCGCTACTACATATTCATCTTCAATAGTGAAGAGTGATATTGAGTGTTTTTTCTTGTAGGACCAAGAAACTAATGAATCTCATATTAAATGACAAGTTCTGGATGTACTTTTACTATCCATTCTACATCCACAAAAGTCAGTATCCGAAAATCTTTTTAAAACAAAATCATTTCCTGAAGTATAGAATAATTCCAGATCCATGGTTCCCTTTAAGTAGCAAAAAATTCATTTCACTACCATTAAATGAGATTCTATAGGATTGGATTGATATCCTGCACATAAGCATACTGAAAACATTATTTATGGTCAACTTGCTGTCATGTAAAGGAGACTTCCTATAATACCTCTAAAAGTTGTTTGATCTATCAATTTCCCAGCTTCATCAAGATCAAGTGTATTTAAGGTACCAATAAGTGTACTTATACTCTTAGTGTTGTCATAACCATACTTTTTAAGAAGGTCTTTAATATACTTATGTTGGGATATGTAGATTCCTTCTGGTGTTTGCGAAATACGAAAACCAAGGAAAAATGTTAACTCACCCATCACACTCATTCGAAACTCAGATTTCATTACATCTGCAAAGGAATCAGTTAATGATTTTTGAGTAGAACCAAATATGATGTCATCAACAAAAATTTGAACAATCAAAGCATTTTTCTTATCTTTCTTTATAAAATTAGTTGGATTTATATTTCCCTTAACATAGTTATTTTGAAGAAAAATCATGTAAAGCTACCATACTAGGCTCGTGGGGCTTATTTAAGGCCATACAAAGCATTGGTAAGTCTAAAAACATGATCAGGATATTTTGTATCTTCAATTCCAGGAGGGTTTGAAACAAAAACATCCTCTTGAACATAACCATTATGAAAAATACATTTCAAATCCATTTGAAAAAGTTTAAAATTGAATAATGCTACAAAGGAAACTAGAATATGAATATATTCAAGTCTTGATAATGGAGCATAGGTTTCTTCATAGTCTATTTATTTTTGTTGATTTTTACCTTTAGAAACCAGTCTATCTTTATTTCTAATGATGACTCCATTTTCCTCACACTTTTTTCTGAAGACCCACTTTACTCAAATAATTGACGTTTCCTTAGGTATTTTAACCATGGTCCAGACTTTATTCTTTTCGAAATCTTTTCATTCATCTTGCATGGCTTTTTTCTAATCTTTATCACCTAAAGCTTCATCAGTGCTTTTTGGATCTAATTGGGAATGGAATGCTAGATGTTGTACTTCATTCATGAAGGAACATCTATTCCTTACATTTTGATTGACATCACCAATGATATTGTCACTAGGATTATTCTTAAGAAATGACTGGTTTGGGTTTTGTAAAACCTGTTTATCAATATAGGGTAGAATGTCTTATGGGGTAAATGTTTCAGAAGTATCTTATTGAACATTTTCCTTATCAAAAGGATCTTCTAAAAAAGGTTTATAATCAGTTTTTAAAAACACCTCCAAGGATGTAGGTTGGGATGGTTCAAAAACAAAATGATCAGACTCATCAAATTTTACATGCACTGTTTTTCAACAGTACAAGTGTTTTTGTTGAATACTCTATAAGCCTTAAAAATTGTGGAGTAGTCTAAGAAAATTCCTTCATTAGATATTAGTGCAAATTTGTGTAGATTATCTTTAGTATTCAAGTTGAATACCTTGCAACCAAAAACCATGAAGTAAGATAGTCAAGTTTTTCTTCCATTCCATAACTCATAAGGAGTTTTATTTAGAAAAGGTCTAATTAAAACTCCATTTATAGTATAACAAGTAGTACATAAAACTTCTGCCAAAAAATGTATAACTATTGAATATTCACTCAACAAGGTTCTAGTTATATCTTAAAGAATTATTTTTCTTCTTTCAACTCTACCATTTTGTTGAGGAGTTCTACGTACTGAAAATATATGAGTAATAACTTTTATACTACAAAATGTTTCAAAATCAGAATTTTAAAATTGTCCTCAATGATCACTATGAATAGTTTTTAGTGGAAGTTTTTTCACATTTTTAACTCGTGCTCTGAAAAATTTGAAAAAAGAAAATGTATCAGACTTCTTTGATAGAAAATAGACCCATGTAAATCTAGTGTAATCATGAATTAGAACAAACACATATTAGTTTCCTCTAATGCTTCCATTTTGTGTTGGACCGAAAAGATCCATGTGCACCAACTGTAATGCATCAGTTGTTGAGACTTCACTGATTGATTTAAAACTATATTTATGTTACTTTCCATATTGACAAGGATCACAAACATTAGAATAATCAAATCTAAGATCCAGTAGATTCTTAACTAAACCCTTATTAGAGTGTTCGCATAGGTTCCTAAGGTTACCGTGACCTATCCTTCTATGCCATAACCAAGAATGATCTTCCATTTCACTAAGTCAAGGTATGTCTTGGCTCTTAAGGTCTTCTATGTTCAATGTGTAAACATTCTCTTGCCTGTTGGTAGAAAAAATAAATTCTTCCTTGGAATTGTGTTCTAAGAACTTATCATTCCTAAAATTCATAAGGTATTCTTCATCACAAAATTGACTTATGCTAATAATGTTGTGCTTAAGACACTTAACAAAAAAAATGTTTAGATCAATGTTTTACGAAGAAGAACAATATTACCTATACCAACAATTTCTCCCTGAGCATTATCTCCAAATGTTACTTTTCCTCCTTTCGTCTTGATAATCATTTCAAAATAGTTTTTTTATCAGTCATGTGCTGGGAACATTCACTATCCGTATACCAAGTATTGATGTTGGTAGTTCATTTATTTTCTTAAAAATAAGAAAAGAGTTAGACTTTTGGAATGCAAACTTGTTTGGATCCAATATTTTCAGATAACAAAAATTTTGGTATCCACATTTGTGTAGAGAAATATGCTTTATGAAACCCAAGAGATTGACCTTTATTCAAAGAACAATTTTTCTTCCAATGCCCACCACTTCAACACTTGGTGTAAAAAGGGGATTTAGAAGGAACAAAATATTTGTTTTTGAAAACTAGTTTATGCTGAGTATAACCTACTCCTGTAGTGTTTTTTTATGTTTAATTTTAGAATACATCTTGTCAAAATTTTCTTTCCCAGAGGTTAATTTTGCAAGTATCTTCTTTAGGGAAAAAAATCTAATTTTAGTCTATTGACTAAATTTCTATCCATAGGAATCATTTCCTTAGAGTTATATTTTTTCACAAATATTTTTTTTGAAATAGAATAATTATGATCTTTAGAATGTTCTTCCTTATCATAATTTTCTTTTTCAAGTTTTTTATAATGTTTTTATAAAAACACTTCTTTATCTTTATGATCTGAAGAATGATCTGAAATTTCATTTGTAATAATTTCTTCCCTAGTATTTGCCTTGTCTATTTTCTTAGAAAATTTAAATTTTATTTATTCAAGTAACTTGGAAAATCTAGATACTTCTTCATATGAAGGTTCTTTAAAATATAAGGATGAAGTATCTTCTTTTGAAGTACTATTTTCTGAATAGTAGTTCTTATCAAGGGATAAATTTGTTAAAGCCTCGACAGAGTGTACCTTAGCCATAAGACATGTATGTGGAAAAGATGTATTATCAATGAATAACATATTCTTATGAGATGATAAATCATATTCAAAAGATTCACTTTCTGTAGAGTCTCCATAGCTAGCACTCCAAGTAGTATTAGCTTTCAAACCTTTTGTAGCTCTAGCTTTGTAAAACTTCTTCCTATTCCATTCAGAATGCCTCTCTTTTATTTATTTATTTTTCATCAAGGGGAACTCAGTTCGTATGTGTCCACTTCATTTGCACTCATATCCTGTGACCTCTGAATCGTTCTTACCTTTCCTTTCCTTCTTTTTATACCTGGATTGCAAATTTATGTGACCAGCTATCTGGTTTATTCTTCGAGCTAGATTAGCTAACACATTCTCAAATACTTCACTCTCACTATGTTCAGATTGGATAGTAACTCTAGTGGACATGGATTTGGTTACTCTCTTAGGATTATTTGCTTTCATGTGATTTGATGTTTTAGTAAAACAAATAGTACATTTCCCATTATTCTTTTGGATGTGGTCAGCATCCCTCTTCATTCGTGTTTCATGTTGGAGAAGAGTTCCAAATAGCCCATCTAATGAAATTTGAGTGACCTTCCTATTCTCATCAATAGATGTTCACTTTGATTCCCACTCATTGTGCATAATATCAATGATCTTATCCATAAGAGCTTCATCATCTAGACCTTTCTCTCCCATATATTTTATGTTATTCACAATAGTCATAAATCTTTGTTGCATTTTGAAAATGGGTTCTCCATAAGGAAAGTTAAAACCATGATACTCAGTTCTCAACATTACTCTTCAATTCTCAATCACTTTAGATGTACCAAAATGTGTAACATCAAGTTTCTTCCATATACAGTTAGCTGTTTCACAAGATAAAATTTGGATATATATGTTCCTAGTCCTTGAACATTGTAGAGTACTGTGTACCATATAGTTTAAGTGATAATAATGATTCTCTTGGTTTGTGAAAGCACTCACTTCCTTATCAGAAATTTTATAACCTCCAGTAAGAATAAAATAGTTTTCTACTCTAGTATTCACAACCAAAGTCTGCATTCGATCTCTCTAGTATTCATAATCATTGCCACCAAAAATTGGTGGTCTTTTACGATTTAGTTTGTCGATGGAACCAAAATTTAAACCTGCCATCATTAAGAAAATCTTTCTACACAAAAACATGTTAATAACAAAATTTAGTATTCAAGGAAAATATTCCTAAGCAAGGAAAATATTGATCAATAAAAAAACTGAGCAAGAAAAACTTATATGTGAGTATAAGTTTTTCAGAGACCTCCTCTGATACCAATTTTAGGATCAAAATTATGATGTAGATGCTCAATATACAAGAGGAAGGTGAATTTTACACTTTAAAAACTTCCTTATACAAGGAAAGATCTATTTTTAACAAAGATAAACAATGAAAATTCACAATACCTCTATCACCAATTGTAGGATTGGTATAGGGTATGAAGTTACAAACTTCTAGATATATGCACATGCTTAAATCTGGAAAGTGTTTCCAAATATTTGGTTTCAGAAATATGGATCCAAAAATCTAAAATTAACCAAAGTCTACAATATGAGATTCTACCTTAATGTGTATAGTATATAAATTAATCATAGTAAAAGTGTAAGGAAATATAATAATGTTATACTTTCATTACAATACGAAATGCATGGAAAAACAAGTATAAAACTACAAGTAAAAAGATATAAATATTTTTACCAAAAGAGAATGGTATCCAACAACCTTGGATAAAGGTCCCTTGATTTATACATTCATGCAAGTCTGTCTTACCCACACCAGGGTAATCCCTCGATATGAAGATCAGAGTCTCTATCTTGATATCTCCACAAGCCCCCAACTTCAAGGTAGTTGGAAACTCTGTCTTCCTCAGCAAGGAAGCCCTCAACATCATGGTGTTGGAACCTCTATCTTCCTATCCCCAAAATCCCATGAATTTAATCACCAACATTCGGAGTCGCACAAAGCAATCTGAATGAGTAGTTCAGTATGCACAAAGCATGAAAATATTCTCTCTCTAGAAATCACCATAACTGCATGTGGTCTATAGAGTGCTCAACTTCTATTATAATCTCTTTCAAATGAGCTCCTATTTATAGGCTCGGTTGGAACGGTCGACTCCCTCCTCCAATGGTCATATTTTCCTTAAATTTTGGAGGGACCTGCACAAGTGTCACTCAACCAACGATTAGTTAGAAACAGAATGGATTACATGGTTTTATAATAAAACTTGTGTAAGGATAATGGAAACTAATGTTCGGAATGTATGCAAATAAAAGTTTGGAGTCTATACAAAATTGAATTCATAGTCTATAATAAAAGGATATTCGGATTCTGTTTTATAGGAATTCAGAACCTGAATTCTGTAAAATTCTGGAGTCTAAATTTATAAGGAAATTTGGAGTCTGGTTTCATCAGAGTTCAGAATCTGAACTTACAGAGTTTGGAGTCAAACTTTTAAAATTTCGTATTCTAACTCATAGTAGTTTGAAGTCGAACTAATAGAAGTTCAGAGTCAAACTCATAGATATTCTGTGTCGAACTCATAAATTTTCGGTGTTGAAATCATAGAAGATCGGAGACTATCCCAAACATGTTTGGAGATGAACTCATAGAAGTTTGGATTCGAACTCATAGAAGTTCGGAGTCCAGAATTCAGAGTTGAACTTTGTTAGATTTTGTATCCAGAATTCAGAATAGAACTTCACTAGTGTTTGTATCTGAAATTCAGAGTGGAACTTCATTACAGTTCACATCCAGAATTCGGAGTGGAACTTCATTACAGTTCACATCCAGAATTTGGAGTGGAACTTCGTTTTAGTTCACATCCAGAATTCGGAGTAAGACTTCATTTGAGTTCACATCCAGAATTCGGAGTAGAACTTCATTTCAGTTCACATACAGAATTCAGTTCCTAAAACAGAATGCTTGATACCATATAATTATATGATTCCGAGTTTTTGGGTATAAATCTGATTTTTATACTTAAGAAAAATATTGCTATGTATAATTAAATCTAGGTTAGGGTAAATTTCTTTAAAGAAATTTTCCTTATAGAAGTAAAATATATATTTTCTAAAATATAAGGTGTTTCTGATTTTTAAAACAAGAAATAATAGAAAAGTAATTAAGAAAACCTTATTGAATCAACATTTAATACTCCAAAAGTCATTTTACAATTACATTGTTATAGATTTCTTAACATCTAACAAAGTCTTATAACACAAATTCTTCATTTATAATATTTTTCATGTGTTCAATATGGGATTTTACATGATTTATTCAACATGAAATAATTATAAGAAGGGAGAAATTTCATTCATAATAGTTTTTTCCATTATATTCTTCCCCCTTTAAAGTTTAGTATACGTACAAAATTGAGGGTAACTCTCATTCCCTGCCTCCTCATGCTCCCATTTTGGTTCTTAATAAATATGGTTCTTCAAAAAACATTAAAAAGGTTGGTTTTCTTGGTGCATATAACCTTATCTATGTGATCTGTACCCCTTCCCAGCTACTCCTCATAAGTGATATAGTCTTCCAACTATACCATCTCGGAACATAACACATGTGAGGAATCTCATATGTACTCTATCAGGAGAGATACATGGAACATTTTATGAATTTCATACATAGTTGGTGGAAGTGAAAGCTGATATTCCTATATTCTTATGTAACCTAGGATCTCAAAGGTGCCCATGTACCTTGGGTGTAACTTCCATTTATTTCTAAATCTCATGACTCTCCTCTATGGTGATATTCAAAATATGTCTTTATCTTCGAGCATCTGAATAATCCATTTAGAATGGAAATTATTTTTGGGGTGATAGACCCTGCCCATATTCAATTCAATACTCAAAGAATGTTGCTGACTTCTCCAGAATATAAATGTAGTCTATAGATCACAATAATATATGATCAAAAGTGTAACCACATGTAGTGTCACAAATTCCTTCACATATATCCCACCATGTGGTTTAAGCTAGAAATCTTCCAAAATAGTGGTAATGTGGGTATTATTGGTGTGTTGATCCACCACAACTGATATAACATTACTTCATTTGGATGTCTTGAGGAGAATAGTGTCAATGGTCCATTGTGAAATTCTCCCATTTACTAGTGGGTGTAGACACTGGTAGAAACATAAACTTGGACTTTCACACTCCTTTAAATTTCTAACATATTAAGAACCTTGAGATATACTCTGCAATATCCTGCTTCATATAATCCCACTAGAAGTGTCCCTAGATATCATTGAACATCTTGGTACTTACAAGATGGATAGAGAATGTTGAGCTATGTGAAATTTTTTATTGATCCTTATTTATCCTAGGTGATGAAGTCACACAAGGACTCATTCAAAACCATGTCATAATATCATCATCGAAAAATAAATCATCATCGCCTCTTTTTTACTCTATTCAACTTCTTTTGTAACTCTAGATCTTACCATTATTCCTCATAAATAGTCTCTTTGATAGATGGTTGGGAAACAATTTGAGAAAGGTATAATGTATTCCATAACATAAATATTTACAAATCTATCATTTTCATATGCATGAAGATATGGTCTTTCTCAATCCCAATCAATGATAGTGTAATAGGTTCATTTCGGATAAGAGCATCAACTACATTGGTTTCCTTGACTGGATAATAGTTTGAAGAATAATCATAATCCATGGTTAACTCTAACCTTATCCTTTGATAAACGTTGATATCCTATTGTGTGAATATATACATTAGGCTCTTTTGATCAGTATATATTTCACACTTCTCACCATACAGGTAGTTTCCCCAATTTTTTAAAGATAAAATGCAATCTTCTAGCTCTGGATGATGCTTTCGATATATCTGCTTATAGATCCTGAACATTCATGGGGCATAGGCGATTACATTGCCATTTTTAATGAGTCCAGTACTCAAGAATTCCTTTTAAGAATCAATTTTATACCAAAAATAATTCTCCACATTCCAATAATGTGAGTATAAATCGAGTGATCAACCCTTTCTTTAACTCCTTGATGCGTTCCTCAACTTCTTCTTTGTAGAGAAAAATTACCCCATTTCTTATTAAAGTAATTATTAGGATATAAAATATCCAGAAATTTATCAAAAAAACATTAATATTACCCTACAATGCCATGAAAAATATGGATTTCTATGACAGAAGAGGGTCTGAGGCATTCCTCAATTTCCATTATTTTTGAAGGGTCTGCAAAACATCATTCACATATGATTATGTTTCCTACGAATGTTTCATTCTTCATCCAAGAGACAAAAATTCTCTACTTTTCTTACAATTTATTCCTGATCAATGTATCAAACACAATCCTTATATATTATTCATGATCCTACATTCTCTTGGAGTAAATGAGAATAACATCGATAAACACAACCAAAAATTTTCCAAGGTAATTTCTAAATACTATATTAATAAAATCCATGACGATTTCATTGGAATTAGTATGTTATAAGGGAATTAATAAAAACAATTTGTTTTCATACCTTATAAGAAATGAATTATTCTAAGTATCTTAATTATTCAACATCAGTTGATGATATCTAGAATGAAGATCCCACCCTGATAAGTACTGAGCTCCTCATAGTTGTTCAAAAGAGTCATATGTCCTTGTATGAGGATACTGTTTCTTTATGGTGATCTTATTTAGTTCCATATAATCAATACATATCCGAATTAATCCATAAATCTTAAAAAATAGCACATGAAGGTCCAAAATTAAAACTCATGGGTGTATAAACCCTTTGTCTAAATGATCTTGAAACCAATTCTTCATCTCCTACAATTCAATTTGGACTGTCCTATATTCTCATTCTGAGATAGAAATAGCACCATGTATGAGTTATATTGATAAATCTACCTCATGATAATAGTGAAGTTTGGGAAACTGTTCATAAAATACATCACTTTACACCCTCTTAATTGGAATTTCTCTAAGGTTCAAAGCTTCCTTGGACTCAAACTTTGGAGTGATTTATGCTTTTTACTAGTTAATAAACATCCACACAATTGAAGTATTTTCGGAAAGGGAGTTATGATCTTCCATGAATTTTATGAGGATTATAGGATGGTTCAAAATAGGAAATATTATTTCCTTTTAATGATAGTTTATGTATGCACTATATAAAGATATCCAATCCATCGTTAGTGTTGAATCAAATTACATCATGGGAAGTATCACGATGTTCACTGGTATACTATTACCACTTATTTTAATAAGAGAAGGGTCCAATAATTGGGTTGTAATGATCTAATCACTAGGTGATTTTATTGATATCACTATATCACATTTTCATGGGTTTGATTCAATAGTTATAGAAAACATGAATTATATATTTTAATATGTAGAACTAGAATCATATAATAATTTTTTCCCATTTTCAATTGATTAGGATATTTACCAAGTTAAAAATCATTTAATGGTATACTATAGCTATAATTATGGAATAATACTTGCATTGATCCTTTGGCTTGGTGGCTGATGATGCCGATTAACCATGAGGAGTCAAGGTTTAGTGAACTAGCATGAATATGTAGTTTCCTTATTCCTTAAAATTATAGCATTGTTCTATGGGTCTTTCTATCATTTTATCCACTATTTTGACTGGAATATGTATTTATATTTTACATTCAATAGCTTGGTGGATGTATCTACTAAACATATAGAATTTTCTTTTCTCATTTGAGGCAGTTCCCATGATCATTATTCCCACATTTTTGACATGTGAGTTGTTGATATTTCATCCCACCTTTTCCATGATATCCTCCATCTGGAAACTCCAACGTTTATTTGTTATCACAATATCCATGAGACCATTCTCTAAACTCCATCTATATTTTGAGATCTCATCAAACAACATCTTCCTAACTCCCAATGTATCGACTGTCTAGAGCCTTTATTTGCTATGATTTTAACCCACTAAAGAATATATCAATTTTCCAATAATTTTTTTAACCAAACATGATGTCTACCTTGGAATCCTTGATATAATATATTCATAGTGTATGAATGATTCAACTTCATTTTTTCAGCTCTATAAATTATATCTCTATATTTGTATGAAGAGTTATAGTGAAATACTTGTTATGAATCTCTATCATAAAGTATTCAAACCCTATCTCTTCAATTTCATCATTTGAATTGTTGTTCTTAATAATCACCCTGAATTGGATAGACTCTACATATATATTATTAACAACTATATTCAATTTCTCCATCTCAAAATATAGAAGTACATAAAAGATCTTATTCATTGTGTTGACCCTCCATTTTTTGGAAAGTGGATCTGATGATCCACTAAATGTTTGTTGTGATTACAACATAATGGACTCGATACCCAATTTCCCCCTCTTAGGTGAAGGAAGATATTCCCCACTTTTCAAGTTATAATTCATAGTATGAGAGATATAGGTAATAATCAACATGAAATATTTAACGTTACCTCTAAAAGAATTGGGGAATTTGTTCGGGAAATCACTACATTATCCCTCACATTGGTTCTTTTACTGGTTATCTTGGTTACAACAACATTATTAAATAGAAAAGGATAAAAAAAATAAAAGGAAACAAGTCATGAATAATTTATACATTTTTTAATTATCTTTAAATGGATATCTTGTGGGATACGTATTTTTAGTGAAGCCACATGTAATCTTACCTATACTTAGTATCACCGTATGTATTTTCACTATGGCCTTATAATACTAATTCCAATATTAACAAAATATTGACATGATTCCATCATTAGATACCCTAGTTTTTTGGAAATTATTATTACATTACATTAAAGACGATCAACATAAATTCATTACAAAACTAGGATCCAATGTTTTAATGTACTGGTAAAATTATGACCATACATAACATTTAAAAAGTAGTACATAAATATTTATTTAATAATATATTCTCAATATTCTTAGTGTTCTATGTGTTTTCCTATGTACAAGTACTCACTTTGGAATATTCATCAAATGAAGGGGTGAGATGAAATACTTGTAAGATAATAGACAGGAACAATGTTCAATATAAAAATGGGTTATCATAATCACCATCCACATAACAAAATCAGTGTATCATAATAATAATCATTTTTGGAAGAATTTAATAATGTCCTAGAATGTGGAAATGGATAAAATTGAACTACATGTATTAGGGGCTGACTACTTCACATAGTTATTAAAAAATATCGTAACACAGTTATAAATATTTCCCTTTATATCATTAGATCGATCGCATTACCCAATTCATTGGAGTTATATATATTTTTGGGCACATGAATCAAATCAAAACATTTATATTGGATATATAATTCTGGGTTCATCTGTCACATAATAACTTTTACATTGTCATGAATGACACATAGAATTTATATTAATATGGGTCATAAAATAACCCACAGAATGGATTTTATATCATTTCCTCAAAAATACACACATGAATAAAGATTGGAGTTACCAAAATAATATTAACATAATTCGTATACCAAGCAGTAATATTTACTAAGGAAGAATCAATATCATGAGAAGTAAATGTTTTGTTTTTAGAAATAATAGTTATTTTGAAAATCATTCCATTTTTCATAAAATCATATTGAAAACTTGTATATCATGAAATTAAAAGGTAGGTATAAAGAAAATATATTTATGGAAAAATAATATAAAATAAATACTTAAAATGTAGTGAATTTGGGAAACCCCAATGGAATAGGGTTGGGTTAGAAAATTCCCCTTACTATATGTCAGAGTGCTTTATTCATATTAATATCTTTGATAATCAAATTAAATTCATCATTAAAAAATACTGAACCAATTATAAATTAATATGATTTAGTATTGTTTTAGTAATTTCATATATATATTTTTTGATGAGTTATTATGTTCAATTCCATCAATGAGAGTGTTTATTTTCTTGGATTTCATGGTAAGTTCCCTATAATATTTGAATGAAAGTTTATAGAGAATGTGTATAATTATAGATAATTGAAATAATTTGTTTTTAATAAATATATATAGGTTAAAATTGTAATATATATATATTTATATTATTTTATTAATATTATTAGGTTGAAACATTATATAAAAGGTTATTCATAATCAATTATAATTTTTGGTAGTTTTATCGAACATGATAAATTATTTATTTACAGTATTTATTATTATGTTTATAAGATAACTCAAAAACATAAAAAGGTTATAAAATAAATTTTTCATTTTGTACCTACCATTATATTGTTTCTATGAGAATCCTTATAGTAGTTAATTGAAAATTAAAACACACCATTCATGATGTAGCTAAATTGACACATCAAGGGGGAGGATTTCATGTTTACAACAAAAGAGAGAGATCTGACTTTGATGACCGATAATACATTAAAATAATATAAATATAGTAAATAAATTATAATAGAGTTATCATGAAAATTTGGATGGGGTCTGTGATGAAATAATAATAAAATTAAAAGAAATTAAAAGAAAAAAAGAAAAAAAGATGATTTTACCTCTTTAAATCTCCTCTTTTAGAAATTTTTTAAGGAACATAGTCATCCAATTTTGTTCAAACAAAAACCTAATACATGTGGGGAAGGGGATTTGGAAGATATTTTCATAGATTTTTGATATGTATAGATTTTATATATGGTGTGAGAAGAAGATTTTGTGATGGGTGGTATTTATAGGGGTGGAGAGGGATGTTTCCAATTATTTTATTCATTAGATCAATATCATGGTTCAATACTATGAATAGTTTAAGAATTTTCACTATATATATTAAAATAATGAATGGTAGTATGATATTAGGGTTCCTAAATTATAAAATAAACAATAAATAGTATATTTAATTTATAATGTATATATAACATAAATACCCATATTTTAACAATCACCAAAAATTCAACTATTTCCAAATAATCAATAAAATTCAACCTAACCATTCATTATAGTTTATAATTCCAAAACGAATTCTATTTTATGAAAATAATTCTATAAAATTTAGATTTTATATTTTTAATTAAAATCATCATTTATTAAAAAAAATTAAAACTATATCTTATTTTATGACACTTTCAAAAATTAACAAAGGTATCGAAAAATAACTTCTAATCATAATAAAACAAAATATTAATTTATGAGAGGATTTCATGAAAACTAGTTTTTCAAAAAAATAATTATATTAATTAAAAAAAATTAATTAAATATTTATGACTAATAAATATACCAATGCATAATTTATCATTTTAAAATATTTATTTACTTATTTAACGATAAAATCATATTATATTTTTATTCATAATATACCAAAATATATTTTATTCATTAAATTGTTGTAACTATTCGTTGGTCCGATTCAATATTCATAAGTGTCATATAAGTAATCCAAATTTCATGTTACTTTTCCATTGTTATAGGATTAATAACTCATGTAAGTACATCATATAAAATTCTTTCATCATTTAGAATGTTTTTATTGTTTTTTGTATGTGATTTTATGTTATTTTTACTATATTAAATTAGAATAAAAGGGATAAATTTCATTGATAAATATTTGGGTATTTATAATCCCAAATAAAATTCATGGGAAACCACACACATTAATAAATCAATCGAAGTGGTATTTAGCTCGAGTCAACAATCGGGGTTGGAACCTAGAACATTCTACATGCCATTCCTAGAGAATTGTGACTCACGATTTTCATACATACTTATTTCACATTTTATGATGAATATAATATATATTTAAAAATTATTCAACAAAAAATGTAATGGTATAGTATCATTGGAATATAGTTATATACGATTATTATTTCATGAACGTTATTCAAAATCACCCATAAAGATCTTCTAATTTAGTAAACATCATAGGCATACACTACATAAACATTTGTTGTTAATTTGGGGAAAGGAAAAAAATGGTGATTTATAAGTATTAGTTTGTTCATATATGGGAAATATTAATTTATGAGTATAGTAATGAATTTAATATTCATATGGGAATAAAATCATCAACAAAACTGAATGGGTTCAAACCAAATCAGTCAAATATCCAAAAATTTATTCATTGAATAAAAAATTATAATTTCATAAGCATGTAACAAAAGAGTAAGAAATCATCATAAATCAATAATTAACTATATGATAATTTCATATAAGTGGGGAACCATAATATGTATATATTATTTTTAATATTTCAAGTATGATTACCAAGATGATTAAATCACTATGGATTGGGTATCCCTATCGATTTCCCAAAACATAACATATAAGGAATCCTCTCATGTTTCCAATAGTGGATCAAGAACATTGAGTTTATTCTAATAGTGGATCAAAAACATCATAATATTACCCATAGAATATCAATTACTATAACATATTTTATATCATTATCCTAGTATATACAAATCTTTTCCCAATGCATTTGATGGAGATATAGGTCAAACACATAATATGATGAAAATAACATGTATGTGTTCTACAAGAGAATAAAGAATTTATTATATCAGAACCCAGGAAGATAAATGGGATTCAAAAACAAATCATCATGGTGTAAGTTATGAAAAAGGCACATGTTTCATAATAATTTATTCTTTGAATTATATAGTAATCCATGGAAAATTAACAAGTCTAAAAAACATTTAATTTTTTTTCATAGTGTATCAAATATAAGAGGAACATTATATATAAAAATATTGTAAATATAATTTTAATACATTTATAAAATTAATATGTATTGATTCATTGGATCATATCCCTATTAAATCATAATTTACACTAATGGTTGTTGTCATTGATGAATATAAATGACCAAAAAGGTCACTAAAAATTCATTAGAAAATTATCATTTTTCTTTTGAAATTAAAATTTTAAAATATAAATATTTCAAGAATATAAATGAAAAATTTTCATTATAAATTTACCATGAAATCATATGGATTACAATTTAAAAAATTCAGTTGTAATGATGATGAAAAATACAATTCATATCGAACCTGATAAAATAAATATTCCTTTCAACATTTTTGTAAAGAGTTTATAGTAACCTTCTATTCAAACATTATTAATATTTATTTTGATCCATTTTCAAAAAATTAAGTCATGGTTTAAAATAAAAATAAATAATCATTTTTGAATATTAATAATGAATTTTTTAAGAATTGTATATGTATAAGGAATGGTTTTTCCAACCAAATAGAGAAATGGCAATGATTTTCCATAAAACATTTGTTAGTCTCCAAGGTAATTAATGATAAGAAAATGAAAGGAATACATGATATATAAGGAAATAAAATGGTTAGAATATAAGTAACATGTTCATGAGAGGTATATCATTATATATAATCACTACAAATTTAATAATAAATAATCCCAACAAACAAAGGGTTTGTAACATAAAACCATTATAACATTGGTAAATTTGGTGTCATAAGACTCATGAAAGAGAAATTCATATATATAAATGTATACCCCATTATATTCCTATTAATAATTATAAAAAACATTCATATTTAATATATAAATTGCATAATTTGATCATGTGGTAAATATAACAAGTGTCTCATTTTAATAAAAGTGACATGAAAATCAATTACATACTTTAGTAAATTTTGGATCATGATCCCCATAAACAAATAAATTAAAAATAAAATATAAATATGATTAGAGTAATTAAATTCATGATTTAAAATTCCATTGTGATTTATAAAAACTTCATAAAATAATATTGGTTCAAAACATAACATATTTCCAAAAGAGAAAAATTTGAGAGAAAAATCCCTTCCATAAATTATGAAATTTATTCATACACACATGCATATCATGTATAAAAATAATAGGGTGATTATATATATATATATTGAGAACCATATAAAAATATATCACACGATATATAATTTACATATGATATTTTATTACCGTTTTATTATAAATTCGTTGTTAAAATCACGTTTAAAGTAATAATTTCTTAATTTTTCATGTCTATTTGGTTTTAGTATTCTCATTACATTAATAATGATAATGGTTATATAATTTATATAAATTTATTAATGATATAAATATAATATATATTCATTATATATGTTTTTATTGTTATCTACTAAAAGTTGCGATATAGAATGAATTACATTGTTCATAGTGATAATAAGTCATATGTATACGTGAATGCAATATCAATTATCTCAATGGATGGAATGACTTATAAGAAAATGTTAATTAGAATTTATATTATAATTTTTATCTCAAATATATCATATATATATATTAACTATATTCTTATTACTGTCTGAGTCAAAATATATTGAAAAACACATCACATTGGTCTGTAGAGGTGGTTGTCCACATGTACACAGGAGCGATGTTACCCTTTTACATTAGATTATAAGGTAAGATAGTATATATAGCTATAAAATTAATTGAGTATAAAAATATCATAAATATAATATAAATATGTTTAATTGATCATTATATAAATCTATTAGAAGTGGGGGTGGAAACGAACTACATCGGTCTGTTAGGCGGTAGTCCTCTATCACATGATCACTAGTTTCATTTCCCATTTTATATAAGGGGAGATGGATATAGGATATTAAATTTAAATAAATAAAATTGGCATATCATATATACAAATTCTATTATATCACCATTTTTGGATAATATTTGAAGGCAGTATACATAGAAACAAAATTGAAAATCTGGGTTAAGAATGATACTTCTTCTTTGAACTAACTCATTAGCTTAACCTCATAAATAATTCGTATGACGATTTTGTAGTCGAAAGTGGAATCTATGATGTAGTGAGTGAAAAAAGGAAACTATTTATTCCAGGATTTTATCAACCAAATTGTTTTTGGATTGTGGTGAAGTGAGGCAATTGAATGTCCTTTTATGTGTGGGGAAATCAATGGACATTGAATTAGAAATAATTTTCTAGAAATAATCCAATATAACTTTGTCATTCACAAGTTAAATACATGAAAATAACCATATATTATATTTTGGTAATTGATAAAAATTAGATATTAACATAATATATTATTTTTCTATGTATTGTGGTAAAAATTAACCTTACCTTTTTGTTTAACCCTCAATAAACCTATCTGAACCTTGATTGAAGTATTTATTTTATTTATATTTTATATTTTTTTTTTCTAAAAAGTAATTATGTTTGGATTATTATGTAATTTTATTTATTATAACAACTTATAAGCAATCAATTTTATCAAAATAAATTCATATATGTTGTTGATTTTTTTTAAATTATACAGGTATACATGATGAAGATTCAATATTACAATGAAAATGTATATTTATGTATAAAATTTTTCATGTAAAAAATAAATATAAACTTAATTTAAATGATATAATTTGGATTAATAATAATATTATTGACCTAATTTTATGACTAAAACATCCTTATAATATAAAATTATCATTATAAATAATATAATCCAAAATTATAAAATTATTATTTTTCAATAGTCATTGAAAAATTATTATTTTCTAAAAATTATAAACAATTTACTATATGATAATTGAGAAATTAGTATTTAAAAAATTAAATTAAATTTTTGAAATTATGTTTCTAAATTTGTGAACAATCAGTTGTAAAATAAGTGTACAAAACTAAGTGAATTAACAATTTTTTATAAAATATACATTTTTAATATATAAAAATAGTTTATCCTTGTCCAATGATTTAAAAAATATTAGATGATTTATAAAATTTTTTCTCAAGTATATAATATATAAATTTAATTAATAGAATTAAAAAAATATTGACCAATATAATTTATTTATATAAAAGCATATCATGCATATAAAAATAGTTTCTAAAATAAATATTTAATTTACTTTCAAATAATAATAATTTAAATATATAATAAATTAAAAACAAATGAATTTATTTTAATCCTGCATAAACCATATTCTATTAATAACTTAGGTATAACTATTCATACCTTCCAATTTAACAACTAGTTTATAATGGTCATGTTTCGGTATAAAAATAAGTGGTATATTAGGGTTCACTTAACCTTGGTGTTTCATGTAACACAATCTATCACGAAATTAGATTTATTTTCAAAACTTATTCCATAAAATATACATGAGTTTCATTATAATCCTTTAATAAATTGTTTACTTTTGATTTAAACTAGTTCTATTTGTGTTTGAAATTTGAAAAATAATTTGTGGAAATTCCACATAAAAAGGGCCTATAAAATTTCTTATTGAAAAGGGGGAAGAGAAATATCATATTTTTAATTGATAAAATACAATACGTTTAAAAATAGTATAGCATTAGTGGGATGATAAAATATGTACATAAATGTTAATAATAACACCCATGGATTAGTTGAGAGAAATATAGAACATGGTCTTGAGGAAGTTAAATACCACAAAACCGTAAATCTATGATGAGTTCAAAGACCATTGAATCATCATAAATGAATGGATTAAGTTGAAATTGTTTCCTATTGATCATTTTTCAATATTTGATTGAATTTTTTATTTCAATATAGAGAACATAAGATACTATACTTACATATTTTCTATCTATTTCATAAATAAAATATCATAATTTGGATGTTCTTCAATCAATTTCCACTTCATCCCTTACTCAACGAAATAAAAAATAATTATTAATGCCTAAAGTAATAAATCATTAAACGATATATAGAATAATTATATTCCATTTATTCAATAAATATATATCTTCAAAACCAAAATGGTGAGAATAAGATTTAAAATATGGAAAAATATTTATATGATGTAATAATGAATTAATCTCTATAATTAAATTTTTATGTCTCCAAGGGAATTACTGATCCCCATGGTTTGGATAAAGTTCATTGGTTTCATGAATAAAGGTTGTTAATGATTTAACTAAATATATAATATTAAAACATCAAACATAGGATAATAAAATGAATCTGAATTCATTAAACCAGACAATCCTTTATAAAAATTATTAATTGAATTAAATTATTTTATACAATTACCAATGTCTATCACAAAGGGATAAATCAAAAAATTACAGCCCACAAACCACCTCATCACAAGGGGACATCACCCCCAAGACATCACCACAACACTGCTCCATAAAAAGAGGCTAACAACCCAAACCACCATTACCAATTTCCATTACCTTAAATGTGTCAAAAATTATCAAATATACTTATAGAAATAGGTGTAAGTATTGTGTGATCGAATTATTAATTAGATTCCAACCAAAAAGTTTCCATGTGATAAATTTTTTTAGACAAAAAGATTGCACATTTTTTTAGATAAGAAAGTATAATAACATTTTCTAGAAGATGCAACTGTCAAATAAAAATATTTTTCAAGAGGGGTAATTTAAAGAATGATCACTTTTAAATAAAACACACATGATTCCGAATTTTCTAGAAAAAACACACCATATTCCTATTGTATGTAATATAAATCCAATAAGCACTAGTCACGGGACTACCCATAAGCACTAGATAGTTTTGGGGCCATATGTACATCCTACCTTGGTGTAAAAGTAATAATAACACATATATGTATCATTCACAATCCACTATGAGGGGAAATTTAAATGGCCCTTTGGTCCCCAAGAATTATAATAGTTTAGTTAGTGTTGTCATAGTAAATGTTAATACGTGAAACAGGGATGAAACCACTACTATATCACGATAATTCTAGTCCTAGTCTACCATCCTAGATAACCATGTTTCCCTCTCTACACTAAATCGTGTTACACATGTTATAAAATACATTTTTCACAAGATGATTCAATTTACAAATCATAGAAACAAAAAAATCCCACACACATATCACATATTCCCTCATTTCAAGTTCAAATTGATTTTAACATCACGCTCACACTATAAAATCCCATAAACCTATCTCACACAATTCTCAAAATATAATAAATCATTTAAAAAATTTATACAACATAATCATAGTGTTTGAAACAAAAAAATCATCATGTAATCTTTAAAAACAAAAATTTAAGAACATATAGCCACTAAAACTGTGGACAAACATGTTTTCTCCCTTTAAATGACTCAATAAATCATTTAAAATTTACATGAAACACATTCAAGGAGTATATCTCAGTTTTTCAAATAAAACACATTCACAAACAATATTTCAATTACAAAATCACATCAAGACCCTGCCAACCTTAAATTTAAATCCCTAGAAACATTTAATAAATCACTACAATATGTTATAAAATGATCTCAAAAGATAATAAAAGAGATACACATGAAAAACACACAAAATTTCAAGAAAAAATCAATATTTAAAATTCAAAATATAACAAATTCCACCAAAAATGGTTTTTGCATCACACGAAACATATGAGGAACACAATAAATAAATCAATTAAGAAATTAATACTCATCAAATAATTATTTCACATGGAATCACCTACCATAGATTTCAAAAACCCCTAATCATTGTGAGAAACTTCAACCTCACCAATGCCGCACTATAAGGGAATGAAAATGAACCTATTCCAATAAGATTGTACCCAAAACCCCAGGGTTAAACCATAAGGACAAAAACATAAGTACATGAAACATATAACACCAATAAATAGTTGGATAAACACTATGGGGAAGGATGAGACTTTGGAGAAACTCACATACCTGCATGATTGTGATGTTTCCCCACCACCCCTCCCCTTCAAAAATGAGTTTTATGGGAGCTTGAGGAATCATGGAGACCTCTCATACTGTTAGGGTAAAATTGGGGATGAAAGGGGCACACTAGGGTTAATACTAAAACATAAAAATATGAATCATATATGTTTTTTAATGACTAAGACATTTTGAATGGTTTAGATGCATGGTTTATTAAACCATGTGGACAAACCCTGTGACCTTTTCATTCCATCAAAAAACACTTCATTTTGCTCCAAATTCATGGGGGAACTCGGCGAAATTCAAGGGCAGCTCGGGTGGGGGTGTCAATTGTAACCTTTTGAGGGAAATATAGGGGAAGGAAGGTAAGAATATATGCCTTAAATTTCAAATCAATCACACCCAGTTCTCGATGAAATTTACAAGAACTGGAATGAAGTAAATACTAAAAACCCAGGTCTAACAATTCTCATCACTATAAATATTTCCACCACTGAAAAGGGAAAACAGTCATATGGAAAAAAACCCAATACTATTTACCATTTCAAGGGGGGGGTTTATAATAAAATGGAAACAAGGACCCTACGAGTATGAAATGAGGTAACTGAGCTAACTTGAGAGGCCAAGACAAACTCCCCCGGTATGGGTCAGCAACACATAAATTCAAAAACAACTACAATTCATAAAACAATGGAAAAGACACTCTCACCAACAAAAAAAATACACCACTTTATTGAAATTTTCATTTATAATCAAACCAAATCCCAAAAAAACAAATTAACCACTACCTAATGAATCTCAAGTAATTTACCTAAAACAAACAATGAATTCAAACGAGGATACCGAATCCTTACTTCAATGAAACTATTGGGAATTATCCAATCCCAATGTTTACCCAAGGATGATGATGGTGGTTAGATATCTCCAAACAAGAATATCTACCACCAAGAAAACCCTGAGAACAAAATTGAGTGACTGATATGGGGAGACCCACACATACACCCCACTATAAGAGACATCTTAATTTACTGAGATAGATTCCGGAAACCAACAGGGGGATTCTTGAATAGACCTCCCACAAAAATTGATAGAATAACTTTAGATTACTTCCAAAATAACCTAACTTAGACCCATGTTGTGTCTCCTGACCATAAGAACCAACGGTCATAACTAACTACAACAAGATGACACAAAAAAGAACCCATAATACACAATCCCCACATAAGGGGGGGGTGTCAATAAACTAAACCCCAAACAACAAGGACATTATACGGATCACTACTCCCAAGAACAATATCATCCTTAGATTTGTCTAATAATAACTGAGATTGAAAAGTTCCTACAATTGTATTCATACATGAACAACTCTACAGGGAGTTTCACCCACAAGGGTTCAAGAATTGGTTTTTTGATAAGAAAATACCACCCATCCTACATATAAACAAGGATAGAATTTTTCACCAACACGTATTAGAACATCGAGTAATAGGGTCTGCATGTCACTTTCCACAACATGTGACCACTTGAAATGAAACATCCACATCAAAATATAATATTATCCCCACATCCCACACCAATGACCGAAATTAAACAATGATCCTTTACATCCTTGGGTTTTTCTAACTATATACCAACTTCACTCTAGGACCTATGACTGGAGCTCAGATGATTGAAGCATCTTCTTCCTCGAATTCAGGTTCTAAAACCCCCGAACAAAACATCTTCTTCTGGTGCTAGAAGCAACTATACCACAATCCACCAATATAAACTGATCACAACACATCCTAGAAACCACATACCATTTAATGAATCCTTCACCAATAAAGGGACATAAAAGATACACATGCATCACCTTGTTCACCTTGAATAACAAATTGTTAATGTAATAATACACAGAAGACACCTTCACTCAGAATAAGTAATTAATAGACTCCCAGATGAGATACACACTTTCATTTAAGAAGAATCCCTCAAATGGTTATGAAAAATCAACATATTATTCAAAAAATAAAACACAACACAACAACACACCGCCAAACATGACCCTTTCTAGTGAAAAAGACATACTAGGAGTGGAGGCCTGAATAGAGTTCCAAGTTGCATGGGATGACCACAAGATACCATAATAGCCTCCAATTACCAGATTTACCCCAATGGTGGCTAACATTGTAACACCCCGAGATTTTATGAAAAATATTCTTTTTAATTACATCAATGTCTTGTGTTGTATGCTACACCAAAAGGTGCTTGCACAACATGCATCCCTGACTTGTCTTTCATTACACGCAATAATGAACTTCCTCGATACCGTGTGTAGTACGCAATACCGAGTTTCACTAAATGATATATTATTATAATATTATTCTGAACTAGCCGTTATGAATATTAATACCCACTTTGTGAAATATTATAAACATTATCTTCTAAAATGGACATCATTCTTTGATTCCGAATATCGAAATTAGCTTAGGGTGAAATTTTGGTACTTTTCGGATAACATTCATATTCTGATGAATAGTTAAAATTACTAAATTTTAATTAAAATAAAAAATTTTAATCGAAATAATTAATAGTTATAAATTATTAATTTGAGTGGTTTTAAAGTACATTTAGAATATATTTTTACCATTTAATACAATTTTGGTCATTGGATGTAATTTCACATTTAAACCAGACATAAACAAGTGTCAATCTTTTGATGATTATTATCTCTTAAAAACACACTATTTGTTTTGACGATGGGAATTAATTTTTAAATTAATTAATGAAACTGATATGTTTTGAATTTGGTAAAATAGACATCATTTTTGAATTCATAATATCAAATATATCTTAGGCTTAATTTTTGGTATTTTTCTAGAAACGTTCATTTTTTGATGAATAGTGAAACCACTAAGTGGTAGTTAAAAAACTGAATTTTTCATAAATCTTAATTTTACCGCTTCTGTGAGTGGAATTTTGAAAATCTGAGAGACACGGTTAATATTAAGGACTAAAATGTGGTTCAATGAGATGAAAATAATTTTTGGTGAATAGTAACTTTTTACTTTTTTTTACCACAGTTAAAAGTAAATAGGGTAATTAATAGTAAAATTGATATTATTATTACCCTATCAAATGTCCTAATTCTATTGGATATGATTAATTCGACCAAAAACAATATTAGGAATAAAATCGGACCATTTTTCCCCACTTGGATTAGATTTGGACATTTATTATTAATTTATTTAAAAAATGGTTAAAATAGTTAAAATCAAAGTTTAATAACTACATCAATTTTAACATAGGGTTATACATAAGATAAATTCGACATTAAATATTCATTATAAAGCTAAAAAGATTTCATACATAATTTTGTTTTATTTATAATTTTTAGACATTATATAATTTAACTTATTTAGGACACAATGATGATGCAGTAATATTGACATAATTGATGTTATAAATACCCAAATAAATGTAATTTGAGACTTTTTATGAATCCCACTAATTTTATAGGGTAATATGTCATGTTATTAATGATTTAGTTATCTTTTTTCTAACTAATCATTATGTTATGATTTTCACAAAAATCAATTACCGAATAGTGTCAAAATTGACATAAAATAGTTTTTAAAACAAATATTATATTATTAATTGTTATATTATTCCAGAAATTCTAATATTCGGTCAAATGAAATAGATAACGTTATATATATTAATAATAAACAACTTGGGGTTCTTTTGGATTGTTATAGTATGTTTATTAACCTTATAGTTTAAGAAAACAAGAAGACACGGTAAAAGTAAAATTATTTAACTTACGGATAAATATAAATGATAAGGTTAAAATAGAAACCTAAACTTGTCTAAATTATATTGAATGAGAGGATCTAAACCCATACCCACCTTATCTTCTATATAACTCAATTTTGAGCTATTAAAAACCGAATATGACTTTATAATAAAATAATATTTTTAGTTTTTCCAAAGGTGCCCCACTCCTCCCTTATAAAAGGGAACCTCCTCCCTCACTTCCTTACAACACATTGAGCCTTCAAGCTCATCCAACCCATGAGAATTATCTTCTCCACTTCCATAGAAAAATCCTAGAGGTTATGGTCTTCTTCAAAGAACAATTTTAGTGCCCTAAGAGGAGGTATCAATGAGGCACTTCCAAGAAGAGGTAATGTCCGTTACCGATTCATTCAACATTATTTCTTCTTCCACTTATTATTCGTTATTTGTTTCATTATGAAGTAATAACATCAATATCACTCATATAATGATATGTTATTATAAGTATGAAACAACCCTATTTCACCATCTATCCATCCTATGGAAAACGAAATCACCGCGCGTGCGTACGTACGGAATACCGTCTCCACGTTGTGGTGTAATCTCTTTTCCACAAACACCTTACATGGATGGGTATAATGGTGAAAGTAATTAATATATATGATTTTTGTAAAGTGATATTGATTCTGTAATATTATACATACACCTTAATACAATTATACAATCATAGGAATGATATCATCGCTCGTGCGTTCGTACGGAATACCGTCTCCATGACGCGATGAGATTCACTCTCCATGATAACCGTTCAAGAATGATTATAAAGTATATACAATAAGTAATAATTTAATAAATGAAATAATAATGCTACTTGATTTATGTAAATATATATTTATGTCATCTACTTAATTCCATTAAATTCAATAAGGAAACGAAAACATCGTTCATGCGTATGTACGGCCTACTGTCTCTATGAACGTTGTATTTCATTCCATTTATCGATCCGTTATATATATGTATATTCTGAATATATATTATATATAAATCATGATTTAAATTCTGGATGTAATTTATGCTGATCTATGTAATCATATGAATAATTACAAGTTAAAACACGAACGGCAAATGAGACGATTTTACCCAAAACACTTCTTTAACATGAATTTACAAAAGAACGGGTAATATAAAGTCATAAGTGAACCATATATGATATAATAACAATGAATACGATTCTATAATAAGTCAATGACATTATTTAAATAATTATACAGGAGGTTTGGTTACGTATGAAGCATATCGGACCTAAGGTACGGGATAATTTTGCAAATCTCATTTTTATCCGAGATTGCTTATACGTAAGTATTTACTAGGGTTACGTTTATCATCCATGACCATGTTTTCTATAGCTGATTTCATTAAATGTTTACTATTCTTCCATGAAATTTTAAAGTCATTTTTACCCTTTATTGAAATTTTACCACATTTTATGGATGCAATCTTTCCATTGGTTACCATATGATGTACTTTTTGAATTTTTCGACAAAAGTACGAGGAGAATGTTATTGTTAACTTATATGGCGTGAACAGATTTTTATGGTTTCATAAAGCCTTATTTTCATGAAGCTTCCTCCAAAATATTTCATGAATATTTTAAACAAAATTATTTTCTTTTAAAATTGCATGAGATTTTGTGAAAAGAAAATTATTTTGAAAATGAAAGGATATTTTCCTCAAGAAATCATTTCAAGTGTTTTATCAAAACCATTTTTCATCTAAGATGACATTATTTCATATGTGTTTGTTTCAAGTATCATGTATCTATGATTTACATGGTTTCACTTTTCTTATGATGAAATGTTATCCAAATTTTTTGTATGGATTGCATTATGATGGAATGATGTTTATGAAAACCATTTTATTCTTGGGTTACGATGAATGATTTATGATTATATTGCGTCACAAGAAAGAATGATTTCAATATGAAATGGGTGGGACCTATATCTCCCTCCAATTCATTGGGTAAAGATTTATATCTCATGAGATAGACATGGCTGGAATGACAAGTTAAACCGGTTCAGTAATACAAGACTGGAACGAGGAGTGAAATCGATTCAGAAAGGGACTTTGTCCACTAAGATGGTCTTTGTAGCAATGCCTTGGATACTAGGAAAATAATATCATGTGATTAATGGTTTCCACAATTACTTTTTTTATTCCCATGCTATTTTATCATGATTGATGTTCCCTTATGATATATGCCTTACGTACTTCCAAGATTCATGTCTTCGCTCAAGATTTTGATGTTTAGATTTTATGATCATGATTTTTCATTGAAATGTTTATGGATTGTTTTATGTTCACTATGTTTACCCTTACTGGGAATTTAAGCTCACCCCTTTTAGGTTTTCTTTTCCCCACGGTATAATGAATGGTTTTAGGTAAGAAAAAAAGGTAAGATCCTTATTGGGAGATGTTGAAGATCTTTCACCACGATTAGAAGATTTTATTCCGAGTATCCAAAGACACTAAACTATTACAGTCCTTGTGTGTCTATTTTTTTTATGTACTAAGTATTCTGAAAAAGTAATGTAATTTCCATGTACTTCAAGCTTCGGGTATCTAAAGTTGGTATCAGAGGAAAGGTTTAGTCAACCTTTGGAAACTAGGATGCGAGAACTTTAGTGAGATCCCTTGAGATATTTCTAAGGTATGTCTTGGGATGTCTCTAAGTTTAAGTATAAGTATAGGTTATAGTCATATAATTATGGTAACGATATTAGATTAAACCTAAGATGTTAGATATTGAAGTTACTCACCCATTATTATGATTTTTTCCTCTCACACTATTCTTTTTGGGTTTTAGAAAATGGCTATAAACAAAATGATTCACGATAATGGAGGATATGATAGACAATGGAATGATATTATTCATGAGAAACCAAATGAAATGGGATTTGGAAGTCCAAACATCATTATTATGCCGAATCAGCAATCTCATAATATGATCAATAAACTCAAATTTGGTAAGTTTCCTGACTCCGCTAATAAGAGAAATATGGAGTTTCATGATGATCATAGAGGAAAGAATGTTCAATTTCTCCTATGTAAATCATGTGGGAAGAGGCATCAAGGAGAATGTTTCAAAGAACTGGAAGATGATTTGGGTGCTGAAAAGAAGGACATAAAGCTAGTAAGAACAAAGGAAAAGGTTTAGTTAACACCATGGATGAGGATAATGGTATTGCTACGACATCAACAATGTTTAAATGTTTTAAATGTGGAATGTATGGGCTTTATGCACACCAATTCCCTAAGGTAAAGTCTCATGAAGAGAATCAGTATGGTCATATGGGTAATATTTATGTTGATGATGATGAAGATACTACAAATGATATGTGAGAGGAAAGAATGGTTGAAGCTCGGTCAATGGTATAAGAAGGTAGTGGAATGATTACATGTTTATCAAGTGTAATGTTGTATATGTAATCTCATGGTACTATGGAATAAAAATACATCTAAGGATTGTTACCCTGTTGTCTTTCCTTAAGTTTTTAATGTGTGTAATGAATGGTTCCAGTATTTTTGGAAAGAAGATGATATGTGAATAATGAAGGGATAAGGAGAAAATTAAATTTTTGATAGTATTCAGGAGCTCATGACTGATATAAGGAGAAGGTTATATCATGGTTTCAGTATATGGAATTTTTGGATTTTGGTGTGTGGAATGAGTTAACTTTTGAAAGCAGTCATGTTTTCACTAAGGTTTAATGGGTATTCATTTTTTAAGAGAATACATTATTAAGGTATTCACATGATTGGAATGTGACCAAAATGATATATGGGGGATAAATGATTGTTGTTTGATGACATTTCAAGTAATAGTTTTCTTTATACTATGAGCTTGGACCGAAGTATTTTAGATAAAGATGGGAATGGATTATGTTGGACATATGCTAGTATTGTTTAAGGATAAAACGTTTTTTGATATTATTGATGGGATGATATAGTAATTTAGTTTTAGAAAAAGGAAAACCTGCAGGAAGGGCGACAGCCCATCGCGTCGGACAAGGCTGCGGGAATCGAACCCACAACCGAAGTGCGACTGGCCTTTATCGCCAACCACTGGCCTACAGGAAGTCCCTGTTTAGTAGAAACTAGTTTATTATATTAAGCGGTATGATATATGAAATATAAGTCCATTTTAAGAACCATATATGATTAGTCTCACTATTGATGGACTTATGTATATTTAATAACTTTTTCTATCCTTTTGTGTGAGACAGATGGAATGACCCATCATTCAATCACATGATCTGCTAACACTTCACGAATAACAAATTCAACTTCATTTCCTTAATAGATGAAGTGGAAATTGTTCAAGGCATGAACAATAGTGTGATTGTACCAAAATAATATAAGTATTTATTCTAATTCAAATTCGTCAACTTTGGGGAAATGATCTTGAAAAAGAAAAATGCCGTCCTAGTACCCTTATTTCCGATGAATCACATGGTACACTAGATCATCACAAATTTTTTTCTTTGTGATTGTTGGATTTTTCATAGCCATGTTCTCTACCACTCTCCATCAGAACTTCGTGGTTAGATTCTTCTCCCATAACCATTTTTTCACCTATGTTCTCCTATGTGAAAACCAAGTTAATTTGGGTAACCATTACATTTCATAATATTGTTTTTAAAGCCAAGTTTCATTATTCCTTTTTACAATGTGGGATTCTATTAAAGAAACTTTAGAGTAGTAAACCATTTATAACCCCGACGAATTTCGAGGGCGAAATTCATTTTAAGGGGTGTAGAATGTAACACCCTGAGATTTTATGAAAAATATTCTTTTTAATTTCATTAATGTCTTGTGTTGTATGATACAAAAAAAAAGAGCTTGCACCACACGCATACCTGACTTTTCTTGCATTACACGTAATAAAGACCTTCCTCGATAGTTTGTGTAGTACTCAATAACGAGTTTCACTAAACGAGATATTATTATAATATTATTATAATATTATTATGAACTAGCCATTATGAATATTAATACCCACTTTTTGAAATTTTATAAATTTTATCATTCAAAATGGACTTCATTTTTGGATTCGAAATATCGAAATTATCTTAGGTTGAAATTTTTGTACTTTTCAGATAACTTTTATATTCTGATGAATAGTGAAAATTACTAAATTTTAATTAAAAACAACTATTTTAATCGAAATAATTAATAGTGATAAATTATTAATTTGAGTGGTTTTAAAGTATATTTAGAATATATATTTTTACCATTTAATATAATGTTGGACATTGGATGTAATTTCACATTTAAACTAGACATAAATAAGTGTCATTCTTTTGATAGTTATTATCTCTTAAAAACACGCTATTTGTTTTGACAATGGGAATTACTTTTTAAATTAATTAATGCAAATGATATGTTTTGAATTTGGTAAAATATACATCATTTTTGAATTCATAATATCAAATATATCTTAGTCCTAATTTTTGGTATTTTTCTGGAATCTTTCATTTTTTTGATTAATAGTGAAACCACTAAGTGGTAGTTAAAAAACTGAATTTTTCATAAAACATAATTTTACCGCTTCTGTGAGTAGAATTTCGAAAATCCAAGACACATGGTTAATATTAAGGACTAAAATGTAGACCAATGAGATGAAAATAATTTTTTGTGAATAGTAACTTTTTACTTTTTTGGAAATTAAGATTAGTGTTTATTTCTCTCAAGGAATGTCCTTTTGGGGGATCATTAGATCTTGTACAAAACATTTTGGTTTTGATTAATCTCTACAAAAAATGTAAATATATAGTTCATCCTGCATAGATCATGGGTTTCATTAGAAGTTTATCCTAGCTCTTCCAGTGTGACCAAGTCTTCTTGTATACTCATCGTTTAAAAAAATGAGTTAGTGGTGGAAATTTATTATAGAATGAAACTCTACTTAAAATGTATTTATATATCTTTATATTCTTATTCAATATCATAAATAATTCCTCATCCTTATGTAATGTAACTTAAAACAAAAAAATGTTGTCCATTTACTTTACTAGAAGGAGACTAATGGTTGTTTGTCCCAACACAAGTTTGTGGTTTTCTTATTGTTAACTTTCTCCGGATCATGATTTCTATCCCTCTCTATCAGAACATGACACATAGTTTATCATCCATATCCATGTTTTCCTACATTGAATCCGAGTATGGGTTATCTTGGTTGACCTTTATACCTCTCTTTCTTTCTTTTAAAGTGATAGTTTTATCGACTCTTTTTCTGATGTGGGACTTTCTATTATATTCCCAAGCACAATTTTAAAAATTGCGAGGACGCAATTTATTGAAGTATGGGAGAATGTAATACCCCAAGCTTCCATGGTACGTTTCCCTTAGAATAATGCAATGGCGTGCATTGTACGCAACTTCGAGATTCTAACACACCACAACCAATCAAACTAGCCGTTATAAATAGTAATACCTAATTATTGAAATTTTATAAATTTTATCTCCCAAAATGGACTTCATTTTTGGATTCATAATATTGAATTTATCCTAGAGTGAAATTTTGGAACTTTTCAGAAAAAACTTATATTTTGATGAATAGTGAAAATTACTAAATTTTAATTAAAAACATATTTTTAAATCAAAATAATTTATAGTGATAAATTATATTATTAAGTGGTTTTAAACTATAATTAGAATATATTTTTACAATTTTATCCAATGGTGTTCATTAGAATTAATTTCACATTGAAATTGGACCTAAACAATTGTCAATCTTTTGATATATATTGTTTCTTAAAAAACGCTATTTGTTGTGACAGCGGGAATTAATTATAAAATTAATTAATGCAACTTATATGTTTTGAATTTTGTAAAATAGACATCATTTTTTAATTCATAATATCAATTATATCTTAGGGTGAAATTTTTGCATTGTTTAGAAAAACATCAATTTTTGATGAATAGTGAAACTACTATGTGGTAGTTAAAAAAACAGAATTTTTCATAAAACTTAATTTTACCACTTTTGTGAATGTAATTTCTAAAATCCGAGAGACATGGTTAATTTCAATAAGTAAAATGTGGTTCAATGAGACGTAAATAATTTTTGGTGAATATTAACTTTTTATTTTTATTTACCACGGTTAAAAGTAAATAGGGTAGTTAAGGGTAAAAATGATATTAATATTACTCTAAAACATGTCCTAATTCAATTGGACAAGTGTATCACGACCAGAAACAACCTTAGGAATAAAATATTATCATTTATGTCCACTTGGATCAGATTAGGACATTTATTATTATTTAATTCAAAGAAGAGTTAAAAGAGTTAAAATCAATGTTTATTTACTAAAAAATTTTAATATAGGGTTATAAATAAGATAAATTCGATTGTAAATATTCATTAGAAATCTAATAATATTTCCTACATAATGATATTTTATTTATAATTTTTAGACATTATATAATTTAATATATTTATGACACAATGATAAAGCAGTAATTACCATAATAGTGAAAAATTAAAATAATTGATATTATAAATACCCAAATAAATATAATTTTAGACTTTTAATGAATTAAAATATTTTTTTATGATAATATGACATATTAGGAGTTATTTAACCGACTTTTTCGAAGTAATCATTCTTTTATGAGTTTCACAAAAATCAACTATTGAATAGTGTCAAAATTGACAAAAAAGTGTTTTTAAAGAAAATATTATATTATTAATTGATATTAAATTACAAAAATCGAATGTTCGGCCAAGAGACTTATATCATGATAGGTATATCATTAATGGACCACTTGAGGGTCTCTTGGATGTATATAGTAAGTTTATTAACTATATAATATAAAAATACAAAGTAACATGGTAAATGTCAAACTAATTAACTAAGAGTTAAAACTAAAATATAAGGATAATATAGTGACCCAAACCTATCTAAATTATATTGGTTGAATGGTTTTCGACCTATCCCCACCTTAAAATTTGAATAATCAACATTGGAACCATTATAAACCGAATATGAATTTATTATAAATTAATATTTTTAGCTTTTCCAAAGGTGCCCTCACCCCTCTTATAAAAATGCACTCCTCCTTCTCATTTCTTCACACATTCAAAGCCTTTTGGTTCGGACAACCCCTGCCCAAATACTCATTTAACTTCTATAAATACAACCTAGTGGCCTCAGTTTGATCAGAAATCCAATCTATGGATCCCTTTTGATCAAATCAAAAGGAAGAACCCGAAGAAGAGGTAATGTTTTCACCACCCTTTCCAAGTTCCTTTCTTCTTCCACTTCTTCTGTCTTTGTTGTTACCATTCTAAAATAATATCTCCAGTATCTTATATATACTGTGATGTTATTATAAATATGGTACAACCATATTCAGTATTCTATCCACCCTTTGAATAACATGTCACCATACATGCGTACGTACGACTTACCGTCTCCACGTCATGGTGTAATTGTTATTCAATATATTATTATTTGGGTGTGTATAATAATGATGTGTAACTAATGAGAATAATAAATATAACATGATAATGATTCATTATATATGATATACCATCCATTTATATATTATTTTAATATCAAAATAATGATATTGTCGCTTGTGCGTACGTACGGACTACCGTCTCCACGAACGCGATGAGATTCATTCTCTTTCATATCCATTCAAGTATAATTATCATTTGATGATTTAAAAAAATTTATGGACTTGATATCATTCTGGATATGAATAAGATACAACATATTCATGACAAACATGGCTTACGTAACAAAACATATAAAAGAAAACGAGTAACTTAACACCTGAAACGACGATAATTCTACGATACTATTAACAAAGCAATGTTAAAAGATCATATAAGATATCATATTAATGTATATGATTCATGAATAATTCAATAACAATTATTTCAACATTATATTGTAGGTTAACCTACCCCCAACCATGGAAATGTACAAGGTAAGGGGTTTCTTAACTCACTCTTAATTTCATGAGAATTCCATTGTTCACCACTTAATTATTGCATGTGGTGTACGTGTTCTGCCCATGATTGTATTCATTGTGTAATATAATTTAATTTATGGGTATTTACATCATCATTGTATGATCCTTATTTCATGGTTGTATGTTTCGTTTATTACATAATCTATAAGGGAATTCGAAATTTCAATTTCCATTTATTCGGATTTACGCAAACTTCATTGATTATTTTACTCCGAGATTATGTGTGGAATAACTATTCATTTGCTTACGTCATAATTTCCACTCCCCTTTGTTGTGGATATACTTTTGATACTCATAATAACTCAATTGATAATTTCTCATGTCATCGATATGAATTTGATAAGATTAATTTTAACACATTCTCCATTTGTTGAGTTAAACATCCAATTCATTGGTGTTGATTTTACAAGATTATGTGTGAATATCCTTTGATTCTTTTACACTGAATATCCAATCATATTTAGTGTATTTATATTTTTCACACATAACTATGTCGTTGATTTATCCTTAACCTAAAGATAAGGCTTTTATGAGAGATTTCATCTCAACTTAAATTCCATTGAGACTTCTTTGTTGTTATACACCAAATCACTTTTATGTGGTGTATATATTGTACTTTGACATAGTATATCATGAATCCATTTATTCTCATGATATTATAAAGTTTTTATTACCTCAATTATTTGTATTCAATTGTCTCTCTTTTGGTTAGAAACTCTAACTAAAAATATATTTTTATGTGTTTTGAAGACTTATTCATCTAAATCTTGCTCATTAATGTCCATGTTTTAAATATGGTTTTAAGAATTTATTTATATGGACAATAATGTTTTAAAATTAAAACTCATTTTTATAGTTTCAAAGTGGTATGGGACACCTTGATTCAAAAATCTATTTTTAAATGGCTTCTTGACAAATAGTGTGACTTTTAACTGTTTTCAGGAAAAGAGGGACATTTCTCTTAATAGTTTGATGATTATTTTAATATCAATATCCTTCATTATTCTTGATTTAGGTTAATGTGATACAATAAAATCTTCCATATTGTATCGAATGAGTTATGTTTGACTGTGGATGTGCTATTTTTATACCATTCATGGTTTGTGGTTAATGTATTGACAATTCATATGCTAGTTTTAATACGAATGTTTATGTTATGATTAAACCTATTTATATGAGGAATGCATTGGACTTAATAAGTGACGGGTGGAGGCCGCTATAGCTCCTCGATGCATCGGTAGGTCTAATGAGACAAACTAGTTTCTTGGCATAAGGCCTTGGAAAAATCTTATTTGTATTCTTGGCACGAGGCCTTGGCTATGTGGTTATGATAGTCTGGGATTATGCATTCTATCATTATGAAAGTGGTTATTGATATTTCATGTGATCATTAGACTAGTAGAATATCCATGTGAAAAAGTAAATGGAATTTTTTCATTTTATCTTTGCCATTTTATGCTGAAGATCAAGTTTAAAAGGATTTTGTTTTAGTTACAAATTTCCTTAAGTGTTTATGCTTTTCTATGAAAGATTCTGCTATAATGTCATCCTTACTGAGCTTCTGAGCACACCCCTTTCAATTTTTTTATTTTTCCTAGGATTATGAAGAAGTAATTTATGAATGACCGGCATGGATAGTATGAGGGGATAAGAAGACAAGATGTTTTTTTGATGTATTGTAAAACATTATGAATGTATCTAGTGTTTCCAAGGCTACTAAACTAATTGGTCTTTCGAGACTCGATCTTTCTTGTGATCATGACAATGTTATGTAATAATGCACCGACTCTAGGTAACTAGGGTCGGGGTGTTACAGTTGGTATCAGAGGATGTTTAGTACAAACCTTGGAAGCTAGATTTAGATAAACACTAATTAGAGCACGTAGACTTAAGATAAACATTGAGGATTAGTATAGAAGAACTTCCTAGAATTTTGGTATTGTAGACATTTTGTGAGTTTTCCGAGAAATACATCCCTGTATGGATACGAGCAGGTAGAGGCGGCTCTGGCACAGATGTACCTAGGGGTAAAACCCAAAAACACCGCTTTGAGCTAGTCTCGAACGGGAACTGGTGCACGACAACGGGCCTTGCTGCACTCTTGGTTACGACACTCCCGGGGGATATGCTTAGGATAATTTACATTTTCTTTACAAACCGATTTAAAGTATTATATATATAAGATGAGACTAAATGACCTTGGTTAATCCTAATGTGTTTAAAATTGAGAATATGGTGACAAGTTAATCTCTAAATGATTGTATGACAACTATTACTCACACAATGCTTTCTGGTTTTAGTCAATGGCTAGATTCTAAGGAAGTCATAGTGACTTTGAGAATGATGTACAAGGTGGGAACAGTGGTGGAAATGAGAAACAAAATGGAATGTTGATAGGCGTAAAAGATATCGTCTTTATTCCAAATCAATTTTCCAAAAATATGATCAACAATATATATATTAACTAATTACCAGACTCAACAAAGAAGATAAAGGTGATGAATTATAAGAGCTCCAGTAGTGGAGACTATGGAGAAATAAATCCTCAATTTCCATTATGCCGGAAATGTGGAAGGAGACACCTAGAAAAGTGTCACAATGGGACAAAGAAATCCTTTATGTGCAGGAATGACGGACATAAAGTGATGAATTGTGGAAGAAAAATGATGAATACTATCGAAGAAGATAAAAATGGTCCCAAGAATCCATTTACAGTCATTTGTCGTAAATGTAGGGGACCTGGCCATTACCCGAGTGAATGTCCTATTCTATAGGATATTGTCTTGGTCAGAGAAGAAGCTATGTGGAAATAAATGGTTGGATACATGTTTAAAAATTATTAGTGATCCATGTTGAAGTGTTTACTTTGGATTAATGTTCCCTTGTAATTGTAACCCTAACGTTTTCCATGTGAGAATGATATTTATGGAAGAATTATCTTTTCTCTTGTGGATATAGTAATAAATAACAATTTGGTTTTATATGATCATTGGGATTGAGGCAATTACAAATTATTATAATTTGGGATGAAAATGCAAGGTATGAGAAAAAATTTGTGGTTAAATTATGTTAATTTTATTTTGAGGGATTTATCTCATTTTGGTAATGTTATAAAATACAGTATCTGAAAAATGACAACACGTAGACCATGTGACAACCCATCGCGTCAGACAAAGCTGTGGGAATCGAACCCACAACCAAAGTGAGATTGGAATTTATCGCCTACCACTGGACTACGTGAAGTACCTTGTTAGTGTGACTATTATTTTTAGTTAAATGATTTTATTGATCAATAATAATTTGATTTGGGATCTTATGTCTTATCAAATGAATACCCTTAGTATAGGAAAATGATTTGGTGATTAAGTGATAAATGTTATTTTGGAAGTTGTTCGCTTTGGTGTGAACACTATATTCCCATGGAAAATAGAACAATATGGGATTTCATTTGAGGACTAATGGTGGATTTTTTCTATGTTTTTATTGTGGATTTATAATGATTTGGGTTATTTATGGAAATGATTAGGTTAATTACTTTTATGTATGTGACGTTAAGAGTAATTAATATCATTTAGAGATAAAATTTAACATGGAAGACTACATTCTTTATAAGAATTGGTTTTCAATATTATTTTTTATTATATTGAAGTATTTTAAGGAAAATTTATTATTGAATGTTATTTATTTAACATTGGGGTATTATTGGTTTAATTTTGGAAATTAAGATTAGTGTTTATTTCTCTCAAGGAATATCCTTTTGGGGGATCATTAGGTCTTGTACTAACCATTTTGGTTTTGATTAATCTCTAATGACAATGTAAATATATAGTTCATCATGCATAGATCATTTGATTCAATAGAAATTTATTCTAGCTCTTCTAGTGTGACCAAGTCTTCGTGAATACTCATCGTTTAAAAAAATTGAGTTAGTGGTGGAAATTTAATAAAGAATAAAACTATACTTAAAATGTATTTATATATCATTATATTCTTATTCAATATCATAAATTAATTCCTCATCCTTATGTAATGTAACTTAAAACAAAAAAAATGTTGTCCATTTACATTCCTACTAGGAGACTAATGGTCGTTTGTCCCAACACAAGCTTGTGGTTTTCTTATTTTTAACTTTCTCCTGATCATGATTTCTATCCCTCTCCATCAGAACATGACACTTAGTTTATCATCCATATCCATGTTTTCCTACATGAAATATGAGTATGTGTTATCTTGTTTGACCTTTATACCTCTCTTTCTTTCTTTTAAAGTGATAGTTTTATTGACACTTTTTATGATGTGGGACATTCCATTATATTCACAAGAACAATTTTAAAAATTGTGAGGACGAAATTTATTGAAGGAGGGGAGAATGTAACACCCCAATCTTCCATGGTACGTTTCCTTTCGAATAATGCAATGGCGTGCATTGTACGCAACTTCGAGATTCTAACACACCACAACCAATCAAACTAGCCGCTATGAATATTAATGCCTACATATTGAAATTTTATAAATTCTATCTCTCAAAATGGAATTCATTTTTGGATTCGGAATATCGAATTTATCCTAGGGTGAAATTTTGGAACTTTTCAGATAACACATATATTTTGATGAATAGTGAAAATTAGTAAATTTTAATTAAATTTTTTTTTTAAATCAAAATAATTTATAGTGATAAATTATATTATTGATTGGTTTTAAAGTATAATTAGAATATATTTTTAACATTTTATCCAATGGTGTTCATTATAATTAATTTCAATTTCAAATTGAACATAAACAATTGTCAATCTTTTGATATATATTATTTCTTAAAAACATGCTATTTGTTGTGACAGCGGGAATTAATTATAAAATTAATTAATGCAACTTATATGTTTAGAATTTTGTAAAATAGAAATCATTTTTGAGTTCAGAATATCAATTATAGCTAAGGGTGAAATTTTGGCATTATTTAGAAAAACTTCAATTTTTGATGAATAGTGAAAATACTAAGTGGTAGTTAAAAAAACTGAATTTTTAATAAAACATAATTTTACCACTTCTGTGAATGGAATTTCGAAAATCCAAGAGACACGGTTAATATCAAGAAGTAAAATGTGGTTCAATGAGATGAAAATAATTTTTGGTGAATAGTAACTTTTTACTTTTATTTACCACGGTTAAATGTAAATAGGTTAATTAAGGGTAAAAATGATATTAATATTACCCTAACACATGTCCTAATTCTATTGGATAAGTGTATCTCGACCAAAAACAAACTTAGTAATAAAATATTATCATTTAGGTCCACTTGGATTAGATTAGGACATTTATTATTATTTAATTCAAAGAAGAGTTAAAAGAGTTAAAATCAATGTTTATTTACTAAAACATTTTTAATATAGGGTTGTACATAAGATAAATTCGATTGTAAATATTCATTAAAAGAGTTAAAATCAAAGTTTATTTACTAAGACATTTTATCCTACATAATGATATTTTATTTATAATTTTTAGACATTAAATAATTTAATATATTTATGACACAATGATGATGCAGTAATTACCATAATAGTGAAAAATTAAAATAATTGATATTATAAATACCCAAATAAATATAATATAATAAATTTAATGAATTACAATAATTTTATAGGATACTATGACATATTTTTATTTATTTAATTGACTTTGTTCGAAGTAATCATTCTGTTATGAGTTTCACAAAAATCAACTATTGAATAGTGTAAAAATTTACATAAAAGAGTTTTTAAAGAAAATATTATATTATTAATTGATATTAAATTCCTAAAAATATAATGATAGTCCAAGAGACTTATATCATGATAGGTATATCATAAATGGACTACTTTGAGGTCTCTTGGGTGTATATCGTATGTTTATTAACTATATAATATAAAACTACAATGTGACATGGTAAATGTCAAACTAATTTACTAAGAGTTAAAACTAAAAGATAAGGTTAATAAAGTGACCCAAACCTGTCTAAATTCTATTGGTTGAATGGTTTTGCGACCTATCCCCACCATAAATTTTGAATAATCAACTTTGGAGCCATTAGAATCCGAATATGAAATTATTTTAAATTAATATTTGTAGCTTTTCCAAAGATGCCCTCACCCCTCTTATAAAACGGCACTCCTCTTTCTCATTTCTTCACACCTTAAAAGCCTTTTGGTTCGGCCAACCCATGCCCAAATACTCTATAAACTTCCCTCACTACATCCTAGAGGCCATATATTGATTAGAAAGCCAACTTAAGGGTCCATTTTGATCAAATAAAAAGGAAGAACCCGAAGAAGAGGTAATGTTTTCACCACCCCTTTTCAAGTTCCTTTCTTCTTCCACTTCTTCTTTCGTTGTTATTACCATTCCAAAATAATAACTCCATTATCTTATATATACTGTGATGTTATTATAAATATGGTAGAAACATATTCAGTATTCTATCCACCCTTTGAATAACATGTCACCATACGTGCGTACGTACGGCTTACCGTCTCCACATCTTGTTGTTATTGTTATTCAATATATTATTATTTGGGTGGGTATAATAATGATGTGTAACTCCTGAAAATAATAAATATAACATGATAATGATTCTGTATATATGATATACCATCCAATTATATATTATTTTAATATCAAAAGAATGATATTTTCGCTCGTGCGTATGTACGGACTACCGTCTCCAAGAACGCGATGAGATTCATACTCTATCGTATCCATCCAAATATAATTATAATTTTATGATTTAAAAAAAATTTATAAGGACTTTATATTATTATGGATATGAATCAGATACAACCTATTCATGAAAAACATGGCTTACATAACAAAACATATAAAAGAAAACGAGTAAGTTAACACCTGAAACGACGATAATTATAAGATATTATTAACAATGCAATGTTAAAAGATCATATATGATAACATATTACTGTATATGATTCATGAATAATTCAATAATAATTTTTTCAACATTATATAGTACTTTAACCTACCCCCATCCAAGTAAAAGTACAAGGTAAGGGTTTTCTTAACTCACTCTTAATTTCGTGAGAATTCCATTGTTCACCACTTAATTATTGCATGTGGTGTATGTGTACTACCCATGATGGTATTCATTTTGTAATATAAATTAATTTATGGGTATTTAAAACATCATTGTATGATCCTTCATTCATGGTTGTATGTTTCATATGTTACCTAATCGATAAGGGAATTCGAAATTTCAATTTCCATTTATTCGGCTTTACGCAGACTTCATTGATTATTTTTATCCAAGATTATGTGTTGAATAACTATTCACTTGCTTACATCATAATTTCCACTCTCCTTTTCTGTGGATATACTTTTTATACACATAATCACTCCATTGATAATTTCTCAAGTCATCGATATGAATTTGATAAGAGTAATTTTAAATCATTCTCCATTTGTGGAGTTAAACATCCAATTCATTGGTGTTGTTTTTACAAGATTATGTGTGAATATCCTTTGATTGTATTACACTGAATATCGAATCATATTTAGTGTATTTATATTTTTCACACATAACTATGTCGTTGATTTATCCTTAACCTAAGGATACTGCCTTTATGAGAGATTTCATCTCAACTTAAATTCCATTGAGACTTATTTGTTGTTATACACCAAGTCACTTTTATGTGGTGTATATAATGTACTTTGACATAGTATATCATGAATCCCTTTATTCTCATGATATTATAATGTTTTGATTACCTCAAATATTTGAAGTCATCTGTCTCTATTTTCGTTAGAAACTCTAACTAAAATAAATTTTTAAGTGTTTTGAAGACTTATTCATCTAAATCTTTCTCATTAATGTACATGTTTTAAAATTGGTTTTAAGAATTTATTTATATGGACATTAAAGTTTAAAAATTAAAACTCCTTTTAAAAGTTTCAAAGTGGTATGGGACACTTTGATACAAAAATATATTTTTAAATGTCTTCTTGACAAATAGTGTGACTTTTTAATGTTTTCATGAAAATAGGGATATTTTTCTTAATAGTATGATGATTATTTTAATATCAATATCCTTCATTATTCTTGATTGAGGTTAATGTTATACAATAAAATCTTCCATATTGTATCTAATGTGTTATGTTTGACTATAGAGCCCGCTATAGCTCCTCGATGCATCGGTATGTCTCATGAGACAAACTAGTGTCTTGGCACAAGGCCTTGGAAAAATCATATTTGTAGTCTTGGAACGAGGCCTTGGCTATGTTGTTATGATAGTCTGGCATTATGCATTCCATCATTATGAAAGTTGTTATTGATATTGCATGTGATCATTCGACTAGTAGAATATCCATGTGAACAAGTAAATGGAATTATTTCATTTTATCTTTTCCATTTTATGCTGAAGATCATATTTAAAAGGATTTTGTTTTAGTTATAAATTGCCTTATGTGTTTAGGCTTATCTATGAAAGCTTCTTCTATAATGTTATCCTTACTGAGCATCTGAGCTCACCCCTTTCAATTTTTTTATTTTTCCCCAGATTATGAAGAAGTAATTTATGAATGACCTGCAGGGATAGTATGAGGGGATATAAAGACAAGATGTTTTTTTGATGTAATGTAAACCTTTATGAATGTGTCTAGTGTTTCCAAGGCTACTAAACTAATCGGTCTTTTGATACTTGATCTTTCTTGTGATCATGCCAATGTTATGTAATAATACACCGACTCTGGGTAACTAGGGTCGGGGCGTTACAGAAATTATATTTTTGGAAATATATTTATCTTTTTGCAAATGATTAATTTTTTCATTTATAATAATTTAATAACCAATTAATTATTTTAACAAATAAATGACTTTAAATTTTTAATTATTTGTCTTCACTTATTCATACTATCTATCAAAATTTGTAGGTGATAACTATCATTTTAAATAATGATAATTTAATTTGTCTATAATGGTATATTTCAAGTTACTGGTTATTGAAATGGATGATATTGAATAAATAAAATGATTAAAAGTGTTGTTTTTTATAAAAATATTGGGGTGTTATATTAAATCCCTCAAAAATGGCATTCTCAAACTTTATTAATTAATCTAGTAAAAACAAATGATTATACTTATTCCTTATGAAATAATTATGTTCCCACACAACATCCTCAAAAGGGGGGGTTCAATAAAATATTGAGCATGTGAGTGGTGTTTTTCACATCCATGAATTAAATTTTGGAGCTATTATTTGTTTTATTTATTGTATGGTATTTTACCCTTGGTTTTCTGAGACATATTTAGTTAAAAAATCGTTTTTTATGCTAGTAATAGGTGGAAAATGATTGTCTTACGGTTAAGGGAAAGCATGTACCCACCCAAAATACACTATGCATGTTGGATTGTGGCACTATCCTAGACTGAAATATTTATGCACAAGATTGTGCTATTACCAGTCAAATAGTTCATCTAGTTTCCTCGAGGGTATAGGAGACTGCACAATTTCTTCATAGTTTGGAAAACCATATAGACTGATCATGCATCCAATCTATGTCATTAAAGATGTGAAATTTACCCTTCCCCCTATTGAAATGTAACAAAAAACATCTTTTTCATTATAGATCATATTTTTTATCCAAATTCAACTCCTTGATTCTTTATTGGATCTCTTATACCTCCTTCCTTCAATGGATTTGCTGTGGGGTCATAAAATAATCAATATATATGACCCTCAACCACTGGTTTAATCCCTTTTATCATTTTATTCGTCCTCCCTCTTTTAGTAATTCTACTCCAATGTACTGGTTTTACTAATAAGTGTTCAATATTGAGTTTCAATGTTTGATATTGAAGTTTGGTTTTGACATTTACATCATTGGGCCATAATGTGGTGCAGTTGTGGTTTTCCACTAGATTTTGAAGGCTTCCAAGCTTCAGGTAGGTTATTCTATACTTTATCAATATTGGATTATTTTGTAATACTTTCTATAATTCTTAAATGTTATCTATAGATTTTGTGGGTGTTGCGAAATGTGTTTCCAAAATGTTTTATTATAAATATTGGTTGAGATATCATTTTATTAATGCTATTGGTTGGGTTTCATTTGAGGGTTCATGTTTTGATTTATATATTTGAGCTATAAATTTTATAAGTGGTTTGAATTATTTTTTCAAATGGAGTTTTTCTACAGATGAATCTTAAATTGGATTTAAAATAATAATTTATTATTATAAATGGTGATGTTTAGATTTATTACTATTTTTGGGGTTTGTTAATGAAATTGGTGATCTATGTGACATGATAAATTAAATTAATAACAAAGGGACTTCTAAATATCTAGGTAAATTGACTATAACTAGTATACTAGTTAGATTAGTGGGGCTGAGGCCCATTTATTTCTAAAAGGATTGATTCTACAACACTAACTAAACTATAATGATTATTAGGTACCATTATAACTTTCAATATATTCCACTATAGTGGATCATGAATGACCATGATGCAGTTCCTGGTTTCTATGTGATTGTCACTTAGATATGAGTTTCCTAGGGTCCAACTAGTGATGGTTCTTTTAGGGATTACCTATGGATCTCTTGTGATGTAGTGCTTAACGTCAACATATGGAATATCTTGCATTCAATTTCATTTGAAGGAATGATTTCATTGAATATGCATTATTTTAAAAATTCTCAAAAACGTTTTCTATTTTTTTAATAAAACATTAATTTAAATTTATAATTTAATGTTATGCGATAGAATCTATTTTGGGTCAAATACTACTATGATTTCGATCACATGAATCATAAACCCTGTGGTGTATGTATAGATTGTTATGTTCGAACAAGTTATGGTAAATATGTATCATTCTTTTGATAATTGATCTAATTTATAGTGGTTCATCATCTTTATGGTGTTGTTAGAGGTTTCATGAGAGTTATGGCCCTTTTTTCATGGTTGTTGAGCAGTGTACTATGTTTCCCTCCCCATTTCTGTATTGTAATTTTTGGTTAATATTTTGAAATGTTTAACATTAATTTTTTGTATCTCTTTTGGTTATAGACATTGATATTGGTGTGCTATTTTATTTTTGACAATTTTTCACAGTTTTTTATCATGGGTGAATTCATTCCAAGATGTTTATATTTTATACCCAGTAATTAGTCTCTAGCCCTTGGTGATTTGGAATTCTCTTAAGTAGAGTAACGTGTTAGGTCTGGTGTTGGGAAGGATGGAACCATAGACATTTTCATCAAAAATTGACATCAATGGTGGTTTCTCACATTATCTTGGTCATAAGGATTTGGATTAATCTTGATATACTTGTTTCCCCATGGGGTAATTTTTGATGTCTTAGTTTCAAACCACCTTGTGAAAAATTAGTTAATATTTTCATTATTTATATCCCTCCACCATCGATGTAATAGAATAAGAATAGCAATTTTCAACTAATAATGAAGAGCAATTATATATATGGAAAATAATCGGGAGTATTGAAAAAATAGGAATTAAGGATAGACATAAAAGTGTTTTTGAAAGAAGGAACTTATTATCTATTGACATTTGGTATTAGTTAAAAGTATATACAAATATTTATGTTAGTTCATTGTCAAATGATGTTACTTTTGATGAGCTTGTGGAGGCATTTTGTACGTGTAGGATAATAAAGGAGGAATATAAAAATGTCATGAGTAGATGTCTTTGTTGATAAGGAAAAAAGTAGGAAAAAATGAGATGCACTTGTCACATATTTTAAGGATCCTTCAGTTTCATTGGTTATATAGATCATAGATTACACACCACTTGTAATATGTTTCAATACCCCCATGTTTGTGCCCAAACAAATGCCAGAAAAATATGAGAAATTCATTGGAAAAATAGTGGACAAAAGGTATGTTACATGAAAAAATGAATTGGTGCACTAAATTTTGAATAATATTTCAACATTAATTTGGGAGAGGAGGAAATTGAATAATCTGACCATGTTATATTAAATGGTGAATTTTGGATTCCCAAAATTGAATTATATACCATCCTCTAAAACTACTCTTAATTACGACTCTACTAAATTTAGAATAATATTTTAACTAAATAATTTTTACATATTCATGAGTGGATTAGTGGAGTATAAAGAGACCAGATAGGATAACCTCCTAGTGATAAATGATTAAAAAATATGAGTAATGTTAAAGGAATACAGACCATAAACACTATTGATTAATGGTGTACCTATACATATAAATGATTATGTAAATTTTCATGATTGAAAGAGTTTCAATATAAATCAGTTTCATAACATATTTCCTAATTTATACTCAATGAATTGTAGTACATGGTATATTATTTACAAAAAAAATTTAAAATCATTGATACATCCTTTAAATAATAATAAAAAAACTACAAAAGTGTATAGTGTATATACTAATAGTGGTACTAATTAACCAATAGCACCCATAATAAGCTATTATGGATGCACAAAATATAAAAAAATATTATTATTACACTTCAATGAAATAATTACTAAATATTTGATATACAATGAAATCCACTTCATCTCACTATGTGTTCTATTAAAAATACAATGATATCCACTGTAGTGATTAAATGCACATGATAATTATGATCAAAGATTTTAAATAGTTTTAAGGGTTAGGTTTATTTAAAATGACTTATAAAGATTGTGAAATTTAAATGGATTGGATAAAAATTATAATACATATTCAAACCTTTTATATACTCCCTCATCCAAGGTAATCTAGTTTGATAATAAGTATCAAATTGATAAACTCTAAATAGTTGTATCAATGATCCAGTTTTTGGGTCTTGTACACATTAGTAATTTTTTAATGATTGTGTAATACAAAAAATGGATCTTAAAACATCATTAAATATCACCCTTAGTAATATGTAAGGTACATTGAAAATTTAATACATAGTACAATGAAATATACTTCAATATGTCAACTAATAGTATACAATTAGTCTAACTACTCATAATAATGATGACTATTTTTTGGTCCTTATAAATGTAAAATATATAATTTTATAAACAAAATGTACATGTTAAATAATAGAAATGGAATATTTCAATATTTATTTTGTAAATAATATAATCATATTGGTTAATTTGTTTTAAAACAAACTGAATTACAATGCATTGATTATATAATAATCAATAATTAATGAAAAATATTTTAATGGAAATAGTATGTATCAAATATCTTATCTCCTCCCATGTACATTTTTTTAAATATTGTTTACTAAATTAAAATTTTTCACAATTTTATTTATCTAAATTGTAATTTTTATTACACTTTATCTCTCATTGCATAGAAATAAATTCTCATACACACATACACTCATAACTAATCACAAATTTTACCGTATTTATAGTACTTCAAACAAAAACATTCATGTTATTCAATGGATCTATATTTTGTCAAAAGAATATACAATGTGGCTAATATTTAAAATTTTGAATGAAATATAGTATGTGGTGTAGATCATAGCATCTATTTTGGTATTGAATACCCTATCTATCCATGTCATTCGTGATTAGTGACCATAATGGATATATGATAATAATTATTAGGTCTTCTATATATCTCAAGATCTTTTAATAATAAATAATATATGGGTTTTCCCTGTAGATATTCCTTATTACACGCTTTCCATTATATTTGAGCAAAATTATCATTTATTTACGTTTTTTATATAGCTTGTTCGTAGAGAGAATAAATCATACTTGATCCTCTTAGAATCGACCTCAAAATGGTGCTTTCCTAGTCACCAATATTGGGCATAATTATTTGACTATGGTGAATAACCTCCATTAGGATGATATGGTTATTCACAAGGGATGGGTTGTCGATCCTCTTAATATCAATCCTCATGATAAGGATGCTCTCAGAACCTTCGATGTTGGTGATAAAAAGACTCTGGATCTAGAAACCAGTTACCAAAGGGAATACCATATTCCATCATTTCAAAATAATTCTAGTATTGATGTCTCAATGGTCAGTAATCTATGTATTACTGAAATTGTGTCACCTAGTTGTCAAAATGAGAGTAAAATTTGTATAAAAAAATATTTTCATTTTTTATTATTGAAAATATGTTCAATTGGCCATGTTTAATGTTGAAGGAAGTGACAGAGTATTTTCATTCAATTCTATGAATCTGAACAGGGAAGCCCTCAAATCAGCCAAGTTTCATATGTCATTGGGTGAGGAGGGTAATAATGTTTTAGGAGGAATTTATTTACTATATGATCATGACTACATATATTTTCTATACTTCACCAATTTCATGATGTCAGTATAGTAAATATACACATTATATACATTATTTCATATATTCAGTCATAATAAATATATTATTATTACAGGAAAGAACAATGTTAGGTATCCTTTAAAGACCTCCCTACACTTAATACATACCAACCACATGCATTATATTAATAAAGACTTCATATATTGATCCAATGGGGTGTAAAATGGATCCAAACATGACATGACAGATCTTAGTGAAACTAATTATACATTTTAGCACATTTTACAACACTGAATAAATCCAAAGACATGTTTTAAACAAAAATGAGAGGGCATGATGATGAAAATTTAGGTTGGAACCTCAAAGGAAAATATATGAGTAGTGAGGTCTTGAACAGGATTCCTCAACCACTATGGATTAAAATATAAGTCAACCAAAATTTTATTTTGAAGCTCCAAGTCCTATGATTGATGATTCATCATCTGAAATAAACATGAATTCTCTTAACAATCACTTAAAAACATATAAAATAATTTTTTAATAAAGAACCCATAAAAATATAGAAAATACATTAAAAATAAATAATTAAAATAATAACCTATAGGTAAATTTCCAAACATGTTCCAAGATTAATAAAGTTTGATTTGATTTTTCATGATATATTTTTTCTTCTTTTTTCAATGCACCTGTATATTAATTTTTTACCATTCATACAATGATAATTTTTTTATAGAATCCCTTAAAACCACAATGATTACATACACATAATTCAATTCTCTTTATGATAAATTATATAGAAAAAATCGAAACTGAAATATTATATTCATTAAACTATAGAAAACATGGAAATGAAGCCACAATATAGGGTCATGCAACATGAACCATGTATGTATTGAATTATAGAATTAATTAATGGAACAAAATAACAAAATTTCATAACAAGATTAATATATTCCTTGTAATGAATAAAATATCAACCTTCATAACATTCATTAAATTATTCCTTCATTGTTTTCAAATCACCATCAAAGAAGGTAGGTCTATCCATCTAAATGGAGCTGTATATATGATAGAACATAAAACAAGAAAAATCAATCGTCCATGATATCACCCAATTCTTTTACCTATGATGTAATGAAATAAATCAAAATTTATTAATGTCATCATGTTCGATGATTAACCTAGCATTTTTTGGATCAATTACAAACCAAAGATACATATCATTAATTTTTGTTATGCCGAAGAATATGTCAGGTGACTAAACATACCATCTTAAAAATGCTCACTGTTGGGCCAGGTCATTATAGATCCTTTTATAGTTGAAACAAATATCCTTTCAAGACAATGTATTAAGGGGATGTGACACAAAATCCTAGGTGATGTGCAGTGGATACCGAGCACCACTAAGAAGAGAGTTTAGGTTTTCATGGTACCTTAAAGGGTGAAAAAATGGATTGTGGCCTAGGAATGTGTACACTAATGGTGGGGTAAATTATAAAATTAATCATATGTGTGGTGGATAGAAGTTTTGATTTTTACTTTTCTAAGTAATGTACCCTCTACCCCCTTCCTCCCCCAATTATTATTCAATCTCATCAATGATGTTTCACATGAATCTTGTGTGATTCGCTAAAAATTTCAGCACCCCCACCAAACTCATCCATAATAATCTAATTCATATTTTCACAAGTCCGACCAATTGAACACACCTCATATCCACCATCAGATTATTCACTTTCTTAATCATGAATGCATGAACCAGTATTCACCAAGATTGACCAAAAAGAGGAAACATCATCATAAATAGAAGATCCTATCTTTCTCACACTCGAATCCTCCGAGGAAACCACTAAACAATAATCTGATGTGTTCATGTCACTACCAATTTCAATGTGAAATACTATATAAGGGATTGATTAATTGTGTATCCTTCTTGGGACAGATCAGATATGTTGAATGGTCCTTCAGATACTAGGAATCTGTATGTAGTTGAGGAAGGTCCATCCTCAAATATGTTCATCAAAGTAGAGAATCTGAAGAAGGCATGAGGATTAAAACCACCAGATTATATTTGATTGGTTAATCTACACGTAACGAAATTGGGGTAGTGTCTTGGTGTGTAGGGAGAAAGCGTGTGAAAACATTGTAGGTTAAAAAAATAATTTTACATTCAATATTCTATATTTAAAATACAATAAATATATATATATGATGAAATTTTTTAATTTAATATAATCAAAACAAAATTATAAATAATAATATATTTTTTAAAAAAATAAATTTGAAAATACCCATTACTAATTACTTCTTTTTTTGTTATTTAATGAATACATTAATTTTTTAATATTAATATTTTGGTTTTATAATAATTTTTTTTCGATATATGAATATCAATTGTAAATTAATTTTATTTCAATTATGTTTATTTTTTTGTCGATTAACAAGATTTAATTTATTATGTTTATTAGATTCAAAAATAAAAATAATTAGAAAAATTTACAAAAGTAGTTACATTTTTATTAAATGAAAAAATTGAAAAAATAGAAGCAAAATTAAGGTGACGTTATTAATAAAACATCCAAAATTGAATACTGTCTTAGGTTATAAAAATAATAATCTATATGAAAAATTGTTTAACCATAATTTGTTATTTTAATTGAATGGTTTATTAAAACATATTTTATTGATAAAAAAATATTTTTTTGGTAATATTTATTATTAATAGTAGATTCATGGGATTGTAATAAAATTTCATATTAGAAATATAACGTAATAGATTTAATTTTTTTCAAAACATCTATTTGTGTTGTGTTATCAATACCAACAGATATATCCATTGAAAAAAAGTGTTGGTACTTAAAATAAATACAAATAAATTATAATATCTATTATAATTTATCATTTTTACCAATAAAATATATTATATATCAGTAATTTTCCAATGGTATATTTTATTTTTTTGTAGTTAATATAAATAATCATGTATAGTGATGATATTGTGAAATTAACCCTTTACTAGTCATCCAATTTTGTTGAAAGCACACTATACTATTAAATAATAAATTCTTTATTATCATAATTACAAAATAAATTTATTTTTATACATAAAATATCATATACGATCCATTTATAGTAATTTAATGTGACTATTTCTCTATAATTCCTTATAAAATTATTATCTTACTATATTAATTGTTTCATTTATCATGTAAATAATATTTTTCATGATATAAATATCATATATTTTAATTAAATAATTATTTATAATTCATAGATATTATTTAGACAAATTAAAATTCATTACACCATTATTGGAGATGACATGTTGTACGTACACATGAACGCTATTTTAATAATTCAATGGATTGAATGAAAGTGAGGTAAATATCAATTAATCTTTAAAATATCATTATTATATAAAATATATTATATATATTCATAAAAATCAACCACATTACCATCCATGTAAAATATAAACGAAAAAATTCACATCACATTGTGGATGTTATGGCCTATACATACGCACGAGTGACATTATCTTTTTTCAAAGGATTGGAAAGTAATAAGGTGGAACTTATATTATTAATCTATAAGTATAAGTTTGTAATTAAAATCATTTATTTTCATAAAAAACATTATAATTTATGCAATAAACATTTTTTATGAAAAATAATTTTTATCACTACATGGAGACGATTTTTAATACGTTCACATGTGTGATACATTAAATTCTCAATTAAGGGGAAGGATAGTGTATTGAAGTCTATTTATAACCATAATAAAGTTTCATCATATATATTATATTGAAGATAATATTTTATGATAAATTTCATATATTTCACAGAGGTAATGAATAGTATAGAACAAAGATGTCGGGTAAGGGGATTTTCTCTTCTTTTATATGATTCCCATAGATCATCTAAAAGGGATATATGATTGGTATTTTGGGACACAACGACCTGATAAAATGTGAATATGTAATCTTATAATGTAATTTTGTAGATTTTTTTGAGATATAACTATCACAGTGGTTTTAAAAAGTTGAGGAGGAGGTACAATTCTATAATTCAATTGTGGTTAACTATTGTAATTTCTCAAAAGATTAAATTATAACAAATAATTTATCAACCAAAATTCCTCCAAATGTCCAAGAATTAGAAACTAAGGTATGATATGGTTCTAATCAATTAAAAAATGTTATATTTAATAGTTTTGTTTCAATTTTTTTTTAAAAATATTTTCATTAACCCGTTGTTAACCAATATTAATTTTAACTATGGTAACACATTTTTAATATTATTGTCATATAAACATTCCATATAATTCATAATTTTATGAAAAAATTCCAATAATTTAATTTTTGACCATATAATAACCACCTTGTCTTATATAAATAATTTTTTATAAATAACGTTATAAATTATTAATTTTAAAATATATCTTTAAAGTCAATTTTGAAATACTATTTTAATTTATCATAAAAATAATCATGAAAATTGATGAATACCAATATAGTTCTTTGAAACATCACTAATATGATATTTTAATCAATAATGTTCATGTTTCACATTAACTCAATAAATCAATACCACGTTTATTTTTTTCTTAAATCAATTATATTTTTTATTAAATTTCGACATATTACATCAGTGTTTCCTAATATTTTATGGTCATCAAATAATTAATAAAAATTAATAAAAAATTCCCATAATGTAAATAATTATAATAATATTATTATAAACATTTATAATCATTTAGAATTTATTTTCCATATTTGGACATATAAAGGATATTAAAAAAAGAGTATAAGTTTCATTTTTTGTTGGTTTAAATAATATAGAATCCAATTTTAAGGACATGACTCCATCAAAAAAAAACACAATTTTGACACTATGGTTTTAATGGATATTTTTTTAATTTAATAATAATTGCTATGTATAATGATTCACTTATCACTTATTTTTAATTTAATTTATCACAATGTCCCCTTTATTGAGGAGATAAATTTTACCTAATAATAATTTTCATATTGACCAAAAATAAAAGGGTTTTTTCCCATATTTTGACCTAATTATTATAAATATTTAAACAATTTTATCTATTTTAATACTTATAATATAAGAACTATATTTTAAATTATGTATGAAATTTTTTAAAAAACTGATTTTTAGGAGAACTAAATTATTAAACAGAAAACTAGATTTATTCAGATACTCTACCAAGAAAAATAATAGAATATATATTTCAAAATTTTATATTATAAATAATAAATAAATTTTGTTAATAAAATTCATAAATAGGTAATGGCATAATTTATTATGATAAAAATACAATAGAATCATAAAAACTGTTTTTTGAGTAAATGTCCTTTTCATTAAATTGATAATTATTTTTATTCGTAATTATTTAGAATCAAATGAAATAAGTTAAATTATATATAGCCACATGTTTTCCTATTTTATTCAATTTTATTCGTACACAAAAATTTAATGGATAGGCGATAACTGTCATTTTAAATAATAATATTTTAATAAATATACCACAGTACATTCAAAAATAGTGTTGTATGTAACATAAGATATCGGATAAATAAAAGTACTAAATGAGAGATATTTTATCAAAATATTATGGAGTTACACCTATATTCCCAAATTTTTCTCCAAATATTCTATGTAAATAACTAACATATCATTTTGAGGACTGAAAATATTGTTTTATGTTATAAATAGCTTCTTTAGAGTGTCATCACTAAAATTAACTCATTTAGATGCATTGAATTTATTCACATTCTTCAATTTGAAATCCAAGGTATTCTCAATATTCTTTATTGATTCCTTCTTGGGAGAATCATTGTTTATATGATTTTTTGGATTTTATCCCAATGTTGCTTCTTCATTATTATAAAAAATTAATGGTCTTTTTTCTAGTTAGCATTACATACACATCAAGGTGATAATAGAAAATTGTTGTTGTCACTACCATTTAATATATAACATATATTTTTTTCGATTGTTTTTCAATTTTATGGTTGAAGAAACAAACATATACAGAATGATTGAATCTATTGTATCACCAATATTATCCCACAATACATGATGTGTGTATATATTTTGTATTATATTTTTTGGGTATTATTGGAATACTTTGTTCTCTTTATGAGTATCCAAATTCCACAATATATTTCATAGCCAGTGTAGCATTAGTGATAGGTTTCATTTATCATTTTTTTATCCATACATGATCAGACATTGTTTTCATTAATACAATATTCATGATAATATATTTAGAAACATTATTACATGTTTTTATATGTGGTACCTATTTATTGACAACAACATAATATAGATCATCAAATGAATACATGATATTGATATCAGATTTTAGTGTACTTTCAACCTAAGAATCCTCATGTGAGAATTGATTAGAAGAAGTAATTTTCTTCTTCTTTTAAGATGTTTTAATATGTGTCCCCTCAAGAATGGCTAGGTAATATTCCAAATTAAAGAAATTTTATATTAAAGTTGTTTTTCTATTGTTCAATCATAATAAAATTCTCATTAAAATAAATTTTAAGACTTCCAACATCATCTACATGCAACTTAAAAGTTTTTATTACAAAGTGTCATGTTATTATAACTTATTTCATTTTTCTTAAAATTATAAATCCTTGATAGATTTTTTTTATTTTTTTTAATGTGAATGGGTCATTTATTACAGATTATTCATGTCTCCACCATTCTCATCAATATATTTAAGCTATTCTTTGAATATTATTTTAATCAATTCCATTATTCAATGAAATTCGTTGTCATATCTGGAATGCATTAGACATTATATAATGGTTCATTTTAAATCGTTATAAACTACAACTTACTTCTCCAAAATCCAAGTGATATCTTATTGAATGATATTAAATATCCAATAGATAAAATAGTCTAATTATTTGGGATATTGAAGTAACATATATTTTAGTTAATCGAATAAAAAATATATCAAATGTTATCAGTATTACTAGTTCATTGATAAACATCAATATTATTTTTAATGGAACTAAAATATATCAATGGATCCTGTGAGGTAGAGGGACTTCCCATCTACATAGTGGAAACATCCGAAACCTAGTATTTAAATTCTATGAGTACTATGGATTCATTATTTCAATACCATGGAAATATAGATACTTTATCATCATTAGGTAAGAGAGATATCTTCTTCAACTACATTTTGTCATTTATTTTCTTGATCTACATGGTCATGGTAGAAATAGAATATCACTCTGAGATAATTGAACAATTAAAAATAATGTCCATGTAATTTTAGTAATGAAAATCAAATCATCTAAGGATAATAACATTGAAAATGTGTAGCAAGTATTGGTGTACATACACTCTAATAATAATTAAGAGAAACAATTCAAGATATACTCTGCTCTAGGGGGGTCAATGTTGTGAGATCATTCACTAATTAAAAAATTTATCCCTTTTACTTCGTAGAAATGATAATATGTTGATTCATGTATTCTCTTTTTCTTCATCTCATGCATATACAAGAAACATATAAAATAAGGGATTAATTTAATGTCCCAAATATTTATAGAGGCATAGATTGTTTACATTTATATATAAACATGTTATTTTAAATTTTTAATTTTTTTTACGGGGTTATGAAAATGTTCATGAGTGTCCAAGTATTTTTTGGGGACATGAAGATCATTTTTTGTTTGGAGAAATAGGTAGAGAGAACAGCTCATAAAAGGTTAGTAGTAATAGTGTGACCCAATCATACAGCCCAAAAGTAGAGGTACATTCATAGATTAACCATCAAAGATAGGACACATGGATATGAAAAAATAATTCAATAAATTATAGGTATGTTGTGAATGGATAGAATGTGGATAGTTTAACCATTTTTGGTACAATGAGATTGGGTTGAAGTGTTCGATAGTAAGCACACATAGGTTGTGCATTATTTTTTGAACAATGTGCCTCGAAGTGTATGAGGGGATCCACCTAAAATTGTGGGTGTGCACTACTGGTGCATTGTTTATATAATCATGTGAGGAAACCATTACCGCTTTAAAATGTGTCAAATTTTGATTTCCCATATGTCCATTTAACACCTCTTCCCTTCATTTTTTTCATAAACTCATAAAATATTCACCTTGTTGAGAGATACCTTCTCTATCAATCAAGGATATGAGACTACTCCATCACACAATATCTGAATTGACTACCATTCATCTTGATGAATAGAAAAAAAACATGTCTCTCATTCTAATATCTCTTTATCTTTGTTTATTTATCCTTGTGGTATTATATAACCATGCGCAATAATATTCTATATTTTATGGAATTTTGTCTATTTATTCAATTTTTTCATTTCTTTCCATTATTAGACGATGATAATGGATGAAGAATCATCAATATATTTAATTTATGTGGCATTTTCATTTTCCCTTAACTTATTTTTTTATATAATATGTCTAACACCTTGAGTTATGTGAATTGTTTTTTATTTTATTTATGATTATGAAATTTTTCATTTCATGAAACATTAAAAATATTTTTCCTAACAATACATCAATTTTTTACTTCCATTAAAAAAATATGAAAATTTATCATGCATTATATTAAAAATAAATTGTATCTTTCGCAACCGTAAACATTGAGGTTAGCTTATATTACATGAAATAATGAAATTCCTTAATGGCTTGTGTAACATACAAAACCGAGTTTTTAAGGACACTAACATATTATTAAAATGAAACTATTTAGTATAATAATTCATAAATATAAATTATATTCTATTCTATTAATAGTATCAACTAATTCATTAAAATATATTTTTTAAAAAAATAAAAAATGAATGAAAATATTTACAAATTAATTATAAATGAATATGACACTGATTTAATATAAAAGGCGAATATATTAGTTTTATGGTCACATAGATATTTTTTCCTAATAAGTAAAATTAAATACAACTAGTGGGTGAATTTAATTAAATATATATGTTATTTATTGAATAAAATATTTTTTATATTCATTGAATTGATTTTACTGATATAAGATAAGAACAAACCAAATTTTATTCTTAGAATCATATATATTTGTATATATAGTTTTACTACCTTTTAATGGATGACAAATTTTAAATCCTATTTTTGTAAATTTTATTGACCAAATATGTCAAAATTAACTTCATAATTTATATATCCACATAAAAATTATGTTAGATAAATTTTTTGTATTTTTATAGGGATTTATTTTTTCAATGAATAGATTAAATATCAATATTTTTACCCAACACTACTTTTTTATCTAATTCAATAACATGGTTAAATTATATTTTAAATTGATTTAAATTTTTCAATTGATAATATTTTTATAAATTAATAAAATTAGTTCATGTTAAAAAAATTCACTTTGAAACAAGATATAAAATCTTATCATTCTTTTGATTTTTTTCTTCAAAACCATGCATTGTCAAACCAACTGCGAGATTAAATTTTAATAAAAATCGACCACTTATCTGATTAGGATTTGAAAAAATGTATTCTATATTTGGAATCATAATAATTTATAATTTCCTATAATTTCTAATTGTTTATTGAACAAAAATATAATTCACTGTAATTAAAATTAATTACATCGATCACAACTGGACAAGGGACATATCCAAACAGATCAATACCCATGGTTTAGAAGAACTATGGGTATATAGGTCTGTAACAAATACGTTACAAATGTTTTCTATGAAACCCTTTGTATATGTTTTCCTATACCAATGGTTCTTGGAAATATTTTGTATAGGCTTGTAATTATTTAAAACCAGCTCGGGCTCCTCGTCCCCACCTCCTCAATGGAGCACTACTACTCCCATGCGTGTGTGCATCCCCCTCCCTTTAGGTGACATCATATGGACTCCTCCATACCCTGTTGTGGTTTTTCTTCCTTAACTCCTTTGGTGACTTCACCCTCATTCACCCCTCTAAAAAATTTGGTCACCCCTACTATCTTATGATTTTGTCTGCCCCACTTCCCTCTTCATCTGATTCTAGCCACACCACTCTTTATCTAGAAGTTTATTTTCAATTTTGAGCGGTATCATTTTTTACTATTATATTAACTCATCAATATATTTTGTTAACATTTTTAAATTGTTTTATTAAATTTGATATGGTTTTGATGTTTTCAATTGGTCAATTTTATATAGCATTAATTTTTATTGATTTTTTGTCATGTGGAATATGGGTGGAGTTTCATGATTGAAATGGTATCTTGATTAAAGTTGGTTTTTTATAAGAACCCTATGTTTTATAAAATTCTAAGGATTGTTTCAATAATGAAACACATATGTTTTTTGTATAATAAAAATTTACTCTTCTATTGTGGGTAAATTATTTGCATTAAAAGATGTATTTCATGTTTTGATGTCATTTTTAGATTAAATATATGAATAGAGGTATCCTAGGAATATTTTGGATATAATTATTGATGAATATATTTCATTTCATAATTCGGTCGCATGTCATGTTGTTTTTTGAAATGATGTATCCCATGAATTTCGTGGCCATAATGACTAATAGTCTAATCTGACATTTGGCCAATAAGCCAATTTTACTTAAGTAATAGTGTGATAATATTCAATTTACCTATAGACCGAATGGAAAATTTACCTATAGTCCTTGTGGGCAATTGAAAATTATAAATATTAGTCCTATATTCATATTGGTCATTAGGGATATAAGACAATTGGCCATTAGGACTATTGGAAAATTGGAAATTATGCCTATATTAAAATTTCACATTATGTTATTAGGAATAATGTTCAATTCGAATATAGGTGTAATATCCAATTATCTTATAGGCCTATTACACAATTGGACATTATCCCTATAGGCTAGATGGACATTATTCCAGTAGTCCAATTAAGTATTATGCCATTAATCTTAATAGAAAAATTTTCTTATAGTACTAATAAGCTTAATTTCCAATTGGCATATAATCCTAATGGCCAGTTCAAATATAGGCCTAATGTCCAATTTTCTATTAGTCATATTATTCCCATAGGTGTGTTATCCATTAGTTCTATAGTAAAATTGTTCATTAGGCCTAATTAGCCTATATGAAAAATGGCCATTAGGGGTAATGGATAATTTACCCTTAATCCAATAGGATAGATGGCTATTAAGAATAATGAAATAATGACCAATTGTCTTATATCCCTAATGGCCAATTGGCCTATATGGATAATATCCAATTGGACTATTATTCTTAATGTCCAATTGGACATTATGCCTATAAGGAATTTTTTTATTTTTGTTTATGCGGATTCATCTATACATTTTCCATTTGGAATCATTGGAAAATGTTAGAAGTTTTAACACACTTTAGGGTGTTTTCATTTAAAAAAACTTAATAACAAAATTGATTATTTTTTCATTTCAATCCAATTTATTGAACCTATTGATCTTATTAGGGATATTTTTGTATGGTGACCATGATAGCTAATTATTAAATTTCATGGATACCCACCTTGGTTCATTATTTATAGTCATCACTTATAGCATATGCTATTTATCTTGTTCATTAATTTTCATGCTAATAGTATGTTTTGTTGATTTTAATATTAAAATGTGGTTTTAATATTTTTTTATTATGGTTTATATTGTTTATTTGATGATATATGTTTCTCATTTTGAAAGAATGGATAGAATCTGGATGTATTATACCAATCAATTTTCAACCGAGACTCAAAATAATTTTCATATATTTTATTACTTTTTATTTTAGAATACTTCAGATAGAAGTTATATAAAGTATCTATGGTATGATTATATTGGAGGACCATGCGTAATCCATGAATAAGTTATCTAACATATAAAAAAATATTTATTTAAAAAAACTACTCTTTTGGTATCACCATAGAGCAATGAAAAAATCTTCTAATGTTCATGAACTACAACTAAGAGCTTGTATAGTGAATTTCTTTTTTGATCAGTATACATTTGTGAATAATCATGACCGGGATAGTATTATAGTGTAAGAACTAAATGATATCAATACCCATATGTAAAAGACCAATGATGATGATGTTTAGTGATTTAAACTTTTAATGGATCACACTAGAAATCCAGTACATCAAGAATATAATAAAATGACCATATCCCAATTTCTAATGCCATTATATCATGGAAAACCCATATATGGAATTTCTAATACCTCAATTTAATATATTATTACATTTTTTGAGGACTTTATCTCTGATGGTGCATATATTTCCTCTAATCATAACAAGGTATGGAAGATAATTAAGATTCTTGGATTTGAAACTACTAAAGATCATTTATGTTTGAAAGACAACAATTTATTTTTTAAGGAAATAGCTATCCTTAATCAATATAAATAATGTGGTACATCTCACGGATTGAAATTGTAGGTGGAACACTATCTCTTATCCCACATAATGTCATGTGAAACATTCCATTAATTCCCATAATTCAAAATCTATTCATGATAGTATAAATACCTTCTAATATGAAATGGCATGACGTTGATAGAATTAAAGTCAATTATGAATTGGGTTGTATTTAATATGGAATAAAATGGTGGTTATTTGATGCACAACATCCTGATTTTTTAATTGAGGTAAAAAATTTACAATAAGGTCAATCATATAATGTTTTTAATCTGTTTGGTCAAATACTTACGGTTCATAGAAAATGGATAGTTTTTAATCATGTTTATATTATTCCTATATAGATATGTATAAAAAACCATTCAATTTCCTTAGTATACTGATATTTGGACCTCTTAATCTCGGAGTGGATATAGACATCTACTTACAATCATTAATAATAGAGTTAATGTTGCTTTTATATGTGGGTGTGTATACATTTAATTCTTCTTACGAAAATATTTCAAATTTGTGCTTCCGTTATATGGAATATAAATGATTTCCCTTCATATGAAATTATATATCGTTGGAGCATAAAATGAAAATATTCATATCCTATATATATGAAGAATTCGTAATCGAGAATTCTTAAACATTATTTTTGTTTCAGTTTAATGGGTTAGAAAAAATTATTTCTAATGGATTTTCAATATAGGAAGAATCATTGAAGGTTTGATAATACTATTGAAAAATAACAACCACATCAATATATGTCATGTTTTGAAATGATTAATGAATTGAATGATTTTAGTTTTTCATTAATGAAAGGTCAGTGTAAACTAAAAAATAGAAAGAATGTTGACATGGAATCCACTTAAAAATGGAAAAAGAGATGTAACTTTTTTGAGTTTCAATATTAGTATACATGTTTTTATGTCATTTTTTATATTTAATGCACATTTTTAAAAATATATGTGTAATGTTGCATTAAATTATTCTTATTATCCAGTGGAAGACCAAATATGTCGTTTAATATCATCGGGAAAATGAGAAATGAATATGTAATGTATAGGGAAAATAATCATTCACTTCCATCTCTTTCCCAAATAAGTGGATATGTTCGGTCTTTTACATTGTATACATTGAGCCTTCAAGTGAACGATATGGGGCACTGCATATTCATTGTTAACAATGGGTTTTTCAATGACCATATGAAGTTAAAAAATATGGATATTTACATATTATTTCATATTATGATATTTCACATATACCTTAGACATTTATTATAATTTTAAATAGGGAACATATGAAAATTATATACTGAGTTTGTCGATAATTTCCTTTGAGAAGGAGAGAGTGATTCTATAGTATAGAGTTTCTATCAAAGTTGAAATCAACGCTTATAAAATTACTTTAATTATATTAAAATACTGATATCCATTTAATTGTATTATTCACAATTATTTCAGGTCTTTTGTATACCTATTGACTCGGTTTCTCAATAATTAACAATGTTTTATTTTAGTCATAGTTCCTTGTTTTTTGAACGAAATCATTTAATAATCAATGGGTATAAATTTTTTATAACTAATCTTGTTGGGAAAATGTGAAAAAATGATGATGGTGTTATGTAAACTACTATAGTAGATTCTTATTCCAGTAATCTAATAGCTAGACTTGATATAAAGATGTTTATTTTTATGGAATTGTTAGAAAAATATTTTTATTGTAATACTACTCTAAAGGTTGATTAACTATGATAAAGTGTAAATGGTATGATTCAATGACATGAAATAGTAAATTTATTTATTACTTTGTATTCATAGTTATTGACATCAGATTATTTCTTAATACCGATGAGCCTACATTTTGGAAACATTGTAAAAAAATGTTTTATGTGAAAGATCATATGAGACCTGATTTTGTTGTCATGAAGATGTAATACCTATAATTCTGTTTATTATTTCTAGTGATGATGTTGTCACCATTAACATCGCCATTGGGATTTACCTTAATATTTCATTTGATGATTGAAATTTTACCATTGTGAGAGTTAATTTTGAACCTGATGTAGTGGTGGGAAATATATAGAACAACCCATATATGATTATTTCTCATCTATTTTACCACTAAATGAGTTTCTTAGATCATTATTAATGTAATTACATTAATTTAGTTTTATTTTTGAATAATATGTTTGATTTATTAATTTTTCGATGACATTTCATTTAATTATATTTATGTCTCTTTAGATAACTACCTTAAAAATGAGTTTTTATAATGTATAACATTTTTTTAAATTAATGTTACTAAAAAATGTTATGTCATTTAATTTTCCTCATTTTACCTCTATGTTGTATGTAAGATTTATAATAACTATTTATAAAAAAATACACATTATTATTATGTAGATTATTACAAATACATCAAAACATTGAATAAAATGACTATTTGATCTTGATCAGCAAGTGTTAGAGAATGAGGTAACACCTTCACATCCCATGATATTTTTTAATAATTTTAATTTTTTTCTTCTACATTGCATATAATTTCATGATAATAATATTTTTTAATTTTTTAAGTAAATTTGGTTTCAACCGAGTTGACTCCCCATCATACTAGAATGGGTCTAATAGGGGATTATCCAAGAGCTTGCCGAAGAACCCATCATACATGTTACCACACTAACCCACTTGAGGACACCCTATCTACAACACATTTCCATCATCCATTTGTGAAATTGGGTATGTTCTTATCCATACCTTCATTATCATATCAACTACCCTGTTATTCAAATACAATGACCATTTTATATCTAGGGAAGGTCTAACTGATTCCTCCATCAACTCATTTAAGCTCTTCTACCCATACCACATCTACACCACCTCAATAGATGTTTCCACTGTTACCATAACCACAACCAATTATGTATCCCATAGTCTACTACCAATTTTTTATGCCTATGCCACATCAAATTCCATCCATCCATCGATCATCTAGTGACTCTACTCCTTTAACTTCTACTCTTGTACGTGAAGACCACCCAGAGCATGCATTGGAATATACACTCAGTTAAGAGGCCAAAGATCCAGGACTATCCACAAATCCATCATATAATATTAAGTATCCTAGAAAATGTTCTTTTTATTATAACTATGTCAAATTAAATCAATTTTTTATGTTGTAAAATGAAATAATTCTTCTTATTTTCCCCCCACTATTATTATTAAGCAGGATATTCTACTAGGCGATGTGGGTGTACTTGTTTTCAAAAATACTGGAATTCCCAAAAACATATAATGGTTTACTAGAATGATGAAAATTAGATGGTATGTGAGAATGCAATGAAGTGCAGAATTTTTATGGCCACATTATCCGAATAACAAGATATAATTCTTGTGGAACCAGTATCATAGAGACATCTCAGTAAAAACATCATGGGCAATGAATGGGATCTTATATGGGTAAAACCTAATACAACTATATCTATATTGTTTTTATATTTATATGAAACAATATATTTGTTGCAGATTCGCTGTAACTTTTCCAATGGAGAAGCTTATAAGATTTAATGTTTGATGGATGTTGGAGATTTATGATGTTCATGTAAGAATGAAATTATATATTGCATTGAAGAGATGTATAGGTTTATATATAGAGGGTGTACCCACATTCCACAACAGTACAAAAAAATCAATATCAAAAAATTATTGCACATTATACGGCTAATGAGTTTAAGGTATTCGCAATATTTAATTGTTTTCAAACAAAATTTAATTATTATTATATATACTAGATTATTTTTGGATGTGTCAAGGAAAAACAAAAATAATAATGATTCAATGACATTTGGACACCCATTGGGGAGAAATATAATGCTCGAGCATGAGAAGAGTAAGGTATATTAATTAGAATTAAAATAATGTCTGTATAAAAAGAATATCCAATTGGACCTTATTCCCTTACACATACGGGCCAATTTTCATATAATACTAGTAGAAAATTTAACTATTATTCTTAAATTTAAATTGGTCATTAGTCCTAATGGAATAAAGTACAATCATCCTAATGACCAATTGGCAGTTAAAACTATAATATAATTGGCCTTTATGAATAATAGGCCAGTTGGACATTAGGCCTATAGGCCAACAAGACATTATTCTATTAGGGTTAAAGCCCAATTTCCGTAGAGGACTAATGTTTAGTTGGCCTTTTAGTCTTGTAATCCAATTGGACATTAGGACTAATATGCCAATTGTCCATTAGACCTAAATGAATAATGTCCAATTACCCTATAAGCCTAATGTCCAATTGTCATATAGGCCTAATGGAAAATTGGAATATAGGCCTAATATCATATTTTCATATTACAACTAATTGGAAATTCTATATTAGGCCTAACAACTAATTGTCCTATTGCCCTAATGACCAATTGGCCTATTAGGCTTAATGGCCAATTGTACTGTAGGACTAATAGCAGAATTGGCCTATATTCATATAGGAGAATTGGGTTTTACGACAATAGGTGAATTGTCCTTTAGGCTTATAGGTGAATTGGACATTAAAACTAATAGAAAAATTGGTTGTAAATCCTAATAGGTTAATAGGCCATTAGGCCTGTAGGCTAATTAGACATTATACCATTTGGACTAATGGCTTATTTTTCTATAGGAGTAATCCCTAATTGGCATTTTAAGACTAATGTCCAATTGCCCAATCGACCTAGTAATCCAATTGGAAGATAGTACTAATGTCCATTTAGACTAATAGTTCTAATGTCATAATGGACAATTGGCCTATAGGCCAATGTCCAAATTGGCCTATATGATTAAGGGCCAATAGGCCTATGTTCAAATAGTCTAATTGGCCATTAGACAAATAGTGAAATTGGAAATTATGGAATTATGCATAGTAGCTGATTCACATATAGGTGTAATAACTGATTAGCATTTATCCATAATAGGTCAATTGGTTGTTAGGACTAATAGTCCAATTGGGATTTAGGCATAATAGGATAATTTTCCTTTAGGCTTAATGGGTGATTTGGCTGTTTGGCCTATATACTGATTTTCCATTAGGCATATAAGCCAATTGGACTTTATGAAATTATGCCTAATGGATAAGTTCACTAGAGGCCTAATGGGCACTTGGACTATTAGTTCAAATGTCCAATTGGCCTATTAAGCATAATGACCAATTGGACTATTAGGCCAAATAACATAATGGCCAATTAGGATATATGCTTAATGGCTAATTGGATTATAGGTCTATGTGCCAATTGGCCCTTAGTCATAAAGTAAAATTGTCCAATAACAAAATAGTTCAATTAGCATATTATGAAAAATGGAATAATGCCCAATTGGCATATTATGCCAGATATAATAATGGCCAATTGGCTTATTCGGCAATATTACATAACGGGTAATAGGCATCAATGTCTAGTGGGGTAATGTACAACTTGACTATAGGCCTAATGGCCAATAGGGCTATTATGACTAATGTAATAATGTCAAATTGGCCTATAGGACTAATGGAAAATTAGCCTATGTGCATAATGGATAATAGACTCATTGGAGTAATGGACATTTTACCAATTCTAAAAGAAGACCAATTATCCTATATGCCTAATAGGCCAATTCACATATATGTATTATGGAAAATTATCCTATAATACTAATGGCCAATTTGGCTATTAGGCCTAATTACATAATTTACAGTTAGAATATAGGACTAATGGGAAATTGGCCTATTGGTCTAATTGAAAATTGAACTATAATCCTAATGGGAATTTGAACTATAGTCCATTAGTCATAATGGACAATTATACTATAGGCCAAATGGTCAATTTTATTATAGGCCAAATTTCCAATTTTTTCCGGAATGTTTGTCTCACTAATTAAGAATTTTTTATTTAATTGAATGTTATTTGGTTTTATTATTCGTTATGGTAATAAAAAATTCAAAATTTTAATATGTTTATAATAATAAATTTGTTTTGAAGAAATATATATTAGTCATCAGGAGGTGTTAACATAGACAAATGTTTTATTTCTCAAGTTAGAAGAAAAATGATAGAAATTAAGTAAGGGCATAGACACATGAAATGATTGTAATTTTTTATAAATCATTTATAATACAAAATTACTAATTAAATATCTTGATTATATTTTCATCCTACTACTATGGAGGCCCTTGATGATAATGTAGATGGAAAAAATCCGGCCACCCTTCATATGAGTCAGGTTTATGTGATGTCAACCAAGGAAGAGTCTGATGTTAACCCAGTAAAAACATCAACCCCTCTAGTTATTGGTTCTCATCATGCTCCCCTTAGGGATCTATGAAAACTGGTATATAATGAAATCATGTAGATGTATCTAAAAAACTATTTATTGGAGGAGGAAAAATGTAAACAGGAGTGTGAATGAAGAAATATTATCACTAAGAAATTCCAAAGAGCTATATCGTTTATTATTCAATCACATACATAAGAGGAATCTAATAATATTGATTCATATACGAAACTTTTTTCTCCATTAAATGATTCCCTGAGTGATTTCATTGATGATATTAGTGGTGATCGATCTGATGTTGGTGGTAATGATATTGTTGATGATGTTGTTTCTCTAGATGATATTGTTGGTGAGGATGTTATTATTGTTTGATGATATTGAAGATGGTGAAGATAATGATTTTGGTGATGGGGAAGAAATTTATCCCCTTCATTTCTAAATTAGAAGGAAGGATACATGAAATTTTTTCTAATAATTTAAATTTATTTATTAAGGATTTATATGTATATTTTAGTGTTTTATATGGTTTGAAAACTATTATAACATGTTGGTTGGATGATTAATTTGGAAAATCTATAATTCATTGAATAAATATTTTCTTATTTGATTTACATGTTTAGGTGATTGGGTAAGAAGGTTTTGTGGATGATGCCATGTGTTGAAAGTATCTTCTACCCATGGTTTTAAAATTTTTGGTATTAGATCTCTAATAGATTACATATACACACAGTTTTCAAACCATTTGTATAGAGTTATACCCACAGTTCATTGAAACAGTGGGTATATGAAATGCCCCGACCCCAGAAGCCCAGATTCAATGCATTATTACATATCATTGGCTTGATCACAAAAGATCAGGTCTTGAAAGAATGATTAGTTTAGTATCCTTGGAAGTACTAGATACATTCATAAGATTTACATTACTTCATAAAATGGAAAACTACAACAACATTGATTTCATAGACAACACTGTGGTCCCATAAACTATCCACGCAGGTCAGTCATAATATACTTCTTCACATTGTGGGAAAAATAAAGCATAGAAATAGGTGAGCCCAGATGCTCAGTAAGGATAACAATATAGAGGAAAATTTCATAAATAAGCATTAATTTTTAAGGAAATGTATAAAACTAAAACAAAAAGCCTTTTAAACTTGAAATTCATCATAATATGGAAAATCTAAAATCAAAATAATTCTATTTACTTACTCACCTGGATATTCTACTAGTCCAATAATCACATGCAATATCAATATCCACTTTCATAATGATGGAATGCATAATTCAAAGCTTTCATAACTACATTGTCAAGGCCTTTTTCCAAGATTACATAAACTATTTTTTCAAGTCCTTGTGCCAAGACACTAGTTTGTCCCATGAGTCCTATTGATGCATCGAGGAGCTATAGAGGGCTCTACCCGTCACTTACTATGTCCAATGAATTCCTCATATTAAAAGTTTTACACATAACATAAAAATTCATATTAAACCTAGCATATGATTTGTCAATACATTATACATAAGCCATGAATGGTGTAAAAATAACACATCCCTTGTCAATCATACCACAAAACTGTTAATACAATATGGAAGTTGTGTATCATAATAAATCAACTTCAAATAATCCTAAAATCCATCAAAGGATGTGGACATAGATGAAATAAAATCTTCATTTAGAGAAATATATCTTTCTATTTTATAATAGTTTAGGAGTCATATAATTATTAATAAAAACATTTATTTTTATAATATTCTTATAATCATGTAAGGTAACCTTCGACGATGTTATAATGGCTGAAATTAGAAGCACCCTCCATATATGTTAAAAAAAATTCTTTCCTTATTTTTTTCGAAAAGGTCATAATTTACATTTTCTGGAAAATGACAGAAATATTCCTTTATAAAAATATTATAAAAGTAAAACAAGAGTATAAATGACTTTAATCCATGGTCTAGTAAATTTTAAAAATATTTTGAAATACATTTTATGAAACATGGAAATGGATGATAAAGAGGTCCCAATAGATAATTAAATATAAACAACCTTGAATAATAATGTGGTTGTAGAATTAACCCTTACCATGTGATTTTCCATGGTCGAGGGTAGGTTAAACTCTTTTATAATGGTGAAATAATTTTTCTTAAATGATATAATTACCATATACATTAATATGATATCATATATGATCTTTTAATATTTCTTAGTTAAAAATATTTTAGTATTATCGTCGTTTCGGTTGTAAACTGATTCATTTTCCTTTATATGATTTGTTACGTAAGTAAATTGTTTTGGGATATTATGTATCTTATTAATATTAATAATTTTATTAATCCTCTAAAAATTATTTTTAATCATCAAATAAAAATTATTCTTGAATGGATACGATGGGGAATGAATTTCACTATGTTTGTGGAGATGGTAATCTGTACGTACGCATGAGGGACAATATCATTCTTTTGATATAAAAATCATATATTATTGGATGTTATATCATAATTAATGAAATATTATAATGTTATATTTATTATTTACATCACTTATACATCATTATTATACCAATCAAATAATAATGTATTGAATAGAAATTACACCATGACGTGGAGATGGTAAGTCGTACGTACGCAGATATGGTGACATGTCATTCAAAGGATGGATAGAAAAATTAATGTGGTTGTTCCATATTTATAATAAAATCATAGTATATAGAAGATACTAAATTTATTATTTTATAATGGGAACACCAAGGAAAGAAGAAGTGGAATAAGAAAACACAGGAAAGAGGTGGTGAGATATTTTCATCTTCTTCTGGTTCATCCTTATGATTTGATCAAAATGGATCCATAAAATGGATTTATGATTAATTTAAGTCTTCTAAGATTAAGGGAGGATAGTTTAGAGGATATTTTGGTAGGGGTTGGTCGAGAAAAAAGGCTTTGGAGGAGTGAATTTGAGAGAAGGGGAAGTTCTATTGTATAAGAGAGGTGAGGGTGACTATTTGGAAACCCCGAAATATTACTTTATAAAAAATTCATATTCTATTTATAATGTATCCAAATTGATTTATTTATAATCTAATGTGGGAATGGGTCGAAATAAACTCAACCAATAGGTTTTATATAGGTTTAGGTCACTATATTAACTTTATCATTTAGATTTAACTCATAGTTAAATAGTTTGACATTTACCATGTCTCTTTATATTTTTATATTATATTGTCAATAAACCTACTATAAACTTCCAATAGAACCCCAAGTGGTTAATTATTAAATTATATAATCTTATATATGTAATTTGGTGGAACCTTATATTTTTAGGAATATTGTATCAATTAATAATATAATCTTTGTTTTAAAAACTCTTTTATGTGAATTTTGACAGTCTTTGGTATTTTGTTTTTTAATAATTTATATCTGCATTATTATTTTAAAAAAAATTATTTAATCAACTCTGAAATGTCATATTAACCTATAAAATTTTTATAATTCAAAAAAAGTCTCAAATTACATATATTTGGGTATTTAAAATATCAATTATGTTAATATTTCATTAATAAGGTAATTACTGTATCATCATCGTGTCATAAATAAATTAAATTATTTAATGTATAAAAATTATGACTAAAATTAAATTCTGTAGGAAATATTTTTAAATTTATAATGAATATTTTTAGTAGAATTTATATTGTGTTTAACCCTATATTAAAAATGATTTACTTATGAAAACTTGAATTTAACACTTTTAAGTCTCCTTTGAATTAAATAATAATAAATGTCCATCACAAATCAAAGTGGACCTAAAAAAATCATATTTCCGTATGAAGGTTGTTTTTGGTCGAATAAAACTAATACAATGGAATTAGGACATGTGTTAGGGTAATTATAATATCATTTTTACCTTTAATTAACCTACTTACTTTTAACCGCGTTAAATAAATGATAAAAGTTAATATTCACCAAAAATTATTTTAATATCTTTGAACCAAATTTTACTTACTTATATCAATCGTGTCTCTCATATTTTCAAAATTCAATTCACAGAAGTGGTAAAATTAATTTTTATGTAAATTTGCAAATGCTCCTAGGAGGTTTGTAAAAGACCGTAAAAAGTTCATCAAAATTTCTATATATGTAAAATTATTATAAGTTAACTCAAATGAATTACATTGAACATATATAGGTATTATGTATCTATTTTTACACAAAATTAAATTAAATTAAATAAAATATTATTTAAATAACAATTTGGTTTTTTAATGATAACTCAGTGTTTTCACTATTCATCAAAATTTGAATGTTTTTTAAAAAATACAATAAATTCATCCTAAGCTAATTTCGATATTCCAAATCCAAAAATGAAGTCCATTTTGAAATAAAAAATTTTTAAAATTTCAAAAAGTGGGTATTACTATTCATAATGGCTAGTTTGATTGGTTGTGGTGTGTTAGAACTCAATGTTACGTACAACACACACTATTGTATTATTAAAAGTGAACTGTACCATGGAAGCTTGGGGTGTTATATTCTCCCCTCGTTCAAATACTTTTTTCCTCAAAATTTCTAGAATATTACTTCCTAAAATGACTCTGGTGGTTCTTCATCATAATTTCCTCAGGTTCCCACCTTTCCACTACCTTCTTAGGGTTTCTCCATAGAAATTTTACCATACGAGTCATCTAGTATCTCAGCACTTGTTCTATTGTATCAAGAATTTTGACAGGATCTTCACAATAATATAGATTAGTTTTGAGTTATAATTCTTCATAGATGAGGATATGAATTGGGTTAGGCATGTATTTTCTTAACAGTGATAGGTGGAACACATCGTGTACTTTAGAGAGAGTTGGAGGAATTTCTAAATGGTAAGATACAACCCCAATATGTTCTAGAATTTTGAAAGTTCTGATGTATATTGGACTTAATTTTCAATTCTTACCGAATCGTATAACACCCTTCCATCGAAATTCCTTAAAGAAAATATGATCTTCTACCAGAAATTATAAATCCTTCCATCGGTTATCAGCATAACTGTTCTTCCTACATTGTGCTGCTTTGATGTGGGTCTGGATTACCTCCCCATTTTCAATTGTTTCCTCCAAATGTTTTGGGCCATTGAGTTTTCATTCACAAACTTCTTCCCAACAGGTTGGTGTGCGACATGTCTTTCCATATAACGCTTCATATGGTGTTATCTGAATACTTGAATGGAATCTATATTTATAAGAAAATCCTACCAGATATAAATATTGATCCCACATACATTGAAATCCACTTGAGCAAGAACTGAATATGTATTCTAAGGTTTGAATTTTCTGTTCTGATTGTCCATCAGTTTGAGGGTGGTAGGCAGTGCTCAAATGATGTTCAGTATCCAGGGATATTTGAAGAATTTTCCAGAACCATGATATAAAGCAGGGATCATGATCAAGAAACAGTTGATAAGGGTACTCCAGGAAGTCTTACAATTTTATTAATATACATTCTTGCTAGACTTTCAAGTGTTAAATCTTCTCTTATAGAAAGACTATGTGTTGACTTGGTATGATCATCAACAGTGACCCAATATGATTCATTCCTTCTAGGAGTCTTTGGTAGTCCCATGGAAAATCCCATCGTAATATTATCCCATTTCCACTCAAGTATGGGAAGTGGTTTTATGACTCCTCCTGGCTTTTTCCTTTCAGCTTTCACTTGATGACAGACCATACATCTTGACACAAAATCAGAAATCTCCCTCGTCATGTTGTCCCACCAAAAATGTTCCGTCAAATCTCAATACATCATACTGAAACTAGGGTGTATAGGGAAATTGGAACAGTGAGAATCATCCAACAACTGTCATTTTAGATCAGGTATATTAGGAAAACAAATTCTCTTCCCAAATTTCAAAATTCCATCTTCATACACAATGTCATTCAATCTCCCATCATTCACAACAATAATTATCTTTTGAAACTCTTCATCATCGGTCGAAGAACTATTTATCCATTCTAGTAAAGATGGTTTGGAAACCAATTGAAATTTTTTTGATGGTTCTTATTCCATGGTTATCCCCATGTCCAACATTACAAGATCCTTGTCTATAGGAACCTTTTCAACTATCATCATGGTCAGAACTCCATGATCCTTTCTACTCAAACCATCTGCCACCTTATTTTCCCTCCCAAGGTGGTAGTGTATGGTGCAGTTATAATCGTTGAGTAGTTTAAGCCATCTCCTTTTCCTTATGTTGAGTACTTTCTATGAGAAAATATACATCAATCTCTTATGATTTTTATATATCTCATATTTTTCAATGTAGAGATAATGTCTCCATATTTTCAAAGAAAAGATTACAGCTGCTAAATCAAGATCATGAGTATGATATTTTTGCTCATGATTTTTTAGTGTTCATTCTACATGGGAAATAACCATGTCATTCTTCATAAGGACACAACCATGTCCTTTGTTTGATGCATCACTATAAATATAAATACCCATCATTCACTAATCGTAGAGTCATGATAGGATCACTGACTAATCTTCTCTTAAATTATTCAAAACATTATCCACACTCTTTTTTTCGAACAAATTTATCCCCTTTATGTGTGAGCTTCATTAATGGGTTAGCCAATCAGGAAACATTCTCGATGAAATGTCGATAATAACCTGATGACCCAATAAAACTGCATACCTCGGTTATACTTGTTGGTGCTGGCCATTCTTGGATTGCCTTTGTCATAGAATGATCAACAGATATTCCATCCATAGAGAAAATATAGCCAAGAAAAGAAATATCATGAAGGCAGAATTCACACTTTCTAAACATACCATATATTTTTTTCTTCTAAGAGTCTTTAGAATAATGCGCCGATGATTTTCATGATCTTCTTATCATTTGTAGTATACCAAAATATCATCCATAAATACCACTAAAAATCCATAAATATATTCCTTGAAAACATAATTCATTAGATCCATGAAGACATAGGGTTAATTAGTCAATCCAAAAGGCATTAATGTAAAATCGTAATGCTCGTACCTAGTTCGAAATGCGGTTTTTAGAATTCCATCCTTCTTCACAAACAACTGATGATCTCCAGATATAAGTTCAATCTTTGAAAAGTATTGAGCTCCATGAAGTTGGTTGAATAAATCATCAATGCGAGGTAGGGGATACTTGTTCTTTTTTGTTATAGAATAGATCACACTGTATTCAATGCACAACCAGATAGATCCAACATTCTTATTAAAAAAAATAATAGGGGATCCCCATAGAGAAACACAAGGGAGAATAAATCCATCATTACTCATTTCCTCTAGTTGTTTCTTTAGTTCAACTAATTCCATAGTGTCCATTCTATAAGGAGTCTTTGATATGGTCCTTGAATGAGGAATTATGTCAATAGAAATCTCAATTTCTCATTCTAGAGGATGTCCATGTAAATCGTCTAGAAATACATCAACATATTCTTTCACAATAGGTACATTATATATTTGAACATTCCATTACTTACCCAAAGTTTTTTCATTCTCTTCCTCCCCAATAATTGAATTTAGTTGTGATATTGCGGGTAGATCTAGATAAGAATTAGGTGGTGATGATTCTACTCTAAATATAAGGTGTTTATTATCATCATCATCATAAATAGCAATCTCCTTCTTCTGAAAATAAATATTTTCATCATAGTCTGAAAGACAATCCATACCGAGGATTATATCAAATTAAATCTTGTGTATGATGATGAGATCAGTAGATAAATAACGTTTATATGACTTAATGTGGTCTAATTCACAAAAAATTGTTACAAAGATACTTCCCTTAGGAGTATTTACTGAAAAATCCATTGTTAAATAAAATTGGAAATATTTAATTTTCATTGCAAACTAGGAAGATATGAAACAATGTGATGATCCATAATCAAATAAATCATTATCTAAACATGAGGAATCTATTAAATTACCTACCACAATGTCTTTCCAATCTTCAACCTCAGCAGTAGTGATAGCATAAAGTTGTCCTTGAGATCTTGTCATTTTCTGAGGTAAGTTCCCATAACTCTTAGGACATTCATTTTCATAATGTCCCCTTTCTCTACAATTTTAGAATTCTACATTGACATCTTATTTCTTCGCCTAGCAACCGTGAGCTTGGTGGCCTTTTTCACCACACTTGTAATTAACTCCCATTCCTTTTAGGAAATTACAAGTGTGTTTCTTCCTACATTTACTATAGGATGGATATTAATCTTTTCCTTCCATCCCGTTTTTTTCATTTCCAGAGTGTTGAGCAGATATCTTCTTCTTTGGCTTTGTTTTAAAGTTGTAAGACTTTGAGAATTATTTTTCTGTCTTGATAGCACATGACACAATATCTTCATATGATGGGAAGGATTGTGAGACTAATGCTCGATGGAGAAATGGTTTTAACCCATAAAATAAATAATCAATATTACTTCTTGGGATATGTATATAATCTGTAGGAAGCCTTGCTAACCTTGTTAAGTTAGATTCATACTTTGTGACATTCCCATTTTCATTTTTCCTCAGACTCAGAAATTGTCCTTCCATATCCGCTTGATGATCACGAGGAAGCAATTTTTCTAAGAAAATATATTTAAACACCCTCCATTCCATATTTGATTCTTCATCATCTTCCTTTGTGTTTTGAATCAATGACCACCATTGATCAGCATCTCCAGTGAGCTGCTAAACTGCCATGACAACTTCCTCCCTTTCTCTACTCCCCAAGGCATGGAATATTTTCTCTAAAAACTTTATCCATTTATAAAATAGTAATGTATTTTTATCCCCATTTAATATTGGTGGTTTTTGCCTCATGAATAGATCTAACATTGATCCTCCATGTTGTGGATCAGGATTTCTTATATGATAAAGATTAATATTCATAACCTGAGTGATTTGTCCAAGTATGGTGATAAGCTGATCAGCACCAGTTGTATTACCAGCTTCACACTAATTATCTTGAAAATGAGGTAATTCCCTAATTGAAGTTCATGCATTGATACAGTTTCTATTACTTCCACTAGATTCCATTTCTAAATAATGGAATGGACTAGATTAGTTTATGAATCGCAATACATAATTACAAACTTATAACATACCAAATATAAATTGAACAGTTTATGGATATAATCCAGAAACATAAAAAATGATTTCTTTATAGAGGTATATACTCAAAAATCCTTCATAATGATTTGTAATGAAATCGTGAATTATCCCTCAACATATCCTCGGGGATTGGCGTAAAAAAAGTGCAGTAAGGCCTATTGTCGTGTACTTGGATACCCCATAAAAAGCCTGAAACTCCTTATCAAAGTTTTCACTCCTAGGTACATTTGTTCCAAAGCTGCCTCTACCAGCTCAAATCCATACATCGATGTATTGCTCATAAAATACACAAAATATATACTTTAACAAAATTCTAGGATGTTCTTCTATACTAATACACAAAGACTATCTTATGGTAATGTGTTCTAATCAGATATTATCGAAAACTAGCATCCAAAGTTAGTACTAAACTTCATATGTTACCAACATTAATGCTCGAACCCCATAAGCCTAGAGTAGGTGAATTATTACCTTTCATTGTCAATATCACAAAAGACCATGTGTCGAATGACAGATTAGTTTAGTAGCCTTGGAAGTACTAGATGCGTTTATATGGTTTACATTACATCATAAAATAAAAAACTACAACAACATTGTTTCCATAGACAACACTGAGGTCCCATAAACTATCCCTAAAGGTCAGTCATAATATAGTTCTTCGCATCCTGGGAAAAATAAAACATACAAATTGGTGAGCTCAGATGCTCGGTAATGATAACAATATAGAGAAAACTTTTATAAATAAACATTAACAATTTAGGCAATGTATAAAACTAAAAAATCATTTTAAACATGAACTTAAGCATTGTATTGCAAAGAGAAAATCAAAATAGTGTCATTTACTTACTCACATGAATATTCTACTAGTCTAATAATCACATGAAATATCAATAGCCACTTTCATAATGATGGAATGAATAATGTAAGAGTCTGATAACCCCATAGCAAGGCCTTGTGCCAAGACTACAAATATGATTTTTTCAAGGCCTTGTGCCAAGACACTAGTTTGTCTCATGATACATATTGATTCATCGAGGATCTATAGAAGGTTCCACCTATCATATAATAAGTCAAATGCATTCCTCATATGAAAAGGATTAAACATAACATAAACATTAGTATTAAAACTAGCATAAGAAATGTATGTACTTTATCCATAATCCATGAATGGTGTAAAAGTAACACATCCACAATTAATCATATCAAAAAACCTTCAATACAATATGGATGTTTTGTATCATAATAAATCAACTTGAAATAAGCTTAAATCCATCTATGTATTTTGACATAGATGAAATCAACACCTTTTTTAGTGAAATATCTCTTTCTATTTTGATATCATATAGAAGTCATATAATTATAAAAGAAAACATTTTTATTTCAAAATATTCTTATTAGCTTCTAAGGGAAGTTTCGACAATGTTATAATGTCGGAAAATAGCAGCACCCTCTATATAAGTTGAAAACATTCTTTCCTTAATTTATTTCGAAAATGTCTTAAAGTACCTTATTTGGAAAATGACAGAAGGATTCATTTATAAACATCTAATAAAAGTCAAACAAGGGTATACATGAAATTAAATAATTTTCTAGTAAACAGTAATTGTTTTTTGGAATACATTTTATGAAACATGGATGTGGATGACAATGAGGTCCTAGTAGATAATTACATATATAGAACCTTGAAGAATAATGAGGTAGTAGAATTAATCCTTACCTTGTAATTTTCCATTGTCGAGGGTAGGATTACCGCTTGTATAATTGTGAAATATTTGTTATTAAATTATATAATAACCATATACATTAATATGATATCATTTATTATCTTTAAATATTGCTTTGTTAATAATATTTTTGTATTATCATCGTTTAGGGTGTAAGCTGATTCATTTTCATTTATATGATTTTGTTATGGAAGTAATGTTTCTTTTGGAAAGAATGTATCTTATTAATATTCAGAATGATATTAAACCCTTAAATTTTTTTTAATCATCAAATGAAAATTAGTCTTGAATGGATACGATGGGGAATGAATCTCATCGTGTTCATGGAGACGGTAATCCGTACGTACGCACGAGCGACATTGTCATTCTTTTGATATTAAAATCGTATATAATTAGATGTTATGCAATATATACAGAATCATTATCATGTTATATTTATTATTTAAATCATTTATACTTCATTAAAATATTCGTGCTCATAATAATTTCTTGAATAACAATTACACCAACACGTGGAGATTGTAAGTCGTACGTACGCACACATAGTGAAATGTCATTAAAAGGATGGATAGAATAATGAATTTGGTTGTACCTTATTTATAATAAAATCACAGTATATAGAAGATACTATTTTTAATATTTTAAAATTGGAAAAATAAGGAATGAAGAAGTGGAAGAATAAAATACATGAATGAGGTGGTGAGATATTTACCTCTTCTTGGGGTTCTTCTTTTTAATTTGAACAAAAGGGATCCTCAGGATAGCTTTATTACTAAAGGAAGGCCCCTATTATAAAGGGAGGAATTTAGATAGGATATATGTTTAGGGGTTGGCTAAGCCAAAAGGCTTGGGAGGAGTAAATTTGAGAGAATGGGAAGTGCTCTTTTTTAATAGAGGTGAGGGTCACTTTATGAAAAGCTCGAAGAATTATTTTATTATAAATTAATATTTGGTTTATAATGGATATAAATTGATTTATTTCAAGGCTATTATGAGAATGGGTCAAACGCCACTAAACCAATTGGTTTTTGACAGGTTTAGGTCACCATATTAACCTTATCGTTTAGATTTAACTCTTAGTTAAATAGTTTGACATTTACCATATCTCTTTGTATTTTTATATTATATTGTTAATAAGAATACTATAAAATTACAAGAGAACCCCATGTAGTTCATTAATAATATATATAATTTTATCTAAGTCATTTGGCCAAACATTAGATATTTAGGAATATTATATCAATTAATAATATAATATTTGTTTTAAAAACACTTTTATGTCAATTTTGACACTATTTGGAATTTTATTTTTTATAAACTGATAACAACATTATTACTTCCAAAAAAAATTATTCAATTAACTATTACATGTCATATTAACCTATAAAATTTTTGGAATTAATAAAAAGGAACAAATTACATTTATTTGAGTATTTAAAATATCAATTGTGTTAATATTTCATTTATAAGGTAATTATTGTATCTTCATTGTGTCATAAATAAATTACGTTATTCAATATCAAAAAATTATAAATAAAATACCATTATGTAGAAAATATTTTTTTATCTTTCTAATAAAGATTTATAGTCTAATTTATATTGTGTTTATCCCCATATTAAAAATAATTTAGATATAAAAACATGAAATTAATACTTTTACTCTTCTTTGAATTAATTAATAATAAATGTCCTAATCTAATCCAAGTGGACCTAAATAATCTTATTTTATTACTAAGGTTTTTTTGGTTGAATAACAATTATCCAATATAATTAGGACTTGTGTTAGGGTAATTATATTATCACTTTTACCTTTAATTACACTATTTACTTTTAACCCTAGTAAATAAAAGTGAAAAGTTAATATTAAAAAAAATCATCTAATTGAACCAAATTTTACTTACTGATATCAGCCATGTCTCTTGGATTTTTGAAATCCAATTAAAATAAGCGGTAAAATTATGTTTTATGTAAATTTGCAAATTCTCTTAAGAGGTGGGTAAAAGACTATAAAAATTGTAATAAAATTTTTCTATATATAAAATTATTATAAACAAACTCCACTGAATTACAATGAACTTATATAGGTATTATGTATCTATTTTTAACAAAAATAAAATGAAATATAATAAATTATTAGTTAAATAAAAATTTGGTTTTTTTAATGATAACTTAGTGTTGTCACTATTCATCATAAATTTAAAATTTTCCGAAATGTACAAAAAATGCATCCTAAGTTAATTTAGATATCTTGAATCAAAAAATGAAGTCCATTTTGAAGATTAAAATTTATAAAATTTTAAAAAGTGGGTATTACTATTTATAATAGCTAGTTTGATTGGTAGCGGTGTGTTAAAACTCGAATATGCGTACAACACACAATGTCTTATTATTCAAAGAGAATAGTACCATGGATGATTGGGGTCTTATATTCTCCCCACATTAAAATAATTTCATCCTCAATATTTCTAGAATATTACTGCATAAAAAACTCAGGTAGTTCTTCATCATATGTTCCTCAGGTTCCCATGTTCCCTCTTCCATCTTATGGTTTCTCCATAGTACTTTTACCATATGAGTCATCTGGTTTCTCAACACATCTCTTATATCAATAATTTTGATAGGCTCTTCATAATAAGATAGATCAGCTTCAAATATTAATAACTCATAGGTGAGCACATGCATTGGGTTAGGCTTATATTTTCTCATCAGTGATATGTGGATCACATTGTGTACTTTGGAGAGACTTTGCAGAATTTGAAAATGGTAATCAATAGCCCCAACTTGTTATATAATTTTGAAAGGTCTGATGTACCTGGTACTTTATTTTCCCTTCTTACAGAATCGTATAATGCCCTTCCATGGAGATACCTTCAAGAAAACATGATCTCTTACCTGAAATTCCAAATACTTCATTCGGTTATCAGCATAACTCTTCTACCTACATTGATCTGCTTTAATGTGGTTTTGTAATACCTAAACATTTTCCATCATTTCCTCCACATGTTCTGGGCCTACACGTATTCTTTCATCAGCATCATCCCAAAAGGTTGGTGTGCGACATCTCTTTATGTAAAATGCTACATATGGTGCCATCTGAATACTTGAATGGAATCTATTGTTATAATAAAAATATACCAGAGGTAAATATTGATCTAACATACCTTGAAATTCATGTGAGCAGGATCTCAACATTCCTTCTAAGGTTTCAATTGTCCGTTATGAGTGTCCATCAGTTTGAGGGTGGTGGGAAGTGCTCAAATAAGGATCAGTATCCAGGGATTTCTAAAGACTTTTCCGAAAACATGATGTAAAACATGGATCACTATCAGAAACTATTGATAAGGTTACTCTATTATGTCTTAAAAATTCATTAATATACAGTTTTTCTAGACATTCAAGTGGTAAATCTTTTCTTATAGAAAGAAAATTTACTGACATGGTAAGACGATCAACAATGACCCATATTACATCGTTCCTTCTTAGAGTCTTTGGAAGTCCCATGAAAAAGACCATCATAATATTATCCAATTTTCACATAGGTATGGGAAGTGGTTGCATGTCTCTTCCAGGCTGTTGCCTTCGAACTTTCACTTGTTGACAGACCATACATCTTGACACGAAATCAGCAATCTCCCTCTTCATGTGTTCCCGCCTAAATTTTCCTTCAAATATCTATACATCATTGTTCTAACAAAGTGTATAGAGAAATTTGAACTATTATAATCATCCAATAACTCCCTTTTTAGATCAGGTTTATCAGGAACACAAATCTTATTCCCAAATTTCAAAATTCCATCTTCATACACTATGTCATTCAATATCCCATCATTCCCATCTTTAATCTTCTTTTGAAACTCTTCATCATCGGTCTGAGAACTCGTTATCCTTTATATTTAATATGGTTTGGGAACCATTGGGATGATTTTTTACTTTTCACCTTCCATGGTTATCCCCATGTCCAACATTACTTGATCCTTGTATATATGATCCATTTAAACTCTCATCTTGTTTGGAACTCCATGATCCTTTCTGCTCAAAGATTCTACCACCATATTTTCCTTCCCATGGTGGTAGTTTATGGTGTAGTCATAATTCTTGAGTAGTTAAAACAATATCCTTTTCCTCATATTGATTTATTTTAGTGAGAAAATATACTTCAAGATCCTGTTATCAGTATATATCTCACATTTTTTACCATTGAGATCATGTATTCAAATCTTCTAATCATAAATTACAACTGATAACTCATGATCATGATTAGGATAGTTTTCTAATGAAATTTTATGTGTCTTTATGCATAGGTAACAACCCTATCATTCTGCATAAGGACACAACCAAGTCATTTCTTTGATGGATCACTATAAATAACAAACCAATCATTCCCCAATGGTAGAGTCATGATAGGATAATTGAATATTATTTTCTTCAATTCTTCAAAACATTCTTCAAACTCTTTTTTCCAAAAAAATTTAAACCATTTATGGGTGAGCTTCGTTAATGGGCTATAAATTCTGGAAAACAATTTGGTCAAAACGCCGATAATAACCTACTAAACCAATAAAACTACGTACCTCAGTTATACTTGTTGGTGTTGAACATTATTGGGTTGACATTGTTTAGAAGGATAAATAGAGATTCCATCCATAGAGACAATATAGCCAAGAAAGGAAATCTCATGATGCTAGAATTCACACTTGTTAACCATCCTATATAATTTATGTCTTCTAAGAGTCTTTAGAATAATCTATAGGTGATTTTCATGATCTTAATAGCATTTGGATTATACCAAAATATCATTAATAAATACCAATACAAACTCATCATGATATTCCTTGAAAACTCAATTCACTAGATCCATGAAGACAAAGGGTGCATTAGTCAATCTAAACGGCATTATTGTAAACTCATAATGCCCATACCTGGTTCAAAATGAAGTTTTCAGAATGTCTTCATTCTTCACACACAACCGATGATATCTTGATCTAAGGTAAATCTTTGAATAGTATTGAGATCCATGAAGTTGTTCGAATAAATCATCAATGTGAGGTAGAGGATACTTTGTCTTTATTGTTAAAGCATTGATCTCTCTCTAGTCAATGCATAACCTCATAGGTCCATCTTTCTTCTTAACAAAAATAATAGGGGCTCTCCATGGAGAAACACTATGGAGAATAAACCCTTTATTACTCAATTCCTCTCATTGTTTCTTTAGTTCAACTAATTCTGCAGGGTACATTCTATAAGGATTCTTGGTTATGGGCCTTGAACCAGGAATTAAGTCAATGGAAAACTCAATCTCTCGTTCTGGAGGTTTTCCGGGTTAATCCTCTAGAAATTCAACAATATATTATTTCACAATAGGTATATCATCTCTTATAACATTCCTTTACTTACCCACAATCATTTCATTCTCTTCCTCCCCACTAATTTAATTTAGTTGTGCTACTAGGGGTGGATCTAGATAAGAATTAGGTTTTGATGATTCTGCTCAAAAGATAAGGTGTTCTTTATCGTCATCATCCAAAATTGTATCCTCCTTCTTCTTACAATAAATCTTTGTATCATGGTATGAAAGCCTACCCATACCAAGGATCATATCAAATTCAATCATGGGTATGACATTGAGTTCAGCATATAACTATCGTTTATATTCAATAATGGAGACTGATTCACAAAACATTTTTGCAATGATACATCCCTTAAGAGTTTTTACTCATAACTACCTTATTAAATAAAATTGGAAATATCTAATCTTCTTAGAAAACTGAGAAGTTATGAAATATTACGATGATCTAGAATCAAATAATGCATTGGCTAAACATGAGGAACCATTAAATCACCTTCCACTATGTCTTTTAGTGATTCAACATCAGAAGTAGTGATAGCATAAGCTTGGCCTTGATCCCTTGGGCTTTTTTAATATATGTTCCGCTAAATCTTATGAAATTCATTTTCATAATTTCCCCATTCTCTACAATTGTAGAAGTCAACATTAACAACATATTTCTTCCCCTTGCAATCATGAGCAAGGTGGACTTTTACACCACACTTGTAACAGAATCCCATTCCATTTAAGAAAGTATTGGGGTGTTTATTCACACATTTACTATAGGATGTACATTCAACTTTTCATTTCTTCCCATTTTTCCATTTCTAGAGTGTTCAACAGACCTCTTTTTCTCATGATTTTCTTTAAAGTCGTAAGAATTAGAGAATTATTTCCCTATCTTGATAGCACATAAGACAATATCATTTTATGATGAGATGGATTGTGTGACTAAATATCGAAGGAGAAATGGTTTTAACCAATCATATAAAATATCACTTTTACTTCATGGGTTACGTATATAATCTACAGCATTCCTTGCTAACCTTATAAAGTTAGCTTCACACTTTGTGTCATTCTCATCTTCCTTTTTCATCAGACTCTGAAACTGTCTTTCTATATCTTCTCAATGATCATGAGGAATGTATTTTTCTATGAAAATATCATTAAAATCCCTCAATTACATATTTGATACTTCATCATATTCCTTTTTGTTTTGAATCAATGACCACCATAGACCAGCATCTCCAGTGAGGCGGTGAACTGCCATGATAAATTTTTCCTTTTCGCTACTATACAAGACGTGGGATATTTTTTCTCTATGGAATTTATTCATTTCTTAGATACTAATGGATTTTAACCCCAATTGAATGTTGGTGTTTTTTTGCCTCATGAAGCAATCTAGAATTGATCCTCCATGTTGCAGATTAGGATGCTCCATACGAGTTAGTTTATTATTCATAACCAGAGTGAGTTGTCCTGGTATGGTGATAAAATGATCAGAACCAGTTGTATAACCAGCTCCACCATAATTATCTTAGGCTGGAAGGCAATCCGTACATAGAGTGCATGCAGTGATACAGTTTCAATTCCGTCCACTGGGTGCCATTTCTAAACAATGTCATACACTAGATTAGTTTATGAATCACAATATAAAATTCCAAACTTATAACACACATAACATAAACTAAATAGTTTATGAATATAATCCATCAACATAAAAATTATTTCTTTTAGGTGGTATATCTCATAAATCCTTCATTATGGTTTATAACAAAATCGTGCATTATCCTAATCATATCCCCTAGGAGTGTCTTAACCAGGAGTGCAGTAATGCCTGTTGTCGTGTACAAGGATACACCTATTCAAGCTTGAAACTCTATGTCTGAGTTTTCACTCCTAGGTACATATGTACTAGAGACGTCTCTACATGCTCATATCTAGACAGGGATATATTTCTTGTAAAATACACAAAATCTATACTATAGAATAATTATATGATTTTCTTCTATACTAATCCACAATGACTATGATAGGGTAATGTTCTCTAATCAGATATTATATACATATAGCTTCCAAGGTTAGTAATAAATGTCCTCTGATACCAAATTTAACGACCTAACCCTAGAATCCTAGAGTTGGTGCTTTATTATATATCATTATCATGATCACAAAAGATCAACCCATGAAATACATATTAGTTTAGTATCCTTGGAAGTAATAAATACATTCAAAAGGTTTAGATTACATAATAAAATGAAAAAATACAAAAAAAATTATTTCCATAGACAACACTGAGGTCCATAGTCTATCCCTGAAGGCCAGTCATAATATAATTGTTCAAATCCTAGGAAAAATAAAACATAGAAATAGGTCAGCTCAGATTCTCAGTAAGGATAACAATATAGAGGAAACTTTCATAAATAAGAATACAAATTTAAGGCAATTTATAAAACTAAAAAGAAATCCTATTAAACATGAACTTTATAATAATATGAAAAAAAAATCATTTACTTACTCACACGGATATTCTACTAGTCTAATAATCACATGAAATATCAATAGACACATTTATAATGATGGAATGTATAATGGTAGACTTTAATAACCATATTTTCATGGTCTTGTGCCAAAACTACAAATACGATTCTGTCAAGTCATTCTTCCAAGCCACTAGTTTTTCTCATGATACCTACCGATGCATCGAGGAGCTACAGTGGGCTCCACCTTTCACTTATTAAGTCTAATGGATTCCCCATATGAAAAGGTTTAAACATAACATAAACATTTGTATTAAAAATAGAATATGAAATGTCAATACATTATCCATAAGCCATGAATGGTGTAAAAATAACACATCCAAATTCAATCATATCACAAAACCTTCAATACAATATGAATGTTTTGTATCATAAAAAATAAACTTCAAATAAGATTAAAATCTATCAAAGTATGTTTACGTAGATGAAATCAAAACCTTTTTTAGATTAATATCTCTTTATATTTTGAAATCATTTAGAATTCATATAATTATTTAAGAAAAAATATATTTTTAAAATATTATTATAAGCTTGTAAGCAAAGAATCGATGATGTTAAAATGGCCGAAAATAGCCGCACCCTCCGTATAAGTTAAAAAAACATTGTTTCCTTAATTTTGTAAAAAAAGGTCATAAAATACCATATTTGGAAAAAAAATGGAAAGAGACCTTTATAAACATCTTATAAAAGTCAAAAAAGTGTATAAATGAATTTAACCCATAGTCTAGTAAATAGTAAAAACATTTTGACATACATTTTATAAAACATGTATGTGGATGATAAAGAGGTCCCAGTAGATAATTACATATAAACAACCTTGAATAATGAAGAGGTTGTAGAATTAACCCTTACCTTGTACTTTTACTTGGTCGAGGGTAGGTTAAGTGCTTGTATAATGGTGAAACAATTGTTATTAAAATATACAATAACCATATACATTAATATGATATCATATGTGATCTTTTAATATATCATTGTTATTAATATTTTAGTATTATCGTCGTTTCCGGTGTAAACTGATTTGTTTTCCATTATATGATTTGTTATGTATGTAATGTTTGTAAGGAATAGGATGTATCTTATTCATATTGAAAATTATCTTAATCCTTTAAACATTATTTTTAATCATCAATTGATAATTAGTCTTGAATGGATACAATGGGGAATGAATCTCATCATGTTTGTGGAGACGGTAATCCGTACGTGCGCACGAGTGACAATATCATTCTTTTGATATCAGAATAGTATATAATTGTATTAGATATCGTATATAAAGAATCATTATCATGTGATATTTATTATTTACGTCATGTATAAACCATTATTATACCCATCCAAATAATAATGTATTGAATAACATTTACACCATGACGTGGAGACGGTAAGTCGTACGTATGCACGAATGGTGACATGTCATTCAAAGAAATGGATAGAATAATTAATATAGTTGTACCATATTTATAATAACATAAAATTATATATAATATACTGGATTTATTATTTTATAATGTTAAAAACAAGTAATGAAGAATTGGAAGAAGAAAATTAATGAAAGAGGTGGTGAGATATTTACCTCTTCTTCGGGTTCTACATTTTGAATTGATCAAAAGGGATTCATAAGTTAGCTTTGTGACTAAATTAAGGACTCTAGGATGAAGTTAGTATTGTTGAGATGATGCTTGGGTAGGATTATGCTGAGCCAAAAGGTTTGGAAAGAGTAAATTTGATAGAAGGGGAAGTGATCATATATAGGAGAGGTGAGGGTCACTTTAGGAAAACCAAGAAATATTATTTTAGAATAAATTAATAATCAATTTCTAATGGATAAAAATAGATTTATATCAAATATAAGGTGATAATGTTTATAAATATACTCAAACAATAAGTTTTTATAGGTTTGGGTCAAAATATTGACCTTATCATTTAGATTTAACTCTTAGTTAAATAGTTTGGCATTTACCGTGTCATTGGTATTTTTATATTATATGGTTAATAAACATACTATAAACATCCAATAGAACCCCAAGTGGTTCATTATTAATATCTATAATATTATCTATGTCATTTTGACAAACCACATATTTTTAAGAATATTATATCAATTAATAATATAATATTTGTTTTAAAAACCTTTTTACGTCAATTTTAACACTATTTTGTATTTGGTTTTTTAAATATTCATTAAAGAATTATTACTTCAAAAACAATTTATTTAATAAATCCTAAAATGTCATATTAACAAATAAAATTATTTTAATTCATAAAAAGTCATAAATAACATTTATTTGTGTATTTATAATATCAATTATTTTAATATTTCATTAATAAGGAAATTACTGTATCATCAATGTGTCATAAATAAATTAAGTTATTGAATGTCTAAAAATTATAATTAAAATACAATTTTGTATGAAATATATTTATCATTATAATTAATATTTATGGTAGAATTTATATTGCGTTTATACCTATATTATAAATGATTTAGTTATGAAAAGTTGAATTTAACACTTTAAACTCTTCTTTGAATTAAATAATAATAAAAGACCTACTCCAATCCAAGTGGACCTAAAGAATAATATTTTATTTATAAGGTTGTTTTGGTCGAATGAACCTTATCCAATATAATTAGGACACATGTTAGGGTAAATATAATATCATTTTTACCTTTAATTACCCTATTTACTTTTAACCGCGGTAAATAAAAGATAAATGTTACTATTCACCAGAAATTATTTTCATCTCATTGAACCACATTTTTACTTACTGATATCAATAGTGTCTCTCATATTTTTAAAATTCAATTCATAGAAGTGGTAAAATTATGTTTTATGTAAATTTGCAAATGCTCCTAGGAGGTGGGTAAAAGATGGTAAAATGTTCTATAAAATTTTTATATGTCTGAAATTATTATAAGCTAACTCCAATAAATTACATGGAAATTATATTGGTGTTATGTATCTATTTTTACCCAAAATAAAATAAAATAAAATAAATTATTATTTAAATAAAAATTCAGGTTTTTAATGATAACTCAGTGATTTCACTATTCATCAAAAATTGAATGTTTTCCAAAAATTACAAAAAAATCACCCTACGATAATTTCGATATTCTGAATCCAAAAATGAAGTACATTTTGAAAAATAAAAATTATAAAATTTCAAAAAGTGGTTATTACTATTCATTATATCTTGTTTGATTGGTTGTGGTGTGTTAGAACTCGATGTTGCGTACAACACACTCTATTGTATTATTCAAGGAGAAACGTACCATGGAATCGTGGGGTATTATAGTATAAGAAAATAAATGCACATTTAAAATTTTTTTAATTATCCACCTTTCATAAATCTGTGTGTATATCTTATACCCATGGTACAAAATCATGGTTATAATTGTCTTTTCTAGTAGTGGATTAATGTAAAATCGAGATTAACAAGGTAAGAAAACTTAAACATAAGTGCCCAAATGATCTAAATACTTGTCCAATAGTCATTGGATGGACATATATCGACCCAATACTCCACTGTGTCTAATTTTCTACATTATTGGATGCACATGATATGGGAAAAATATGGGTGGAATTTTTTTTCACAGAATACAAAAGAGTGCCACTCCTCATCCATGATAAAGTCTCCTCTTCTATTTCAACATATTAACACCTCTAAAGATAATTTACATTGATAGTAATCCTCCAAAATTGTTCCCCAACATCTCTTACATCCTCCACGAAGCCTTCCTTGAGAAAAATTCCTTATAATTAATCCCTTTGGTGCAAACCTAAAAGAGTTACCAGAATATGAAGTAAAAAACTCCCTCAAAATCCATATATTTTATTTTTCTCTATACTCCATCCTCTCTCCTTACACCATAATTTTATAAAAAAACATACAATATACATTAAAATATGATGTTTTTTAGGTTTTCAACCAACACTTACAATAACCTCTATCTAATTGGTAACAAAAATAGAATTTACGTGTATGAAGAACTATCACCTCACTAAACGATGATTGTTCACTTTTCTTTTACCACATCTCATGTTTCAAAATATGATTAATTATCTATTTATATATGTTATATATTATTTTTATTAGGAATTTAATAATATTTTATACTTTTAAAATTCATATAATTTTACATTCTATTTGGTGTAAATAAGATACGTTCGTTTGAGGACCTATGCACTATCGTACCCTAAAAGAGATGTGATTCATTCAAACACTAAATTAAATCTATTAATAATGTGATATATGTGATTTAAAAATTCTATTAGTGTAATTATATAAATATAATCATAATTCAATTAATTTGTTTATTTTAATATGGCAATAAAAATTGAAATATAATTCATACATATGTACGACTTACCGTCCCCATGAATGATGTATTTCATTTCAAAATTATATATTCGATAGATTATTATTATTCAGATATAATGAATATAAATACTATCTATATCATTATTTATAATCTATAAATCAAGATATATGTATATGGATAAAAGTTATAACAAATTGAGACACGTACGAAGAACAAAGCGGATATTACATAAAATGAATCCTTAACATCGGCTTATTGACAATAGATTAATATATGGTCATAATAAAACCATATATTATATATTCGATAGATTATTTAAATATAGTTTTTTAGAATTTTTATTTTCTATTTTACAAAATCAACTTTTTATTTAGAAGTGAGACATCAAAATTTACTTGGGCTATTTTTTTGTATTTTTATGATAAATTTCATTTTTTATGAATAGTGAAAATACAATATTTCAATTCAAAACTAACATTTTTCTAATTTATTTATATGGATAGATTATATTTTAAATTGTTTTTTAAGTGTACTTAGTTTATATTGTTACTAATTAATCCAATTTTGTTCACTGGATGTAATTTCCCTTTGAAATTAGACATAAACAAGTGTCAATATTTTGATAGTTATTATTTCTTTCAAACTCTTTTTTTTATTTTGACAACATAAATTAATTTTAAATTAATTACTGCCACATCAATTTTTTTAATTTAGAAAAATAGATTCCATATTTGGAGTCAGGAGGACCATATTTTGTAATATTTAACTTTTATTTTTAGACATTATTAATATTTACTTCAGTAAATATTTTATTTACCATGGTTAAAGGGTAAATCTGGTAAATAATGGTAAAAAAATATTATTATAATATTAATAAATTGACCTAACATGTGTTCAATTCCTATTGGATGATACATGACTATCCATGGGGATCCTTGGGTCCATTTTGGGACCCCATGGATCCATTAGAGAATTATAATGACACATTACATTCATTAATTTAATGTAAATAAAAAAATGACAAACATATATCTTTTAGTAAATCAATATTTAAATGTGTTGTATAAGTTATCCATACAAATATAAATATTCCTTAGAAAGATAAAATTATTTCTGAAATAATGGTATTTTATTGTTTATTTTTATTTATCATATAAATAAAATTATTTATGACATAATGATGAAGAAATGATTACCTTATTAATGAATGATTTAGGTGAATGAGATTATAAAATTTTAAAAACTATAAAAAACATGTATGATTATTATTATATGATTTTATTTCGAAACATATCCAACTAATATTCTAATTTAATGAGTTTTTGAACTTTTCAAACCAAAAATCAGTTTGTTATAAAATAATATTTTCCAACATTCCTAAAGAGCCCCTCGTCTCCCTTAAAAATATCCATCACTTATAACCCATTACCCACACCTCTCAATAAACATGGACCATCCAAACTCTGCCCAATTAATCTCCCCACATTCCTATCTTCCTCCTAGAATCTTTCCCCTTGGCATAACGAAATTCAAGTAAACTTTTTGGTTCAAAACAAAGAGAAATACCCGATTTAAAGGTAACGTCTTCTATAAAGTTCTCTTCTTTTATTTTCATTCTCCAAACCCCTAAACTCTCTTTATTGCATTATATAAAAACAACACCAGTATCATAAAAATATGAAGATATTTTTATGAGGATTATTCAAAATACACATCCATGCACCTCCATCTAATGGATATGAACATATTTTTTCTGTGGACGACGAACTACTACCTCACTAAATGATTATTGTTCAATATTCTCCTACCACCTCTTTTTGTGGCCATTATGATGACACTATATTTGTATGTGATATATATTATATATATATATTCTCTATACTTATTTATTTTTCATTTAAATCATACCTTTATGGTTTTCATAATGGTTAAACGAGATAATTTCATTTAAGGAAGTGCGGACTACCGCCCCTCAATGTTATATAACTCGTTCATACCATAAATGGAACATATAATGGATGGTGTTAATGAAATTTAGTAACATTTATAAAATATTATATTATACATTAATAATAATATACCTATTTATAGTTTTGTTTTTATTCCTTTTAAAATGAAAAAATTGAAATGGAAGTAGCGTTCATGTGTACGTACGACTTACCGTCTCCATGAATGGTGCATTTCATTTTCAAATTTCCAAATGATATAGACTATTATAAATACATATATACTGGATATATATGAGATATATGATATATATATATCATGAATATGATCCTATATACAATGTAATTGTTTCCACAGAGACCATTTATAATTATAACAAGTTCATTTTGAACTCAAGTTTAGAACATTGAAAAAATGTATGATATGAACTAAAATAATTAAATAGTTGTTATAGAAATGTACTATGTGATATAAAGGGAATAATAATCATGAAAACGTTTCTTATGAATGTATAAATTATCTTATGTCTATTATTCAACAAATTAAAAAATGAACGGGTCAAGTCAGAAATGAGGTAAGGGAACTACTTAACCAAATTTCTATTATATGGTTTAATATTTTACTTCTTCAATATTTCATGCTATGATTATGTGAAAAATGAATTTTTTGTGCTCTATTGTATTTGTACATTACCTACATGTACTTATAGTGAATACACCAAATTGCTCTATTTTATTTACAAATTGGTCTTTGTAAGGGACTTCATCTCAATATTTTTTTATTGAGGCATGTTTTGATAATATACACCTCCTTATTTTATATGGTATATAATAAACCGATTTGACATTATATTTCATTTTAAGGTAATATTTTTTTCTATAAAGAAAATTTCTAAACAAAAAATGAATGTTTTTAATGTTTTCGGTGACAATGAACTCTCTGCCACCTTAATCGTTAATTGGATTCCTCTATAAGCCTAAATGTTTTTAATAGGAAAAGAATCCCTTATTCTGTTTTTGGTTGTTTTGGTATTGAAAATGTTTTTTTAAATGGATTGATAATTTCAATATATTTAATGTATTTCTTGTGATTGAAAATGTAATGTTAATAGTGAGATGTTTATATTTTCAATATTTTATATGTTATGATTTTACAATGGTACATGGACATTTCAATAGTGGTTACATGATAAAACAGATGAAGGGTGGTGTTGTGATAAACCAGGATGAGTGGTTACGTTATAACATCTAATACATTGGTTAGGGTCTTCGGTTGTATGGATATTCTATTTAGTGATATTGTGGAAGTATACTGTTTGGTTATTCAATTCAAGTATGTTTATGTCCCAAGTTACCTTTATATATTATGTGTTATTTATATGGGTTTTATGGTAATATTTTGGTTAAAAAAGGGTAATCAATGATCTTTTATTCTGTGAAGAGTATTTACGACTTCAAAAAGGTGAAAATTATTACTTATGATAAAGTATCCATGGTTTACATGTTGTTTTGAAAAACTAACATTTTCATTCTTTGTGTATCCCTTACTGAGATTTTTGGGCTCATCAAATGTTTTTTTTTTGAATTATTTTTCAAAGGAATTAATGTTGAATTGGGTCACGAACGAGATCAAGTAAAATTCATCATGTCTAAAAATATTTAACAAAACATGTCTCTAATTCTAAAGAATTTCTATTTTATGAAAAAATGGATTATAAGTTGAAATGTCTACATGTAATATTCAAATTGTTGTGTATATGTTATAACTTAATTCTCTAAAGCTCTAAACTTGACAACATCCTCAATGTGTATTATTAACTTCATTCAAGGTTATTTAATTTTTTTAGTTAGGTTCCTTATAGTTAGTATCATTGGTCGGTTTAATTAACTTTAGGAGTTATAATATTGTTAAATTAATATCCATAAATTAATTTATGGTAATATTGAAATGATATAGCATCTAAAGATTACCCTGCTTCATAACCTAAGTTATTTCTATGTTCAGAATGGATTTCCATAGAGGAAGTAGAGAAGCTATCTTGGGAAGGAAAAGGATAATAACCTTCAAAATCCCCAGTCTGAGATGGTCATAATTGGAACTGAAAGGTTTTTCTATTGATGGAACAATTGACTCGTGATATAAATGGTGGTGGTATCCATGCATAAGACCATCCAAATGAACCATAGGGTAACATGTTAATAGTGGATAATTTCAAGAGGAAACTTCCCCCATCATTAATAGGATCATCTGACCATATTTAAATTGAAGAATGGATCAAATCATTGGAAATGATTATCTATACCATGGTTGTACATAAAATCAAAACAATAGTCTTTTTGTTTACCGTTTTGAAGGTAAAGCTGATCCGTGGTGGTTGACAGTGACAATTGTCAGGGATAGTGAAGAGATTGATGATTTTTATTGGGATTAATCCAATGGTACGTTTCATGAGAAATATTTTTTCTAAGGAGGTTCGATTTAGGATGGAATATAAATTCTTCGAATTGTGGAAGGAGAATGACTCAATGGTAGCTTAAGAAGAAATTTTCACTCGATTAGAAAGGTATGCTCGAAATTTCATATGTGACCTTGATAGTAATATAAATAGATATTACACACGGTTGAATCCACCAAATCAAAGAGAATTATCATCTCGTGAATTCAAAATCTATGATAACCTTTTCATACGTGGTGGGAAGGTAGAGATATGGTTTTTTGATGATCAGGTGTTCCAATATAGAAAACTAAAGAAGAGGTCCAGTTGGTAATAAAAAGGAAATATTACATCAAAGAAGCATAGATATAAGAAAATTAAATATCCATATTGTAACAATTGTGGTTAAAATAATCCTAGAGAATGCCTATCATGGTATGGAAAGTGCATCCGGTGTGGTAATTCTGGTCATATTGCTCGTAACTGTAAGGAAGATTATCAAGAACACAATGAAAACCTTGTGGTAAGATGTTTTAAGTTCAATGAAATGGGTCATTATGGAAATTATTGTCTAATAAAGAATTAAACTAAGGGAAAAAAGCTTGACTACAAGGAAAAAGGGGTGGTGAAATACTTTGCAACTACTTGAGAAGATGTTGGGCCATCAAACTTTGTAGTATCAGGTACACTGTTTGTTTATTCAAATTATTCCAATGTGTTATTTGATTCAGGGTCTACACATTATTTCATTTCTGAGAATGTTTCTTGTAAATTTGGAATTCCATCTCAAGATATGAATCCTGAACATATGTGAAAAACACCAGGAGAAAATGTTGAGACAAAATGAAATTATAAGAACCTTCATGTCCTTGTGTGCGGAATGAATCTACCTCTAAACATTATTTTTTTCCTCTAGTAGTGTTTGATGTTATTTTGGGCATTGATTGACTTTCAATTTATGATGCTAAGATTGACTGTAGAGATAAAGAGTTTTATTTTTCAAAAAAATTTCATTTTGTGTACAAGAATGAACCCTTAATTTTGATAACATATCAAGAAGCCGAGGAACTAGTAAAATATGGAAAGGAATGTTACCTTGCACATATTGTTGAAAATAATGGGACTATTCAGTTTAATGAGGATTCAGTGATAAATTATTATCTTGATATTTTTCCTGATGCGTTGTCTAGTATAATACATCATTGGGAAGTTGAATTTATTGTTGACATAATTCATGATGCTAAGTTAATTTCAAAACCCCCTTATTTAATGGATCAAATTTATCTTTTAGAGTTAATGTTGAAATTACAAGAGTTATTAGACGAAGGTTTCATTCGACCTTGAACATCACCATGGGGTCCTCCTATCTTGTTTGTAAAAAAGAAAGATGGTTTAATGAGAATTTTCATTGATTATAGAGAATTGAATAATATCACTGTTAAGAACTAGTATCCTTTGAATCATATCGGTGATTTGTTTGATAAGCCCCATGGTTCTGAGTATTTTTCAAAGATTGACTTGAGGTCGGGGTACCATCAGTTGAATGTATAGGAAGCAGACATTCCAAAGATTGTGTTACGTACTATATATTGTCGTTATGAATTTATAGTTATTATATTAGGTTTAACCAATGCGGCTGTATATTCCTGAATCATATGAATATAATTTTCTGTGAGTTCATGGATATGTTTGGGGTTGTGTTCATTGTTGATATTTTGGACTATTCCAAAAGTAAAGAGGAACATGGAAGTAATTTATGGGTTTTCTTGCAAACATTAAAACAAAATAAATACTATGGTAAATTCAGTTTTTGTGAGTTTTGGATACAAAAAAATGCATTCCTTGGTCACGTGGTTTAAAAAAATGTTATATCAATTGATACTGCTAAAACAAAAGTGGTTATAGAATGGAAAAGACCCACAAATATTACATAGATCCACAGTTTTATTTGTTTGGAAGGATATTAATAGAGGCTTTTTGAAAAGATTTCACAATTATCTTGCCTCCTGACTAAGTTAACTCAAAAATGTGTAATGTTAATTTGTAAAAAATAATGTGATAATTGTTTTAAGGAAATGAAAAACATATTGGTGAATGATGTAGTTTTGGAACTGCCATCTAGAAATGGTGAGTTTGTTATCAGAAATGATGCATCATTGAAAGGACATGGATGTGTCCTAATGATAAAAAATTAGATAATTGCTTATGTTTCATGTTAGTTGAAACCTCATGATTTAAATTACACTATTTATTATTTGTAATTAGGTTTTGTTGTTTTTCTTTGAAAATTTAAAGGCATCATCTGTATGGAGTAAAATGTTAAATATATACTGACCACAGTATTTAGAAGTATATATTAACTCATAAATAATTTATGATGACATAGAGGAGATGGCTGGAATTAATCAAGGATTGTGATTGCATGATTCATTATTGTTCAATAATGTAAAATAATGTGGATGATCCTTTGAGTTGAAAAATTAATAACACATTAACAATTTTACGTTTGGAATAAGACATTTTGATTAACTATTTTTTAAAGTTTTTATTGGAAGTTATTGGTGCAAGGAATTCCTCTGTTTTATTTTAGGTGTTAGTGAAATCATCAATAGAAGACAGAATAAAGTAAGCTCAAAAAGATGAAATTGAGTTGTAGAAAAAGGTATAATTGTTTCATAAGGGTATGTTACCTGTTTTTAACATTGATAGAGAAGGTGTTTTTGGGTTTGGAAAGAGTTTATGTGTGCCTTGTGGTTCAGAGTTGAAGACTGATCTATGATGTGAATCTCATAGTTGTATGTTTTCTATTCATCCAAGAAGTACTATAATGTACAGAGATCATCAAGAGTATTATAGGTGGGATGTAATGAAATGATATATTTTTGACATTACTGTGAAGTGGTTGAATTTTAAATAGGTAAAAGAAGGGGGATAGTTATCAAATGGAATTATTTATCCTTTACCAGTTCCAGAGTGGAAATGATAAAATATATCCATAGACTTTGTTGTGGTATTACCAAATATATCTCATTGTAATAATGAAATTTGGGTTATTGTAGATTTATTGTCTAAATCTTCTCATTTCCTTCCTATTCGAGATACATTGTATCTTGGTAAACATTCTCGGTTTTATGTTAACGATATTGTCAGGTTTCATGGATTTACCCTCTCCATTGTATCTGATCGTGATCCTAGTTTCACTTATATCTTTTTAAAAGTCTTTTAAGAGTTTTTGGGAACTGAATTAAATTTTAGTACATATTTTCACCCACAACCAGATGGGCAGTCAGAATAAAAAAGTCATATATTGTAAGATATGATAGGTTCTTCTTAAATGGATTACCAGGGAATTTGGGACCAATATCTTTCTTTGGATTACTTTTTATATAATAAAAATTTTCATTCCACTATACATATTTCTTTGTTTGAGTAATTATATGGAATTTTGTTTCGAACTATAGAATTTTGGGTTGATGTAGGTAAATGGAAGCTGATGGGACCAAAATTGGAAGAAGAGATGGCAGAGAAGTTCAGTTGATTCAAAATCACATGGGAATAGATCAGAGTTGGTAGAAAAGTTATATAGATAACCAGAGTAAGGATATTTATTTCAAGGTAGGTGATCATGTCTTTCTCAAAGTTTCTCCAAGGAAAAGTGGGATGCATTTTGGTAAGAATGGAAAGTTGAGTCTCAGGTTCATTAGACCATATGAAATCCTAGAGAAAGTTGGTTAAGTTTCCTACATAGTGTCTTTACCACAATTTTTTTTCTAGGCACACAATGTTCTTCATGTTTCAATGTTGAGAAAGTATATGCTGGATCCATCTCATATTTTGAATCGAAAGGTGGTTCAGTTGGAAGAAAATATCTCTTATGAGGAACAACCAGGCCATGTACTTGACCGTAAAGATCATGTATTGCGGAATAAGGTAATTAATCACGTAATGTTTTTTGTGTAAAAATAATATGGTATAAGAGGAAATGTGGGAATCGTAGAACGGTATGAGGGATAAATACTCCCATTTATTTGATAAGTAAATAAAATTGTGAGGACATAATTTCCAAAAGGGGGGAAGGATATAACATCCCAGCTTAATAAAAAGTAAGACATTTTCATATATATTAATATTTTTTAATTAAATATTAATTTTAATTCAATGGGGATGTTATGTCTGATAGCGTACTCAACACAAAACAACAAGTTTCTTTGAAATATTACATTGCACACATTGTTGAGTTATACTGGAAATAATAACATAATATTATTATTTTAAATGGTAGTTAACTCATTGCCATTATATTGGTGGGGATGAAAAGAACTAACTAAAATTTTATTACATATGTTTATTAATTTTTTTTACATTTATCCAACAAATATTATAGGATAAAAATGTGAATAAATTAATTTTAAGCATAAATACTCTAATATTATTTAAAAGGTTGATTTATCTCCTTTTGATGGCACACCCTTTTGAAATATTGTTTTATCACTTCTATACGTTATATTTGACAAAATAATCTTCTTCTTTATAATTGGGACATAAAAATTTTCTTTTGGTAAAATTTTGGTATTTTTCATATAAAGTTATTTTTTATGAATAGTGAAAAATACTATATTTTAATTCAAAACAGCCTTTTAGTATAATTTATTTATATGGTTAGATTATCTTTTTAAATGGTTTTAAAGTTGAATTATATTATAGTTTTTACCAATTAATCCAAATTTGGTCATTTGATGTAATTTTTATTTGAAATTCGACATAAACGAGTGTCAGACTTTTGATAGTTAATATTTCTTAAAAACATGTTTTTTGATATGACAATAGAAGTTAATTTTAAATTAATATATATGACTTATGTGTTTTGAATTTGGAGAAATGGATTACATATTGGTAATCAAGAGTTCCAAATTGTTTAAATAGCTAACATTTATTTTTAGACATCATGAATATTTCCTTTAGTAAATATTTTATTTACCATGGTAAATGGGTAAATATAGTAAATAAGGGTAAAAAATATTATTATTATAATATTACATTACCCTAAAATTTTTCCTATATCTATTTTTTGATACATGTCCGACCATGGGCATCCTTGTGTCGATTTATGGATCCCATGGATCCACTTGAGAGATATAATGACAATTTATATTAATTAATTTAAAGTAAAGACCAAAATGAGATAAACATATATCGTTTAGTAAATCAATATTTACATGAGGTTATATAAGTTATATCATAGACTATAAATATTAGTTAGAAAGATAAATATATTTCTACATCATTATATTTTATTTATAATTTTTATACATCAAATAAATAAAATTATTTATGACACAATGATGATGTAGTGATTACCTTATTAATGAATGATTTGAATAAATGATATTGTAAAATATAAAAAACTATTAAAAACTAATGAAATGTTTATTAGATGATTTTATTTATAACAACAGTCATTTTATCTTCGAATTTAATGAGTTTTGGATATTCTGAAATTAATAATTAGTTTATAATAAATTAATATTTTCAAACATTCCTAAAGAGTCCCTCCTCTACCTTATAAAAATCCATCACCTATAACACATTAATCACACCTTTCAAGACACCTGTATCATCCAAAATCTACAATATTAATATCCCCACATCAATATATTTCTCATATAAGTCTTACCCTAGGCTTAAGGTAATTCAAGTAAATCTTTTGGTTCAAACCAAAGGGAGATATGTGATTTAAAGGTATGGTCTTCTCTCAAGTTCTCTTCATTTATTTTCCTTCTCCAACCCCCTAAAAATAATTATTACAATATTTAATAACACAAATAGTATATTAAATATACTAGGATTTTGTTATGAGGATTATGTGAACTACATATCCACACACCTCCATCTAATGGATATGAACATACAGTTTCTATGGATGTGGAACTAATGCCTTATGAAACAATGATTGTTCAATCTCCTCCTACCACCTCTTATAGTCTCCATTATGATGGAAATGTATGTATATGTTATATTTATTATATCTATATTGTATCCATAATTTTTTATTTTTCATTTATAGCATACTATTATGGTTTCCATAATGGGTAAACGAGATAATTAAATTTAAGAAAATGCGGACTACCACTCCCTCAGAGTGATATAACTCATTCATACCATACATGGAACGTATAAGGATGGTGTTAATGAAATAATGTGACATATATAAAATATTATATTTTTATGGAATAATAATATACCTACATATCATTTGATTTTAATTCCTTTTAAAATTAAAAAAAATGAAATAGAAGTAGCGTTCATGCCTACGTACGACTTACCGTCCACATGAACAGTGCATTTAATTTCCATATATGTCAATGACATAGAATACTATAAATACATATATAATGGATATATATATGATATATGATATATAAATAATTAATATCATTCTGTATATAATTGATTTTCAACAATATGTACAATTTATAATTATAATATGTTCATTTTTAACTGAAGTTCCAAACATCGAAAAAATATCTAATATAAACTCAAATAATTAACTAGTTGTCATATCAAGGTATTAAGTGATAAAAAAGTAATAATAAACTTGAAAAATTTTCTTAAGAAAGTATAAATTAAATTATCTTTATTATTCATGAAATTAAAGAATGAACAGGTCATGTCAGACACGAGGTAAGGGAACTTCTCAACCCAATTTACTTTCTTTGGGATAATCTTCTAATTCATGAATATTTCATGCTATGATTATTTGAGAAATGATTTTTGTTATCTTATATTATATTTATACATTAATTATGTGTATTTATAGTTAATACACATAATTGATCTATTTTATTTACAAAATGGTCTTTTATGGGACTTTTCCATAATCTCCTTTCATTTAGGCTTGTTTTGATAATATACACCCCCTTCATTTAAACGGTATATAATAAACCCATTTTAATTTTAATTTCATTCAAATGGAATCTTTTTTTCCAATGAATTGTTTTAATAAACAACAAAATGATTGTTTTTAGGAGTTGCAGTGACAATGACCTCTCTGCCATCGTAATTGTTAGTTGGCTTCCACTATAAGCCTTAATATTTTTAAAAGGAAAAGAAATACCATTTTATATTATTGGGTGTTTTGGTATTGAAAATGGTGTTTGAAATTTATTTATTATTTCAATATCATGAAATGACTTCTTGAGATTTAAAATGAAATTTTATTAGTGAAATGATTACATTTTTAATATTTTATGTGTTATGATTTTTAATGGTTCTTGGACATTTAATGGGTGGTTACTTGATAAAACAAATGAGGGGTGGTGCTATAATAAACTAGGATGGGTGGTTACATGATAACCTCCAATATATTGGTTATGGAAGTTGGTCGTATGGCTATTCCATTTAGTGATATGTGTGGAAGTCGAATGTATGGTTATTCCATTTAAGTATGTTTATGTACCATGTAACCATTATATGTTATGTGTTCTCTCTAAGAGTTTTATAGTAATATTTTTGTAAAAAAAGGTAAATAAATGATCTTAAATTTATTTAATATTATTTTATACATTATAACGGTGAAAATTATTACTTATGATAATATATTCATGGTTTACATTCTGTTTTGAAAAACTATCAATTTTCCTTCGTTGTGTATCCCTTTATGAGCATTTTATTCTCATCCCAAGTTTTTTTGAAATATTTTTAACACGGAATAAATATGAAAAGGGTGAAGGATGGGATAAAGGAAAAGTCATGGTTTCTAAAATATGGAACAAGAAATGAATTTTTTTTCAAGAGTTTTTATTTTATGAAAAAATGGACACTGAGTAGAAATGTCTACATGTAATATTCAAATTGTTATGTATATGTTATGAACTAATTCTATAATGATATAAAATTGATAAGATCCTCAATGTGAATTATAATCAAAATTCGAGATTATTTAATGTTTATGTCTAGGTCTTTATAATCCTAGTGGGAGAAAATAAAGGAAACTTATCTAGCTGTGTTCATATTTCCATGTTTTTAAATGCATTGTACTAATATCAAATTTAGGTTTCTATTTTGGTAATGTTTTATAAATTATGAAATTGTGATGTAAATTTTCTGTACAATATGACTTGGTTGTTATAGTTGGTATCAGAGAAAAGGAGTAGTTATTATTTGTAAACACATATGAGAAACCCTTAGTGTGAACTCTAATGACATGACTAAGAATAGTTATAATGATAAGGAAAATTGTAGGAAAATGGAATGGAAGATTTTTGATGGATAAAGTGAGTGATTTCCAGGAAATAATTCCTTGTCTGGATACTATAAGTGAAAGTGGATCTTCCAGAGAATACCTTATGAATAAAAACTCTAACAAGATGTTCTGAGGCAGAATAGGGGAAATCTAGTACACAAAAATGAGCCTTGTTGCACACATGGTTTGGAAAAAAACCAAGGGACATGATTTGGGAATTCAAAAACTCTTCGTGAACTGTCACATAGGATTTAAAAATAAGTTGGATAAAAATATCCTAGTATGAACCTAAAGTGTAACATATTATGATAGGTTTCCAAATATAAACATCAATTAGTAATTATATTGATTACTATGTGGTTTTATTCTATAATAAGTAATGATCAAACTATTCTTCGGGTTTTACACAATGGAGGGAACTAGAAGGAACTAGATTAACTATTAGTGTGATGGAAAATTTTCTATTGAAAAGTAAAGTGGGATGATCACTTGAGTGAATGATATAGTGATTATGTATAATCTGTATTCCCATAACAATATTAAAAAAGGGTCTGTAACCAACTTTTAGACTCACTATGAAAAATAAGGAACGATTTTTCTAAGATTTTTGGTAATAGTGTCCATGAAGGAAAGAGTTTTTTGGATTCCATTGTGTCATGAATGTCAAAATAATCACCAAATTGAATATCTTATAAGAACAATAAGAATTTTTTTAATATGGAAAATGACCCAAAGAAGGTGACTGCATGGGAAAAATGATAAGTATAGTTAATAAAATGGATTATAATATTGACATCCCTATGAAATCATCTAAGGTTAAGTGTTTTATGAAACGAATAAATAGTCATTATTTAACTCAATTTCCTAATAGGAAATATCCTAAAAAAACTAATCAAGGATGTGTCGGTAATGGTTACATTACTGATGAAGACGAGACTACATATAAAATTTGAATGAAAATAGGTATTATATAATAATATGACCTTTAATTATTATTTATTATAGATTAATTGAAATAATAAATGTTTTTATATATTTGGGATTCACTAATTATTTAATATGAGTGATGAAATAAAAATGGATTGTCCAAAATATATTTTTCTCTATGAATTTAAATTAATATGTTAACTGTTTCAAATGGACTAGAATGGATATTTAATGAACATGTGATATTTTAATTTAGGTTAGATCAATGTTAATATTATCTTTATTTTTACATAATGTTGTTTCCATTAATATATGTTGGATATGAATAATTATATTGGATGGTGTTGGATACCTAAAAACTGATAAATCATCTGTTGAAAAAGTAGTATATGTTATACTGCATAATGATTAAAACTTCATTGGTTTATGTTATATATATAGTTTCAATTTCAATAAGGATGCCTAAATTTTTTCTAAATTTAATGATGGAAATTCCTATTATTAACATGTTTAATGAGAGTATATGATGATGGTATTCAGATATATGGAATGTGAAATCCAAGAGCTACTTTCTGATATATGGGGGATCCATGTTAATTTGAGTTTTTATCTTTATTTATAATGCGTTGTATTACCATATATCAAATGTTTTATATGGTTAACAATTCATGAAATGTATTAGTTAAATAATGGAGGAAGTGTTTTTGTACAGAGATTGTATTGAAAAACCTTGGTTTAATGGATATGTAGTAATTAACCTTATTTCAATGATGTCTGTCATACTTATTTTGGAAACTATATCTGTGTGGTTTTAGAAAAGGAAATAATGTATGTTGGGTGACAACCAATCAATACTATAATGGATATGAGTCTTGAACCAATGATCTAAGTACAACACGGGTTTCACGCCTAACACCAGCCTACATGATGTCCTACTTATTTAATATTTATTTTTGATGAATAACAATTTATAATGAAACAATTGGGTTACTTTTAACGTTTAGATATTAATGTATTAAATGTATTGATTTTTTAAGAATATTAATATATAAAGATTTATACATTTTATTCATTCATGTTCATTTATATCTTTTAAATGTTTATTTTAGTGCTTTATGCATCAAAGTTAGTTTCTGGACATCCATTTCATGACGTAATATATGAATTAATAAATTTTAAAAAGATAAATAAATAATGGGATTTTTTATAGAAATATATAATGTATGTATATTTCCTTATATTATTGGTCAATAAAATAATTACTCAACGATACGATAAGGATCAAAACATGTTATCCCAATACCTAATTTGTTGTGGAACTGATGACCTTATATATCATAAAAAATTTATGACGTTGAGGAAATCCAATTTTCTGGGATCAACACTTGTTTGTGATTGATGACCATAATCACTCCGAATAAAAATTTATGATTTTCCTAAATTTCTAATCTTCTCTCTCAACTTATGTTCTCCTTTGTGGAAACCTGGTTATTTGTTACTTTATGTAAATGTTATGGTTCTGACACTCTCTTTTTAAGGGATGATTTATTATTAATTTTACATTTGGTGTTTCCAGGAATGAAACATTCAAATATTTAACCATTGATATGCCATAATAATTTTTAGGGATAAATTCATTTTATGTGGGATAAAATTTAACACCTTGAGGTTTTGTGAATTATTTTTTTCAATTTAATTTAACCCCTATGATATTTTTTATTTCAAGCAACATAGAAAAAATATTAAATTTTATTTAGACACTATGTTTGCCTTTTCTTATATGAAACACTATGTAAATTATTTAATACACGCAAAATAAATTTCAGCTTAATCTATATGGGACACCTAGGTTATCATGTATTACGAGGGACAATTACGTTCCATGATGTCTTGCATAACATACACGACATTGTTTTTATGAACTATTTTATATTATTAAAATGTAATTATTCAATATAATAATATATAACCTTGCCGTTAAATTATGTGTTACACATATTATTAACTAATTTATGAATATATATGGTTTACAATGATAACATAATAATTTATAAGTTATTAATTAAATATAAATGAATACAAAAATAGGTTGAATATATATAGAAATTCTGTTTTTTATTATCACAAAGAAGATTTACACTAATAAATTAAATTATATATAATTAATGAGTGATCCTAATACAATATATATGTTATTTATTTAATCAAATAGTTTTGATATTCATTCAATATATTTGATAAAAATTAGATTAGAGCAAACCAAATTTTATGCATAAAACATATATTTTTATAAAAGTAATTTTACAGCATTTTAGTGTAAAACCTCTTTTAAATCCCATTTTTTGTATTTTTATATATTTAATATGTGTAAATTAAATTCATATTTTAATTATAAACAAAAAATTATGTTAGGAATTTTTTTTGTAAGGTTTCATTTTAAAATGAATAATTTATAGTTATTACTTTTAATTCAAAAATAAATTTTCATATAATTATTTTATAAGGTTTAATTATATGTTAAAATGGTTTCACTGTCTAATTAGATCATATACTTATCAATTAATCCAATTAAGACTATTTTAATAGATTTATCCTTGAAACTGGATATAAAACATTTTTTAAATAAAGCTTTACACGAGAATGATCCATACACATAAGGGACTAAATAACTGTGATACTTTTCCAAGAGTCATTTCTTTGAAATATTTAGACCATGTCCTCTATTTTATTCAATTTTTCTATTATTTGTTCCACTTTATATGGTAAAATTTGGGTGAAATTCCTTTTCCAAAAATTTACAAGAGAGTTACTCCCCATCCTCTATAAAAAGTCCTTCTCTCCTCCCACTGACACACAACTCATATAATACATTGGATCAATGATAATAATGAAAAATATTTCTCCAATAGATCTAAATTCCTCCATGAATCCTCCCTTGTACAAAAAACCTTCCAAGGAGCACTTTGGTGAAAACAAGTAGGACTTACCCGATTAAGAGGCAACATAATCCGTCAAACTCCATTATTTTATTATTATTTCTCTACTCCCTTCACTATACATATTCCATGATTGTATAATAACACTAGTTTATTCAGTAAAATAGTATTATTTTCAATGTGTTTTACCAACACTTACACACACCTCCATATAATGGGAAACTAACATACTATTTACTTGTACAATAACTATGGCATCACGAAACGATGATTGTTCATTGTTTTTCATTTACCAAATATCATGGTAGAAATTATGTTGGAAAATATGTCTCTATGTTTTTTAAAATATATTTATTATATATTTAAGCTTATATAATTTTTTTTTCAAAACATATTATTATATATCACTTTTTGTTTAAATAAGATAATTTCGTTGGAGGAAGTGTGGACAACAACCCACTCAAATTGATGTGATTTGTTCACAAACTATAATGAATGAATTAAGGTTGTGATATATATGATATAATTAAAGTAATAATTATATATATATACATACACACATAATACATTTACGATATTTCTTTCAATATGCCAAAAATATTGAAACAATGTTCATGCGTAAGTACGACTTTCCATCTCTATGAATAGTATATTCTAATTCATACTTTTATATTATATAGTTTAGTATAATAACAATATAATTAATATAAATAATATTTTCTCATGTTTCAAATTCTATAAATAATAATATGAGTATAACGACCAAATATATAACAAATTAGGACTCATGCAAAGAACAAAGTGAAAATTACCCAAAATGAAACCTTAACATTGGATTATTAATAAGAGGGTAATACATGATCCTAATAAAACCATATATAGTACATGATTTAAAAATATGGTTTTTTTAAAAAAAATATATATATTTTTTATAAATGTATTTTGAATAAGTAAAACGACTGTCAAGACACAAGGTAAGAGGATTTCATCTAACTTTTTATTTTTGTGAGATATATGTTTTATTAACCACCCATTATTTTTGTGTGGTGTGTATACTGCACAAGGATGCATTAAATGAGTCATATAATTAAATATATTAGTATTTAAATATCCATTATATGATATTTATTTCATGTTGTTAATGTTTCAAAATCCACCAAATTGGCAAGACATGTTTGTCTCCATTTTTTTCATTGAGACAAATGTTTTATTATGAACATACATTATTTTCCAAGTAGTATATAGTTCCATATGAAATTTTTTATCAGTAATATCCTTATATTAATGATATTTAATTACTTAAATAACATAATTTTTTAGCATGGGTAGTGTGGTTTAATGTTACCAAGGGGTAAGAGATTATTTAAAAATCGAATTTCTTATTAAGAATGTGTATGTATATGCTTCATTTGATGAAATATTTTGATCTATCTCTTAAAAACTATAATGAATTTTATTATACTATATATATTTTTTATATATAATCAAATTGGTAACGGTTTTCCATTATTAGTTTAATAATATACTTAATAAATTGTTTACAAGAAAGCATTACTTTACCATATCTTCAGTCAAAAACCTATGTTCCTTAAAAAATGTTTTATAAGAATGGTTTACAATAATATCATAATATTCTTAAAAAATATTTAAATTGCATTTTATAGCTTTTTATCTTTTACCATTGTGTTAAATATAATAATCTTTTCTCTTTCCAAAATAGGCATTTTTTTATCCTTTTTACAATGAAAATAGAAAGTTCTCTTTTACCTCATACGACATGTACAAATTTACCATCCATCATTTCATCGAAGATTCCATTTTCTTATTAAAAGTTTAAATTTTAATATTTTTTATTTTAATTTCAAATTAAATTTTTTTTAATCAATTTTCATTATTTCATTAAATGTTTTCAATGTATATTAAAAGAAATTATTTTCAAAACAATGTCATGAATTATTTATAAATTATAAAATTATTTTCAATGAAATGATTTAAGGAAAATTCCAATTGTATTTATATATTTTAAAATTACATTAAATTAAATGGGTTTTGAAAAATTTCTATGATTTATTTGTATGTTTTTAATATATATTCAAATGGATCGTTTTCCATACTTTTTGACTATTTATTTAAATTTTTTAATGTATTTTGAAATAAATTGACTTCAATGATTTTTTATGGTTCCATTTATATGTTATTAAGGAAAATGGGTTTCAAAAATGATATCAAGATTTCTTTAAAACTTTTCATGTTTTTTTTCATGTAAATGGTTTTAAAAAGTTTTTATGTTTAAAAAATAATTTCAAAATAAAGAAAGAATTGTTTTCCTCAAGAAATTTTTTTAAGATAATTAAAACAAATTCCCATATAAATTACATATTTTTGTGTTACACACGCCTTTTAGGGAAATTATTCAGTGCTTCCATTCATATTAATCACCTAATGGCATTTTTTTTATTTCATGATGTTTATGAAATTAATTTCTATTTCATAGGTTTTATTCTTTTGAAACCCAATTCTTTTCACATGTTATGTTTATGATGAAATGATTCTGAAACCTATCCGTTCCTATAGGATATGATATTATTACATGTTTATAATTCCCATTTCATTTCATGTGTTATGATAAGAATTTTTACAATATTATGTCACATGTAGGTATTATATTATTATGAGATGATTGTTCCATATATCTCACTCTAATGAATTTGGTAATGATTTATATCTCGTGATACATATGAAGATCTACTTAGGAATGAACCCTAACTACTATGATGACCATTGGAGTGAACCTTGACTACCAAGATGGCATGAGGAGTGACTCATGGTACTATGCTGGCCATGGGAGTAAACTAGGACTACCAATATGGTTTGGGGGTGAACCTAAACTACCAAGATGGTCTTGGATAAGATTCCTTGGAAGCTATGGAAATCATGTTATATTCTTATTTGTATTCCACAATTCCATGTTTTACTCCTATGTTATGATTTCATGGATTATGTTACTTATTTACTTATTATACATATCTTATGAAATATCATGATTAAAACCATGTTTCATGTATATAATCATCAATATGTAGGTTATGATCTTCTATTTTTCATGGTCCTGTTCTTCTACCCTTATTATCATGATTATGCTTACATATCTTCCATGTTTACTATTACTTGGATTCTGAGCTCACAACTTTTTATGATTCATAACCCTTAGGTTATGAAGATATGTATTATGTATGATGTTTCAAATAAGGTTTATACTCAATAAGAACCTAGTAGGAGATAAGTTATATCACTTATGTATGAGTGTTCATGGTTCCATGTATTAAAGAACATTGGATAATATGGTATTTGGGATTCTTTTTTTGTAATGTTTTAAGAATTCCATAAAAGTGATGTAATTTCTATGAACATTAAGATTTGGTTTGCATAACGTATCATAATTGCACACATTGGACACAATATTTAATCCTTAATTAGATATAGTGGTATTAAAATATAATATACATGATCCCAAATATCACCAATAGAGGTGGAAAACATTGTTTTGAACCACCACCCAGGTGTGTTATTAATTTATAAAAAACTATATATTTGAAATTTTTGAATTAATTTACCTTTGAATTGTTTAATTTCTCCCAAAAAATGGGATGATTAAAAAATTATAATATATTATTAAATATATTTAATGAAACATGAATTCTGATAATACCATATCACATATCCACGTGTTTCCTCTTTTTTTCATTTCACTCTGACAAATTAATTGAAAAATTAGAATTAAATGAGTTATAAATGGAATTATAAAACTCCACAGGTGAAACATGGGATCTATTTTATAATTACATATAAAAATAATTTTATATCTAATTGAATTAATTTAAAATTTAATCATGATTTAATATGAGCGATACATGAATCCTATATTAAATTCCGTGGATGGGATCATTAAGAAAAATAAAATAAAATAATTTCAAGAGAAATAATTGTGTTCCCAATCTGTAATTAAATGGTTGGGTTCAATGGGATATGAATATATATCATACCTAGAGTGATAAATAGGTTCATATATACAATTCCTTAGATATACACATAATGTTATTGATTATTATAGAATACCTAGAGTTATAACAAGGTTCCCTTTGTGGAAGGCCTTAAATGAGATTAATTTTCCACTAAATTATATGATGTGTATTCAATGTTAAATAACATAATTATATCACTTTAATTGGATTCATACATGATATACATGAATTAGTTCAATTATTGATTCATAAATACAATGGAACGTACTCATCCCTCATATGAATTCCATTATCTAGGGTAATATTAGCTATGAGTCATGGGTAACAAGACAATATTATAATTAAATTATAATTAATAAACAATAAATGAAATTGATTCATTATCCTATGTTTATAATATCATATGACTGACCCATGGGAGGCTGAACTAACATGGGTATTATATATTTTTATACTATAGTGACTATTATTTCCTATGAACATCTCCTTGGATATTGATAGAATGGATGGAATTATGAACTATTGCTGGTTTTATAATGAGATTATCTCACCCCTTGTCCATGTCCCTAATTGGAAACTAAATAGACTTAATGAATGTTGGTAGGAACATGGGCAAGTTACCAATTTAGGATACATGAAATTTTGTACTATGATGGAGTAAGAGAGAAGAGTGAAACCCATGTGATCATGACACTATTAGAGATAACTATAGTCCATTTTGTGTTTTTCTATTGTATATTGTATATTGCTACGGTTATGATTCCATGTAATTCATGTTTCCATATAGCATTTATATATAATATCATTTTGTTGTATTTGATTATGTGAAATATTTATTTCAATTTAATATTTGTGGTTGTTTAATCCCATTATTCCCCATTTGTTATTTTTCCATTATTAATTAATTAATTTTACAACTATGTTGCAATAATGATTAAATATGGTATAGTTCTTCCACTATTACATTATAGACCTTTGGTCCTAGTTGGTATCCATTGGCATACATGGATGTGAACATGAGGCCATATGACCACCTCAGTTTAGTTACATTCTATTGAACTAGGTTCGATTAAATGACATCCAAATGTAATTTATAATGAAACTACATATATAAATTCGGTGTGGTAATTTTTATAATAAAAAAATTATACGACCTGTTATATCTCAACAATGGACATATTGGTGGGGTTGCAGTTTCACGATTTTCTAATTTCACCATATGAATCATATTCCTTTATAACATGGTAATAGAAATTTATCTAACATAAAAATTGTTTAAACACAATAATTTCTCTATAATAATAATTAATAAAAAATGGGTTCCTTTAAATATATATTTTTTTTCAATTTAAAGGGTTTCTTCCATTATATGATGTAATTTAATGTGAATATAGTGGGGCCTCTACTATACAACATCGAATCTTGACCCAAATAATGATTCCAGATTTGGAAAATTGGTGTATTAGTATACTGTTATATAGAATTATACCTACTACAATTTTGTGTCAATATGTTTTTTGTTTTGGCCATTAATTTGAGGTTTGTAGTAGGAATTGCAGATATAAGACACCAAATTGGGTTTTAGTTAAATTACTTAAAAAATTAATAAACACAATCCATATGTGGTGGGATATAACCCATATGTGGTACCACTTATGGTACATCCTATTATAATTAATTTTGGAACTCATGCCTATCTAATAGTTGTCTTCCTATGGTTTATATATTCCATACAGTAATCATCTCATCCTGCCCCCAAAATGGTATGTTTAAAGTGAGAGTTTTAGTTGAAAAATCTACATAATATTTTAGTGGATAGTGTCTTTTTGTAAGATGAATCATTGATATAAGTTATAATAACTAGTTTAAAGAATTTAGATATTCCTATATAGTGGAGGGTCAAACTTCATGTTTAAATTATAACACGTTGAAAGACTATAAAAATACCCAAAAAATGATCTTCTCATTTATTACTCTTTATATACATACCCATCATTAAAGAGATTCTCATAACCTAAAAAATGTGGACATAATAAATAGTAAGATCAAATGATCAGTATGTTTAAATATGGGATATATCAAAGAAAAAAATAGACATGATAGTATAATAACATGTTAATAACATTTGATAATGATAACAGGTATACCAAAGATCATTATATTGATTCATGAAATAATGTTTGGATGGTCATAAGGCATAAATCATAATTAAATAACCTAACCTGATCCATGAGTGAATAAAACTAATATAAGACATGAATTTGGTGGAATACACATAATATTAAAAATCATTACCATATTGGTCGAGGCTCTCTATCAATGCCATCCTAGATGAATAATTACTTTACTAAACTAATTTCATACCCCATTTTAGTCCAATCATACTGATCCATGTTAACATCCCATTCCAATAATTTGTTAATATACATGGTTCCTTCCACATTCCATCCATATCTATAAGTAATTATTTCTATCACTATTCTATTCATTTATATCTCATGCATCATATAAATATTCACCCATTTCATTATAGGAGGATATAGGTCCCACCCATCTTTTAATGAATGTCATATTTATGAGGGACATGGAACAACTAGGATGTTTGTTTTTCTGAACTCTTTTTTAACAATGGTTCAATTGAACCATTTGTATAGGGTTCCTTTACCAGTGGTTTGAATAAACCATTGGTAATGGTTGAGTTACTGAATGATTTCCCAACGGTTTGAAGAAACCATTGGATAATCTAAAAAATTTCCTCCCCTTACCAAGGGTTTGTACTAACTGTTGGTAAAGTCCATTCCTTTCCCAACAGTTTTTAAAAACTATAAGAAAAAGTCCCCCCAAATGCAGAAAAACTTCCCCTAATTATACAGAAGCCGATAACACTTCATTTCCCCCAATTTCTAGAAGCCCCCACATATGTGAACCTTAACCCGAGGTCTTCCATCTGATCAGTTTCAACTACCCATCCAGGTTAGACTCATTCAACCTCTTCCCAAATAAAAACATAGAAGACCTAATTGAGGTAATTGATATGGTTGTTGTGTGGTATACCATGCATTGTAACATAAGATGGTGAGTTGAGGTATCTTATCTGTTTCCAGTGTTGTTCATCCCAACAATGATCTAGTTGTAAGTATATCCTTCAATTCTCAACCATTCTTCATTTATTTCACTATATAAAAAGATCACGTCATTATTACATATTTCTAGGGAATTTGGAAAATTTTATTATTCACAGTATTCGATATTGAATCAATGACTAATACTTGATTGGTAGCTGTCTATGAGTATATAGAGGATGGTTTATAATCTATCCCCAAAATGTATCACTGTTTTTTGTTGTTTATGATGTGTAGTATCATTGACATACAATATTATTAATCTCAAATATAAAAATAATTTTTTTGTCTATGATTTATCAAATTAAACATATTTAAGATCCATGAAAAACATATTAGTGTATAAGCCTAAACTTTATCCACCCATGGGGTGCACATGACATGGGGAACAAATTGGGTAATGCAATGTATGACCATAGGGGTGCCAAAAGTGAGTTATTGAACATTATTGAATGATTTGGGATGCCTACAACACATAATGGTATTTGAGCCAGGTCCTCTTATATGAGACTTATTGAAAATTAATATAAATAAATTTTAATCTATTATTTGAGTACATGTTAAATGATTAATGATTTAGAATCCTTGAAGAAACCAACTAAGGATAAAAGTTAAAAAAAACCTCTTTTAATTCCATTTAGAACCCCCCTTGGATTCATGATGATTTGGTTTATAATACCTTTGGGAAAGAAACATTGGATTCATAGTGATTATTATATAGGACGCCTTGGGGAAGCCCCCCTGGGACTATATACTAGAGGAATCTCTCTTTACATAGGTTGTGAACATCTTTATACCTGTAAATCCACCAAAAGTCAATCAATTTATTAGTTCTACACTCCAAATCTAGAAGTCTTAAATTATTTCTAATGTTATTCATCTATTATGGTTTTTTTCTATTTTTATTTTACCTAAACTAGGTGGTGACGTGTGTGGCATGACATACGCAATAAGTGTATCTTGATTTGTATTATATTTTTGTTTTACAATTAAAGTGTTATGATTATATGAATCAACATGATTTGAAGTCTTAATAGTAAATGATTTTATGTAGTTAGTGAATCATATTGACTAAAAGAGGTGCTGGTGAGATTTATCCCCACTCAAATATGGTAAATGGTTTTTGTAATCTTATTTTATGAAGGTGGGTAAGGGATATAAGGATGATCCATTTGAAGGGATTGGGGGTGGTTAGGGTAGTGGGATTGGTGGTTTTAATTTTTTGTTGGGGTGATATGTTACTTTCTATGGTCTTTGGTTTAGGTGTTATGAAATTTACTAAATTTTCACAATATTTACATTTTATAGCATCATTAACTTATTTAAAAAACTCTCTTTACACATTCTGCATCTTTCAGGAAAAGACTTCTCTTTGTAAAATATTGACCAATGTTCTATCAGGTCTATGGTGTCATCTTGTAGGTGAAAATTGAAAAAATTACAAAACACATCTCACCTCAAATTTAGGCACACATAACTGAATTAGTACATCTTTACATTTTTTTAACAGTTCACTACATCAACTAGAAACTGCTTCCATTATTGTTTACATAAATATATTTTAGATTACAATTAAATATTATTGAATTGATTATGAAGAAATTACTCATAAAAATTCTTTTTATGGAATGGATAGAAGTCAGATGTATGAAACAGATTGGATCTCAAGTGATTTTCAAATCAATTTGGAGAGATTTTTGGATTTTTCATTTCACGGTGCTTCAGATAGTGGTCGCATACACTTCCCAGGTTCCAATTGTGTTGGTAGACCTTGGCTGCGCCATGAAGAAGTCAGCTACCACAAAACCAAATATTTTTTTCAAGAAAACTACTCAGTGTGGTATCACAATGGGGATGAAATGAAATCTCAAATTACTGATGATCTAAATAAATGGACTCGATCAGATAATATGTTAGATGTCTGGTTTATGTTTATTCATCATCATGAAATAGAAAGGATTTTTACTCATGATATTTTCAATATGAGGACATATGATGCAACTAATCAAAATGATGATATTGTTAGGGTGAAAAAATGAATGTTGCTTCCATGACTCCAGTATATAGACAATTCTATAAAATGAAAAAGATAGAATTTTTAATCTGATTGTTTCGTGGGAATACTATGTATGGTATTTATGATACAGCTATCGATTAAATTCTTACCTTCTTGAAGGATTTACTTCCAGATGATGTAGATATTCTCTCACACCACTATATGTCATGGATGTTAGTTGAGGAACATAGATTTTTAAGAAACAAAATTCATGCTCACCCGAAAGATTGCAGTTTATTATTGGAGGAAACCACGGAACGAAATGATTTTATAAAATGTTGCAGATCCTACTGGAAGTAAAAATATGATGGAACACCATCTCGTGTTCTATAGAAAGTAATGTGGCACTTTTCATTGTTCTCGAGACTCCAGAATATTTTTATTTCTGAGGAAATATCAATCAAAATGGGATGGAATGATACCGAGAGAAAGAATAATAATAATGATTTGGTTTACCCGGCATAAGGATTTGCATGGAAGATATTTGATACTTGATATCTTGATTTTTCACCAGAAGTGCGTAATGTGAGGCTGACAATTTCATATGATTGTTTTAATCTGTTTGAGTAAATTCTTACCTCACACACCACAGGGACAATTTTTATACACATTATAATATTCTCTATTGTTGTGTATGAAAAAACCATTCACATTCATGAGTATACTCAAATCTGGCCCTTATGATCCCGACATAGATATTGATGTATACATGAAAACGTTACTAAAAGAGTTGAATCTTCTTTGGGATGTGGGTTTTCGCACATACGATGCATATTCGAAAGACATATTTCATATGCTTGATGCGCTTATGTGGATGATCAATGATTTTAAAGCATATTCAATGATATATGGATGGGGAATCATGGGAAAACTTTCATGTCCTATTTGTATGAAGAATACACAATACTTGAGACTCAAATATCGTTGTAGTTTTTGTTTTAAGGGGCATTGAGGATTCTTTCCGATAGAAAATCCATATAGAAAAAATCTTTAAAGATTTCATAATACCATAGAGATCGATGATCGACCACAATATATGTCTGAAACTGATGGGCATAATGAATTGAAATATTTATGTTTCTCAATCTGGAAGGGTCAAATGAAATCTGGAAAGAGAAAAAATGTTTCCACTGAAACCTTTTATAATTGGAGGAAGAGGAGTATCTTTTTTTTTGATTTGCCTTATTGGTAAACCAATTTGTAACATCATTTCTTAGATGTAATGCACATTGAAAAGAATATATGTGAAATTTTTATTTCGATACATCTAAATATTAATGGAATAATAAATGATGATTTACGGTCTTGGCGTGACTTGGTGTATTGGGGAATCAGAATAGAATTACATCATGTGTGTATCAATAAAAATAAACAAAAAGTTCCATGTTCTTCTTACGTGATGACACCTATGGAAAAAAACAATTTCTGGAAGTATTAGAGACTATTAGAGTTCCTGATGGTTATTCATGAAATATATCTAAATGGGTAAATAGAAGTGAGTTGAATCTAAAATATTTAAATCCTCATGATTCTCACATTCTTCTTCATGAGTAGATTTGAATAGCAATCTGTCGTCTTTTGAAAAGGTGCGTTATTATGGAGTCTTTGAAAAAATAATAATATTGGATTATTACTCTCATTGATGAGTCATGATGATGAAATTACATTTTTTTGATTCGATGATGATACATGGAACATTTATTGTTGATTATCGATTTTGAGTAATTAATATCACTCATACTCTTGCTACTGAATAACCATATGTATTGGAATTAATCGATAAACATGTTTTTTATGTAAAAGACCATATTCAACATGAATTTAGTGTCATGGTAGATGTTATTCCAAGAAATATTTTTGATGATGGTGATGATGGAATTGACACATTCCCTACTGCCATTAGATCCAATCCAGTTTTTTCTTTTGATTACTCTAATTGCACAATTGTAAGAGTTGATTGTGAACATGAGGATGTGGTAGAAAATATATAGAATCATCCATCATTGTTCTCAATTATTTTGGTTTAACTAGACTTGGGTTGTTAAGTTTGGTACTATTCAAATTGATTTCATATTGATTACAAATATGTTGTATCCTACATAACCATTATGTGAATTTTCAATGTTTATTGGTTGTAATTTTTATTTTAATTGCATTTTATAATTTGGAATTGAACTATATTTAAACCTACGAGACCAAAATTTATATCTTGGGGAGCATTTCAATGATTCAACTATGATTTGATAAAATTGGTAAGACTTTAAGACCTCCCTTTATCATTTTACCAGGTAATGAACAAGAATTTTTTTATTCTTCTGTAAAACATGTTTTGAAACCTGCATCGTCTTCCTTAGATAATGAAATTAAAATCTTCTTTAATTTTGAAATATTCATTACCACTTATGAATCTGGTATAATCAATGTTCCATGGATTTAATAAACTGATAATAGTTAGTAAATAATCATCCTACTAAATATTAAATTTCCTTATTACATCTTTTATGATTTATTGACTTCATTATATATTTGTTCATGCTCACCTAAAACAATGGTTAGTTAAATTATCCATGAATCCCCTTATTCCCTCTCATTCTTTTGTGTTACACATTAGTAATCCTTTTATATTTACTTCCATATTTGTTTTTAAATGCAGTAAATGAATCCAATTAATGATAGGTGATAAAAACATATAATGGACAACAATCGGAGCATGATTGATATGGGCATTCGACCACTAATGCCTGTAGTGTGTATTTTATTTCAAATATATTTATTTAAATTATAAATAATTTAATGGGATTAATTTTTTATCATTTTTTCAGGATCCATTTATTAGGACACAATTATTTGACGAGAAGCCTAGTAGTAGTCCCGGTACTAGGGGTGTTCATATGTGGGGGAGGTACAAGAGCTTGATTATCTGGTCAGCATACCCGATATGACCCTGCACATCCCAATGACACACCACCCATCCCACATTCTGATCTCGATGTGTCTTTAAGAACACATGGGATATTTAGGCCTCCCGTGATTTCACCTCCCTTTAAATCTGAGGCTCCTCACCCATCTATACCATATCCGATGATGATTCCCACTCCCCATCCAGAATTTGTCTAGCCATCCCTATCATCTTCTTTTAATTGTACCTCATTATATCTGGTATTTTATATTCCATCTTCATCGATTCCTGCTCCGCCAGAGTCTATTCCTATGGAGCATACATCGGGACCCACTCTATCTGTATAGGGTGTTCCTTCAGTTTCTGCAGATCCAGTGGCACCCATTGATTAGACTACTACAACTATACTTATAAAACACTAACAAATTGTTACACCATTATTTATTTTCATTATAACATGTATTGATAAAATATTTGTTCTTCATTCATAACAGATAAATATAGTGATAGGAGGTGGGGGAAGGGTCGTACAGGCATGTGTGCGGTGTGGAACCGCCACATTCAGTTTATGGTTGACAACAAAGAAGATAATCAGATGATTGAAAAATTTGTGTAACAATGTCGGAGTTTCTTGGTGATGCTTCCCAAATACTCTGAAAACATTCCAATCAGCCTTCTCTCATCGAGACAGCTGCCACATAAAGTCAAGGATAATTCCTGGGTAGCGATATGGGGAAACAAATCTATTTCATTTAATGAAATATATTAATTTGTTTATCTATATGAATTAATATTTTGGGGATAGCTGCTGTTTAAATTCCCTGATGGTGAGGGTGCACTACCGACATGTCTAAAGGATTTTAGCGAGCTTTGGAGAGCTTATAAGCATGATTTGTACATTGGTTGACATGCTAGAGTGGGTATAGAGTTAAGGGAGGTCCCTGTCATGGATGATTGTCCATTAGATCATTACTGACAGATGATTACTCATTAGATGACTACCCAATATGACTACCCAATTTAATATATTAATCAAATTAGGGGTATTAAAAGGAAAATTTTCATGTTTTTCATTAATACTAATTATAGAATTTTATTTAGGATGCATCTAGAAGAAATTAAAAAAATTGAATCTAAGAAATATGACCACACATTGGGACGTATTACGATGTCAGATCATGAGAGAGAGAAGGCATGATAGTTTATAATCATTCTTTATGACTTGAAATTTCTTTTGCATCCTCCATAATTTATTCAATTATTAAAGCTATTATAAAATTTTGGTTGTGAAATTACTATTTTTTTGGTATCTTATTTTTAATTATGGTTTCCTATATTCAATGTCATTGTAGAGCCATAAATTGAATATTGAAGGATGTGTGCCTTGGGAAAAACGTTTTTGCTCGAGTTGAAAGAATAATGATTGAAGTGCAGTAAATGAACCGACTCATCAGCAGATTGTATGTTTTACTTTATAGATTAAAATTTTTAATCTATATTTTGTAACTTAATAATCTATTTATATTTTTAAAAGGATACTTTAGAATAACTTTATGCTCAAGAACTTGACAATTTTGGGCCAAACGATCACTTAAATCGGGTGTGGGAGATGAGAACCCTATTAAAGTATGATGCCAACCTGGGAAGAGTATTGTTACAACATTGTATTGGAATTCCTCAGGAATGATTCATAGTGAAACCAAGTTATAGCAGGTTAAGGCATTGGTAGAACAGGCAGAACAAATGGCCATAAAGATGGAGGAATAGTCTGCTGGGGAAAACTCTGTATTTATGAAAGTGATAGAAGTTTTACATCCAACACTTCCACCAGAGGCCAACACATCATGTGATGAATATATTTCATCGATGTGTTCTATAGAGGGTGAATCAGGTGGAAGTTCAAGTGGTGGTCGAGATAATGGAAAGGGGGAGTCTTACGTAGAGGAGGGGAATAGGGGGAGGAGGTCGAGATGGAGGAGGAGGGTGAGGAGAAGGGCGAGGCGAAGGAGGAGGGAGATGAGGAGCTCGAGGCTGTGTACAAGGGAGAGGAGTAGGGCCGAGATGATGATGGGGACGAGGAAAAGGGTGAGGGTGATGATGATGGTGATGATAGTGATGGTGATTGGGGATAGATTGATTCGTTACATTTTCGACTGATATTACTGACCTTTGATGTTTATTGATTTGCTGTGCCTGAATATATGTGTGGTTAGGTAGGACACATTATGATTATTTTATAACTGATTTAAATGATTATTTATATATTGTGAGTCTTTTATTTTCAAAAATAATGGATGTTGTGAAATCCTAATATTTTAATGAAATTCTAATTTTTTTGTGGAATTTAGAAAATTTGTGTCCTGATTAGTTGTTGATATAATTCAATTATTTTATTAACCTGGAATGAATTTTATTAAAAAATATGTAAATACCATTCCATCAACCCAAGATATCCCCCTAGATAGCCCCCCCCCCACCCTCATCCCTGGACCCCGGACAACCACACAGAATGCCCCTGGACAGCCCCCACCATCCTCTCTGGACACCGGGTAGCCCCCCACCCTCCTCCCTGGACCCCAGACAGCCCCCATGATAGCATCCACCCTCCATCATGGACACCAAAGAGCCCCCCGGACAGCCCTCGAACATCCACCCCCACCCACCCTCCTCCCTAGACCCCGAACATCCACTGGACAGCCCCCCGGACAGTCCCCCACCCTCCTCCCTGGACCTCAGATAGCTCCACCTATTTCCTGGATGCTGGACAACCCCCCCCCCCACCCTCCTCTATGGACCTTGGAAATCCCCCCACCCTCCTCCTTGGTCCCTGGATAGCCCCCCTCCCCTCTGTCTAGACATATGTGTTTTTTTGTTTTATTTAAGGTGTTTTTTGTGGTGTTTCAAGTATGTTTCAATGTATTATTCTGATGGTTTTTATGCTGGTGTATATAGTATGTTGTATGTATTGTCTTATTCAGTGTGTTATGTAGTGTGATATGTAGTGTGTCTAATTTTTTTCTATTTTTATGTGTGTTTTTTATGCAGTTGTATGTAGTCTATTATGCCAGCTAGGCTATTTTATATGTCTATTTTTATGAAAGGTTGTTTTTTTGAGTCTTTTTATTATGTAGGTGTATCATGAGTATGTTTGTAGAGTTTGGTGTGTTTGGGAACTCCCTGGAAATCCACCCAAATTCCTAGACCATGGACAATCCCCCTCCTACCTGGACCCCCGGACCCCCAGACATCCCTCACCCTCCTCCCTAGTCCCCGGGCAGCCCCATAGACAGCCCCTGTACAGCCTCCCAACCCACTTTCATAGTCCCTGAATATCCCCCCCCCCCCCAAATACATCCCCCACCCTCCTCCATGGATCCCAGACACCCCCAGACCGCCCCTCATCCTTGGACCATGGAATGCCCCCCATACTACTTCCTGGACCCTGGACAGCCACCCACCCTTCTCTCTAGACCCCAGACAGCCCCCTCCCCTTCTAGACATATGGGGTTTTTTTTATATTAAAGGTGTTTTTTTATTCTTTGATGTACGTTTTTTTCAACTAATTTTTATGCTGGTGTATGCAGTGTATTATGCAGTGTGTTATGTAGTGTTTCGATTTTTTGTGGTCTTTTTATGTGTATTTTTTATGTAGGTGTATGTGGTGTATTATGGAGGCTAGTAAATTTTTATGTGTATGTTTCTTTATACATTGATGTTTTAATGTTTTTCTTTTTTATGCATACGTATGTTGAGGATGTTTGAAGAGTTTTGTCTGTTTGGGAACTCCCTAAACAGCCCCCTCTTTCCTGGAACCTGGAAAGCCCCCACCTCCTTGGACCCTGATAGCCCCACCCTCCTTCCTGGACCCCGGACAGCCCCCCCCCCCCCCCACCCTCCTCCCTGGACCCCAGACTTCCCCTCGACCCAACACCTCAACATTGGGAGATCAGCGATTCGAAATATATAAAACATCAAGATAATTCACGAAAGGATAAGGACCACTTTCCTTGATTTTGGAGACAATCGCACTCTTAATTCGGTGTCTTGGATCCCAATCGATACTCTATTTAAGATTCACCATAAATCCCAAAAGAAAAGAAGGTTTTAGAGAATTGGGAGAAGATGAGAGAAGATGCATACCCTAATAGAAAATAGGAAACAAGGATGGGATTAGACTCACCCAGATCTTCAATCCGTACATCACGACACTCAAAACACCCATGTATCAAAGTATATCCTCCCTTAAGAGCTATTGGGAGATTTGAAATGTGTTGATACTTTAGCACAAGGATCCATGGGTCATTTGTGATGTTCATGAGTCAACCCTGCCTCAATTCAAGACACAGTGTGGCTGGCACCACTCAATGTGTCTTACTTAAATTTGAGATAGAAAAAATTTTAAATTAAAAACAACAAATGGAATACGGAAAAATGACCAAACCCATTTGGACCCTCTTGATACATTAGAAAAAAGATCCATGGATCATTTTTGACATTTACGAGTCAACTTAGTCTCATTCTGAAGCACGATATGGCCGGTACCACTCATATTGTCTCACTTTTATTTGAAATGGATATGATTTTATGTGAAAACAACAACATGCATACAGAAAACCGGACAATTGCTTTTTTGATTGTATTGATACTTCAACAAAATGATCCATGGGTCATTTTTCATGTGTAACAGTCAACCCCACCTCAATCTGAGGCACGGTGAGGCTAGTATCACTCAAAGTGTCTCTCTTTTGTTTAAAATGGACACTATATTTGTAAAAAAACATACATATGGAAAAAAATAAAACCTATTATTATTTTGTCGATAAATTATCACAAATATACATGGGTCATTTGTGACATGTATGAATCAACCCCGCCTAAAAATGAGTCATGGTGTGGCTGGTACCACTCAAAGAGTCTCATATTTATTTTAAATGGAGAGAATTTTAGGGAAAACAACAAATGGAATATGTAAAACTGACCAAATGAATTCATATTGTTTTTATACTATCGAAAAATTATCCATGGGTCATATATGACATGTACGAGTTAACCTCACCTCAATCAGAGGCACGATGTTGCCGGTATCGCTCGTAGTGTCTTTCTTTTGTATAAAAATGACACCTTTTTAAGTAAAAATGACTGATATATGGAAAACCAACCAAAAATATTTGTATTTTTTAGTACACTATCACTAGAATCCATGGGTCATTTTTCACTTGTTTGAGAAAACATCGGCTCAATCTGAGGCACGGTGTGGCTGATATCACTCTACATGTCTTTTTTTGTTCAAAATGGACACCCTTTTAAGAAAAAAAACTTGCATATGGAAAACTGGCCAAACTTATTATGATTATTTTGATAATTTAGCTCAACGATTCATGGGTCATTTTTGACGTTTTCAAGTCGACCCCACCTAAAACCGTGGCATGGTTTGGCTGGTACCACTCAAAGTGTATCACTTTTATTTGAAATGGACAACATTTTATGTGAAAACAACATATGGTATACGAAAAACCCTCCAAAAACATTCGGATTCTATTTATTCTTTAGGAAAAAAATGCAGTGTTAATTTATGACATGTACAATTCAACCTCACCTTAATTAGAGGCACGGTTGGGCATGTACAACTCTAACCGTCTCACTTTTATTTGAAATGGACATGATTTTAAGTGAAAACAAAACATGCATACGGAAAACTGAACAAACAATTTAGATTGTATTGATACTTCAGGACAACAATACATGAGTCATTTTTGAAATGTATGAGTCAAATTCGGCTCAATCCAAGACACGGCGTGACCTGAATCACACATAGTGTCCCCCTAATGTTTAAAATGGACATCATTTTAAGTAAAAATATCTGGCATTCTGAAAACCAGCCAAACGTATTCGGATTTTTTTGATACATTATAAAAACGATACATGGTTAATTTGTGATGGGTAAGAGTCAATCCCACCTCAATGTGATGAACAGTGTGGCCGGTACCACTCAATGTGTCTCACTTTTATTTTAAATGGACAACATTATATGTGAAAAAAAGAACTGACATATGGAAAACCAACCAAACACATTCAGATTGTGTTGATACATTATAACAACGATCCATGGGTCATATGTGACGTGTATGAGTCAACCTTTCCTCAATCCAAGGCACGGTGTGGCTGGTATCACTTGAAGTTTCTGTCTTTTGTTTAAAAAAATCACCATTTTATGTAAAAACTATCATATGAAAAACCGATAAATCATATTCGGATTGTGTTGATACGTTAGCACTATGATCCATGGTCCAACCTCACACAATCCACTTCTCATGTGAGGAACTCCTACCACAATTCTAAAACCCATAACATTTAATATTCCAAGGACATATACATTCCCTAAGGCACACAATCTCATTGATACACACCCATTATCATCATCGTGATGTTCAAAGACACCCCCAAAACCATGGGAAATTATATTTGTGGCTATCTGATGTCATTTATCCATTTCCTTATTTTGGGGTTATTAGCTTCTAATTTCCTAATTCAATCTTGTTTTTGTTATACAAAATGAAATATTGTATGTATTATTAATTTTGTATAACACATATAATTACATATTCAGTTATTTATGTATTGAATTCATAATTGTTAATTAAATTGTGTATGTATTCAATTAAGTATTAAATTATGAATTGAATTCCAGATTTCACATGTAATTATCATCTCAATTCTAAATTGAATTCTAAATCAATTATGTATGATTATAATTACCTTACGAATTATGTTTTAATTCTTTATTTTTATTGTTCTAGGGAGCATTATGTGTTTAATTTATATGAATTAATTGTGTATATGTATGTGTTATAGTTTTTTATTTAAGTTAATTTGAGTAGGGAATGCTTGAAATACAGAAAGGACAACTTGCTAATGGAAATCACAGAGCGGCACATAGCATTAGGCTGCTACATAAATTGCATAGAAATGCCTATGATAATAGTTTAAAATACTTGGCATGTGGTTGTGAATGTGTTTTATACCAACCGTTCAAATAGAGCCATTGGTATAAACACTTTCCCAACTGTTTACAAACCATTGGGATATAAGTGAAATGTTTAGATATACCAATAGTTGGTATAATATGTTGGTAAAAAGCGTTACAAAACTATATTCCAATGGTTTGAAACCATTGTAATAGTATGTTTAACAACGGTTTCAAATCGTTGGTAAAAAGTTATACCAACAGTTTTACATAACCGTTTGTATAATGTATATTTCCTAACAAATACAAATAGTTTTCTAGAAACCATTGGAATATGTTTTTCCCTACGGCTTACATCCCTATGGTTTGGATAACTAGTGGGATATATTATACCAACTGCCATCCAGCCTTTACCAACTGTTTGTAATAGTTGTCAAAGAGTTCATTTCACTTATTGCATTATCATTATCATTAATCCTATAATAACCAATGAAATGAAATGGTTATCATGACACTTTCACTATATCATAACATTTAGTGAAGTGATTGGTTTCTTAATCAATTAAAATTTTAATAACCCTTGAAAATATGAAGGTTTCGTAATTTTTTAATCAAGTTGCATCCTCTAGAAGTGGAAGGGTTTTGATAAACATAATTTCATTAAAACAGAACCCATTTAGGGAAAGAAAATCAATGGGATATTTGGATTATATCCATAATAAGACATATGTAAAACAAATATATGATTATATATATATATAATATAATTTTGAGGGGTCAATTAAATAATATCTTCAGGAAAATGTTTTTTCATATTTTAGAACTGTTTCTTAAAACATAAAACATATTTACAACCATTTTCATTGAAAATATCAAAGAAAATTCATAAATGAAACTTTGAAAAAAATAATACATATTTTAAAAAATAAAACACTTTCAAAACAATTTTAATAGATAATTAAATTTGAATCACAAATTTGATGGTTTTATAATAATTTAGAACAATTTTTAAATATGTAACATTTTCAAAAAAATTATCTAAAACTAATATTAAAACCCAATATCGGAATCATTGAAAATTATTTAAAAACATCTTGATGAAAAAAAATCTAAACAATTTTATTTGAAAATAATTTTGAAAACATATAAAGAATGTTTTGATTCAATTATTTGTAATGATGTCATAGAATTTGATTAATGTTGTACACGTAAATATAAATATTCCTTTCACATTTTCGATAAAAATGAAAAAATGCATTGGTTAGAAATTAACATGAATATTCTACCAAATAATTTTTTTATGAAGTGATACATGGGTAAATATATTATTTAAAAAGTAATAATACATTAATAAAACATTTTCTGAAATCATTATTTTAAAATAAAACAAATTTCTGAGAAAGAGGAAAAATAATGTCGTATTTTCAAAAAAACATTTATTAATTATATGTATTAAAAATAGTGGCAAAATAGTACAATAACTGGAAGATATAATTAATACAAATAGGATAAAAAATTTCATGAGATTTATTTTGATATAGATTTTATTATTTTATCATTGTACGCTTAATTATAAACAATCCTAATAAAAGATTAGATTTTATCACAAAATAATCACCACCTTTGTATGTGTTAATCCAAAGTCAGAATAAGGGATAACAAAAAATTATACTTATAATATCTTGAAAAAAAATACATATTTTATATCACATGAGTAATTGGATGTATATACAATTCCTGAAGGCATATAGTTTCTTAAAATTGTAGATGTCTCAAATGATTCAAATTGAGACAAAAATCCCTAACCAATTTGTTAATTTTTATATCATTGACAACATGAAATATATATCCTAAAATTTATGTTTAAATAGATATAAATATAATTATAATAATTATAAAACACATTCATGGTTTTTATACACAACTAATCAAAGAAACATGTGGTGAATATGGCATTTTTCTAACAAAACATAAATGTAAGGCGAAAATTATTTACCTTAAGTCTTGACACCAATCATACTCATGAAAACCTCATTTGTAGTAAATAATATTTTTAATAAATATATTAATTAATCATATACATTTACAACACACCAAATATGACCTTCTGTGGACCTTTTATTTCCCTTTATGAATAATACAATGTTAAATTTACGTCCGTGTAATTGCTAGATTGTTTCTTGTATAGGTTAGATTTTTTAAAAAATTTCATCCTTTTAAATCGATAATGGATTGAAAATGTCAATAATTATTAACATAATAAAAATATAATCTATATTTAGTATATATGTATTTATTGTAACCCATAATATTTAGTGATTTAAAATAAAATACATCGTTTATGATGACAATATTACTTATATATGCATGAACATCATTTCAATTTTCTAGTTGTATTGAATGAATGATAATTTTATTGAATAAAATATATTTAAATACTAATATTTATGTCATATATAAAAAATATGTTTATTAATACCATCCTAAATACATTCCATGTAATGTGTGATGGAATCACATCACTTTGTATGGCAGTAGTCAGCTGTACACATAAACGACGTTATAATATACCAAAACATGGATAGTATAATGTTATGTGTGATATAATAATTACAGAATCATAATAAAATTATTAATGTTAAAAATATATTATATATACAATAAATCAATACTTATGTTCAACTTTCAGAGGTGGAAATGGAAAAAACAATAGCATTAGTTAGCGAAGTGGAAGACTGACATACACACAAATGAGGATTTCATAAACAATTTGATGGAAGTGTGTGTAGATATAGTTTTTAAAAATAATATAAATTAACTCTTATATTTAATATATTAAGGTTTTTATAAAATAATTATATAAAATTAACTTAAGATGGTGGATAGTGAAATTAAATAAATATTCATGTGGAAGAACATTACCTCTTATTCATCTATTCTCCATAGGTGTGAACAAAATAGTTAATTGGTGGGATTTATTCCCAAAATATGGATTATAGGATGATAAGAGGTAATACGAGAATTTAATTTTGTATTTTTTATTTCATACAACGGGCTTTAATTTTTTTTTCAAGGGATATGGTTGCGTTCAATTTTATAATTGAGGGGTGGTTTATTTTTTTAATTACCATAAAGAATTAACAATTTGGATGTATAACATACCTAATATTTCTCTAAAATTAATAATATTAGAGTTTAGGGATGAAATGGTATAAAAAATCTCCAAAACTCAAAATAAATACAATTTATGTCTATTTATTCTATAGTCCTTAATTTTAATCAAATTTATCTTTATGGTTTATACCAAGATAACTTGGATCATTTTATATAACTAGATAATATATAAATTAAGAATACTAATAAAGAAATTTTTATATAAGTTATTAATAATTATAATAAATATTAAAAAAATTAAATAAATATCCTATTTGTGTGTAAAATAATTTTTAATATACACACAGGAAAGGCGTAAACCCCATTTTTGCCTTAACTGTGGTAATTAATTTTAACTATTTTCACTAATAATTATTATAAAATTAATAATTCCATATTAGATAATATAATTATTAATTGTTCAAAATATATAATCCATTTTTCTAAATTATATTAATATATTTATAAGGTGTTATTTTAAAATGAATCCCACATACGTGATGAGAAAACTGGTTTTAATATATAAAATGATCCAAAGTTTACATTGTTTTAATATCCAAATTCAAAATGAAATTCATAAAAATGGAAAAATATATATTAATATATGTAATATTGAACTAAATATATTTTTCAAACAATTATAATATTATTTTACTTTATAAATAAATTAAATTACAAGATAGTTTTCAATAAAAATTTTGTATTTTTTTGCTACTAATCAAAAAATGAAACATTTTTAAGAAAAATATAAAAACGTCACCCCAAAATAAATTTTTAATTTTCATTTTAAAAATACTCTTTATTTTATCAATTTATTTTTCAATAAGAATATAAATTATTTTTAAAATAACTGCATAATAAAAAGGAAAAAATCTATTTTTTTAGAAATATAATGTTTTAAGAGTAAAGTTGGATTTATACTTATTTATTATGTAGAAATAATATAATATGAATGATAAAAAATTTATTTTATTTTTAATAATTCAAAATAATTTTGATAAATAATAAAATTTTACATGTTTAATTAAATGACATAAGCACACTTCGTTGTATAAAAATATTTTCTTAGAGAAAGATCATGTTTTCTGTTCAAAAGGGTTTTATTTCCATTTCTTAATAATGGGTCACTAAAAAATAAAATTTTTAAATGTTTTATATAAATATTAATATAATAAATATTATTGACACACACATTTCAATAATCTATTTGAAAATATAATACTAAATAATAATATTTTTATATTATGAAACATTTCATTTAATCTTTGTATTGGATGTAATGCAAGATAAACTCAATATTGTGTGTAAAAACAGCCAGTAATTAGTGTTTTAGTTATAGAAATCTATACTCACAGCTTCAATAAACACAATATTAACTAGTTTCTTCATATAAATAATGATTAAATTATTTTAGTGTGAAAGACTTTCCATCGTAGAATATTATTTTTTTAAAAATTTAAATTAATAAAAATAATGGGTGTTACAGTATACTCCTATAAAATGAATTTATGAATTTTGATATTTATGGGTCATCTATGATTTAATACTATAAATTTCAATTCATTGAAACCTGCATCGTAAAAAGAGTTAAAAACCTCTAAAAAATACAAATTTTATGTACGATGGTAATATGCAATAATAATTACATGGTTTCCTAATAGGATTACATAGATGGGAAGAGAAAACATGGTAATAGAGGATAACAATAATACCATAAAAGTTTTATTAATTTTATTAGTAATGGAAAAAGGTATAATCATATTCAATGGGGCTTGAAGTAGTGAAGTGCTAGTGGAACCACGTTTTGCAAACTAATACACTCATATTGGAGTGAGACTATGCATGATAAAATAACACAAGGGAAAATTTTATTCCCTTTTAAAGAAAGACAATTAACACAATAGTTACAATTACAACACATATTCTTCATGGTTTCATGTCCAGCGAGATTCCTAAACCTCTGAATGGGATAGAAAATTGATCAGGGGAGATCATACATTCCTTAGAGATGGTAATAAATAACTAGAGAGTATATTTTTAATTTTATTATTGGTTTTCATGAATGGAAAATATACATCAAATTTGGAAAATACTTTTCAACTTCTTATACAGAGTCACCACAATTGTAGAAGCTGCATATGGTGATGAGTAAGGAAACATTGGTTTCATAAACAATACTATTCCCTATAGTGATATAAGAGTTTCTTAAACCATTAATTTTTAGTTGGAACACATTACATGTGGGATGTCAATGCACCTGTATTCCTAGCTAAGATACCCCCATCAATATAGGTGTTGGTTTGTTGAAACTCATGATCGTCCATTAGGAGTTTGAATTATCACAATCCATTAAGAGAGATCCCATATTAAATTCTTGAATTATAGATAGGAATTAGAGGGATAACATTTATCTTGAAAGGAATTCCACCAAAACATTTTTTCTAGAAGTCCAAATAAACTAGCATCTCGTGGAAAAATGTATAATTATGCCCTTATGTAGAGGTCAATAAAACTCCAATACATAGAACAAGGATTATGTGGAAATATATCTACTACCCTATATGTTTTCTTCAAAAAGTTAAGGTATATCATAAAATATTTTGATAATAGAAAAAAGTTTACATCCATTTTCCTAAATTATAATATTTTAAAAGTGTATAATTCTTTTTTCCAAGAACATTCTCACCCATTGATTCTGTCTTAATCAATTTTTCCAACATATTATAATCTAATAAATAAGGGTGTATTTGTTATTAATGCTTCACTAGAAGACCATAATATCCATATATTGAATGATAAGTCGTTTTTATGTTTATTTATCATCAAAACCAAATGAGTAGAACATGTTTTATAATATTAATCAGTATACATATGGTGAAATAATATATTAATATCTATAACTTCATTAAAATTTCATTATAAACCATTCCAAAAATGGTTAAACTATTGACCCTATCTTATAATTAAAATCCATAAATTATAAATATTTTCACTACATTTATAAAAAACATCTTAACATTGATACAAACTATATCATTAAGTATATCTTGTTTATCAATTACAAAAAAAGCAAATTGCATTCATCATATATTCACTTGAAACATCTTAACAAATAGAATTATCTTAAATAATTTTTGATAGCATACAAGCCTCCTCATTGCGTACAAAACACAAGGATTATTGGTTATATTTCATAAGTCCAAAAATGATATATAACATATAAAACATTTCAAATAAATACATTATCAATCGTTAGGTCATCAATACTATTTGATTTATTTTTTTTTCATGATCTTTTTATCCAAACAAAAGTCCATTTTCACAACTTTTAGAAAACATTATGGTTTATATTCCAATAATATTATGTTTTACATAAAATATAACCATTCCCTTCAATCAATTTTCTTGGTTATGAACATCATTCAACTTATTATTTGAAATCCTCAACAAAAACCATATAATATATAATCATAATTTATTTCAAATTCATGATTCCCAACATAAAAATACTTCAATTATACAATTTTATTTCTCAAATTATTAACTAGTATTAATCATATAATTCGTTAATAAATCTTTCCATTCAAATGTATTCATGTAGTCTCCTCATCGTTAACAATATAACTATTACTCATACCATCATTTAGAATTTACTCATGAGATTTACTCTTAGGATATCAAATTGAATAAATTTTATATGTTATTAATTTTAATCATTCTGTATTCATTGATATGTTGGGGAAAAAATAGTCTCGTCCATTTCATTGATTATAGTTTTTCATTTTCCCTTGGTTGTTACATGATTTTTCCTTAATTTCCTCAATAAAAACATATTCTTATTCATATAAGACATTCAATAGGGAACATCATTCAACATTATCAATACATATGAAATGTAATAATAATTTATCCATGGTTTCCATAATCTGAAATGTAAAAGAAATATTTTATTATATTCTATTGAGAATTTTATAGTTGGTTATGGTACACATTGTTAATCATGTTTTGTAAAAAATGATTAGTCATAATCAAAATATAATTTATTATAGTCATTATCCCATTTAGATGCACATCAAAAAATTATCCATCACATTAAATGTTATCCTAGTTCCTTGGGGAATCTACCATTGACTAAAACCAAGAGGCATAGTGTGAGTGGCAATATTCATTGTTCCAAACCATATAATTAAGAAAAAACATATGGGATTTCTAAATCAAGACACATTAATTTCAATCTATGACCCAATTTGATTATCCTAGGCCATCCATTGTAATAAAAATTTTATAGTTTTCATGATGGCTTATAAAGAGTTTGTGAAATCTCAAAATTTATCACCCAAGAGTGTCAAACAAGTTGTCCATAAAGGCCCATTATTGTGAACATGTTCCAACTCATGTCTAGATAAATTTCATATTTTTTGGTTTTTTTCCACAATGTACATCTATTCTATAATTACAAACACTTTTTGTATCCAGATATGGATATATTTACCTAGAATCCAATCAATATATCATTTACCAACATACTATGTAATTTTATTTACTTTAAATCATCCTTGGACGTTTCCTTAGAAATATCCCTAGACTTATAATTAGAAATATCCCTATATATCTTATTAAATTTATCTCATCCGGGTCTCCAGCATTTAAAGGGACCATTCCCATGATACCAACTATAAAGACCTTGGATTTTCTTATATAAATATTTCTTATTTTTAAATGAATATTAAATACATTATAAATGTACATCCCCAAGGACTGTATTTATTTAGGGTCATGGAAAGTATGTACACTATGATCAAACATGGTAAATGATATTCAAAATATCTGATAAAGATATCCCCAATAATAACTCATTATAGAAAAAAAAAACTCAAAAAATATATTCATAACAAATAGAAAGGAAACATATGAATGTTTGAGCATAAATACTCAGTAAGGGAAAACAAGGGACATATGTACGAATAACATGAATATAAGCTTATAAGAACATGAGAATAACATTTTAAAAACATACCATTTAGATAACTGATTAAAATATAGAGTAATGGAATAAATATTAATAATTTAAAAGTCATGAATCATAATGAAATAAGGGAACATAAAATAATGTATTAAACTATCCATAAAATAATGACATTCCATTCAATCTTTCAAAATATATCTTTACGAAAATGGTTAGAATATGAATTAAAATAAAGAAAAATCTTCATATGATATAATAATGTAATTATATCTATACTTCCATTTAAAAGGTCTAAATGGTGTTCTAGATCCCCACAGACCGGAAATAGTTCCCAGGTGTCATGAATAAATGTTTTTAACTATTTAATTGAGTTTATAATCATAAAACATCAAACTAAGGCTTATAAAACAAATCTGAATTTTTCTATCCAAACCATCCTTTAAAAAAATCTTAATTGAATTACATAAGTTATTAAAAATCCAAAAGACTACCAAAAGGGGAGAAATCCAAAAATAACAGCCCAAGAACCACCTCAGGTCAAGGGTATATCACCACCAAGACATCTCTATAACACAACTCCAAGGAAAGAGGCTAACAACCCAAATCGTTATCACCAATGTCAATTCCCTTACCTATTTCAGGCATTAGCAAGGATACTTGAACCCAAATGTGTAATTAGTGTGTGATCCTAAGGCGAATAGGATTCCACCCAAAAATATTTGATGAGATTTACATTTTAAGACAAAATAGATTTCACGTTTTTTATAAATAATACACTCAAGTAAACATTTATTAAAGATTCAACCTTAAAATGAAAATAGTTTTCAAGTGGGATAATTTAAATAATGTATACATTTAAATATAAAACATATGATAATGTATTTCCTTTCAAAATACATAATATTCCAATATTAATTTCAATAAATTATATTAGAACTAGTAATAGGAACACCCCTAGGCACTGGCCAGTTTTGTGGCCCTAGGTACATCGTATCTCAGTGTAAAAGTAACCATAACACATATTCATCTCATGCACAAGAAATTAGGATGGGAAGAAACAATTTATTACTAGTCCCCAAACATAATAATTGAATAGTTAGTATTGTATTCATCAATATTAACATGAAAAATATGGATGAATCCACTACCATATCACTAGAATACTATTCCTAGTCTTCTTAGGTAGATTCCTGATTTTCCAACATTGTGCTTAATAATGTTACAAATGTTATCAAATTCAATTGGAACGTGAAAATTCCAATTTGAAATCATACACACACACAAAATCCAATACACATGTCACATAATACCCCCTTTTCACATTCCAGTTCATTTTAACATCATGCTCACACCAAAACATCACACAAACGTATATCACACCTTTCTCAAAGTTTAATTAATCATTTATAAAATTTATAAAACATTATAAAAAAGTTTTACATAATAAATCATCACTTACTCTTTAAAAACCCCATTGTACGAACATATTCCTACAAACACATTACACAAACATTTTTTCTACCTTTTTAACTCAATAAACCATATAAAATATTCGTAGAAGACTTTCAAGAAATGTAACTTGGTTTTTAAATGAAACCAAATAAAAACCATATTCAAAGGAAGAAAACACATCAAGAACCTACCAACCCATAATTATCAACCCTATAAACATTTAATAAAACACATTCACATGTTATAAACTAACTTCAAATGATACCACAAGAGTTACACATGAAAAACACACAATTTCAAGAAAAATGAATCTATAAAATTAAATGCTTAACCAATTCCACCAATAATGGTTTTTTAACCACACAAAACATATCAGAAACATGATAAATATGTAAATTAAGAAAATCTAACTCATCAAAGTGTTATTACACATGTAATTAGATACGGAAATGTCAAAAATCCCAAATCATTATGTGAAACATCAACTGCACCACCACCACAACACAACGGGAATGAAAACCAACCTAAGCCAAAAATGATTGAACCCAAAAATCTATGTTTAAACCTTAAGGAAGAAACCCTAGGGGCAGGATAATTATAACTTCAAGAAAATGTAAGAGAAAAACTAATTGGAAGGAATACACTAGGGAGAAACTCACGTGCATGCATGATTTGGATGTTTCCCCACAAAACACCCCTTTATATATGAGTTACATGGGAGCTTAAGGAAGCTTGGAGACCTCCCATGGATGATATGGTCAAATCGGAGAGGAATGAGTTCTATTAGGTTTAGTAATGGAAGGGAAAATTTGTAATAACATAATATAATTAATGACATAGATGTTATATGAATGCTTTGGAGGCTTGGTTTAGTAAATCGTGCTACCAAACTGTGTAGCATGTTTTGTACACCTAAAAACATTCCATTTTTATTAAAATACAAAGGTATCCTTAGGGTAATTCATGTGAAACTCTATGGGGGTGGGGGAACAAGGTTAACCTTGGGAGGGATATGAGATAAGTCGGGGGGGAAGGATGGACTCCCCTGGAAAGGGTCACCCACCCCTAAATTCCAAAACACCTCCAATTGATAAATCAATGGAAAACAATCTCTCAAAAACTAAAACATGGACCACTTTCTTGAAATATGAAAATATATTTAAATCACATCCCATGACAAAACACCTTACCCCTACCCGGAAAATCTTAAGTAATTTTCTTGAAACAAACAATTCATTAGAATGAGGTTTATAGAACATTACTTCAATGAAACCATTGGTCATTCTCTAATACCAAATTTTACCCAAGGATGAATTTGTTGATTATCTAGCTCCGAACATGACTACCTACAACCAAGCCAACACTGAGGACAAACTCCAGTTACTGATATGGGGAGACCCAAATATACTCCCTACTATAAGAGACAACTTATTTTCCTGAGAGAGAATATGGAAACCAGTAGGGGATGACCAAACACAGTCCCCACAAATAGTGATAGATTAATTTATACTAATCCTAAATGACCCTAGATGAGACCCATGTTGTGTCTCCTGACCATAATAACCATCTGTCTTAACCAACTAGCACAAGATAACATAAAAAGGCCAGATAAGACCCAATTCACGCTGTAGGGGGAGGGGTCATTCAATGGAACCCAAACCAACAAGGACATTATTCGTCTCACCGACCCCAAGATCATTACCATACACAAATGATTCTGACCATAACCATGATCAAAAAAGGCATAAAAGATTATTCATATATGAAAAATTATTCAGATAGTTTCACCCACAACGGCTCAAGAAATTGTGTTTTGAGAAGACCATACGACTCTGCCTCCTTATTTCCATATAGGTACCTTTTCACCAAAAATGATTTCAACAATGATGAAATGGGTGTGAATTTCTCTTTCTGCCCCAATGGAAAACATTAAAAGAAAATTCCACATGAAAACCTCCAACTCTCACTACCTCCCACACCATATACAGATGTAAAACCATTATCTTTTACATCCATGTCGGTTTCTTGACTATGTTCCACCTTCACTCCAGGACCTATGACTGGAGCTAATATGATTGAATAATCTTCTACCTCAATGTCATGCACTAAAACCCCAGTACATAACTTTATACTCTAATTCCACAAGTGATTACACCACAATCCAACAACATAAATAGAGAACAACACATCTCATACCACTCATACCTTTTCATGGAACCATCACTAAGACAGTGACATAGAAGATGCACAGGCATCACCTATTTCACCCAAAATAAGAAAACATTTATGTAATAATACATGAAATATTTATTTACATTGAATAAGGAATTTAGAGATTCTCTAAAGAGAGACGCACATTAATTTAAGTAGAATCCCTCGAATGGTTCTGCAACATCATTCGTTTCCCATTAAAGAAAAAACAACCAATAAGACACCACTGAACATGACCCCTACAATCGACATAAATATTACAAGGAGTGGATCCTTGAACAGAGTTCTATGTAGTATGATATTACCACATGAAACCATAAAATTTTCAAATGACTAGATTTTCCATAATGGTCGCTATCATGAACCCTTTTTTGACAAGACTAAAGATGACCCAAAGGACCTTTAAGATTTCATCCTAGAATAATAACCCCAAAAATAATTCACCTACCTCATTGGAATTCCCCTTCACTATTTCCAAATAATACATATATTACCAATAGTATCAAACTTCACATTGATGATTCAAGAAACTCATGAAATAGTGACTCTATTCAACTGCTTCTGCATCCATTCTTCCGCTATGAGAGGATCTACATAATCCAAGAATGAAGTGAGATAAAATCCTCCCCAAATCCATATAATAGCATCTATAGTTTCATAAATTGGAGTAAATTACAATGGTTAATCACTCATGGCCACACATAAGTCTTGCATTAACTCCTTATGGGGGCGTACCATAGCCAACAAGAAGACCCAATGACCCAACCAAGCATGTCCATTGTTCAAAACATACGACAACTAAAAATTGATCTCATGAATGGAACTACCACAAATTCTTCGTCAAACTTTTCTCATAAAATACCACTAACCAACACTTTACCCCAACATACAGTCGAACCACAAACCCAAATCATCATTCAAACAAGGGGGTTCTGAACTTAAAATACTTCACAATAAAAATCCCAAAAGAACATAAATCAAAACATCCAAACACTGGTTATAAAAAATTAAATTTTCCTTAAAATTGATTTTTTAATGAAAATAGGGTTAGTGGATAATTAATTCATCAATGGTATCCCATGGGCCTCACACATGAATGTTTCTGTACGACACCAAGAACCCTCCTCATATCCACCACTATACTCATCCTTTCATTCCATTAACTTTCTATATTCCCATGTAAACCCATGCAAGTAGTCTCATCTGATAACACCAAAGAACAATATCAAACCGTTAATCTTATCAAAATCAAATCATTCTACCCACCATTTCAATCTTTTTTTAAACCACTAGACAGTTATCAAAACCAAATTCAAATTATAAAAACCATTTCATAAAATCATCAACCATTCAAATAAAAAACTCACATTTATGTAATACAAATTAATTTCAAAACAATATGTAAAATTTTATAACACTTTCGGTTTTATGAAAAATCCATTTCATAAACACCCAATTAATTATAACTCATATGCTGGTATATAAAAAAGGTTTTAAAAATTTATAAAACATTTCAAAATATTACTAGTTACAAAATAAAAAGTTTTAATCAAACCCCGCACATAAATTCCAAAATACATCTTTTCATTTAAAACAATTTTATACAGTTTAGAAAATTCTATTTGAAACAGGTTTTCAAAACCCACATTAACATAAATCATACTTTCAAGAGAGGTGTATAAATACCATTTACCATTTAAAAACAATTATGAAAATTCATTTCCACCATTTTATCATTCATTAATTTATGCTTTACGATAAAATCATTTAACAAAATTTCACATTTCAAAAAATGAAGTGATTATTTTTTTAAACCAAATTTCCATGATTCCAAAACATGGAGAAAGAAGAAAATACATGTGGAATTTAGTGTCGGTGTGTGGCTTTAAAAAATGGTTGGAATATATACTACAATCACAACACTACTATATATAGTGTTCTAGGACAGTACCCTAGCTCCACATGGATGACCAGGGCCCGCTAGCTCAATGAGACCATCGACCCAACTCTATTTTCATTCCCCCAATCATCGACAAACCACGAGAAAAAAGTACAAAGATAAAACCAAAGATTCCTTGGTGACTTGAATCCCATCGTGAGGTGTGCTGTAAAGGACCACTAATCATAATCTAAATGTGAAGTCCCAAGAATACTTTCTCAAGTATACCCAGATCATTCCCAAAAGAACATCACCCAAAAAGAGTGAACCTCATTTGAAACCATATTTTCACTAACCAGATCTGGTCTCCCTCCAAATCGGCACCTGAACTAATCCATGTCAAGGCCCTAAGGGAATTCCCAATCCCCATGCACTGGCATAAGTTCCTGAGTAACATGAATAATGGTTGGGAAAGGTTTACCCAAATTTATAATCCTTAAACATCAAATAATGGATAATAAAAAGAATCTAAATGTTTCAAACAAAACCATCCTTTAAATAATTATGAATCAAGTTACATAAGATTATACAAAGACCATAGACTAACACATGAAAATCAAGTAAAAATTAACACACAAGAAACAACTCATTCTAAGGGGACATCACCCCAAGCCTTCTCCACAACACCGCACTACGGAAAGAGTCTAACAACCCACACCTCCATCACCGATTACCTTTCACTTACTTGTGCAACACATTATCAAGTCTACATACACCCATAGGTGTAATTATAGTTTGAGCCAAATCCCAATAGGATTCCACCCAAAAAGAATGCATGTTTTTATAAATATGATATCCTAGTAACAATTTATAAAAGGTGAAACTTTAAAATCAAAAAAAAAATCAAGAGGGCTACTTTAATGTATGTACACTATTGAATAAAACACAAATATTACTGAATTTTTCAACAAAACACACAATATAATGATGGTAAGTATAAAAAATCCAATTAGAACTAGTCATAGGAACAATCCTAGGAACTAGCAAGTTGTGGGGTCCTAGGTACATCGTATCTAATGGTAAAAGAAATCCTAACACATTTCTATTTCATGGACGATCCATTAGGAGGGGAAACCCCAATGTTAAAGTGGTCCAAAAACATCATCATAGTTTAGATAGTTTTTTAATTGTTAATCATGATATGTGAAATAGTGATGAAACCACTACCATATCACTAGGAAACTAGTCATAGTCCACTCACCTAGATACCCAGGTTTCTCTATTTGTGGTGAATCATGTTCCATATGATATAAAATACTATTTTAACATGAAAATTACTTTTCCAAATAATATACACAACAAAAATCCCACACACATGTCACACAATAACCCTTTTCACATTCATGTTCATTTTATCATCATGCTCACACCAAAATATCCCGCAAACATATCCTACACCATTCTCACAATTTAATCAATAATTTCATCAATTTGTAAAACATTCTCAAAACATTTTACACAACAAATCATCACATATTCATTCAAAACCCCATTTTGAAAACGTATAACCATCATAAATGTACAAAAACATATTTTTCACCCATTGTGTAACTCAATATATCATTTAAGCTTTTCATAAAACACTTTTAAGAAGTATAACATTGTTTTTCAAGAAAAACCCAATCAAAACCCCTATTTCAAGGTCAAAATAACATAAATACCCTACCAACCCAAAATTAAAAGCCCTAGAAACATTTAATAAACAACATTAATATGTTATAAAATGACCTCAAATGATACCAAAAGAGTTACACATTAAAAACTCACTATTTCAAGAAAACATGAATATTTAAAATTCAATGCTTAACCAGTTCCACCAAAAATGGTTTTTATACCAAACAAAACATATGAGGAACATTATAAATAATTATATCATGAAACGATAACTCATAAAATAAATCTTAAACCTTGAATAACCTACCATAGATGACCAAAACCCAAAATAAATTTGAGAATCTTTAACTGCACCACATTGGAATGAAAACAAACCTATTATTGGAATAATTTACTTGAACCCAATGGTTAAAAACTATGTATGAAACCATATCTATTCGAAACAAATAACTTCAATAAATATTTGGAGAAACCTTAAGGGGGAGGAATAATATTTGGTTAAACTCACATAATTGCATGATTTTTATGTTTTTTCACCAAATCCCCCTTCAAAAATGAGTTCAATGGGATCTTGAGGAAGCATTGAGAAATCTTATGGAAGATAGTGTTGAATGGGGGAAGAAAAGGGAGAACTATTTTTAATAGAAGAAGGTAAAAACTCAGAATAACATAACTTTTTGATGACCTGGACACTGTAAATGGTTTGGTGGTATGGTATTGTAAACCATGCTGTAAAACTATGCGACATGTTATGTCAAAAAAAAATTCCAATTTTTTTCAATTCAATGGGAACATTGGGGGAATTGAAGTGGATATCAATTGGGTTTCAATGGTAACATGGGGAGGGAAATATAGGTCAAGGAAAGGAGTAAAATATGCCCCAAAATTTATAAGAGGTCACACCCATCTCCTCTATAAAGGAACAAGAACATGAACAAAGTGAAAACTAAAAGCAAAGGTGGGAAAATAGATATCCAAAAGACTAATATAAATTTAAAAAATTAATAATGATTATCACCATGATTTATAAAACATAACCTTATTCCCTGAAATATAAAAAAAATATTTTAATTATCACTACTGAATATGTGAATAGTATGGTCATATGTTCTCATAAAACATGGTAAAAACAAAAAATACAACAAATCCTAAATTTAAAAAGAAATAATTATCATTAATTAAATGAAACCACCGATTATTGAATATATTATATAAGTCAAAAACTTTCATAGACTCTATCAATGATAAAATAATAAAAAATTTCATTAAATCAATAATAAGTTCCAATTTATTTAATAATATTAAATTAACTTTATGCATATGAATAATCTATATAACACTACTAAACACCTTTATCTCCACATTAGGAACACAACAAGGGTTATCTATACCTTAATAATGTTTTTTCCTTTAAATTTCATCATTACAATAAATAACTTTTCTAAATATCATTACCATTCAAAATATTCATACAAATATATAATGTAATTTTTTTACTAAATAATCCTTATATATTTGATGATTTATATATAATAATTCTTCAGTTACATTACATATACACTTAAATATACTACATTATTAAATTTTTAACAAGGATTTGTCATCTAATTACTTAATAATTCCATCTTTTCATACATAATTTTTATTATTCTAATAAAAAATTGAAACACATTTACTCATTCAATATGTCTGATATTCTACATAATATTCCTGTGACATCCCAGGTAATTATAGAATACAACATTTTCGTATTTATTAATATTTTTGAATTAAATATTAATATTAATCCAAATGGGATTCTATGTTTGATGGAATACCCAACATAAAATAATGGGGTTTTCTGAAATCTGATGTTGCACACAAGGATGAGTGAGAGTGAAAAAAATAATATAATATTATTATTTTAAATGGTAGTTAATGCATATACGTTGTATTAATAGAAATGAACAAAAATAATCATATTATAATTAAACATATATGTTAAATTTATTTTCTTTTATAAAATAAATTATAGAGGCTTAAAATAAGAATGAATCTGATTTTAAGCATTAAATACTCTAATATTTTTAAGAGGTTATTTTATAGCCTTTTGATGGAGAAAACATTTGGAATTTTGTTTTTATAACTTTTATTTTTTCTATATGTCAAAATAAAATTACTATTTAGAAATAGGACATCAAAATATATATTTGGGGTAATTTTTTTGATATATTTCTAATTAAATTCATTTTTAATGAATAGTGAAAAACATTTCCCTTTATGTGAAAAACTATATTTTCATCAAATTTATTTATATAAATATATTTTAATTTTAATTGGGTTTGAATATTATTTAGATTATATTTTTATCATTTAATCCAATTTTGGACATTTTACATAATATCACTTTGAAATTGGACATAATCACATGTCAATCTTTTGGTAGTTTTTATTTTAAAAAATCACGCTTTTTAGTTTTGACAACAAAAATTAATTGTAAATTAATATATGAAACATATCCCTTATGAATTTGGAAAATTGAATTCCATATTTTGAATTAGAATATAAAAATAGTTTGAACAATTATCTTTTTTAGGCATTATGAGTAGTAACTTCAGTAAATATTATATTTACAATGTTTAAAGGGTAAATATGTTAAATAAGGGTAAAAAATATTATTTCAATAATAATAAATTACAATAACAGATGTCCTAAACATATTTTATGAGATATTTCCAACCTTGGTAATCCTTGTATGTATTTTAGGACCCCATTGATCCACATGTGTGTGAATATGAAATTTAATTACATTGAATTTAAAGTTAAGGAAAATATATCCTAAACATGTAGCTTTTAATAAAAAAAATTATATGGGGTCATATAAGTGATATCTTTGACAATAAAGAGTCACTATAAATATAAATACAATTCCAACATCATGGTATTTTATTTATAATTTTTGGACATTATATAATGAAATATATTTATGTAATAATGATAATGAAGTGATTACCTTATTAATGAATTATTTAAATAAATGATATTATAAAAATTAAAATAAATTTATTTCCAAACTTTTTATGCCAAAAATGAATTATATGGATGAATATGACGTCATTTAATTCAATTAGTGATGTTTCATGGAATGAATATTTTTTTTAGGGATTTTTAGAAAGTTATGATATGAATAGTATAAAAAGTGACGTAAATGGGTTTTTAAAACAAATTCTTTTTTTTAAAATGATATAATAGTCCAAAAAATATACGATTCGGCGATATGAGATATATAATGTCTAAAATATCATTAATGAACTAGTTTAGGTTTTATTTGAATTTTATAGAATCTATATTAACCATATAGTATGAATATACAAAAAGACATGGTAAAAGATAAACTAGTTGACAAAGGGTTATATCTAAAAGAGAATGTTATATTAGTGAAAAAAACATCTATAAAACCTATTTTATGAGATTATTATGAGCCATATGGATCTTATCTTTCAAATATATATCTTTGGGGTTTTTATAATTCTAAAATTAATTAATAATAATAAAATATTTAAAGTCATTCATAAAGTGCCCCTCCTCCCTCTTATAAAAGGACACCACATATAACAAATTAATAACACCCATAAATCCCCTTAGATCACCCAAAATAAACTCCAATAATATCCCATGATTCATACATTCCTCCTATAATACTTAACATATGCATAATATAATTCAAGAAACCCCTTTGGCTCAAATCTAAACACGTTACATGATTTGAGGTAACGTCTTCTCTCTAGTACCATTAAATTATTTTTCATTTTCCACTCCCTATGATCATATTATTATGAGTTTATATAAGAAACCAGTATCCTAAATATACTAGGATGTTTTTATGAGAAGTATTTTGACTATACTTACACACACCTCCATCTAATGGGTTTATAATATTCTGTTTCTGTGGATGACGATCTATTGCCTCATCAAACGATAATTGTTCAATATTCACAACCATCTCTTATGGTTTCCATTATGGTTGAACCGTAATTATATATGATATTTCTGATATATATTTATATTTATTCTTATTTAATTCTAATTTAGAAGATAATATTATTCTTTTCATTTTGTATAAATATGATTATTTCATTTGAGGAAGTGCACACTACCGCCCCCTCAAAGTGATATGAATCATTCATGCTATACATGGAGCGTATAAAGGATAGAATCAATGAACTTATGTAACATATATAACATAGATATTATTCATTAATTATTAAACACCTATGAATCATATAGTTCTAATTCCTTTAAATATGAAAAATAAATGAAAGTAGCATTCATGAGTACGTACAACTTACCATCTCCATGAACGGTACATTTCATTTCTTCTATCCAAATCATATGGACAATTATATATATATATATATATATATATGATATATATTATTTTTAAATCATTAATATATTTTAGGAGATAATTCAATTTTGACCATATGGACAATTTGTAATTATAACAATTTCATTTTTGAATCACATTCTGAAAATCGACAAAACAACTGATATGAAATTGAATAATTATATGATTATTATAGCAAGTTTTCAAGTGATATAAAATGATTAATAAAATTATTAAAGGTTCTAAAGTATGTATAAATTAACTTATGTTTATTATTACAGAATAACAATGGACATATGTGACGATTCAAACTCAAGGTAAGGGACTTCGTCTCAATCACCATTCATTGAGGCATATTTTGGTTTATACAAAAACTTCCATTATATGGTGAATAATTAAACCAATTAACATTTAGTTCAATTCAAATGGAATATTTTCTATGGATAATTTCACTTAAAGGAAAAATGAATGTTTTTAATGTATGCAGTGACTAGGACATTTCCGCCGCTGTGAGCATTATTTGATATATGGCATCATTAACTTGTCGTAATGTTTTTAAAAGGAAAATAAATACCACATATCCCATTTTATGTAATTTGGTATTGAAATTGAATTATAAATGGATTGATGCATTCAAAACCTTGAAATTATTTCTTTTGATTAAAATTAAATTTTATTAGTGAAATGTTGATATTTGAAATATTTTATGTGGTACATGGAAATTTGATAGGTGGTTATGTGATAAATCAATTATGGGTGGTTACGTGATAAACCAAATGATGTGTGGATCTATGATAAACCATGGACATGTGGTTACATTATAACCTCCAATTCATTGGGTATGTAATACATCTGTATGACTATTTATTTGTTAGAATGATTTGTGGAATTTGACCGTATAATTATTCCCCTTATGTATGATTATGTCCAAAGTTTACCTTTTATATGTTATTTGTGCTTCCTATGGGTTTTATGGAAATATTTTGGTTACAAATGGGAAATAAATTATATTTTATTTAGTAAAGAGAATTTAATAATTTATAATGATGAAAAGTATTACTTATGATAAAGTATTAATGGTTGAGATGTTGTTTTGATAAACTAAATGTTTTCCTTTTTTTGTATCAATTACTGTACTTTTTACACCCATCCAATGTTTTGAAAAAAAATTATAGGATTTAAAAATTAATTGAGTCATGGATGGGATCAAGGAAATGTTTTGATGTTTATGAATGTAACAAAAACATGTTCTTTTTTGAATGTTTTTTTATGAATTAAAATGGATATTGTGTTGAAATGTCTAATATTGAATAATACAACTATTATGATTAAATTATGGACAACTACTCTAAAGATCTAAACATGAAAAGATCCTCAATGTGAAATATTAACATAATTAAATATTATGTATTTTTTAAGGTCGTTTCGTTGTGGTAGGTATATGAGGTGGTTTCAGATAACATTAAGAGTTATAATTTTGTTAATAGAGTATCCATAAATGATTTTTACATTAGTGTAAAATTGAAATGATTTAGAATTTTAAGATTACCATTTTTCATCATCTATGATATGTTTGTTCAAAATGGTTTTCCATAGTATAAATAGTGAATAAGTGATTGGAAGGCATATAGATAATAATAACCATGCAAATCAGAATCATGAGATGGTTGGAATCAGAACTGAATAGTTTGTGGCATTAATACTGCACTTGACTCAGGCTGTAAATGGTGGTGGAATACATGCATGGGATCAACCAGATCAACCCTAGATAAACTTTTCATAGTGGATTATTTCAAGTGGAAAAATCCCTCATCATTTAGAGGATCATCTGACCCTATTCAAGTTGAAAGTGGATCAATGAAATGGAAAATATTTTTGATGTCATGGGTTTTAATTACAATAAAATGGTTAGTATTTCAATTAATAGTTTTGAAGGAGAAGTATATCAGTGGTAGTCGATTGTTAATAATATCAGGGACAGTGAGGTGATTGATGCTCTTGGTTGGGAAGAATTCATAGGTATGTTTCTTGAGAAATATATTCCTAATACTATTCAAATTAGGATGGAAAAATTCTTGGAATTGAGGTAGGATGATGACTTAGAGGTTTCTTACAAAGAAAGGTTCACTCAACTTGAAAGGTATGCTCCAAATTTCATCTGATATCTTGATAGTAAGATAAATCAGTTTAACTCATGACTGAAGTTGTGATATTAAAAAACATTTTCCTATAATGAATTAAAAGGCTATGAGAAACTTTAAAGATGTGTTAAGAAAGTATAAATGGAGTTATTTGATGATCATGTATTCCGTGGGAGAAAGCAAAATAATTGGTCTAGCTGGTAGGAAAAATGAAATTATTCATCAAATAAGCCTAGAGGTAAGAAAATTAAATTTCCATCTTGTGAGAAGTGTGCTTAAAAGCATCCTAGAGAATTTTTATCAATTTCTGTGAAGTGATTCTAAGGAAGTATTACCGGTCATATTTCTCACAATTGTATGGATGATGATCAGGAAGACAATGAAAAGAAATCGGTAAGATATTTTAGTTTCAATGTGTTTGGGCATTATGACAATGTGTGTCTAATGTTAAATAACTATGGTGGAAACCAATCAGATCAAAAAAATAACTATGTTGTGAAATCTTTTGCAACTACTAAAATTGATGTGGGACTATCAAATGAATTGGTAGTAGGTACTTTTTCTGTTTTTTCAGATTATTCCAATGTGTTTTATGATTCATTTTCTACACATTCCTTAATTTCGAAGAAATGTTTGGGTAAATTTGGAATTCCACCTCAATAAATTAATCCAGAACTTATGGTAAAAATAGCTAAGAAAATTATGAGAAACAAAAAAAATTATATGAAGCTTCCTATCTGTATTTTTGGAAAAAATTCACCATCAAACCATGTTCTTTTTCCTCTAATAGAGTTTGGTATTATTTTGGGAATGGATTGTATTTTTGTTTACTATAATAAGATTGGTTATTGAGATAAAGAGGCTTATTTTTAGAAATAAATTCATTTTGTGTACAATAATGAACCATTATATTTGATAACATATTGGGAAGCTGATAAACTCGTGGAATATGGAAATGAATCTCACCTTGCACATATTCTTGAAAACAATGTAACTATTCATATTAATGAGGTTCTAGTAGTAAATGATTAACTTTATGTTTTTTCTGATGAGTTTCTTGGTATTATACCTAATTGGGAAATTGAATTTACTGTTTACGTAGTTCCTGATGGTAAAACAATTTCAAAAACCCCTTATAAGATTGCTCAAATTGAACATTTAGTGTTAAAGAAAAAATTGCAGGATTTTTTTTTTGATAAAGGTTTCATTCGACCTAACATATCATCATGTGGTGCTCCAGTATTGTTTGTTAAAAATAAATATCGTTCCATCAAACATTTAATTGATTATAGAGTCTTGAATAATATCACAATTAAAGATAAGTATCATTTTTCTCATATCGATGATTTGTTTGATAAGCTCCATGGATGATAGTATTTTTCAAAGATTGATTTGAGATCCTGGTACTATTAGATGAATGTAACAGAATAAGACATTCTGAAGACAAAATTTTATAATAGATAAGGCCATTATTAATTTGTAGTTGTGCCTTTTTGGTTAACTAATAATCCCACTTTATTAATGGTAATTATGAATAGAATTTTCCATGTGTTCCTGGATAAGTTTGTGGTTGTGTTTATCAATTTAATTTTGGTATATTCTAAAAGTAAGGAGGAAAAGGAATTTAATTTAAGGGTTTTATTGAAAACCATAAAAGAAAACATTTTTTGTGGGAAATTTAGAAATATTGAGTTTTGGTTTTAACAAATTTCATTTCTTGGTCACATTGTTTCAAAAAATGGAATAAATATTGATCCTACTAAAATGAAAGTAGTTGAAGAATATCCAAGACCAACAAATATAATTGAGATTTTTAGTTTTTATAATTATTTACGATATTATTGAAGTTTTTCTAAAAATCTTGGATGGTTATCTATCATACTGCCTGTGTTAATTAGAAAATGTGTTAGCATTAACTGGACAAAATATTGTGATCATTGTTTTGATGAATTGAAAGGAAGATTGGGGAACGATCCAGTTTTGTCACTACCTTCTAGAGATGATGATTTTTTATCAATAGTGATACTTCATTGAAATGAAATGGTTGTTTCCTAATGAATAATTATCAGGTAATTGCTTATGATTCATAATAGTTGAATCCTTATGATTTTAATTACAATTTACAAGATTTTGAATTAGCTGTAGTTGTTTTTTCTTTAAAAATATGGAGGCATCATCTGTATGTAGTAAAATATGAAATATATACTGACCAAAAAAGCTTAACGTATATATTAAGTCATAATGAATTGAACATGGTACATATGAGGTGGATGAAATTATTCAAGGATTATGATTTAATAATTCATTACGATCACCGAAAAGTAAATAATGTGGTTGATTCCTTGAGTCAAAATATTAATGCTACATGAACCTTTTCATGTTTGGAATAAGTTCCTTTTATTAAAGATTTAATGAACTTTGGAATACAGGTTTTTAGTGTATGAAATTTCTCTATTTTATTTCAGGTGTTGGTGAAATCATCTATATTAGACAGAATAATGCAAGCACAGAAGGAAGATAGTGAGTTGTGGAAAAACATAGATTTGGTTCTGAATTGTGATTTTCCATAATTTAAGATTGATAATGATTTTTTTTTGAGATTTTTGAAAATATTATGTGTGACCTATGATTAAAAGTTGAAGAATGAGTTGTTATGTGATGATAATAGTTCATCGTTTTCATTTCATCCAGCCATTACTAATATGTACAGATATTTTTAGGAGTATTACTGGTGGGAGGGAATAAAAAGGGATAAATCTGACAGTACTATAAAGTGTTTGACTTGTCAACAGGTTAAAGTCGAGTGGCAGTTACCGAAAGGGATTCTTCAGCCTTTAAAGGTGACAGGGTGGAAATGAGAAAATATAACTGTGGACTTCGTTCTGGGATTACAGAATACTTATCAAGGTAATAATGAAATATGTGTTATTAATTATCGATTAACTAAATAATCTAATTTCATTCCGATTCGAGATACTTTGTCTCTAGATCAACATTATCTATTGTATGTTAAAGTGGTAATAAGGTTTCATGGAGGCACCCTCTCCATTGTATCTGAACATTATCTTTGGTTTACTTCTATATTTTTAATGACCTTCGTAAGTCATTGGGTACTGAATTATATTTTAGTATAGATTTTATTCCTCAATCCAATGGGCAGTTAGAAATAACAACTCAGACATTGGATGATATGTTATGTCATTTCTCAATGCATTACCAGGGAAGTTGGGACTGATATATTTCATTCGATGATTTTTCCTATAAGAATAGTTCTCATTCGAGTATACAAATGGCTCCATTTGAGGAATTATATTTGAAGGAGTGTTGAACTCTATCTTTTTTGGATGAAGTATGTGAAAGTAAATTGATGGGATTGGAATTGGTAGATGTGATGGTAGAGAATGTGTAGTTGATACAGAAACACATGAGGACAACATATTGTAGGGAGAAAAGTTATGTGGATAACCAGATAAGGATTATTATTTTGAGGTAGGTGATCTTTTCTTCCTCAAAGTTTCACTATGGAAATGTTTGTTGTCTTTAGGTAAGAAGGGGAATTTGAGTCCAATGTTCATTGGATATTATGAAATTATTGAGAAAGATGGACCCATTTCTTACCGATTTTAATTACCTCTATATGTATCCTAGTTATGAAAATTTTTCCATGTTTGAATGTCAGAAATGTATATTTCAGATTCATATCACGTTTTGAGTCCAGAAGTAGTTCAGTTGGAATGAAATATTTCTTATGTGGAAAAACCAGTCAAGATTATTGACCACCAGGAGAAAGTGTCGCAGAATAAGGTGATTTATCAGCTTACTATTTTGTGGAAAAATCACATGGTTGAATAGAAAACATGGCAATACTAAAATTCTATGAGGGATAAATACCCACAATTATTTGATTTGTAAATAAATGAGGACATAATTTTGATAGGGGTGGAATGATGTAACGTCCTAGGTAATTAAAGAATACAAAATTTTCACATTTATTAATATTTGTGAATTATATATTAATTTTACTTCTCAGGGGATTCTATGTTCAATTGCGTACTGACACACACCAATGGGTTTCTCCAAAATCTCAGGTTTCACACAAGGCTGAGTCATATTGATAAATAATAATACAATATTATTATTTTAAATGATTGTTAACACCCATCCATTTTATTGATTGGAATAAAAGAAATACCATATTATGATTAAATATGTTTGATAAGTGACTTTTACATTTATCCAATAAATTATAGAAGGTTAAAATAACAATAAATCATACTTTAAGCATGAAATACTATAATATTTTTAAAAGGTTGTTTTACCACCTTTTGATGGTGAACCCCTATTATATATAGTTTTTTTCACTTTAATATGTTCTATTTGAGAAAATAAGATTCTTATTTATATTAAGTACACAATAATTTACTTTGGGGAAATTATTGGTATCTTTATGATAATATTCTATTTCTAACAAATAGTGAAAAATACTGCATTTTACATCAAAACCGTATTTTCATCGAATTTATTTATATGATTAGTTCCCTATTTTAATTTTATCTTAATTTGAATTAGGTTATTTTTTTATCATTTAATAAAATTTTGGTGATTGGAAATAATTTCTCATTGAAATTGGACATAAAAACATGTAAATCATTTTGTAGTTCTTACTTCTTAAACACATGGTTATTTGTGGTGAAAACAAGAATTAATATTAAAATAATTTCTGAAACTTCATTGCATTGAATTTATATTTTTTTCATTAATTGGAATAAAGGGGTCCAAATTTTTTAAATATGTACCTTTTATTTTTAGTCATAATGAACAACAACTTCAGTAAATATTAAATTTACCATGATTAAAGGGTAAATCTGGTAAATATGGTTAGAAACTATTATTATAATAATATAAAATAACCCAAAACATCTCCTAAATCTATTTTATGAGATGTGTCCAACCCTGGAATTCCTTGGGTCGATTATATGACCCCATGGAGCCACATGTTTGTGAAAATGACATTTAATTACTTTTAATTTAATGTTACAGATAATATATCCCAAACATTTATCTTATACTAAAACAATTTTTATATGGGGTCATATATGTGATTTATTCAACATTAAATATTCATTAGAAATTTAAAATGATTTCCTACGTCATATAATTTTATTTATATTTTTTATACATCAATTATATAAATATACTTATTACATAATGATGATGTAGTGATTACAATATTAATTAATGATTTAAATAAATGAAACTATAAAAATTAAAATAAATTCATTTTGAAACTTTTTATACCATACAATAATTTCATGTATGAATATGTCTTTATATATTTTAATTATTGACGTTTTTTAATGAATCACATTGTTATGAATTTTTAAAATTTCATAATATGAATATTATGAAATTCACATAAAGGTGTTTTTAGAACAAATAAATTATTTTTAAATGATATAACAGTACTAAAAATCTAATATTAGGCCAAATGACTTAGATATTTCTCAAAATGTCATTAGTGAACCACTTTATGTTTGATTTGATGTTTATAGTAACTATATTTACCATATAGTCTAAATATATAAGTGGGCCTGGTAAAAGTTAATTAGTTAACTAATTATTAAAGGTGAATGATAAGGTTAACATTGTAACCTAGAATTTTATAAAACCTTTTATCTGAGATGTTTTCGACCCATACACATCATATATTTAAAATTTATCACATTGGAGTTATTATAATTATATAATCAATTAATAGTAAAATTATAATTTATGATAATACTAAAGTGCCCCTCCTCATTCTTATAAAAAGACACCACCTAAAACCCATTACTCATACCTCTATAGCCCATTTACTTATCAAATATGTACTCCAATAAGCTCCCAATATTCCTCCCCTCCTCCTATAATCCATACTCTATGAATAAGTCAATACAAGAAATCCTTTGGCTCAAATCAAAAGATGTTACCCGATTTATGTTAACGTCTTCTGTCAAGTTCCTTTACATTATTTTTCCATATCCACCACATATGATCTTCTTATTCATTGTTTATATAACAACAATAGTATCCTAAATATACTAGGTTGTTTTTGAGAGAATTATTTGAACTACACTTACACACACACCTCTGTCTAATGGGTATATAACATATTGTTTCTGTAGACGGCAAACTGTTGCCTCAAGAAATGATGATTATTCAATAGTATCCTACCACATCTTATGGTAGACATTATTACTATACTATAATTATATATGATATTTATGATATTTATTTTATCACTATTCTTCCTTTATCTCATTTATATCATACCTTCATGCTTTTCATTTTCTATAAATATGATAATTTTATTTGAGGAATTGCGGACTACCACACTCTCAAAGTGATATGACTCGTTCATGCTATACAAGGAACATATAAAGGATGGAAATAATGGACATATGTAACATATATAACATATATATTATATTGTAATTATTATATAACTATGTATCATTTGTTTTTCATTCTTTTAAATATGAAAAATAAATGAATGTAGCATTCATGCGTACGTACGACTTACCGTCTGAATGAACAGTACCTTTAATTTATTATATACAAATGTTATTGACTATTCTAAATAAAAATATAATGGAAATATATGATACCTATTATATATAAATAATTTATATCATTATGGAGATAATGTACTTTTGACCACATGGACAATTTTTAATTATAACAAATTCATTTTCACTCAAGTTTTGAACATTGAAAAAACAACCGATATGAACTTGAATAATAATATGATTGTTATAGAAATGGTATAATTTATATTAAAGAATTAAAAAACTTGATGTTTTTAAGTATTTATAAATTAACATATGTTTATTATTCGAGAAGAACAAGGAACATACGTGATGATTTGAACACAAGCTAAGGGACATCATATCAATCTTATTTCGTTGAGGTTTATTTTGGTTTATACACGACCTTATTTTATATGGTGTATAATAAACCACTTTTACTTTTATTTTCATTACAAGGGAAAAAATTTTCTACAAAGCATTTTACTAAATGACAAAATGAATGTTTATAATATATTCATCGACAATGACCTTTCCTCTATCACAAGAATTATTTGATATATGTAATACTTAACAAAATGAAATGTTTTTAAATGTAAAATAAATACCATATAACACTTTTTTACATAATTTGGTATTGAAAATGGTTTTTTAATGTATTTATTATTTAAATATCTTGAAATTATTTTATATTATTGAAAATGAAATGCTATTAGTCAAATGTTAATATTTGAAATATTTTATGTGGTATTAGGACATTTGAAGGATGATTATATGATAAACCAATGACGGGTGGTTGAGTGATAAACCAAATAATAAATGGTTCCTTGTAAACCAAGGAAGGGTGGTTATTCTATAAGCTCCAATTCATTGGTTATGGACATTTGTTGTATAGATATTCAATTTGTAAGAATGATTTGTTGAAGTCGGTCATATGGTTATTTCATTTATGTATGATTATGTCCCATGTTTACCTTTTATATGTTACGTGTGATTTCTAGGGGTTTTATGGTAATATTTTTGTTACGAAAGGGTATGTAATGAGATTTTATTCAGTGAAGAGTACATAATACTTCATAAAGTTAAAAATTATTACTTATGATAAAGTATTCATGGTTTAATTGTTGTCTTGAAAATATTACGGTTTTCCTTTTTTTTCTATCCCATACTAAGAATTTTATTCTAATTCCATGTTTTGAAATAGTTTTCACAACAATTATAGGTTAATAGAGTCATGTATTGGATCAAGGAAATGTTTTTATACAGAATAAAGAAACGAAACCATGTTCTGTTTGATGAAAATTTTGTTCTATGAATGAAAATGGATACTGAGTAGAAGTGTATAATTTTTAATAATAAAGTTGTTATGTATATGTTATGGCATAATCATCTAAATCTCTAAGCTTGAAAAAATCTTTGAATGTGAATTATTAACATAATCCAATACTATGTAATGTTTAAGGTATGTTATTTATAATTACTACCATTGAAATCGATTTATATAATTCCCATATTCTGAAAATTTAAATAATTCAATTATTAATGGTAACATAGGTAAACCATTATTATTATACACGTTATTACAAAAAGTTCTTATCCTATCACTGTAATTACTTACACTATTCCATCCTTAACAACACATAAAAATACTCTCATTATATTTAGAATTAACCATGAGTGTTTCCTCCAACATTCTGAATGTATAAGAAATTGAATCTTCTTTCCTATATGGTTACGAAAAAATAAACTCCTAGTGAAAACTATAGTTCAATTTTAGGGTGATTTTGAGAGTTATTGAAGGGGAATGTTCTTAATCATATATAGTGATAACTGATTAGGTGTAATCACAATATAATTCACTCAATTCATCATCCCAATTAGTTTCTCATTAATACATTATCGATCATATTCAATGTTAATCTAGTTCCTTCTGGTTCCTACCATTTTCTAAAACCAAAATTCATAGAGCGATAAACTATATTCATTATGGGGAACAATATAATCATGAAGAATAATTTAGAGGATGTCTAAATATTGACACATTCTTTTGAAACATTAGAAATGTAGGATAAATCATGGTCATTATCTATTAAAACCATTCACGATGGTTTGTAAAGAATTTGTGAGAATCAAAATATATCCCTCAGGTGTTTTAAACGAGGTTTCTAGGAGGGATTATTTTCATTCACCAGGTGATAATCATGTCAAAGACCAACATTCCCTTTTTAGTGTTTTTACCCACTTAGTACAATTGTACCATAGCCATACCCACTTACAGGATCCAGATAGGGATGAAATTTATTTGAAATCGATTTCTTTATCATTCCAAAAAATTATAGTATATATTCTTATACTAATACATATACATGGACTTATACCTAAGTTCCTATATATTGTTTTATCATCCGAGTTACAATGGTTAAATAGTCCATTCCTCCAATACCACCAAAATATGCCTAATATTTTCTTATATAAAAATTATATATATTTTTAAGGATATTCAATATATTTTTCAAATACCTACTAAGGTTATCAAAGAATTAATATCATTACATACTAGATATATAATATAATTATTTAGGGGTAGATATTAAAAATATATTATATGTATCTTCACATTTAGTACCATTAATAGTCATAACCTACAAACAAGGTTATCCATAACTTGGGGAAAGTAAGAATAATAAAGGGTGATCTTTATTGCACAGTAAGGGTAAACATGGGATATATAAATTTATGAACATAAGAAATAATTAAATAAGAATATTGATATTTGATCATGAACATAACATACAATGTTTATACCCAATCTAACAAAGATGATAAAAATGAGTAAAGGAATAAAATATTAACATATCAAAGATATACTTCATGTGACTGAGTAATCATTATAAATCAATCATGAATCATATGTTTGTATCATATTTTTTTGGAATCATCATATGTATAGAATCCATTTCATATGTCAATATTAATTATCAAGACCATAAAAAAATAGTGGATCATTAATCCATACCAATTTCCTGTATTAATAAGACAAGGCCTCATCACATGTTTCCCATAGTGGATCGAGCATATTGACTTTTTTCCAAATAAGATCAATAAAATTGGATTACATCCCATAGTGGATAAATGACAACATAATATTTACAATAATTATACCATTATTTATAAATATTTATCTAACTCATTTGAGGTATATATATGTCATATCTATTATAAACTAAAAAAAAAATATGTATTGAAAAATAATATAAACAATTTACAACCTCAAGCCCCATAAAAAGAAATTTATTTTATAAACATTCCATCATGGTATAACCCGTGGAATAGAAATAACTTTCATAAACAAATCATATTTTCATCATTGCAAAACACATTGAATAATTGCAGGTTTGTTAAACATTTCATGTTTTCAACATAAAATAACTACTTGAATAGGGAAAGGATTCAGAAATATATTTTCAACATAAATATAGATCATATAAAGAAAGAATATGGATAGAATCATTGGATCATATCAATAGGAAAAAATTACTAATATCAATTTTTTTTATGGTAATAAAAATTTCAATAAAATATTATTAACAAAATCAACATGGAAATATCTGTTCAATTTTGATTTCAATTATACGAAATAAAATATCTTAACAAATTTAAATGATAACTTTTTTTGCATATACCCTTGAAATCATGAAAATGATGTTTTCTATAATTGAGTGTTAATGATAAAATAATATACCATTCATGTAGAAAATATTTAATCAACAATTCCTTTCATGTTTTTGGTAAAAAGAGAAACGTAACTTATTTGGAAAAAATAAGGATGCACAATTTAGACCGGTTTTTAAAAATTAAAAACAAGATAAATTAAATTTTGTAACTATTTTTATAATAGTAAAAATATTATTTAAAAATATTTTTAGAAAACCCAGATATATAGGAAAATGGTTTTTTTAGGAAATAGGGGAATAAAGTCGATTTTCTTTAAAAACAATTTAATCTATTGAGTAGATCAAGAGTGTAAAATGAGAGAAAAGTTATTTTTTACAGAAATAAAAAATGAATATTAAATTTCTTGAATTTATTGATATTAATATCATAATTCTCTTTCATAGGACACATAATAAAAAAATTCTTGGTACACATTGAGATTATATCATAAAAACATTGCTACCTTAGAAATAATTGATTTGTAAGACATATGAAATAATTTTAAAAAGATGGAAATTTATATAAAAAAAATTTAATAATAATAATACTAAAATTAATTCATAGTATTTATATTCACCACATTAAAAAAAATGTAGATAATATTTCTTATTTCTAAAAAAATAAAACTGAGAAAAAAATAATGTACTTGATTTGGTAACTTTTGAATCATAATCCCCATGAAAGGATAACATTAAATAAGATATTATAAATAAATAGATTAAATAAATTATTTATCTAAATTTTAATATGGGATATATATACCCATCATTATATAATATTGGATCATAACATGACATATGTCCCCAAAAAATTAATTCAAGAAAAAATATCTAACATGAATTCTTGTCATTCCTTATAAACGTTCAGAATTCTTGTATAATAAATATATTTTAATTAAAAATATATATATAAAAACTTTAATCATATATATCATTAAATATATGATTTAACTATGATATATTATTAATATTTTCTTAACAATTTCCTATTAAAATCATAATTTGGGTAATAACTGTTTCGTTATTCAGCTATGTATTCATTTGGTATTTATGATCATATTACTTTGATCAAGGTTACATAAAATAAATAAATTTATATATCATATAAATATAAAATATATTCATTATATATGTACTTATAATAATCCTTAAAATATGATCATAGAAAACTAATTACACCATTTATATAGATGGTATGTCATACATACACATGAAATCTATTTCAATTATCATAAACGATGGAAGGAAAGAAAAGTAACTATTAATTAAAATTTTATAATCATTCACATATCATTTATATCATATATATTCATTAATTATTCTTTAATTACATTCCATTTTAAAATAATAAAAATGTATCACATCTCCTTGTAAATGGTGTAGTCCACATGTATGCATGTGAAATATTATCAATTTCCAACAGATTGGATGGTAAGAAGGTAAATGTGAGATTATAATTTTATAAGTATTAATATATCATAAATATAATATTAGTATTTTTATTATGTCATTATATCAGTATATATGAGTCAATGAGTGTAAATGCACAACATTAATTCATGAGGAAGAAGTCTAATGTATGCATGATCGACTATTTCATTTCACATTTTAATGAAGAGGATAACTATTTGGGTTATTCTATTGACATAAAAATTATTATAATTTGGAATATAATTATATTTTATTATCATCATACATGGATAATATTTTAGTGATGGTGATGAAAAAATAAAATAAAATGTTATTTTCAGAATGATACCTCTTCTCACAATGACCTCTTTAGGTTCACACCAGATGGTTTATTTGGAAGATTTTCACATAAAAATAAGGCATATTTTTAATAAGGACTGAATTAGGGAATACTATTTTTATTTTTTTTCCATAAAAGGCTTTTGGAGTGTGAATGGGATAGAAGAGGGGATTTACTTTTATAACTTGTGAAATGATCCCACTTGGAATCTAAAGGAAATTTTCCAAAAAAAATCAATTATAATGTAATTATCATGAAAATTTATTAAAATGACCTTATATTTAACAATGTGATTTTATATTGTTTAAATATTACCTTAAAATTTTATTTTCATAAGTTTAATTATAAAAATATTTAACCATAACTAGGATTGTTGAATTTTACTCATTAAAGTATTCATTATGAAGAATGGTTAATTTTCCTTGTTATCTGGTATAAATTATTATGATTAGAAATATATAATATTGATTACAAAAAATCATTTTAATTAATATTAATAATATAAATTAAAATTAAACTAAATAAGGTTATGGAGAAGTAATTTTCCAAAGAAAATGTTTCTTAATTTTTAAAAAAAGATTTTATAAAAGTAATAAACATAAAATTGACTTCAATAAAATAAATTGGTTTATTATTATTATTATAGAACTAATTTTACTTTTGAATCCATTTTAATATATAATTTAAATTTTAAAATACAATAAATAAAAATGTTATTTTCAATAATTATCATTATTTTTCACAATTTATCATAAAATTAATCTTTTTAGAAATTTATAAAAAAAAAATAATCCGACAAAAATTTATACCAGATGAATTGAAATATTAAATTATAATTTTTGAATAAGAAAATTGAATAAATACTAGTTTTAATGTACGTATTCCAAACACAAAAAAAAATTGAAGAAAAAAATTCATTTTATACAATAATACAGATATATTCAAATCCCATTCATTGAAATGATATCTGATTAATGAAAAAAATGATTAAATATAAAATATATAAATTTAATTAAAACTATTCAGTAATAGTGAATATTTATTCAATATATAAAATATTTCTTGGTAATAATGTTTTTTTCATGAAACATCTTTCTTTAACATTCAAATGATTTTGATTTCCATTTCTAATGAACTAATAATTAATATATTTAATTTGTTAATGTGTAATGTAGTTACATTTCATAATTTAGTTATAATTATTCCTAATTTAAAATGAAATTTATAGGTTATAACATATATTTTTTAAAAAAAATATTAAGGGTATATTGAAGTTCCCTAAAACTCATGGTTTCATATAATACATGCTATCTTGAAAATAAATTTATTTAAAGTAACATTTTTCACAAATACTTGGGGTATTGTACACATTGTTTGCGAAAATCCATTTTTTGGTCCATGGGAACTCTCTGCACACTTTGGACACACTATTATACTAATCCAGGCGCATTCTCTGGGTTTCCAACCGCCCTACTCTCAATCCACTATGGCCTGTTGGGAGTGTCCTTGCCCACCTAGGAAGCAATTATGGGGTTCCCTGAGCTGTTAATGTTTTTAACGTTTTTAATAGGGTCAAATTAATAATAATTATATGATCCAAAAAATATATTCCATTCTATATTCTATATTAGTCTCACCACTAATTTTCAACCATCTCAGATGTTTTTAGTTATTCACAATCCATAATGAAAAAAAATTTCCATGGTCGTCATTAATAAAAATTGTTATACATTTATAATATCAATTCCAATCATCTATTTGGAAACATATTCATTTTTTGTAAACTATTTTTTCAATTCAAAGAACATAGTCACACATATTTGAGACATTAGGAACAATTCAAAAATAATCAACCATAAAACTAAAAGACTTCAAATATGTTTCTTGAAATATTAATTCTTGTGGATTTCACATAATTTATTCTTACTTTAATCCTACATGCCATATTAAGTTATTTTAGTCGTTTGGATATCTTGGATATTGTAGAAACATATTTATTTCTATCTTATTTAATAAAATGACATCAAGGAATTTATTTTGTTGACCATCATTTACCACCAATATCATTCACTAAAAAATACAAAGAATACAAACAATGGGGTCATAAATATCCTACATTGTAATTTTTTTAAATAACTTTAATGTTATTTATAAATGAGTATGTCAATATTTGAATCTCTACCTATTAAATTTCAAAACACTTATTAAAATTTCCCGTCACATTATTAACAAGAAATAATGTTTTTATGAAAATAGTGTGTTAGTTCATCTGTAAGAAAATTTTCATCCATCATTTCACTCTGATTCTATGTGTTCCATGGCCAATTTTTAAAAAATTGGATGATTATATTTAGAAAAATACTATAATTTTGAAAATGGTCTTGATAACTATTGAAATGTGAAATCATATGCTTTTCTATAGGGTTTATCATTTTTTATACCATGGTGAATATATTAAAATGTTATATAATAATTTTATGAGAATAATAAATATGAATCTTATAAACTCACTTCTACAAGAAGATCAAAAATAGTCAAGGGAAACATACATTAAAAGTGTAACTAGTGAATTTTCATACTTCCATTTCATATAATATAATTATTTAATTCAATTACTCATGTTTTGATAATTTTAATATTTATATTAACCAATGAAAAAGGATAAATGAAATCATACCATTTATAATTACATAATCATTATCAACATTTTATAATAGATAGATTCAATACCAATTGAAATAATAATTCTGGAATTAATTTCAACTTACTTCATTTTTCTCCTCCTTAAGGGAAACTCTATTCAATATCATCATAATTGTGAATATCATTTAGAGAAAATTTCAAGATGTTATAATTTGGAGAATAAACCACAATGTACCTTCAACTTATGACTTTCCATATTTGAATACATTGACATCATCACCAATGATGATATTATTCAATACGTATCCTTAATTATATCGAATATAATATCAAAACATGATAACATCATATGTATATTGATTTTAAGATAATATATAATCCATTTTTCATATTTATGAATATTATTCCTATATGAATGTTATTTGAATACAAATTGATAAATCAATCAAGGATGGTGACTTCTTTATATTTTCTATCAAGAATTTATAACATCCACTCAATCAAATGTTCTCTATAATAACATTATTCATCCCAAATTCCTAATATTATAAGAAAAAATAAAAAAAAAGGATTAAGGGAATAATTTGGATACCCCTTTCTCTTTTATATGTATACCATGGTTGAGATAGTTTTCTCTTCCTAGTATATCTATTTACTCCAACCTCTATGATTTCACATCAAAATATCTATTCTAGTTTATGTTGAGGCAGTAAAGATATTATGATATACTTGTCTACATTGCACAATGATTTTTTTCTTCAAACCCATCATGGATGATGAATTATTATTCTTTTTATGGGGTAATTCATTTTCTTCAAGAATAGTAAAACATTCTTTTTAATAATGCACATGTTTGACACCTCTCTTACAGAGAACATATGCTTCTTCTTGTGGAACCATTAATTTTTCATTAGTATTTTCACTAGATTTTCCCTATTGCTACAAAAACTAAAAAATATCATACATAGATATTACATCATGATTGATGAATATTAATTACATGACATTTTGATCTACCCCAGAATCCTTTGGGTCTATAATCTTTGGATAAATGGAAAGAAAAAAAATTGATTCACAAAATATCTACACAATATCTAGATTATTTCATCATATATAGAACCCATATTGTACATATCATACAGAATACCTATATTAATTACATGTGGAAGTGAAATAGAAGAAAAGGATGAGAATAGATGCTCATAATGGGTAAAATGTTTGAAATCAATGATCACATAATCATAACATGAAAATAATGGTATAAGAATATGATCGTAACATTTTGAATCCATTGGCTGCATATCAAATAACATAATATTATGTAGTGAAATAAATATGGGTAGTATATAATACATGAATAATAAAGGAATCAACATACATGATCCATGATATCATAATACTGGGATAATAGATGGAATTGTGTCATTCGTATAAGTATAGATAGTTATTTCTGTAATATTCAAGGACTTTTTCAAAACTATCATAGAGGAATGGTTTCACTTACTAATGTTTCATGGAAAACATAGATCACTCATAATTATTTCATATTATTGATATTCCCCTACTGAAGATAGTTCACTCCCCATTAGAGTCCTATTTATCTCATGGTATATCAGTCTTACCCAATTCATTTGAGAGTTATATAGATCCCATAGCAGAAATAATGAAAATCATATATATGTTTTCCAAATGATAATGAAGAATTCATCATATGATAGCCTTGTAAATGGAATTGGTTTTAGAAACATTTCATAATAATACAACAATTCTAAAATAAATGGGTTTCATTAACATTTTTCATAACAAAGATCGTGAAAAGAAATGGGTTTCATAAAAATTTCATATTATAATCATAAATGAAAAAAAATTGAGATAAAAAATTAATAGGTTATCCTTAGAAAATATCGACAGAAAATCATAAGTAACAATCGAGAATACTATCTTACGTAGAGAATGATTTTAAAATATCCCTTGGAATAATTCTTGAGGAAAACATCCTTGACATTTCAAACTCATTTGTTTTTAAAAATCTAAATCATTATAATGAAAATATTTTCATTTAATATGACCTTTTAAACATTTAAATTAATATTAAATGATAAATTTACCCATTATGGTCAGAAATTCCATTAATGTAATATAAGTCTAAAAATCATTCTGTATATATTGATTTCATGTTTTTCATAATGTACATCATTTGGAAAATGTAAATAAGATTCCATTCAATGAATTGTGTAAAAAGATAAAAATTGGTAAAAATTAAATTTAAAAATCATAGGATAATGGTAAAAATATTTGAAAGTATTTTTATAAAATATGGATGTGGAAGATAAATATTCCCCTACTAGTACTTTATCATAAGTAGTCTCTAATAATGATGATATTGTAAAATAAAAAATTACCTCGAGTTCACTATTCATTGAATGAACTATCAAATCCTATATAATAATTTCTTGTACTTCTATAAAAACTAATTTTCATGAATAAAATATAATAAATTATCCCTTTATAACATTTGAGGACCCCCTTTTTTCAATAATTTCTTAATAAATTGTTATTTCTAGGTGTTAAATGTTTCATTTATCATGAATATATCAGTAAAATAGTTTATTTCCTTTTACATTAAAATTTGTTCCATAAAACCTAAAATTTAATTAATGGTATAAGAATCATATATATGATTTAAATATATATTTAGAGTCAATTATAATGAATATAGAGAGAAAAATGAATTAACTCATTAATGGATAAGGTAGGTCAAGAATATTGTGTTCAATTTTCAATAGAAGAAATGATAGAAATGTGAATATTAATTCACCCCAAAAAAATAATAATTTCATCATATAAAAAAAAGATAAATTTAAATCATCCTCAATATCATCCATCTAAAATATAAACAAAAAGACCACATCACTTCATGATTGTGGAAGTACACATATATGCACAAGTGACATTATAGTTTCTGAATGGGTTAGATTATTAGAAGGTGAACATGATATGTTTATTAATAATGAATTATTATTTCATTAATATCACACATAAAAATTAAAAATTTATGACAACGATCATAAAATTATGTTTATCAAATAAGAATTATATTGCGGAATCATGAGAGTAATACACACATATGCACAAGGGATACTTTATCTTATCATTTGATGGGAAATAGGGATTATAATGTTATTAAATAATCATAATACATTTTTAAAATAATAATAAATACTGTTTTATTAGTTTTTGAAAAGTCTGGTTGAAATATTATTGGATAAGAATAGTATAAAAGAATGTGATTGGGTAAGGAAATTATATCTTCTTTGAAATGAATCCTTTAGGTCTCCTCCAATGTTTTCTAGGGTTGGTCTTTCGGGAATACAAGAACCTATAAAATCATGATAAGTATTTCAAGAACATAAATTTTCATATTTTTTTCAAGAAAGAGGGGTAAATTTAGTGTGATGAAATGAGAGATGATGCTCACTTTTATAATTGATATGATGGTAACTTCTGGAATTCCACAAAACAAAAAATTATAATTAATTCAGTATCAATCCAAATTCCTCCAATTGGACATTTACTTTAATATAAGGTATTATATGGATATAATATCACAAACCAGTTGAATTTATTGATTTTTGGGTGTAAATTTAAAAATTATCATTTTGGGTAACCCTTATTTGAAAAATACAAATTTTAGCTATAACAACACCCTTTTTCAAAATTTAATGGTTTCAATTTTTACATATATGTTTATAGTTCGAAAATAATTTTTTTTAATTTTCATCCATATAAATTTGATATTTATATTTTTAAATCTTTTTATGGCTGTTAAATAATTTAATAATATTTAATATTGATAAAATATCATTACTAAAAATTTGGGCACTATTCATTTATTTTAAAGTTAAATACATCAAGGAAAAAAGATAATTTTAATCTAATGATTTAACAATTCCTTATTATATAACATAGATATTTAATATTCGTGGGTCAAATTAATTAATTCAAATTATATCATTTTTAATATTTTTAAAATCAATGAATATATATTTAATTAAATTGATATATAATGCAGCAGTGTTATATAACAAATTATATTAATTTTTTAATTATTAAAAATATAAAAATTATTATAAAGAAAATAATTTTATATTTATAAGAATAAACACTTATATTCTTCCATAAATATTTTTTAATATGTGGAATCATAATGGATTAAAAAAAGAGTGTCATTTTGTAACTTCTATTTAATTAGATAATATATATGTTATTTTCATTAACGTGTTTCCATTAGACATCTAGTGTTCAAGAATAAGGTGACATGGGTTGAATTATTTTATTCTAATAATAATTTTTGATAAATAAGTATTTCTCTATAACTTATTTTTAATAACTAATAACAAGATTTACAATTTACTAAGGGGATAAATTTAACAACACTTACTATTCATGTGGATAAAAGATAAAAGTAGTCAATTTCCAAATTTCATCCTCCATATTATAAATATGTAATAAATTTTATCCAATTCCTTATCGATAAATGTAATAGGATGATTTTAATGTAAATGCGTAGAATGAAAATGAAACTACTTTTTTGGATGAAACAATTTTAAACATAAACCGGATTTATTCTAATCATATTCCATGTGTAATATTTTTTAATTATTTAAATTATTTGATCATAAAAATAATATATGGATTTAATTAATGTCATCCACTTTTAGGGAATCATTTAATCTATTCAAAAAATAAATTTGGTGCATAAAAACTATTTGTAAAAATATATTTCTCTTCCTTCCAAATGATATATATTTTTTCATTTAAAAAAATTAATAACCATTTGAATTATTATAATTAATAAATGTCCTTAAATGATTCATTACTTATCTTATCTTATTAATTCTTTATAATAAAATGGCTATGTTATGGTTATTATTTTACATAATAATGATACAATTTGGGTATAATGGTATATTTCATGTTATGGTTGCATGAAATGGAAGATATTAAATAAATCCAATGAATAAAAGAGAATTATTTCTAAAAAATATACGGGCGTTAAATTATACCCCTAATAAAATATATTTCTCGAATGAAATTGACTACTCTGGTATAAATAAAATGTGTATAATTGTTCTCTTGAAATCCTCTTGTTCCCATACAACTTCTTTAAAATTGGGGGTTTCCCATAAAATAATGACCATGCGAATTGTTTTTTCACATCCATTATTTAATTTATGTGTTATTATTTTGTTTTGTGTGGTCATGTATTTATCCCTAGGTTTTCCTAGGATTATTTAGTTAAAAATTATTTTTCAGACTCAACAATAGCTTCCACATGATTGGCTCACAGTTACAGGAAACCATGCACAAACCCAAAAGAGATTGTGCACTATGAATAGTGGCACTATCAATTCCAAATAGATTTATGTGAGAGAGTGCTCCATTACTAGTGAAATAGTGCAACCTGTTTCCTCTAGGACATAGGAGACAACACTATTTCTGCATTGTTTGGAAAAAGACACGGACTGACCATGCAGCTAGTCAAGGTCATTAAAATTGTGAAATTTTCCTTTTCACCTCTACAAATGTAACCACAAATACACCATTTTTTATGAATTATTTTTATATACACCAATGAACTTCACTTTTTCCCTCATGGATGCCTTGGACCTCATTACTTTTTTGGATTTGGTGTGGAATATTGAAATAATAATCATGTATTACTATCAACCATTGGTTTTATCCCTCTTATTGGGTACTTCTCCCTCATTATTTTAGTTATTCTAATCCAGTGGATTGGTTTGACAAGTAAGGGTTCAATTTTGATTTTATGTCTGAAATATTGATTTGTTTGCTTTTTCACTTCCTTTTTTGTGTGCCCTTTTGGTGAATTTGAGGTTTTCCACCAGATTCCAAAAGCTTCCAAGCGTGAGGATGGTGATTATATTCTTTATCAACGTTGGATGATATTGTAATACCTTCATTGATTCATAAATGTGATCTATGGAATGTGTGGGTGGTATGAAATGTGTTTTCAAAAGGTTTTAAGGTACATATTGGTTGGAAGAGTATTTTATAAATGAAATTGGATGGCTTTCTTCTATGATTTCTTGTAGTTCTTTAGAACTTCTTTCAATAAATATTATAATTGGTGCGATGTATTTTTCAAAATGTAATTTGTCGAAACATGTATATTAAAGATGATTTCAAAAACTGAATGATTATTAAAAAATTTGATTTTTATGTTATTCATCTTGTTCGGTGTTTGTGTGTAAAGGTAGTGATATATGTGTCATTAAAAATGAAATTAAGAACAGTGTGTCACTCATAGAATCTAGGTGAACCAACTAGAACTAGTACACTATTAAAATTAGTTTCCTAGGGTCCCACAAGTGATGGTGCTTTTAGAAATAAACCATGGATCTCTTGTGATGTAGTGCTTAATGTTGGTATATAGTGTACCATGAAATCAATTTTATTTGAATTCAAGATTTTATTGAATATTTATTATATCATATTTTTTATCAAAATATTTTTAATTTTTTTATTAAAACATTCATTTTAATTTATCATTCAATGTTATGTAGTTGAATCAATTTTGGGTGGAATCCTACTAGGATTTGGATCACATGATTCATCCACCCTCAGATAAATGTATACATTTTTTTGTTCTTCCAAGATATGGGAAAGATGTATTTTGGTGGTGATGGTTGATCTAATTTCTAGTTTTTCATATTAATACTGGTGTTAGTGGAGGTTTCATGAGTGTGATGGGCATTCTATTTCATGGATATTGAGTAGTTTAGTCTGTTCCCATCCCTGTTTTGGTATTTTGGTTTTTATTGAAATTTCTAAAAAGGATTAACTAAAGTTTATGTATCACTTTTAGTTATGTATATTGATATTTCTGTGATTTTTTATTTTTGAAATTTTCATGTTTTCTTATCATGATGAATTAATTCCAATAAGTGTATTTTTTATACCTAGTAACTAGTTGCTAGCCCTTGGTGATCTGGAATGCCCTTCGGGCCTAGTCACATGTTGGCTCTGGTGTTGGGATTGACGAAACCGTATATATTTTCAAGAAAAAATGGTATTAAGGGGGGTTTCTCAATTTATCTAGGTTATGATGTTTTGGAAGATTTTAGATAAATAGGTTATTGGATTTTCAAGGATTGAGGTTTTGGATGCGAGTTGGGTGTTGGGTGTCTAGAAAATATAGCTCGTAATAGGCCATGAGTGTCTATGTGATGATGGAAATTTTTATTTATCCTCTTCACATGGTGAGATGTAATGCCTACCTAAAGTGCCTGAATTTTGGCTGGGGTGAATGAATTCACTTGTTATTGTGAAGGATATGGTATTTTTTAGATATTTGGATGTTTATGGAATTTCTTATGAATGATGAAAAAATTTTATAATGGAGAATTGATTATTTTTTATTGTGGGTTCCTCTTGAGGTAGTAAGATATCTCCATTGAGACTTCTTATAAAACCACATGAATAGTTCGGGGCGATTTCTCCCTTGCCTGTTTATCAGAGACTAGAGGAATATGTTGCATGGGATATCCAAGCCTTAGTCCAGGGAGCGATATATGGTAATTCTCATGATGGGAATGCTAAACTAGGTACTAGAATGGATAAAATATTAGGATTTCTTCAAGAACAAGCATCCAACCATCTATTGAAGTATTGATCCCAGTGAAGAAGAGGATTGTACTGAGAATATTGATAATATTTTGGTGTTTTTGATACAACTGAGGAAGGTAAGATGCAATGATATAATTTTTTTGTTATGTTCGTAGATATAAGTTATGGCACTCTATGGTTTAGCGTAGGACAGACAAGAAGATGGGAAGGAAGGATTTCTATGTTTCCTTCAATGTGAATTATTGACCAAAGACATTTTAATTTTCTAAGAACATAGTGTTTTTGGATATCTATTATGTGTATCAGGACATGTTGAAGTATTCCAACCAGTTTATTGTGTCAATAAAATTCATAACCTAAGTATTTTCTAAAAAGGCATGGGTAAAATTTTTGGAAATATGATTGGGGCCATATATCTGATCCTAGGACTTATTGTTTATATTGATGATTTATGTTGAGGTGGATGATCATGAAATTATGATGGATATTGAAAATAATTGAATTTATGGTTTCTTAATATTATTCCCATTATTAGGCCATTTTATAAGAATTTTTTCTGAGAAGAAAATGAATATAGATGTAGAAGAGAATAATGAAAGTTGTTTTTTAGGCCATCATTCCAGAATTTCATTGTATGTGGATTCAGCCACTCGTTCTGTCATGTTCTATATTTATAGAATATAAGGAAACATATGATATTCATATCTACTTTCACCCATAACATTTCATCATTTTTATCATATGGGTAATTTTCATTAGTTTTTCAAAGTTCTGCATCCATATTATTGTTGAGTAGGTTTTGTGGCCTCCAAAGGGATTACATCCCATTCATATCCATCCAAGAGAGATACTTATTAGGTTTATGGTAATTAGATAAGTGATATATATTATCATGATCAAAGTCAGTTCATATTAGATCATCAGTTAATTGGTCATTATATTCCTTATATTGGGAGTAAAAATCTTCATGCTATGGATCATGCACTAGGGGAAACAGATGCATTACCTTCTACAGTTCAAGTTATGGTTATTATTTTATTATCTATATTTTTTGATATATTTTATAATTCTACCTCTATTGATTTAATTTTTTCTATCTATGTTTATGTGTTTTAATTTATTTCTAAACTCATGCCTTATGCAATAGATTTAGTAATCTCTCATGGAAAGAACTTGTATTAGGATTCATGTTTCCATCATGTGCACTCACTATGACAGGGGATGATCTGGAATGATATTTCCTCGTTTTGGAAATGGAAATCATTTATTTGGTCCTTGATATATATTAAATTGTGATTTTTCTAGTGCACATCAAATATTATTAATGGTGAGGAAGTTTCAAGGAACCATTAGTGAGAAACCATGCTTTTCAGGGTGTATAAGATCATGATTTAGGACGTGTTGGACCTCCAATTCTGTATTTGGTTTGTCTGGTAATCCAGATATCATCGCTGATGTTGGGGGATGCTGGTTGTGGGGTTAAGAGTGGAATATCTCTTGTAGTGGATGTGGTCCTAGATTTATTTCTAGAAAACGATTTAGGGTTCCACAGGAGATGGAAATGGGGTTCACCCTAATTTTTTAGGGACATAGCCAAAATTTATTCCCACAAACTGTTTGGACCCCTTAGAGTTAAGAGAATTAATTATACAACTAGAAGATCTGGAATGTAGAAGATTCATTTTCCCGAGCCACTCTAATCTAGAAACCCAGATTTTGTTTTTGAAAATGGTTAAAAAATTTCCTTATTTATATATTGATTTCAAGAAGATGAATAAGGTGACGATCAAGAATAAATTCCATATTCCCAGCATTAATTTCATTTGATATTCTCTTAACGGTGTGAGGTGGTTCTCCATGATTTATTTTCATATTGGTTATCACCATGTAAGAGTAAAGGAAGTGAATTTTCTATATAATACCTTCATATGTATGTAACAAAACAATGAGTATTTTTCCATTCGTTTTGGATGGATGAATTATCAATCATTTTTAATAGAACTCATAAAAATGGAGTTTTACCAGTATCTCAACTCCTTAATAATGGTGTTTGTGGATGACATCATGAACTACATCAGAAATGAGGAGAATCATCATCAAGTGAGTAATTTTTTGGGAATTATTTGATACCATCAACTCTATACTAATATTTCAATGATAACCTTTTAAATTAGTGTTGTTATGTTTTGGGGATATATGATCCCAGAACCAATGGTTTTGGTGGACCCTGATAATTTCATTATAGTGATGTCCTAGATCAAATAATGAGTGTTTTCAAAATCAAAATATTTTTTGGAATGGAGGGGGTATTATATGTGGTTCTTTGTATACTAATCGTGATTTCTCCCCCAATGTATGTGCTTATCTAGAAAGTGGAAAAGATTAATTACATCCCAAAATGTCAGGAATCCTTTTAGGATCATTATGAATGGTAGATAGGAACCCATGTATGATTTTACCTATATGGGATGGAATATGTGGTCTATTATAATCCATAATGTATGTCCCATTGGTTTTTGTTGATGAATGACTATAAATAAGTGGAGTATGGTTCTCTACAACTACATCCAAAAAAAGAATACACATCCTAGTAACTAGAGTTAGTCATAGTGATGCATTCCATGAAGAAGTGGCTTCATTATATTTTTGGGGGATTTTTTTCCTATTATGATCATAATATCTTGAATATATATTATTTTATATATATATTAATCTAAGGAATCGTAATTTGGTATATTACCTTCAAGGGTTTGCTTATAATGTCATATATACCCTAGTTAAATTTAATTTGGTATTAGATTCCTTGAGAAAAAATTTGACATTGCAGGTGGTGAAAGAATCAAGTGTTTAGTGGAACTGGGTGGGTATTCATTCCTACATGAATCTCAATGGTTTAGAGCATAGTGGTGGTTTGTTCCTGTCAGGTTTTCAACTAACACCTTCCCTCTTATTGTAGATTTAGAAATAGAAGCCTGGTGATGATTTATTATATCAATCTATTTAGTTCATAAATGGTGGGGATTATCCTAGGTAATGGAATTTTTATTTAGATGGGGTTATTTTCATCAAGGGATATATGGGGGTGCATTTTCATTGTGTAAACTCGTTATGTAGGATAACAACATGTCTTAGTGGTTCATTTTTCTTGGGGACACCATGATTTTTTATATTATACATCCCTAGTTATAGGGGCTTGGTATGAGAAGTGATATAACAAATTTTTTATTTAATATAATACCTATTAGAAAATTAATGTATAACACCAATTTCCCTCTATATTTATTTATCAACTTCCCATTTATATCTAGATGTGGGATGAGGTCACCATGTATTTCATTATCATTATACCTCATAAACCCCAAGAGAGGAATGAGATTTCAGTAGTGACTGGCTATTAATTAAAATATCCCATTTTATTCAAATTAGGGAAATAAAATGTGGATTAATTCTGTAAATTTTATAATGAAGAGATATAGAGGATTCATGGTATGTCATTCACAATTGTTTTGAAAAGGGAACACCATTTAAACTCTCAGTTTTGGGAAAAATTTCAAAAGTAAATGGGGTCGCAGATCATTTTTTGCATGACATACCATCCTCAAACAGATTTTAAAATATAGTGGGTGAGAAAAATCATGGAATATATTCTTCAATAAAGTGTATTGGATTTGGGAGATTTACGAGATAAAGACATGGATTTTGTCGGGTTCACTAATAATAATTGCTAATAATCCTCATTTTAGATGGATCAACTTGGTGGACATTATGGTCTAACATTATGGTAATATTTGTGCTTGAATGATGTCGGTGAGACCTAATTGATGGGATTGAGTTTCATGTTGAATAGGTTTATGATGGTCTGTCTTATTAGCCTATGGTTGATGATAATGAAAAGCTCACGTAAGTGTTATGCGGTTCCACAATAGTGCGGCTTTGAAAATGCATGGTGTGAAAAGGAGTTATTGAATGTTTCACCTCACATGGGTCTTCATCATCTTGGTATGAAAGGAAAACTAACACAACCTCATTTCATAACATATTAACTTGTAGATGGAGTTGGTGAGGAGGAATACTAGTTAAAATTTCTATCCCAATTGAAGTTAATTCTTGATGTGTTCTATGTCTTGTAGCTAAAAAAGTATATTCTGGATCACATGCATGAGTTAAACTAAGATTATTTGGAGTTGGAATCTGACATGTCTATGGTTTATTTGCTGGTAATGAATATAGATTCGAAGTAGAATGATTTCGGCAGAATTTCAAACTATTGGTATGATTTATTTGAAATAATTGGAATGATGATAATGATACATGGGTGAAGAAGTATTGGGTTGAGTAGTAGTATCTATTTGTGTTCTCTTATAAAACTCAAGAATGATTTCCAAGGGCTGATGGATTTCATGGTTGGGATTATTTTATCATATGTGATTATAATTTTAGGTATTCTATTCTATATTTGTTTCTTTTATTTATCCACAATTTTTCTTAATCCTTTTCAGTGGAAAATGGATTTTTGTACCTAAATATAGGTGACACATAGTTGGTTCATGATTAAGGGAATGTATTTACTATCCAAAAAGTTTCCTCACACATTGAAAAGTGGAACTGTCTATGATGCATGTCATATTGCATTGGCCTACACCATTCTTAGAAAAACCGTTTTTCCAGTCTCCACTAAGACAAAAGAGACACCCAATTTTCCACATGATATGGTAAACTGTTTAGAAAAACCATGTATCCTCTTTAGGAAATTAATAATGTGGAATTTAATCTTTTGGCCTCTTTGAATTTTACTGTCCAACCAATCATTCTCACACCATTATATATTTTCATCCCTATGTCCATCTCCCTCTCCATCTTGGATCCCGTTGACCACCTTCCTTTAGTAAATTTGGCGTGGGATCATTAAATAATCATTAATTACACCCCTCCTCTAATGGTTTGTTCCCTCTTCTTGGGATAATCTTCCTCCCTATTTTATTTCTTCATAACCAATGTATTTTTTTGCTCTAATTAGGGTTCTATCATGGGTTTTTGGGTGAAATAATTATTTTTTTGGTATTATAATGTCTTTTTATGGTATTGTTTTTGTGTGGTGGTGGTGTTCCACTTAATTAACAATGTTTCCCAGATTGAGGAATGTGATTCTGTGGTTTATCGTTCTCAAATTATTTTTCAATTATTTTATTTCCTCCTAAATTGTATATATGGATTGAGTGGGTGGTGAGAAATGTGTTTCCAAAATGTTTTATGTAATTTATGGTTTGAAAGAGTATTATCTAAAAGTAATTGGTTGTATTTCATGTTTGATTTCCCTTTTGTGATTCCAGAATATGTGTTGTAAATAGTATAAGTGGTGTGAAATATGTTTTCAAATCGATTTGGTCTCTGTATGGATTTGAAAGAGGTTTTTACTTATGAAAAATGGTGGCTTTCATGTGTATTCATATTATTTGGTATGTTCACATGAATGTGTAAATCTCTATGACACAAGGAAAGAAATTTTTATTACTGGGAATCCGATTTATCTTTGTGGGAGGTCTATGACTAGTTATCTAGACATATTAGAAGGGTCTAGACCTGATTCTTTATTGTTGGATTGATGTGACAACACACACTAAACTGTTATAATGATTGTATACCACTATAAATTTGGAGAGACTTATCTATATTAGATCATGCATGGGGATAGTGTGGGTTAGTAATTTTATACCACTATTACAGAGATACAAGGTTCCTAGGATCCATCTATTGATGGTTCCTTAAAGAGTTCCTATTTTCCTCTTATAATGTGGTGCTTACCATCGAAATACCATGGACCTTTCGTTTAATTTAATTTGATGAAATTATTTTCATGAAAATTTATTTGTTGAAATTTTTTCTAAAAAATTATTACCATTTCATTTGTAAAATACGATGGATACATTTTTCATGTAATTTTGTGGTGTGTAATCTCATTTGGGTGGAATTATATTGGGATTTGGATCACACCATATATACACTCTCTTTTGTATTTAGACCTTGTTATGTTTTACATATGTAAAAGAAATATGTATCATGGTAGTGATGTTGGATCCATTTTCTAGTGGTTTATATTCTAAAATGTGTTGGTGGAGGTGGAACGAGGGTTTTGGACATCTTGTTTCCTGGAAATTTAGTTTTCTAGTCAGTTCTCCTCCATATTTCTGTATTTTGGTTTTTAGTTAATTTTGTTAGAATTTATCTTGAAATATTTTTATCAATTTTTGTTATAGATATATTTATTTGTTTTGTGTGTTACTTTTAATGATTATTAATGGTTATTTATCATGGTTGAAATCACTACGAATAGTATATTGTTGATACACATACACTAGTTTACATGCCATGGGGATCAAAAACACTATTTAGGATATGTCATGGGTTGAGTCTGGTGTTGAGTCAGGTGAACCCTAACATTGTTTGTGATGTTGTTTTGTAGCACATTCTATCTATGATATAGAGTATATTTTGTTAGAGATTTATAAATAAAATTTTACAACAGTGTACTAATTTCTAGGTTCGTTATATGTTAAGGATAAATTACAAACTTCCCAGGGTGAGACCAATGGAATACATCATGATCTTGAGAGGGATTCGATGGAATCAGAAATTGATAAGCTAAAATTATGATAAGATAAATAATTTAAAATTGTCTATATACCTATGTCATATCATCCCATCATTTGAAATCTCATCAACGCATTCTAGGGAGGTATTCATAGGAATACCTTGTCACCAACATCAAATTATAGCTCATTCAAATGATTGTTGTTCGGACCAAAAGGGTCCTAAATATCATGAGAGGGGGTGAATCAGGGTATGGATACTCATTTTCAAAATTCTTCCTACCCCACTAGACCATGACCACGATATTATAGGGGTCACATTTTTTGATCTTATGTTGTTAAGGTTTATCTTGATATTTTCTTATTTATATGATATTGATGCGTTGGATGCAATGTAGGGAAGTGAGTAGGCATACACAAATATTTTTTCATGGTTCACTCTCTCTGGGCTTCATCCAAGGATCATACAACGACTTTGTGCCGTTGTACAAAATCCACTAAATCACACATCCAATAATGCTCGGGCTAGATCACTTCTATTCCCATGATCACCTTTTTACAATTCATAGGGTTATGTCACATCATTCCCAAGGGTCACTCCAAATTTCTCTCTCTCTATATCACTACCAGTAGAGAGGATATCCTTCTTCCTCTTTCTTTACTCACTGCACTTGGAAGGGATACACTCACAGTTTTATAGACCAATGGGTTTCTTCATTTACATGAATAAATGCATACTCAACTATTGATAGATGCTCTGTAAAATTCCAACTTTCATCCACATATGAATACAACATTGCCTCTAAAACACTGGGAAATTCCTTTTGAAATATACCTTTGCAAATTCCCCAACTTCACGAAGCACCCAAGTTTGTAAAACTCTAACAAGACATCACAATTTCCCTACTTATTAACAAAGCACACACCTTTACAGAGATAAGGCCTTCGAAAAGCTTAATCCTTCGCAATTCAAAGGCCATCGTAGAGCTCAAGTCCCCTCATAGTTACATCCTTCGTGATGCTAACTAAGCCCATGCAAAACGCGCCTCTTTCGCAGAGCAATATTAGTCGACGCAAAGCTCATTCCTTTCACAAAGAACACTGCATTCACGAACAACCTTCATGATTCGCGAGAAAAATATTTTCATTGAAAACTCTCTACTTCTCTTTAGGGGGTCGAGTCCAATTTATATGTGATTCCACCGACCCTCCAACATTCTGCATGAAGTCAGCGCCACATCATCAAAAATCACAATGCTCAGAATTTCTTGCTAAAATTCTCTCAATATCGCAATGAACCCAACAATTTTCAGATCACAGAACTCAATGTAGTCACAATGAATTCCATCAATTACTTCGCGCTGCTACTACGAAGCTCCGTCGCATTTCCCTTCATTTGTACAGTTTGCAAAGCTCGTCATAATCTCAAAAACACTTTCATCATTCTTCTTATCTTCGTGAAATCCATTCCATGAAGCGTATATTCATGAAACTCATGCCTTTTCGATATTTTGATTATATCATCATGGAAATCCATATTTCTCAATGCTCACCCCACTCAAAATTTTCGACCCAAAAAAAACATATCGTACCTCGGGGAGAGGGGGGCACAGTAACACTCTTTCAAGTGTAGGGAGTCGACTGAACTCCCAGAGCTAGTAGATTACTCTCAAAAGCATCCTTGGGAATGGATTTTGTCAGAATTTTTGCAACCTATAACTCTTTAGGTACATAATCTAACATCACGATTCCCTGCTCAACCATCTCCTTAATATAATGATAATTTTTCTCAACGTTCATTGTCCTTGAGTTATGGATGGGATTTTTTATGAGATTGATAGCACTTGAGTCATCCCACTAGATTCTGATTGGATATTTCACTTCAATTCTCATATAATCAAGATGATGCTTCATCCATAATAAATGTGTACAATCTTGAGAGGCGGAAATATACTCAGCTTCTATGGTGCTCAATGAAATGAAATATTTCTTCTTTCGTAACCAATAAACACACAATCCAACAAGATATAAACGGAATCCTGACGTTGATTTCATGTCATCCACTAAAATGGCCCAATCTGCATCAGTATATCCCAGTAATTTTGACTGATATTGGTCACTATATATATCAAGACGCAATCCATTGTTCCCTTGATATGCCGAAGTATTCATTTTCCTTCAAGAATGTTTCCTTACAAGGGATTAATATGATATATCGCTGTTTAGAATGGGGTGAATACATTGTTAGGAGTTTTCACAATCAAGTATAGCAAACTTCCAATGATTTCCCTGTATTCTGTGATATTAACAGTCTCTCTATCCTAATCTTTAGAAAATTTCAACCAGTCAGCAAACAGAGTCTTTATCAACTTGAAATTTTCCATTACAAATCTTCCCAAAACCTCCTCGGCATATTTGGATTGAAAAAAAATGTTCAATTGCTTCCTTGTATCACCTGTAGACCAAGGAAAAATTTTAGCTCTCTAATCATTGACATTTCGAACTCAGTTTTCCTGAACTCGGAGAACTATCTGCACTGAGCTTCATCTAGTCCGCCAAATATTATGTCATCGGCATAAACCCTGACCATAATCCTTTTATTACTATTTTTATTTAAATAGTGATTGTAATCAACTCTTGCATGTTGTAAACCCAACATCATTCAAGTACTGATCAAGCCTTGTGTACCATGCTCTTTGTGCTTGTTTTAGCCCATATAATGCCTTCTCTAGTCTGCAAACCTTGTTCTCATCCTCATGAAAGAGAAAACCATATGGTTGCTCAATATACACTTCTTCCTTTAGAACCCCATTCAAAAATTCAGATTTGACGTCCATTTGGAAAAAAATTAACATTCATTGCACTACAATGGTTAGGAATAATCTGATTATATCTACTCTTTAAACTGGTGATATTGTATCATCAACGTTAATTCCATTTATCAGGTAGTATCCTTTGCATATTAGTCGTGATTTTTTCTGAATCATTGTTCCATCATTAATAATCTTATTTTGATAGACCCATTTAGTCCGGATGAAATTCTTATTTGTTGGTCTCAAAACAATCTCCCATGTTTGATTCTTCTCAATATGATCTAGCTATTCATTCATATCCTGAAACCTATTTTCATCTTCAGCTGAATCAGAAAAACATTTTGGATCTACACGAGATAAGAAAGATATCTACTGTAGAGGTTTATTTCTTCTTATATGAACTAGATCTTACTAATCGCCAATTATATTCTACCTTTCGATTTCAGCTTGACAACGTGGCATTTATGTAGTTACAAATTTTACTTCTTCATGCTCATCATCAATATTTCATCTGAATCATCCTTTCCCACTTCTAATACCCATGTGTCTCTTACCACATCACTACTTTCAAATAGTTATCTTTTCACTGCGTCATTGTTCTGTGGTGTCATTTCTTTCATCAAATTTTCTCAGCTTCTCTTTGAAACACCATTGATATTCTTTTGTAGCTTCTTGGTATCCTGAAAATATTCAGTTGATACCATAATGTTAGAATAAAATAGAAAATCATGAAAATTATTTGTGTTACTAATTTGTCCCTAATAATTCGTCATGATCATAGATACTCATCCTTCATTATTTAATTCTAATATGGCACTCAACATTGATCCATTAACAAAATCTTTAATCTTACAACATTGGAACTCAGTGTAAGAAACAATATATAATGTTAATAACACACTCACTTCCTATTGTGCTATGTGGAACCCTTTCTTCTTCAACATTGATACTCGACTTTAGTCAATAAAAAATCTAAATCATATCACCCCTCTAATTTTCATATATAGATGCCACTTCCCCTTAGATCATATCTCAAAAAAACTGGAAACATCTGAATTATCAATTAATAAAATTTATATACATCGGGAGAGGGGATTTTATGGAATCTTTAAGATGATGATAGTGGTTAATACTGATGGGTCAACACATTGATTATTTCTTGCAGATCATCGCACTCCATCCTTGCTTCTTATAGCTACCTAGCCAACATCAACTGCTCTGGCAATATGTCTATGAATTCATTACCCATGTATTGAGTCTTTTTCTGATATATAGATTCTACAGGCCTAGGATTTCTAACCATTTTGGTACTAAACCCACAAATACACATTTCCTTCTTTGAGGATCCACCAAATTTCCATTTTCCATGATTAATTCTATGAGCCAGAATTTATCTACTTTTCATCTTCCCTTGATCCTACATCCATTTCATGTATCTTCCTCTTTCCTCTAGTTCTCACAGTGACACGTGATATTTGAGTTTTTCAAAAATTATTTGTTTATTTTTCTTTTATCAGATATCTGAGATGCCACACTATTTTGTGCTAGTTTTTGTTCCTTCACTGACTGTACTTTCTTCTTAATCATTATTGTATCATCTCCTCCGTTTCAATTCCAGATTTGTTCATGTTCTTTGTGAGATAGCCGTAGTGAGTTTGACAGAAGAGGTGACTGATACACTTTTAGTTCATATCCTTGTGATTCACCTAAGTCTCTAATCATATTATTAAACTTATACCTTTGTCACATAGTATAGAATTTTTCATTATGTATCATAGGATTATTGAATCTCTTTATGGGTTCCTCTTCCTTCCCCACATTCTTCTTAATGCACTTGTCGGCCAAATTCCCATGATCAAAACATAGGAAACATCTTCTATTAAAGGCATACCTCATTTCATCATTTCTTAGCTGAGATGTTGATTCTCCATGCATTATCTTTCTGACATTGATCTCCTAATATTTCTGACACACACTCATGTTGTTTCCCATTCTTCCACAATAGAAGCAATTCATGGATACATTGTTCTAAGAGACTCTTCTTTCATACTTCTCAATATTCTTCTTCTTATTCTAAAATTTATAAATTTTTCTATCTTCACAGCATGAAATTGTAACATCCCAAGTATGTAATGAATAATAGATATTTTTATCTATGTCTATTAATGATTAAGATAGTGTTATAGAGGCTTAAAATGAAAATAAATACAATCTTATGCATGGAATACACTAATATTCTTAAAAGATTGTTTTACTGCCTTTTGATGGAAAACAATTTTTGAATCTATATTTTGACAATTTTATAAACTATGTTGGTCAAAATAAACTTATCCTTTATGATTGGGACATCAAAATTTACCTTGTGTGAATTTTTGGTATTTTTCTGACAATGTTCATTTTTTAATGAATAGTGAAAAATACTGCATTTTACATCAAAACTGCTTTTTAATCTAATTTATTAATAGGATTAGATTATGTTTTGAATTGGTTTTGAAGTGAAATTAGAATATATTTTTACCATTTTATCCAATGGTGGTCATTGGAATCAATTTCACTTTGAAATTAGACTTAAACTGGTGTCAATCTTTTGATACTTATTGTTTTGTAAAAACACGCTATTTGCTCTGGCAGCGGAATTAATTATTGAATTAATTAATGTGACTTATATGATTCTAATTTTGTAAAATGGACTTCATTTTTTGAATTCGGAATATCAAATATAGCTTAGGGTGAATTTTTGGTAATTTTCTGAAAAACTCCAATTTTTGATGAATAGTGAAACCACTAAGTGGTACTTATAAAGACTGATTTTCCGTTTAAATGAAATTTTGCCATCATTGTGTTTTGAATTTCAAAAATCCGACATACATGGTTGTCATTAAGAAGTAAAATGTGATTCAATGAGATTAAAATATTTTTTTGGGGAATAGTAACTTATTAAGTTTTTAATCGCGATTAGTGGTAATTAGTGTAGTTTAAGGTATAAATAATGATTTAATAATATGAAATGACCTAGACACATGTCCCAACCTTATTGGTTGTGTCATGGCCGACGAAGACAAGCCATGGGTCAACTTGGGGACCCCATGCAGACACATTGGTTTGGAAATGACATAAATAGATTTTTATTAAATGTTAAAGTAAAAATGACACAAACAAGAGATGTTTTACAGAAACAATTTTTACATGGGGTTATAAAGATCAGATTTTTGATTATAAATATTCATTGGAAAGCTAAAAGGATTTCCTAAATCATAGTAGTTTTTTTTATGCTTTTTAGACATTAAATAAATTAGATTATTTATGACATAATAATGATGCAGCGATGACATCATGATTTGACGATTTAAATAAAATGGAAAGAAAATGTATAATCTATGAACTACACATTGAAAAAACCAATTGGATGAGTGGATTTCGAACCCGTATCACCTTATCCACGAATTATATCAATATGGGACCTTTTGAAACCGAAACACATTTTCAAATAAAGTAATATTTCTTTACTTTCCAAAAGTGCCCCTCCTCTCCTCTTATAAAAGGCCCCCACCTCTACCTCATTTCACACACTCCTAAAGCCTTTGGCTCGGCCAACCCCTGCCCATTTACTCTCTCCACATCCCTCTCCTCATCCTAGAGGATTCCCTTTGGGCAGAATCCTTTAAAAGAAAGCCTTTAGACTCAAATAAAAAGGAGTTACACTTTTAAAGGTAATTCTTTCTCTCATGTTCATTTGTTTTCTTTTGCTTCTCCAACCCCCTAAACTCTTTTTATTTACTTCCTTTGTAACAACACCAGTATCTTAAATATACTAGGATGTTGTTATAAGATTTATTTGAGCTACACTCTCACACAACTACATCAAATGGTTAAAGAACATACGGTTTCCGTGGATGGCGAAATTCTGCCTCCCGAAACGATGATTGTTCAACACTCATTTAACACCTTCAAAGGTGGCCATTATGATGTCACTATTTTTATATATGATATATAATATGTTTATGTTTTCCTTAAGCTTCTGTTTTTTTCATTTTGGGCATACCTTTATGGTTTCCATTATGGGTAAACATGATATCTTCATTTTAGGAAGTGCGGACTACCGCCCCCTAAAAGTGATTTGATTCGTTAATACCATATGTGGGATGTGTAAAGGATAAAGTTAATGATATTATATATGTTATTATACTGGCATTATAATATACTCTTATATCATTATGATTCCATTCCAGAAAATATGAAATAGAAATGGAAGTAGCGTTCATGCGTACGTACGGCTTACCGTCTCCATGAACGGTGCATTTCATTTCTTACCTCTAAATGTGATGTAATATTATAAATGCATGTATGTACTGGATATATATGACATATATGATATCTACATCATGAATACCATTCTGTATATAATGAACCTTTGACCAAATTAACAACATGTAAGTGTAAGAAGTCTATTTTTGACTTAAGAACCAAATACCGACAAAATGAACATTATTAACTTAACTGATTACATGATGTTCATAACATGGTATAAAAGGAATAATGAACTTGAAAAAGATTCATAAGCAAGTAGAGATTAACTCAAGTTTATTATTCAGGAGATTAAAGAACGGTCGGGTCAAGTCGGATACGAGGTATGGGACTTCGTCTCAATCTCCTTTCATTGAGGCATATTTTATTTTATACACAACTTTCTTTTATACGGTGTATAAACCCCTTTGACTTTTACGTTTATTCAAAAGGAATCTTTTTTATACAAAGCATTTACTAAACTACAAAAGGCAATGTTTTTGTCGTACGTATGCGGCGACATCGACTTCTCCGCCGTCGTGACCGTTATTTTAGTTTCGGCTTCCTCTACAAGCCATACCTTTTTTTTTTAAAACGAAAAATAAATACCATGTTTTACATTGGTATTGATAATGGTTTTCATAATGTTTTTATTATATCAATGTGTTGTATTGATATATCGTGATTGAAATGTGGAAATGTTATGTTTCCTTTATGCATGTTTTATGTGATATGATTATGTTATGGTTCTTGGGCATTATTATGAAGACGGGTGGTTCCATGATAAACTAAGGGCGTGTGAGCCCATTAAAGCTCTCCAATGCATTGGGTAATGTGAATGAGTGAAACGTTAAGTTTTCTCTGAAGATATTTAGGGAATATACTGTGATGGGTATTCCAAACGTAACCAAGAGGGTTACTCCCTACGTAAGAATGTTATGAATGCCTCAAGTTACCTTTATGTCTTATGATTTCTATGATTTATTCATGATTTTATGAGGTATGTTAAAGTGCCTATGTTTTATGGGTAAAGTATGTTTTCATTCTTATGTATATATGAACTCATGTTTCCTTTCCATGTTTTTTTTATAACCCATACTGAGTTTTTATGCTCATCCCAAGTTTTTGAAATGTTTTTCACAGGTCAAGGGAAAGGTACATAATAAGATGATAGAGTCAAGGATGTGTCAATAAATAATCCATGTTTTATTTTAAATGTGTTTCCATTGATGGAAATGAAGAATACTATCTTTATGTAACCACTTTGTTTATATGTGGAATGTAATGCAAGTTTTATGATCTAATTCTCTAAAACTCTAAACTCGAAAAGATCCTCAATGTGTAATCTTGTAATAACTCAAGATTAAGAAAGGTTTAAGGCTGGGGCCTTATAGTTGGTATCAAAGGTCGGTTTAGATAACTTTAGGAGTTATAATTCTATTAAATGATTATCCAAAAAATATTTTTTAAAATGATATAGCATTTAAAGATTACCATGTTGCTTCATCTAAGACATGTTTGTTCAGAATGGTTTTACGCAGAGGAAACAGGGAAGCAGTGCTAGGAAGGCATACAGAAGGAAATAACCTTCCGAATCAGCATCCTGAGATGGTCGGAATTGGAACTGAACAGTTTGTTGTAGTAATGGCGCAGTTGACTCAAGCGATAAATGGCGGTGGTATCCATGCACGAGATCAGCCAGATCAACCGCAGAGGAACATGTCAGTGGTGGAACATTTCATGAGGCAACATCCATCATCAATCAGAGGATCATCTGACCCTGTGCTAGCTGAAGGGTGGATTAAAGCACTGGAGAAGATTTTTGATGTCATGGGGTGTTAATACAATCAAAAGGTTAGTCTTGCTATTTACCGTTTGGAGGGTGAAGGATATCAGTGGTGGTCTATGGTTAAAAATATCAGGGACGCCGATGAGGTTGATGCTCTTAACTGGGATGAATTCAAAGGTATGTTTTTTGAGAAGTATTTTCCTAAGGCTGTTCGACGTAGGATGGAAAAGCAATTCTTGGAATTGAGGCAAGAGGAAGACTCAGTGGCTGCCTATGAAGAAAGGTTCACTTGATTGGCAAGGTATGCTCCAAATTTTATCCGGGACCTTGCTAGTAAAATAAATCGTTTTTACTCAGGATTAAAGCCAAAATACCGAAGGGCATTAGCTTCTCGTGAGTTTAAAAGTTATGAAAAGTTTGTTCGATGTCCTGAGAAGGTGTAAATGGAGTTTTCCGATGACCAAGTTTTCTATAACAACCAGCAGAAGAAGAGATCGAGGTGGCAGGAGAAAGGTAAGAATTCTTCAAAAAAGTCTAATGGTAAGAGAACTAAGTTTCCAGTTTGTGATAAATGTGGCAAAAGGAATGATGGGGAATGTCTTCTGAATTCTGGGAAGTGCTACTGATGTGGTAATATGGGACATAAGGCTCGTGATTGCACTGAAAAGGATCAAGGTGAAGGTAAGAACAAATTTGATTTACAGTTAGTGAAATGTTATAAGTGCAATGAGATGGGTCACTATGCAAACAAGTGTCCGACAAAGATCTTGAGTGATGGGAAGCAGTTAGACTACAAGTAGAAAGGGGTGGTGAAATCCTTTGCAACTACTTCAGCAGATGTCGGGCCATCAAATGAAGTTGTATCAGGTACTTTGTTTGTTTTTTCAGATTATGCTAGTGTGTTGTTTGATTCGGGGTCTACACATTCTTTCATCTCTGAAATCTTTTCTAGTAAAATGGGAATACCATCTCAAGAAATGACTCCTGAACTTTTGGTAAAAACACCTGGGGGAAATGTTGAGGCAAAAAGAATTTATAAGAATCTTCCTATCCTTATCTGTGGAAAGAACCTACTTGCAAACCTTATTGTTCTACCTCTAGTAGAGTTTGATGTTATCATGGGTATGGATTGGCTCTCTATTTACCATGCTAAGATTGACTGTAGAGCTAAAGAAGTTTATTTTCAGAAATACTTTCAGTTTGTTTACAAGAATGAACCCTTACTTTTGATAACATATCACGAGGCTGAGAAACTTTTAATAGATGGAAATGAATGTTACATTGCACACGTCGTTGAAAATAAAAGAACTGTTCAGATTAATGATGTGCCAGTGGTAAATGAGTATCCTGATGTTTTTCCTGATGAGTTTCCTGGAATAATACCAGATCGGGAAGTTGAGTTTACTGTTGACTTAGTTCCTGATGCTAAGCCAATTTCAAAACCCCCTTATCGAATGGAACAAATTGAACTTTTAGAGTTGAAGGAGCAATTGCAAGATTTATTAGAGAAAGGTTTCAATAGACCTAGCACATCACCATGGGGTGCTCCTGTTTTATATGTTAAAAAGAAAGATGGTTCTATGAGACTTTGCATTGATTATAGAGCCTTGAATAATATCACTGTTAAGAACAAATATCCTTTGCCTCATATCGATGATTTGTTTGATCTGCTCCAGGGAGCTCGGTTTTTTTCAAAGATTGACTTGAGATCGGGGTACCATCAGCTGAAGGTAAAGGAGGCAGATATTCCGAAGACCGCGTTCCGTACGAGATTTGGCCATTATGAATTTGTAGTAATGCCTTTTGGGCTAACCAATGCACCTGCTGTATTCATGGACTTAATGAATAGACTTTTCCATGAGTTCTTGGATAAGATTGTGGTGGTTTTCATTGATGATATTTTGGTGTTTTCTAAAAGTAAAGAGGAGCATGAAAAAAATTTAAGGGTTATATTGCAAACCTTAAAAGAAAAGAAACTGTATGGGAAATTCAGCAAGTGTGAGTTTTTGTTGCAATAAATTTCTTTCCTTGGTCACATTTTTTCTAAAGATGGAATAACTGTTGATCCTGTAAAAACAAAAGTTGGGGAAGAATGGCCAAGACCCACAAATGTAACCGAGATTCGTAGCTTCCTTGGTTTGGCGGGCTATTACCGAAGGTTTGTTAGAAATTTTTCACGGTTATCTAGTCCAATGACTAAGCTAACTCGGAAGGGTGTTAAGTTTATCTGGACAAAAGAATGTGATGATTGTTTTCAGGAATTGAAAAGAGGATCGGTGAATGCTCAAGTTTTGGCACTACCTTCCAGGAATGGTGAGTTTGTTATATACAGTGATGCTTCATTGAAAGGACTTGGTTGCGTCCTAATGCAGAATGATCAGGTAATTGCTTATGCTTCACGACAGATGAAAACTCATGAGGTAAATTACCCTACACATGATTTGGAACTAGCTGCTGTCGTTTTTTCTTTAAAAATTTGGAGGCATCATTTGTATGGAGTAAAGTGTGAAATATATACCGATCACAAAAGTTTAAAGTATATATTCACTCAGAAAGAGTTAAACATGAGACAAAGGAGATGGCTGGAACTAATCAAGGATTATTATTGTACAATTCATTACCATCCGAGAAAAGCAAATAATGTGGCTAATGCTTTGAGTCGAAAAAGTAATGCTTCATTAACAATGTTGCGTTTGGAACGTGATCCTTTGGTTAAGGATTTGATGAACTTTGGCATAGAAGTTTTTGGTGCAGGATGTCCTTCTGTTTTGTTCCAGGTATCAGTGAGATCTTCTCTATCAGATAGAATCAAACAAGCACAGAAGCAAGACAGTGAGTTGCAGAAAAAGGTAGAGCTGGTTCAGAAAGGTAAGTTGCCTGAATTCATCATTGATAATGATTGTGTTTTGAGATTTGGGAAGAGATTGTGTGTGCCTTGTGATTCAAAGTTGAAGAGAGAGTTGTTATGTGAAGCTCATAGTTCTCCATTTTCAGTTCATCCGGGCAGTACTAAGATGTATAGAGTTCTGCGGGAGTATTACTGGTGGGATGGAATGAAAAGAGATATTGCTGATTTTACTATGAAGTGTTTGACTTGTCAGCAGGTTAAAGCAGAGCGGAAGTTAACGAAAGGGATGCTTCAGCCTTTACCAGTGCCAGATTGGAAATGGGAGAATATATCCATGGACATTGTTGTTGGATTACCGAAGACATCTCGAGGTAATAATGCAATCTGGGTTATTGTTGATCGCTTGACCAAATTTGCTCATTTCCTTACTATACGAGATACTTTCTCTCTTGATAAACTTTCCTGTTTGTATCTTAAAGAGATAGTCAGGTTACATGGAGTTCCTCTCTCCATTGTATCGGATCGTGATCCCAGGTTTACTTCTAACTTTTGGAAAGGCCTTCAGAAGTCGTTGGGTACTGAATTAAATTTTAGTACAGCTTTTCATCCTCAACCAGATGGGCAGTCAGAACGAACAATTCAGACATTGGAGGATATGCTACGAGCTTCTTCTATGGATTATCCGGGAAGTTGGGACCAACATATTTCTTTGGTCGAGTTTTCATATAATAACAGTTTTCATTCCAGTATACAGATGGCACCATTTCAGGCATTATATGGGAAGCGGTGTCGAACTCCAGCTTTCTGGGATGAAGTGGGTGAAAGGAAGTTGATGGGACCAGAATTGGTAGAAGAGATGGAAGAAAAAGTTCAGCTGATTCAGAAACACATGAGAACAGCTCAGAGCAGGCAGAAGAGTTATGCGGACAACCGGAGGAAGGATCTATCTTTCGAGGTAGGTGATCATGTTTTTCTCAAGGTTTCTCCTTGGAAAAGCGTGATGATATTTGGTAAGAAAGGAAAGTTGAGTCCAAGGTTTGTTGGACCATACGATATTCTGGAGAGAGTTAAATCAGTTGCATACCGAGTGGCTTTACCTCCAAGTTTATCTTAGGTACACACTGTTTTTCAGGTTTTGATGTTGAGAAAGTATATGCCAGATCCATCTCATGTTTTGAGTCCAAAGGTAGTTCAGCTGGAAGAGAACCTATCTTATGAGGAACAACCGGTCCAGATTCTTGACCACAGGGAGCAAGTGTTACGAAATAAGGTGATTAAACAGGTAAAGGTTTTGTGGAAAAACCACATGATTGAAGAGGCAACATGGGAATCTGAAAATGCAATGAGGGATATGTACCCCCATTTATTTGATAAGTAAATAAATTGCGGGGACGCAATTTTATAAAGGGGGGAAGGATGTAACATCCCAAGTAAGTAATGAATAATAGATATTTTTGTCTATGTCTATTAATGATTAAGATAGTGTTATAGAGGCTTAAAATGAAAATAACTACAATCGTATGCATGGAATACACTAATATTCTTAAAAGATTGTTTTACTGCCTTTTGATGACAAACCATTTTTGAATCTATATTTTGAAAATTTTATAAACTATGTTGGTTAAAATAAACTTATCCTTTATGATTGGGACATCAAAATTTACCTTGTGTGAATTTTTGATATTTTTCTGACAATGTTCATTTTTTAATGAATAGTGAAAAATACTGCATTTTACATCAAAACTGCTTTTTAATCTAATTTATTTATATTATTAGATTATGTTTTGAATTGGTTTTGAAGTGAAATTAGAATATATTTTTACCATTTTATCCAATGGTGGTCATTGGAATAAATTTCACTTTGAAATTAGACATAAACTGGTGTCAATCTTTTGATACTTATTGTTTTGTAAAAACACGCTATTTGCTCTGGCAACAAGAATTAATTATTGAATTAATTAATGTGACTTATATGATTTGAATTTTGTAAAATGGACTTCATTTTTGATTTCGTAATATCAAATATATCTTAGGGTGAATTTTTGGTAATTTTCTAAAAAACTCCAATTTTTTATGAATAGTGAAACCACTAAGTGGTACTTATAAAGACTGATTTTCCGTTTAAATGAAATTTTTCCATCATTGTGTTTTGAATTTAAAAAATCCGACATACATGGTTGTCATTATGAAGTAAAATGTGGTTCAATGAGATTAAAATATTTTTTTGGTGAATAGTGACTTATTAAGTTTTTAATCGCGATTAGTAGTAATTAGTGTAGTTTAAGGTATAAATAATGCTTTAATAATATGAAATGACGTAGACACATGTCCCAAACTTATTGGTTGTGTCATTTCCGACCAAGACAATCCATGGGTCAACTTGGGGACCCCATGGAGACACTTTGGTATGGAAATGACATAAATAGCTTTTTATTAAATGTTAAAGTAAAAATGACACAAACAAGAGATGTTTTACGAAAACAATTTTTACATGGGGTTATAAAGATCAGATTTTTTATTATAAATATTCATTGGAAATATAAAAATATTTCCTACATCATATATTTTTTTTATGATTTTTAGACATTAAATAATTTAAATTATTTATGACATAATAATGATGTAGCGATGACATCATTATTTGACGATTTAAATAAAATGGAAAGAAAATGTAAAATCTATGAACTACACATGGCCAAAACCAATTGGATGAGTGGATTTAGAACCCTTATCACCTTATCCACGAATTATATCAATATGGTACCTTTTGAAACCGAAACACATTTTCAAATAAAGTAATATTTCTTTACTTTCCAAAAGTGCCCCTCCTCTCATCTTATAAAAGGCCCCCACCTCTACCTCATTTCACACAGTCCTCAAGCCTTTGGCTCGGCCAACCCCTGCCCATTTACTCTCTCCACATCCCTCTCCTCATCTTAGAGGATTACTTTTTGGAAGAATCATTTAAAAGGAAGCCTTTAGACTCAAATCAAAAGGAGTTACACTTTTAAAGGTAATTCTTTCTCTCATGTTCATTTGTTTTATTTTGCTTCTCCAACCCCATAAACTCTTTTTATTTACTTCCTTTGTAACAACACCAGTATCTTCAATATACTAGGATGTTGTTATAAGATTTATTTGAGCTACACTCTCACACAAATACATCAAATGGTTAAAGAACATACGGTTTCCGTGGATGGCGAAATTCTGCCTCCCGAAACGATGATTGTTCAACACTCATTTAACACCTTCAAAGGTGGCCATTATGATGTCACTATTTTTATATATGATGTATAATATGTTTATGTTTTCCTTAAGCTTCTGTTTTTTCATTTTGGGCATACCTTTATGGTTTCCATTATGGGTAAACACGATATCTTCATTTTAGGAAGTGCGGACTACCGCCCCCTAAAAGTGATTTGATTCGTTAATACCATATGTAGGATGTGTAAAGGATAAAGTTAATGATATTATATATGTTATTATACTGGAATTATAATATACTCTTATATCATTATGATTCCATTCCAGAAAATATGAAATAGAAATGGAAGTAGCGTTCATGCGTACGTACGGCTTACCGTCTCCATGAACGGTGCATTTCATTTCTTACCTCTAAATGTGATGTAATATTATAAATGCATGTATGTATAGGATATATATGACATATATGATATCTACATAATGAATACCATTCTGGATATAATGAACCTTTGACCAAATTAACAACATGTATGTGTAAGAAGTCTATTTTTGACTTAAGAACCAAATACCGACAAAATGAACATTATTAACTTAACTGATTAAATGATGTTCATAAAAATGGTATAAAAGGAATAATGAACTTGAAAAAGATTCATAAGCAAGTAGAGATTAACTCAAGTTTATTATTCAGGAGATTAAAGAACGGTCGGGTCAAGTCAGATATGAGGTATGGGACTTCGTCTCAATCTCCTTTCATTGAGCATTATTTTATTTTATACACAACATTCTTTTATACGGTGTATAAACCCCTTTGAATTTTACGTTTATTCAAAAGGAATCTTTTTTATACGAATCGTTTACTAAACGACAAAAGAGAATGTTTTTGACGTACGTATGCGGCGACAATGACTTCTCCGCCGTCGTGACCGTTATTTGAGTTTCGGCTTCCTCTACAAGCCATACCTTTTTTTTAAAAAACGAAAAATAAATACCATGTTTTACTTTGGAATTGAAAATGGTTTTCATAATGTTTTTTTATTATATCAATGTGTTGTATTGATATCTCGTGATTGAAATGTGGAAATTTTATGTTTCCTTTATGCATGTTTTATGTGATATGATTATGTTATGGTTCTTGGGCATTATTATGAAGACGGGTGGTTCCGTGGTAAACTAAGGGCGGGTGAGCCCGTTATAGCTCTCCAATTCATTGGGTAACGCGAAGGAGTGAAACGTTAAGGTTTCTCCGAAGAGATTTAAGGAATATACTGTGATGGGTATTCCAAACGTAACCAAGAGGGTTACTCCCTACGTAAGAATGTTATGAATGCCTCAAGTTACCTTTATGTCTTATGATTTCTATGATTTATTCATGATTTTATGAGGTATGTTAAAGTGCCTATGTTTTATGGGTAAAGTATGTTTTCATTATTATGTATATATGAACTCATGTTTCCTTTTCATGTTTTTTTTATAACCCATACTGAGTTTTTATGCTCATCCCAAGTTTTTGAAATGTTTTTCACAGGTCAAGGGAAAGGTACATGATAAGATGATAGAGTCAAGGATGTGTCAAGAAATAATCCATGTTTTATTTTAAATGTGTTTCCATTGATGGGAATGAAGAATACTTTCTTTATGTAACCACTTTGTTTATATGTGGAATGTAATGCAAGTTTTATGATCAAATTCTCTAAAACTCTAAACCCGAAAAGATCCTCAATGTGTAATCTTGTAATAACTCAAGATTAAGCAAGGTTTAAGGCTGGGGCCTTATAGAAATATATTACAAATCCTCTGAAAAAAAGAATGATTTCTTTCCATGAATGCCACAAAATATCACAGTTTGTCACTGCTTCTTCTAAATGTCCTCTTAGGTTTGTTTACTGCACCTACATGATTTTCACCATTTCTTGACATATTCACAGCTTACATTCTATCATGAACGAGAGGAAATTCATCAAATCCAATGTCGTTCTATCCCAAACAATACGGTCTTTTAGCTGAGTATATATTATTTTATTTCTATTATAAAATTGAATATATGTTCTTCGTTTTTTCATCACATATTGATGTAAAATCAAATAGAAAGTACAAGGTATCCTTCATTTTAGACTTTCCTTTCATATTGGAATTCTCCACTTCCATCATTAATGATTCTATATCTTTATCAAAAATTTTAATCTTCATATCCCTTGATTCATGTTGGGCATCAATTCATCTCTTAACAAGCTTCCCTTTACACATCTCATCTTCCAATTCATTTGTCAGCTTATCCAATATGTCTCTTTTCTCATTTACTATTAATTTTTCTTGAGCAACAGATTCAAAGATGGATGCATTATCTTATTTTAGACATTGATTCTTCTGAATTAGTTTAGATAGCTATAATGGAAGATCATAATTTCTGGCTTTCAAATTCTGAATTTCACATAAGTTGTTATGTTTTCCCTTAACACCATATTTGATATTTTCTCTCTTTATAGAAAATTGTATTAGTTATTTGTCTTGAGAATTATTCTTCCCCCTCATATCAGTGGCCACATCAATTAGCTTCTGATATAAGCCACTTAGATTATTGGACTCAATTATGAATACCTAAATCCTTATTTTGTTGCATTTAATTTCTTCACCCAATGTATTATCCAACTCTCTTACCACATGTACAACTTCCACTTTTTTAATCCTTGGAGTTTCTTCATCGCCAAATATTGAAACATCACTTGGAATATCAAGTTCTTCACTAATTCCTTCAGCATCATTGAATGAGTATTTATTTTGATGGTATAACTTATCCAAATAATTTTATGGTTCACTAAAAGATTCCATTAACTGAATCACACTCTTTCTATTGACACTTCCACACTAGGGAATTTCACCAGACTTCTGATTCTTCTTTAAAGTCCATCCCTTTTCTGTGGTATGCCAAGATAAAAGCATAATGAATCTTTAACCACACAGCTCGATTGTTCCAATTCAGAGAAAAAATATGATAAAATAAAACATCCCTTCGATACCAATTTTTAGGTCCAAAATGGGCATATATACCGTGAGAGGGGATGTGAATTACGGTATTGATATTCGTTTTCAAAATTCATCCTTCCCCTACGGATCTTTAAATCTATATTATAAGGGTCACTTTGTTTTCTATTATTTTGTTAAGGTTTATCTTAATATTTCATTATTTATCTAATAATGATGCGTTGGATGCAATTAATGGAAGAGAGCAGGCAGAAAAATATATTTTTACATAGTTCACCCACACTAGGCTACATCCAAGGAGCATACAACAATGATGTGCCACTATAACAAATCAACTGAAGATCACTACCAATAATGTTTGTGCTATATAACCTCTATGCCCAGCATCACTGCCTTTACACTGTTTAGGGTTATCTCATTTCTTTCTCAAGGGTCACACCTTATTTCTCTCTCTCTGGCTCACTAATGGTAGAGAGGATAAACTTCTTTCTCTTCATTTTCTAACTGCACTTGGATGGGATTCACTCAAAGTTTTATAAACTTGTATGTCTCTTCATTTTCAAGAAATCATGCATCATCATATATTTATATATGATTTGTTAAATTCTAACATTCATCCATAGAGGAATACCACTTTTCCACTAAAACAGTTGGAAATTCCATTGGAAGCATACTTTTCCAAAGTACACTACTATACAATGCTCCTATTTTGGCGAAGCTCAAACAAGCCATCGCTTAGTCCATACATTTTCATGAAGCACGCACCTTCATAGAGATAAGACCTTCACACAGATCAATACATCAAAAATCATAGGCCATATCAGAGCTCATGTCATCATAGAGTTACATCCTTTGTGAAGCTCAATTATCCAACATGAAAGATGCCTCTTTCGCAAAGAATGATTAGCTGATGTGAAGCTCCTTCCTTTCGCGAAGCACACTTACTTCATGGACCACCTTCGTGATTCGATATCAAATGATTTTATTTCAAAACCCTTTACTTCTCCTGATGGGGTTGAGGACTATTTATAAGAGATTCCACTAACCCTTGAACCTTCTTCGCGAAGTTAGTGCCACGTCATCTCAAATCGAAAATATCTGAAATTCCCACTGAAATTATCTCAATGTTGTGAAGCACCACGGAAATTTTTGGATCGTAGAGATTATTGTAATCACAGAGCGTTCTTTCAATTACTTCACGCCACCATCACAGTGGTCCCTCACATTTCCCTTTATATCTACCATTTGTGAAGCTCATCTTAGTCGTGAAGAACACCATCAACATTCTTCTTCTCTTCACGAAATCCCATCCATGAAGCCTATCTTTTTGAAACTCATACCAATGCCATATTTTTTTGAGATATTATGGAAATCCTTATTTTGTAATGCTAACCAAACTTCAAAATTTGGACCCCAAAAATTTAGAAAACACTAGAAAACAAGGCCACCTTGTATCAATTCTTTTGTACCGCCTCCAAATTTCCCATTCCTATATCATGGTTCTTTGTCAACATTTTTTTTCAACAACATCTATAGAACTAGACAATTCACTAAGGAAACCTTAATTTCCAACAATCACAAGCAACCCAAAAATGTTGCAGTGATACCTTGAGGGATTTTTTCCCAACAGTTGTCATCATTACATTTTTAGAAACTATGAGGTGATGTTTTATGTTGATGAATGGATCTAACCATATATTCCAATACCTCATTAAGATTAGTTCATAACAAAATTATTTCTCAAATTTAATTACATAATATTTAATTTCTTCACTTTCTTCAGTATAGGGATACATAAGGAACCATAATAATTCTTGAGTGAAATATTTTTTTAATGAAAATTCCGCCAAAGGAAAGTGTTGATCGAAACCACATTTGAAATCGATAGAGAAATATATCAACATTAACTCTAGTAATTGAATAGTGAACTCAGATTGAACATTGAGTACGTTATCTAGTTTTGAAACATAAAAATTTATCAAAAAATTTATAATGAATTCTCTAAAACATTGAGGTAAGATTAGGATCCTGAACAAATATAAATGATATTGGTACACCATGAAAACATACATATTTTTTATTGTATACATGATTAAGTTTATCAAGTTAAAAATATTATCTAATAGAGGTTAGTTAGGTTTAATTTATTATGTGTCCATATATAAATCATATAGAGTTATTCCGTTTATATTTTTATAGGAGTATTACCAAAAAAATCGATAGTGATGTATTCCTATTTCCATTATACTATGGGTATCAGTTATAACATCCCCTAATACTTATGTCACCCAACCCTACCATTATTATATACTAAGAACTATAAAACATATTCTAAAATACCTCTACTCATTCCATTCAACCAAAAACAATCTTTATGTCTCTATACATCTTCATAATTCCATGATAAATAGAGAATAATTTTCATTGAGCATTATCCATCAACTCCTTCTTCATGTATATTATCATTGGGACACATTATTAGTTCCTCAAAAACATTATACTATCACAATAATAGTTAAAGGAAATAATATTTATAATATATATTTATATATGTACAAAATCTTTCAATTCCTATTTTATTTTTCTTTGATCGATAGTTGAACACTAATGTGATAAGGATAGAATTTATCCCATAACATCATGATCTAGACTTTAATTGTTTATAAATATTGGTTATTTTGTGATCTCCATCCTATATATTCTTAAATGAAACATTTTAATTAGAAAAAATTCCATGTTGTTTGATTTTCCATGGTTGAAATTTATTAAGAAGACATAATATTTAAGAATCTCCAACCATTTTCATTGTAATGGGTTCAAATCTTTTTAAGTGGAATTATACATTAACCATTTTTCTATATTGTATAAATATCACCATTATAAATATAGATAATTCTTCTATATATTTATCGAAAACAATTACTTGATCTAAATCCAAAAATAATATTTGGGTAATTTTTCTCATCGAACATTAATTATTATGAGGCATAAGCTATAACCATAACATTATTCATAAGGAAAAATCCATTTACACTCCTTGATGAATCACTATATATTTAAATCACTTATAAACTTCTTGGTAGAGTAATAACAAGTTCAATTTATAGCCTTTATTGACATCAATAAAACATTCCCCACATTCATGAGTCTAAATAAACTTCTCTTCCTTCTAAGTTAACTAGGTGAGTGGATTCGATAGTTTTAGAAAATTATCGAAAAAATAAATATAATATATAAATAGATCTAGAAAAAAGATTGATTTTATTCAATTTTCTTTGTCTAGAAAAATGATCAATAACCTTTATCCTTTAAGGGTTTACTGATATACCCTCAAATTAGATTATTTGATTGTAAACTAAAACATTCAAAAAAATCACACTTGGTAAATCATGAATAAATATTATCATTTATTTTGGTCTTTTGAAAAAAATTCAATTAATATTAATGATCTTAATTTAAATTTGATAATATTATAGTATCATCAATAAATACTACTAAAAATTACCATTGTAATCTATATAGACAATATTCATCCAATCCCTTAGGAAACCATGGGAATTAGTAAAACCAAATGGAATCACTATACATTCATAGTGTCCATACCTTGCATAGAATGTTGTATTGGGTATATCCTATAACATGACTCTCAATTTATGATATCTATAATAATGAACAATCTTATAAAATTATTGCTTTCCACGTAGTTTATAAAACATATAATCAATAAATGGTATAGGATAATTTTTCATGATATTGATTTTGTTATGTTCTCAATAATCAATGTAGAGTCACATTGATCTATATTTCTTATTAGAATAAAATGAAAAGGTACACTTCATGGTGACACCCATTGCTAAATATACTCCTTTCCAATGTTATCATAGGGTTTGTTCTTCAATTCATTGAACACAACCGAGTAAATTCCATATTGTGTCATGTAAATAGGTATAGAAGCATGTATGAGTTAAATTTAAAGTCAATGGTCATGATTTAGTGGATGAGTAGAAAACTATTTCTGAATGACTTTAATAAACTACAACTAAAATAGGAATATCATAAATATTTCTTTTCTCACAATTTTTTTTTTCAATAGATCATTTTGAATAGGAATATTCATCAACATTATGTTTTTAATTTCCATAGAAAGTTAATTTTTTTAAATCATAGTGATACATTATCATAGGTGTGTTCATTAAGTTGTTTTTTTCTTTATTATCATAATTAAATAAATTATTCCAATCACTTTAGAATTTAATCCCAAAATTATATTCATTCCACACATGAAACATATTGAAATTTCATTAACACAATTTCACCCATGGTTCCTTCCACATTTTAAGAATAAATAAAATATAAATTCTTTTTCTAAATGGTGGGAAAAAATATATTTAATTATATTTTCTATCTAATCAAATTCATAATATTTATGGCTAACTCTTGTTACCATTTCAAACGTGATATGATATCACACAATTTTGTTAATGCTACTGGTGTACTGTATGGATAAATACCATCCAATACAGGCTTTCAAGAAAATAATGAATTGATAAAACATAATATTAATTTCGAAAATAATACCAAAATAAAACATCGCTTGTCGTGTAAAATATTCATTAAAGGATCCAATAGATTAATTATTCGTTTGGTTTAACTCATGAAATTATTTCTATAATTTCATATGAATAAAATAGGAAAATACTTATTTATAAATAATAATTTAAAATAATCCCACTCCATGGTGTCATTTTCAACATGTTCCCACATGTTATTTATTATATATAACCATTGATATCCTTTTCCATCTAAAAAATAAGAAAAAAAATTAGTATTTCCTATTAAAAACACTAGATAACAAAAAATATTTTTATTAGTTATACTGCATTATTTCAAATATAGTAGATGATCAATAGTACAACTAATAAAATGTGATCACTACCTCATAATGGATGAAACTGAATATTGTTCTCTCATTTCCTCATTTGGAATACACAATGATTCACAACTATAGAAATGTTTTTGAGAATAAATATTATATTATCCATTTAGGATATCATAACATTATGTTTTCCTTTAAGAAAATCATTGAATTTTACTTCGCATGCTATATTAAGCTGATTCCTTTATGGGAAATATATTTAATAAAACAAAAAATAATAGTTATAGCAAGACCAATCATAGTCATAAACTGTATAATCATGAAAAAACACTTATAATATTCTTAAATCATTACACTTTCATATTCGAAATCTTAGTTTTAACCAATGTCATTATTTATCATTATCGAAACTACATGATTTTATCACACACTTTATCTAATCCCTAGTATTATACTAATGTTTAAAAACCTTTTTTATAATGGATAACCAAATCATACTCTGAGACCTATAAATAATGTCCCATACATTTCATTCATTTATGTTATTACTTAATATTTGAAAATTCATTTCATTGAATTTTGATCCATGATATAATTATCTAGGTCTAGAATCTTTGGTAAAAGAGAACCCAAAAAAATTTGATTATAAAATATCTACATCATCTACAAATTATTTATTCATAACTCTCACCAATCATAGACTTACCATACATAATATATTTTCCCATAACATGGGGAAAGGAAACATAATTAAATGGGATGTTGAAAAGCTTATAAAGGGTAAATAAGGTATATATGAATGACCACATAATAATAACATGATCTTATAGGTAAAGGAACATGATAGAATCATTTTAAAACCATAAATTTAATATAAACTATCATAATACAATGTTAGGGTGTAAATCATGGCAGTTAATATATCGTACGTTCGTATGCGTGATACATTAAATTCTCACATAATGACAAGGATGGTGTATTAAAGAATATTTATTACCATAATAAAATTTAATCATATTTAGTACATTGGAGTTAATATTTTATTATGCATCACATTTAATTTATGAGGGTAAAGATGTGTAGAATAGATAGGGACTGGGTAAAATGATTTCCTGATTTTCAAAATGGCCTCATCAGATAGTCTTAAAGCGATATAGGGTTTGTATTTTTGGAAGAAAATAGCCTATAAATTGTGAATATGTATTCTTATAATGTAAATTGATATATTTCTTCAAGATATAAAAATCACAGAGGTGTCAATAAGTTAGGGAGGAGGTTCCGTTTTAGAATTAATTTGTGGGTCACTTTTTTAATTTTGCACGATATTAAATAATAAAGAATAAATTATCTTTCAAAATTCCCCAAAATGTTCATTTTTTAGAAAATAATGTAGGATATGGTTTTAAACCCAATAAAATAGAATTTATAAATGTTTTTTTATAATTTAAAAAATATTCTTTTAATTAACCCTTAATTAACAAATATTAATTTTTAATATTGTAACACATTTTTCCATAATAATGGCTTGTAATTTTTACATACGCGTTAAAAATTGTACCAAAAAATGTCTAATAAAGAAATTATAGAAAATATAATAACCATCTTGCCTTGTTTAAATATTTTTATGATTTATAAAGAATGAAATAAAATATTAATTTGATAAAATATCATTAATGTCAATTTAGAAAATATTATTTTATTTTAACATAAAATTATTCAGGTAATATTTGGAATTCCAATATAATTCTTTTAAACCTCACTAATATGGTCTTTTTATCTATAAAATTTGTCTTCCACATTTACTCATCAAAATTATATTAGTTTTAATTTTTCTTCAATCATATTTTTTTTTATTACATGGTGACATACTACATCATGGTTTCATAATAAATTAATGTCATTAAGTAATTACTAAAAATTAATAACAAATTAAAATTATGTAAATAATTATAATAATATCATTATAAAAATTTATATTCATTCAACATTTATTTTTCATTGTATTTACAAATGATATATATTAAAAATAGAGTGAATGTTATTATTGTTTGATGATTTAAGTAATAAAAAAAATCCATTTTCTTGGACATGGATCCATGAAAAAAATCACTTTTGATACTATGGTGTTAATGCTAAAATTTAATTTATATAATAATAATATGTATAGATAACCCTTCCCTTATCAATTATTTTTAATCAATATTATCCTAATTTCCCCTTTATTGAGGAGATAAATTTTACCACTTATACTATTTATATTATCCAAAAAATAAAAAAAAATTGTTTTCCAATTTATGACTTAATTATAATAAATATGTAACAAATTTTTTCAATTTTAAAACCAATAATTATAATAAATATATTTTAAACTGATTAAAAAAACCTCTAAAAATAAAGATTTTAGAGAATCAAATTTTAAATAGAAATATAGATTTATTCAGATATTATTCCTCGAAAAATATCTGATTACTGATTTAAAGTTTTTATCATGAAAATTATATTTCAATTTCATTTATATAATTCAAAAAATAGGTACTAGAATTAATATTTATTAATAAAATACATTACACACCTAAAACATATTTTTTATAGAAATATATCTTTTTTTATTTGATGATAATTATTATTTTTATTAATAAATTAGAAACCATTGAATTATTTTAAATTTAATATAACCATATTTTACCAAATTTTAGTTAGTTATATTCATACGCACCAATACAGTGGCTACACGATAACTATCATTTCAAATAAAAATATTTTAATAGTATATCGTGGTTCATTTAAAAATGGAGTTTCATTTAATGTATTCTATCTAATATATAAAATAATTTAATGATAGATATTTCATAAAAATATTATAGATTTAGACCTCCACTCTCCAAAATTTCTCCAAATATTATGTCTACAAAACTAACATATCATTATGAAGATAGAAAATATGTTTTTATGTTCGACATAGATTCTTAAGAGTGTCATCATTAAAATTATCTCATTTATATGTCGTGCATTTCTTAACCTTCATTGATTTAGAATCGAAGGTCTTCTCACCATTCTTCTTTGATACCTTCATAGGAGAATTTTTATCTATATTACATTTCTGATTTCATCCCATGGTTTCTTCTTCATTTTTATCCAAAATCAATGTCCTTCTTTATCATTATATTTAGATACATATCGATGTGATAATTAACACTTATTTTTACCACAACCATTTAATATATAACATTTGTGGTTTTTTCATTTTTAAGGTTTCACCAACAACCAAATACACAATGATGGAATATTCTACATCACAAACATTATCCCACATGACATGGTATTTGTATATAATATGTATAATTTTTTTGTGGTATTATTTATAACTTTTTTCTTATTTATGAGTAACTATATACCATTATAATTTTCACATCCACCATAGTATTGGTGACATGTTTCATTACTCATTTCTTCAGCCATAATTATTCAAATTTTATTTTCCTTCCAACATTAATCATGTTAATATATTTAGGTACATTGTTAAAAGTGGGTATAGGTGGTAAATAATTCTTCAAAACTTCTTAGGATAGATCATAAAATGAATTCATGGTATTTTTTCCCCATGTCAGGTGCATTTCACCCTTATAATACTCATGTGAGTATTGAGTAGAAAAACAATTCTCACCTTCTTTTATGACGTATCAATCTATCTCTTCTAAAGAATTCATATATAATATATAAATTAAATAAATTATATATTGAGGGTATTTTTATAATGTTCAATAATAATCACCATATCGTTAGAACACATATTCAAACTTCCAACTTCATCTACACACAACATAACATTTTTCTGTAATAACGAGTCATGCCATCTGATGTTATTTTGTTTTTATTCCAATTATAATTCCATGATAGAAAATTTTTTCAAAATTTTTCTCCATGTGAATAAATCCTTTACTATAGGGTATTATTGACTCCACATTTCTGATCAACATCATTGAGCCATTTTTTATGCTTATTTCAATCACCATATTTATTAAATTAAAGGCTCTCATATATCTATAATGCTTGAAACATTCAAGAATGCTTTATTTTAAAGCCTCCTCCACTATAACTTACTTATCCTAAATCAAAGTGATGTCTAATCAAATGATTTTATATATACAGTAGATAATAGAAACTAATTCATTTGGATATCCATGCAACATATATTTTGAGGCAACAACTGAAAAAATGGCTGAAATGTTATCACTACTAGTAGTTCTTAGATAAGAATCAAGATAGTTTTAAAAGGTACTAACACGTAGCGTTTGATCCCTTGAAGAAGAGTGACTTCCAATCAACATAGTAGAAACATTATAAACCAACTTTTTAAATTCTATGAAATCTTTGAATTCATTGTTTGTAATCCAAGTAAATAAATATACGTTATCATCTTTCGGTAAGAGAGACATCTTCTTCAACTTCATTTTATCATTCATTTTCTTGATCCTTATGGTATTGATAGAAATATAATATCACACTTTGATAAATGAATATTTATAAAAGATTCACTTCAATGTTATTTTAGTGATAAATCAAAAATATTCAAATGATAAAAACTTCTATAATGTGTATCTACTATAAGTGAAACTATGATCAGATACCAATTAAGAGAAACACATCAGGAAAAAATCACCTCTAATGGGAGATCAAGGTTGTGATATTTTTAACTAATTAATATTTTTATCCATATATCCTCATATAAATGATAATATAGTGATTCCCATATTCCATTTATCTTTATCTCAGGCATGTATTGTGAAACCTAGTAAATGATGGCCCATGTTAACATCACTACTATTTAGATATGTATGGATTGTTTACATATCTATATAAAAATATTATTTTAACATTTTAATACATTTTAAGGGGACAATAATGGTTTTATGAGTGTCGATAGATTTTTTGGACCCTAGAGATCTTATTTTTTGGAGACATAGGTAGAGATGCATGGTTCAGACACGGTTAGTAGTAATAGTGTGACTTCGTCATACAGCACAATAGTAGTGGTGAATTCTTAGTGTAATAATCATAGGGAGGAAACACGGAAATGAAAAATATTCAATAAATAGAATGTATTTTTTGAATTGTTAGAATATGGATATTTTACCAATTTTCCAAACCATGGGATTGGGTGGAAGTGTTGGATACTAAACACACACATGTTGTGCATCGTTTTTTGAAAAATGTGCCTCAATGAGTATTAGGGGTTCCACCCAAGGTATTGGGTGTAAACTAATAAAGAATATTTTTTCTAAACAGGTGAAATAATCCACTACCCATTTAAAAAGTGTTACATTTTATTTCTTATTTTTTCATTTAACCCATCTTCACCTCTTCTTATTCACAAAACTCATTAAATATTCACCTAATTGAGAGATACCATCTCAATCAAACTTGTCCTTGATCCTCCTCCATCATATGATATAGGAATTGAATATCATTAATCATGATTGATAGAAAACAACATGTTTATCATTCCACTTCCTCTCTATCTTCAATTATTTCACCATGTGACATTCTATAACCTTTCATGATAATATGCATTATTTTAAGGTATTCTATCTATTTATTCTATTATTCCAAATCTATAAATTATTAGATACATATAATTCATGGGGAATCATATATATATATATGTTATATGGTCTTATGATTTTCCCATAATGTCTATTTTTTATATAATGTGTGTTACACCTTCAGATTATGTGAATTATTTTCCTGATTTAATTTAAACTTTTTTACATTTTTCACTTTTTACAACACTAAAAATAGTTTACATTATATTAAAGAAATATTTTTGTCTTGTGTAATATAAAAAATCATGTTAGTCATTAACTAAATGGGAAATAACTTGTATGTTTCTCCACATGAAACACCAATTTTATATTGTCTTACATAAAATAGTTAAATTCTTTCATGGCTTGTATAACAGATAATACCGAGTTTTTTTGAAATATAAGATATTATCAAAATGGTAGTACTTAATATTATAATATATATTCTATTCATTAAATTAAATTTAAATAAAAGAATGAACTAATTTATGAATATCTTTTTTTGAAAAATAAAACATTAATTCATAAGTTACAAATTAATTATATATGAATATTAAACCAATTGAATATAAAAGGAATTAAAATTATTTTTATAGTCACAAAACTATTTTACCCTAATAAGATAAATTAAATTCAATTATTGAGTGAATTTAATAAAAAATATATATTATTCATTCAAAAAATGTTTTTTATTTTCATTCAATAGATTTGATAGACATAAGAGAAGAATAATACAAATTTTATTCTTAAAAACATTTTTTTTAAATGTAGTTTTACCTATATTGAATGGAGATCAAATTTTAAATCCCAATTTTGGAATATTTATTGATCTAAAATTTCAAAATTAAATTCATCCATGAAATAGAAACATAAAATTTAGGTTAGGATAATGTTTTGGTATTTTTATATAAGGCTTCATTTTTCATTGAAAAGTTAAAATATATAATTTTAATTCAAAATGGATTTATTAACAAATTAATTAATAAAATTAAATTATATATTAAATTTATTTAAATTTTTAATTTGATGGTATTTTTATAATCTAATCTAATTTTGTTCATTTTAATAATATTCACTTTAAATTTTTTTATAAAAACTTATCAAAATTTTATTCATTTTTTATTTAAAACAATGCATTGTTGACCCCAATACATGATTAAATTTAAATTAATCTTGAACACTTCTCTAATTGGAATTTAGAGAAATGTATTAAATATTTGGAATCAGAATAATTTATAATTTCTAATAATTTAAAATTGGATTTTTACAAAAAATATTAGTGAAAGTAAGTGAAATTAATTACAATGATCACTAGTGGGAAAGGGACCTATCCAAACTGATCTATACTTGTAGTTTAAAAAACCTCTAGGTATATATTTCTCTGACTAATCCTAAATAAATGCGTTTTAAGAAAACATTATTATAGGTTGGTCTATATAAATGTTTTTTTGGAAATCATTTTTATATGCTTTAAAATATTTCAATCCCACTTGTGCTCTTCCTCCAATCCTCCTCAGACAATCTCTAATGCTCCCATGTGTATGTGCATCCACCCACCTCCCCCCCCCCCTCAGGTGACCGCATTCGGATTCCTCCCTCTACTTCAATGATTTTGGCTAACTTTTTTCCTTTGGTGACTTTTTCCTCCTTCCCTCATTTGAAAAATTTGGCCACCCCAACATTCTTATGATTTTGGATGCCCCACTTCCCTCTTCACATGATTCCAACCATGCCCAATCTTTCTCTTGGAATTTATTTTTTATTTTGTGAGGCAACATTTTGTTATCTCTTATTATTTATTCTCTATTGTTTTTTACTATTTTTAAATTGATTTCAAGTAGAGATGGATTTCATGTTTGTTATTGGTCAATTTTATATTAGACTCATTTATATTTATTTTTTCTCATGTGAAAAATAGGTGGAATTTCCTGATTTAAATAGAATCATGATAGGAAATGGTATTTTATAAAATCCCTTTGTATTATAAAATTATATGTTTTTTTCAAAATGAAACACACTTGTTTTTTGAATAATATGAAAATTTAGTATTCCAACGTGTGTTAATTATTTGGTTTAAAAGAGGGATTTCATTTTTTGATGTTATTTTTGGATTCAAAATATGAATGGATGTATCCATGGAATTTTGTGGATATAATTTTTGATGGATATATTTCTTTTTTTAATTGTGTTTGATGGTTATGTCAGTTTTTTAATGATGGTATCAAATAAATTTTGTTTCTATTAGGACTAATAGGCCATTTTTACATATGGAATATCAGCCAGTTGGCCATTAGGTCTAGTTGAAAAATGTTCGATCGGCCTATATGTAGAATGGAAAATTTACCTATATTCCTAGTGTCCAATTTTACAGTAGAAATATCAAGACAATAGTCCAATTTTCCAATAATCCAATAGGACAATTGGACATTATGACTATATGAAAATCTATAATTTGGTAGATATGCCAACTGAACATTATGTCATTATTCCAAATGGCCAATTAACTTATAAGCCTAATATACCTAATTTCCAATTGTCCTATAGGTGTAATGGACAATTATACTATATGCCAATATGCTAATTAGACATTAAGACTATAGGACAACTGGCTATTAGGCTTATAGGCCAGTTGTCCATTAGCCATATAGGCTAGTTGTCCATTAGGTCAACAGGCCAATTGGACATTATGACATTAGGCCTATTGGATAATTGGAATATTTGACCAGTAATCCTAGTTTCAATATGTGCTATAGTCCAAATAGAAAATTTTCATATATTACTAATGTCCAATTTTCCATTAGGTGTATTGGCCATTATGACTACAGGCCAATTATACCTTTGGCCTAATAATCCTATAGACCAATTGGATATTTAGAATATTGGAATAATGTCCAACTGTCCAACAGCCATAATGGACAATTTTTTTATAGGGATAATGTAAAATTGGACTATTATGCCTAATTAGCAGTTTACCTATAGGCCTATATTAAAGTTGATGTCTTTTTTTAAATATCATTATTTTATACATTTTTCCATTAGGAATAATTGAAAAATCTGCCATGATTTAACATAATTTTTATGTGATTTCATATCATATCATTTCATAAAACATTATGAAAAATGAGTATTTTTTAAATTCAGACAAATTTATTGAACCTCTTAATCTTTATAGAGTGATTTTTAGTTGATGAAGATGATAGTTAATTAATAAATTTCATAGATACCAACCTTGTTTCATTATTTATAGTCATCTCTTACAGCATATGTCATTTCTCTTATTCATTATTTCACGTGCTAGTAGTATGCTTTGATGATTTTAATATTAAAATTTATGTTAATGATATTGTTACTTATAGTGTAAATTTTTATTGGAAGATCAATTTTTATCATTATAATTTAATAGATAGAATCTGTATTATCATAATGATCATATTTCATTAGAGACATAAAATAATATTGATGTTTTTGGATTTTCCATTTCAGAATGCTTCAGATGGAGGTTGTATATGGTTTCAATTCTATAAATCAACAAGAAGACCATGGATAAGCAATGAATGGGTCATCTAACATATGAGAAAGGATTTATTTGAATAAAACTATTCTTTATGGTATCAACATGGAGAGACAAAACAATCTTCTACTATTCATGAATGAATGAAATGAACTATTGGGGTGAATTTTATTTTTGATCAGTTTACATTTCTGAATCATCAAGATAGAGATAGTATGCATGTGTTATAAGTTAATGATTTAATTACATGTGAGTAAAAGACCTAATATAATGATGTTGATAGGGTTACAATTTGAATGGATGACACTACAACTCTTGTATATCAATAATATACATAGATTACCAAGTTAGCATTTTTAGGTGATTATATCATAGAAAACCCATGTAAAGAATTTCTAATACCATCATTGATTATATTATAACATTTTTAAAGGAAATTAGTACGAATGGTGTAGATATCCCATGATGTCATTATAAGGAATGAAATCTTATTAAGATTATTGTATTTCAACTAATAATGTTCATTCTTCTCTGAAAGAATTAAGTTTATTTTGTGAGGAAACAACTAACCTTAATGACTATATATAAATTTTTACTTCTCAATGGAATGTAAATATAGGTGGAATGCTATCTCATGTGCCACATTGAGTCATGTGGAACATTCCATTGATTCTTACACACCAAAATCTATTCATTTTTGTATAAATATTAACTCATATTCAATGGTAGAATGTTGATGGAATTAAAGGAATTTATGAGTTGGTCCGTCCTGTAGATGGAATAGCATCGCGGGAATTTCATGCCCAACATCCTGATTTTTTAGTTGAGGTGCATAATGTCAGATTGAGTCTATCTTGTAATGGTTTTAATCTTATCAGTCATATGATCACTATTTATAGCACATGAAATGTTTTTATTCATCTTTATAATCATTCTATTTTGATTTTTATGAAAAAATCATTCTCTTTATTGAGTATAATGATATTTGTACCATCTGATCTTGATAAGGGTATATAATTCCACTTGCATCCTTTAATACGAGTGTTGAAGAAGCTTTGGGATATGGGTGTGTATACATTCTATTCTTCTTAATAAAATATTTCAGATGTGTGTTCTGCTTTTATGGACTATAAATGATATCCATTATTTTTAAATGACTATTAATTGGAGCCTAAAATGAAAACAGTCATGTCTTGTATATATGAATAATACTTGATTGATAATTTTTAAAAATCTTCATAGTTTGAGTTTCATGGGTCATCAAAAAATCATTCCAATGAATCATCAATATAGGAAGAATCATCAATAGTTTGATAATAATTTTGAAACTGATCAACCATATAAATGTATGTCACATTGTGATGGGCTTCATAAAATGAATGATTTCAGTTTTTCATTAGGGAAATGATAGTGTAAATTTGAAAAGTGGAAGAATTTGGACATAGAAGCTACTAACAAATAAAAAAAGAGAAGTATCTTTTTTGAGTATCCTTATAAATATACCTATTTGTTATGTCATTGTTTATATGTAATACATATTTAGAAAAATATTTGGGTAATTTTGCATTAAATTCCTCTAAATATCATAGGGATGACCAAAATGAATTTTGATCACATTGGGACATGTTCTATTGGTGCATTCGACTAGAAATGAATCATTTCTGTATCGGTGAAAACCAATGTATTGTTTCTTGTGCTTCTTATGTGAGGAAATTGTCAAGGAGATATCAATTTTTGAATGTATTGTATAATATCATGGTTCCTAATTGATATTATAGTAAAATATATAAACAAGTTAACAGAAAAGATTTTAAATTAAAATCCCTAAAAACTGATGATTATATAATCCTTCTTCGTGAAATGATTCCAATAGAAATTCTCTACTTGTTGTCCAATAATGTAATGGTGAATGTTTTTCACATGTACCATTTTTTAGAGTCTTCTGTTCTCAATGTTTATCCACGACATTAGTGATTAAAATGATGTCGAAGGACACCTTAATTTTTTTATATGAAATAAATTTACGTCTTTGATTTTCACAAACATGCTGCATTTAGCTATCCATATTCTAAAAGAAACTATTAATAGGGGACCCATTTCTTTTCAGTGGATGTATCATACAAAAAAAATATTTGAAAAATGGTTTCATATTTTTTAAACTATAACTATTATAAATGTTTTACAATGAGAATTTATATTGATCAATAATGTATGGATTTTTGTTAAATTTATTTGTCTGATGTGAGCACTAGACATAACTGGAAAATGAAAAATGAAGATGACCAGTATAGTGAAATTAATCCTTTATTTACCTCTCATTCCCAAATAGATGAGAATTTGTATCTTATATATTGGCTACATTGAACCTTGAAGAACATGATATGGCCCATCACACTATCCTGTTTCATAATGGTTTGTTCAATGACCATATAAATTAATGAGTTTGGATATTTACATGTTATATCATATTGTAAAATTTCACATATACCTTAAACATTTATTATCATTTTTTTGTAAAATATTAATATTATATGTAGGGTTCATCGATATTTTCCTCTGATAATTAGAGTGCATTTTCATTTCCTAGAGTTTCCTTCACAATTTAAATCAATGGTTTGACCATTACATTTATTTAATTAAAATATTTATATACATATAATTGTATTAATCATAAATATTTCAGGTCTTTAGTTTACAAGTTGACTCTATTTATCAATAATTAAGAGTGTTGAATTTTATTCACCATTCTGTGGTCCACAAATGAAAATATTTAATAATAAATGTGTATAATATTTTATAGCTAATCATGAAGATAAAATAATTAAAAAAGCATGTTGGAACTATGTTAACTGCTAAAACGTATTATTCTTCCAATGCATCGGATAGTCAAACTCGGTATAAAGACGTGTATTACTATGACCGTGTTAAAAAAATATTGTTATTATATTACTTCTCTAAGGGTCAAGTCACTATGATGAAATGTAAATTGTTTTATTGAATGACACGACATAGTACATTTATTGATGATTGTGGATTCATAGTAATTGAAATAGTTTTATTTATTCATATCGATTATCCATACATTTTGGCATCAATGTAAAAACATGTTTTTTTTGTAAAAGATCTTATAATTCTTGATTATGTTGTCACTAATGATGTAATACCCATATATATGTTTCAAGATGATGGCAATTAATTTTTCAACAATATCTCCCCCATTGTTGTTGACCAAAATATTGCATTTTATTATTCAATTTTTCCCATTGTGATTGTTCATGTTGAACCTAAAATAGTGTTGGGTATTATATATAACAAACCACAGATGATTATAGTTTGTCCAGTTTACCATGAGATGATTTTATTAGGTTATTAATAATTCAATTACATTAATTTATTTTTAGTTTAGAATGATATGTTTGATTTAGTATTTTTTGGTTCCATTTCATTTATTTATATTTGTTTCAATTTAGAAAATTGGGTTTCAAAATCACGTCTTAATCATGTATAATTGGTGGAAAATTATTTTTACAAAAATGTATAATGACATTTATTTTTTCCTTATTTTACTGATATGTTGTATATATGATTTATAATAACTATTTAAAAAAATATACACTTCATTCTTATGTGGATTATTCCCAATACATCAAAATATCAAAGGAAGCCATTATTTTATCTTGATCAATAAGATTGTGATAATTCATTACATCATTAAAATCCCTTATTGAGTATTATAATTGTAGTATTTTTCTTCTAAATTACATATAATTTAATTATAATATTCATTATGAATTTTTTTTATAGAAATTCAGCTCCACCAAAATTGACTCCAAAGCCTACATGAATGTGTCTTATTGGGGATCCTCCAAGACCTAGACAGATCCCCCATCATATTCTTTACTACGCTTACTATAAGGCCCCCACCTTAAACATTACTTAATATTGAATTAAATGAATAATTCACATTGAGGATCTTTTCGGGTTTATAGTTTTAGAGAATTAGGACATAACTGTTACATCTCTAAAGATTACAAAGTATTCACTTCTACTAAGTTTCTATAGAATAAAAACTCATAAAAAGAAACATGTCTAATTTTATGTTTTATATATCATGACTTCCCCTTGATCCAATCCTTGAACATATTCCACATTAAGTCCTGTGAAAAACATTTCAAAAAAACTTGGGGTGAGCATAAAAAGCTCAGTAAGGGATACACAAAGAATGAAAAATGTTAGTTTTTCAAACATCAAGTAAACCATGTATACTTTATCAAAGTAATACCTTCACCTTCATGAAGTAGTAAAAACTATTCACTGAGTAAAATATCATTACTTAACCTTTTGTAACCAAAGGATTACCATAACACCCATATAAAGAACACATAACATATAAAGGTAAGTTGGGGCATAAACATACTTAAGTTTAATAACCATACGGTCGACTTCCACACATAACACTTAATGGAATAGCCATACGACCAACTTCCATACACACTTAATGGAATAGCCATACGGCTGACTTCCATACCCAATGCATTGGATGTTATAACATAACCACTCATCCTGGTATTCATGGCACCACCCGTCATATGATTTATCACGTAACCACCGTCAAATGTCCAAGTACCATTAAAAATTCATAAGAAATAAAACAAATATAATGGAAAGAAAACATTTTCACAGTTTGATCACAATATATCACATAAATATATTGACATAACAAATCCATTAAAAAACAATTTTCAATACCAAAGTACATAAAATAGTATATGGTATTTATTTCATTTTAAAAAAACATTACGACTTGATCAGGAAGCCAAAGACCAAATAATACTTATGGTGGCAGAAAAGGTCATTGTCACCGCGTACGTTAAAAGAAATATTCATTTTTTTCATTTTGTAAAATTCTTCATAGAAAAATATTCCTTTTGAATAAAAGTAAAAGTCAAAGGGGTTTATACACCGTATAAAAGAATGTTGTGTACAAAATAAAATATGCCTCAATGAACGGAGATTGAAACGAAGTCCCTTACCTCGGGTCCGACTTGACTCGATCGTTCTTTAACGTCATGAATAATAAAATTGAGTTAATTTCTATTTTCTTAAGAACCTTTTTCAAGTGCATTATTCCTTTTATATCACTTATTTCCATGTTATAAACATTATGTAATCATTTAAGTTAATAATGTTTGTTTTGTCGATATTTCGTTCTTAAGTCGAAAGTGGATTTCTTACAATTACATGTTGTTCGTGTGGTCAAAGGATATTTATATCCAGAATGAAATTCCTGATTTGGATATCATATATATCATATATATATAGCATATAAATGTATTTATAATATCACATAATCATTTATATGTAAGAAATGAAATGCACCGTTCATGGAGACGGTAAGCTGTACGTATGCATGGACACTACTTTCATTTCTATGTAATATTAATGGAATTAAAACTAAATGAGAGGTATGTATATTTTAATTCCAGAATTATATTAATCATTTAGATGTAACATACATCATATATATCCATTATATATATGTACTTATAATAGTACATTACATTTGGGGATAAGAAATGAAATGCACCGTTCATGGAGACGGTAAGTCGTACGTACACATGAATGCTAAATTAATTTATATCTCATACCTTAATGGAAATAAATAATAATGATATAGAGTTATATTATAATTCCAGTATAACATCATATATAATAACTTTAAATCCATCCTTTATACGTCTCACATATGGCATTAACGAATCACATCACTTTGAGGGGGCGGTAGTCCGCACTTCCTAAAATGAAGATATCGCGTATACCCATAATGGAATCCATAAAGGTATACCACAAATGAAAAAATACATAATCATAAGGAAAAAATAAACATAAAATATGTCATATATAAATAGAGTGACATCTTAATGGTCAATATAAAAGGTGTTAAAAGAAGATTGAACAATAATCGTTTCGTGAGGCAGAAATTCGCCAACCACAGAAACAGTTTGTTTTTTAAACATTAGATGTAGTTTAGTGTAAGTGTAGTTCTAATTATCTTTATAAAAACATCACAGTATATTGAAGAGACTGGATTTGTTACAAAAGAAATGAATAAAATGAGTTTAGGGGGTTGGAGAAGCAAAATAAAACAAAAGAACACAAGAGAAAACACTACCTTTAAAACGGGTAACACTTTTTTATTTGAGCTCAAAGGCTTCCATGGGAAGACTTATGCCCAATGTGAGGCTTCTAGGAGTAATAGAGGTATGTGGAGAGACAAAATGGGCAGATCTTGGCCGAACCAAAGTTTTGAGAGGTGTGGGTAAGGTGATATTGGTGGGGGCCTATTATAAGAGGAGAGGAGGGGCACTCTTGGAATGTAAAGAAATGTTACATTATTTTAAAATGGTTATCGGATTTAAAAGGTCCCACATTGATATAATTAGAGTATAATGTGATAAGGGTTCGAAATATACCCATCCAATAATTTTTTTCAAGTTTAGGTCTTAGAATTTACATTATCTTTTCATTTTATTTAAATCATTAAATAATGAGGTAATCACTGCATCATCATGATGTCATAAATAATTTAATTTATTTAATGTATAAAAATTATAAAAAAACTACTATGATATAGGAAATCTTTTTAGATTTCCAATGAATATTTATAGTCAAGAATCTGACTTGTATAACCCAATTTAATTTTTTTTAGTAAAACAACTCATATTTGGGTCATTTTTACTTTTACATTAAATAAAAAGATATTAATGTCATTTTCCTTCCAATGTGGCTCCATGGGTTCCCCAAGTTGACCCATGGATTGTGTGGGTCGGCCATGACACATTCAATGAGGTTAGGACATGTGTCAAGTTCATTTCATATTATTAAAACATTATTTTTACCTTAAATTACAATAATTACCTCTAATCGCGATTAAAAACATAATAAGTTACTATTCACCAAAAATTATTTTAATCCCATTGATCCACATTTTAATTCTTAATTAAAACCATGTATGTCAAATTTTTGAAATTCAAAACATAGAGGTTGTAAGTTTTCTTTTAAACTAAAAAACAGTTTTTTAAGTACCACTTACTGGTTTCACTATTCATAAAAAGTTGATGATTTTCAGAAAACTACCAAAACTTCACCCTAAGATATATTTGATATTCCAAATTAAAAAATGAAGTCCTTTTTAAAAAATTCAAAACATATAAGTTGCATTAATTAATTTAATAATTAATTCCCACTATCAGAGCAAATAGCGTGTTTTTATAAAACAATAAGTATCAAAAGATTGACACTAGTTTAAGTACGATTTCAAAGTGAAATTAATTCCAAAGACCACTATTGGATTTAATGGTAAAAAATATTCTAATTTCTCTTAAAAACCAATTCAAAAGATAATCTAATCATATAAATAAATTAGATTAAAAAGAGTGTTTGAATTAAAATACAACATTTTACACTATTCATTTAAAAATGAACTTTATCGGAAAAATACAAAAAATTTACACAATGTAAATTTTGATGTCCCGATTCTAAAAAAGAGTTTTATTTGGTCCAATAGAATGTACAAGAGTGAACAAAACTATATTTAATGATGGTTCTCCATCAAAAGGCGATAAGTGAACCTTTAGTGAAAACTAGGGCATATACGCATAAAATTGAATTCTTTCCGTATTTTAAGCCGTTATATTTTAATAGATAAAAGTAAAAACATATATAATAATATTTTAGTTATTTATATCCATTCCAGCCAATACAACGGCTATGTGTTAACTACCATTTAAAATAATATTATTTTATTACTAGTGTGCAACGTATGATTTCAATGAAACTCTCTGTTGCGTATCGGGTACGCTATCAAACATAGCAACACCTTTAAAGTAAAATTAATATTTAATTTGTAAATATTAATAAATATGAAAATTTTTTATTCATTATTTACATAGGATGTTACATCCTTCCCCCCTTTTAGGAATTGCATCCTCGCAATTTTATTCACTTATCAAAATATGTGGGGGTATTTGTCCCTCATTGCATTTTCAGATTCCCACGTTGCCTCTACAACAATATGGTTTTTCCACAAAACCTTTACCTGGTGAATTACCTTATTTCGCAAAACTTTCTCTCTTCAGTCAAGAATCTGAACTGGTTGTTCTTCATAAGATAGGTTCTCTTCTAGCTGAACTACCTCTGGACTCAAAACATGAGATGGATCTGGCATATACATCCTCAACATCGAAACATGAAAAACATTGTGTACCTGAGATAAACATGGTTTTAAAGCCACTCGGTAAGAAACTGATCCAACTTTCTCCAGAATTTCATATGGTCTAATGAACCTTGGACTCAGCATTCCCTTTTTACCAAATCTCATCACACTTTTCCATGGGGAAACCTTGAGAAAAGCATGATCACCTACCTCGAAAGATAGATTCTTCCTCCGGTTATCCGGATAACTCTTTTGCCTGCTCTGAGATGTTATCATGTGTTTCTAAATCAAGTGAACATTTTCTGCCATCTCTTCTACCAATTCTGGTCCCATTAGCTTCCTTTCACCCACTTCATCCCAAAATGCTGGAGTTCGACACCGCTTCCCATATAATGCCTCAAATGGTGCCATCTGTATACTAGAATAAAAACTGTTATTATAAGAAAACTCAAACAAAGAAATATGTTGGTCCCAACTTCCCTGATAATCCATCAAACAAGCTCGTGGAATATCCTCCAAGATCTGAATTTTCCATTCTGACTGCCCATCTGATTGTGGATGAAAAGTTGTAGTAAAATTTAATTCTGTACCCAACAACTTTTGAAGGTGTTTCCAAAATTTAGAAGTAAACCTGGGATCATGATCAGATACAATGGATAGGGGAACTCCATGCATCCTGACTATCTCTTTAAGATACAATCGAGAAAGTTGATCTAGAGAGAATGTATCTCGAATAGGAAGGAAATGAGCAGATTTAGTCAATCGATCAATAATAACCCAGATTGCATTATTACCTCGAGATGTCCTCAGTAATCCCACAACAAAGTCCATGGATATATTTTCCCATTTCCACTCTGGAACTGGTAAAGATGAAGCATCCCTTTCGGTAACTTCCACTCTGCTTTAACCTGCTGACAAGTCAAACACATCACAGTAAAATCAGCGATATCTCTTTTCATTCCATCCCACCAGTAATACTCCCATAGATCCCTGTACATCTTAGTACTGCCAGGATGAACTGAAAACGGGGAACTATGAGCCTCACAAAACAACTCATTCTTCAACTCTGAATCACAAGGCACACATAATCTCTTCCCAAATCTCAAAACACAATCATTATCAATGTTGAATTCAGGCAATTTACCCTTCTGAACCAGCTCTACCTTTTTTTGCAACTCACTGTCTTGCTTCTGTGCTTGCTTGATTCTGTCTGATAGGGAAGATTTCACTGATACCTGAAACAAAACAGATGGACTTCCTACACAACCAACTTCCATTCCAAAGTTCATCAAATCAAAAACCAAAGGATCTCGTTCCAAACGCAACATTGTTAATAAACTATTACTTTTTCGACTCAAAGCATCAGCCACTTTATTTTCTTTTCCCGGATGGTAATGAATTGTACAATCATAATCCTTGATAAATTCCAGCCATATCCTCTGTCTCATTTTCAATTATTTCTGAGTGATTATATACTTTAAACTTTTGTGATCAGTATATATTTCACACTTTACTCCATACAAATAATACCTCCAAATTTTTAATGCAAAAACAACATCAGCTAATTCTAAATCATGTGTAGGGTAATTTACCTCATGATTTTTCAACTGACGTGAATCATATGCAGTTACCTGATCATTCTGCATAAGGACACAGCCAATTCCCTTCAACGAAGCATCACTGTATATAACAAACTCCCCATTCATGGAAGGAAGTTCCAAAACTGGAGCATTCACCAATCTTCATTTCAACTCCTGAAAACAATCATCACATTCTTTTGTCCAGATGAACTTAACACCCTTACGAGTTAGATTAAACATTGGACTAGATAACCGTGAAACAATTTCAACAAACCTTCAGTAGTAACCTGACAAACCAAGAATACTACGGATCTATGTTACATTTGGGGGTCTTGGCCATTCTTCAACAACTTTTGTTTTAACAGGATAAACACTTATGCCATTTTTTGAAACAATTTGACCAAGGAAAGAAATTTGTTGTAACCAAAACTCACACTTGCTGAATTTTCCATATAGTTTCTTTTCTTTTATGGTTTGAAAGATAACCCTTAAATGACTTTCATGCTCATCCTTAATTTTAGAAAACACAAAAATATCATCAATGAAAACAACCACAAACTTATCCAAGAACTCATGGAAAATTCTATTCATAAGGTCCATGAATACAACAGGTGCATTGGTTAACCAAAAAGGCATAACAACAAATTCATTATGGCCATATATAGTACGGAATGCAGTCTTCAAAATGTCTACTTCTTTTACTTTCAACTGATGGTACCCCGACCTCATGTCAATCTTCGAAAAATACAGATCACCCTGGAGCTGATCAAACAAATCATCGATATGAGGCAAATGATACTTGTTCTTAACAGTAATATTATTCAAGGCTCTATAATCAATGAAAAGTCTCATTGATCCATCTTTCTTTTTAACAAACAAGACAGGATCACCCCATGGTGATGTGCTAAGTCGAATGAAACTGTTATCTAATAACTCCTGCAATTTCTTCTTTAAATCAAAAAGTTCAACTTGAGCCATTCGATTAGGGGGTTTTGAAATTGGCTTAGAATCAGTAACTAAGTCAACAATAAATTCAACTTCCCGATCATGAATAATACTAGACTACTCATCAGGAAAAACATAAGATACTCATTTACCACCGGCATATCATTAATCTGAACAGTTCCTTTATTTTCAACAATATGTGCAAGGTAACATTCACTTCCATCTTTTACTAGTTTCTTAACTTCATGATATGTTATCAAAATAAAGGTTTCATTCTTGTACACAAACTGAAAATCCTTCTTAAAAGTAACCATTTTAGCTCTGCAGTCAATCCTAGCATGATAAACAGAAATCCAATCCATGCCCAAAATAACATCAAACTCTAATAGAGGCAAAACAATAAGGTTTGTTGGTAGATTCTTTCCACACACAAGGATATGAAGGTTCTTATAATTCCATTTTGTCTCAACGTTCCCTCAGGGTGTTTTTACCATAAGTTCAGGGTTCATATCTTGAGATTGAATTTCTAATTTACTAGAAAACTTCTCAGAAATGAAAGAATGTGTAGACCCTGAATCAAACAAGACATTGGCATAATCTGAACAAACAAACAGTGTACCTGATACTACTTCATTCGATGGCCCAACATCTGCTGAAGTTGTTGCAAAGGATTTCACTACCCCTTTCTGCTTATAGTCTGGATGCTTTCCCCCAGTTTATTTCTTCGTTAGACACTCATTTTCATAATGACCCATTTCATTACACTTAAAACATCTTACCGCTGACTTTTCATTGCCTGCTTGATCATCTTACTTACAGTTACGAGCAATATGACCAGACTTACCACACCGAAAGAACTTACCAGAGATTGATAAACATTCTCCAGGATTTATTTTACCACACTTCTCATAGAATGGATATTTGGTTTTCTTACCTCCTTGCTTATTTGATGAATTCTTCCCCTTTGCCTGCCTACTCGACCTCTTATTCTGTTGTTTGTCATAGAACACCTGATCATCGGCAAACTCCATTTCCACCTTCTTCGCACATCGAACAAGTATTTCATAACTTTTGAACTCACGAGAGGCTAATGACCTTCGATACATTGGCTTTAACCTTGAGTAAAAATGGTTTATATTACTATCAAGATCTCTTATGAAGTTTGGAGCATACCTTTCCAATCGAGTGAACTTTGCTTCATAAGCAGCCACTGAATCATCATGCTGCCTCAATTCCATGATCTGTTTTTCCATCCTATGATGAACCACCTTAGGAAAATATTTCTCAAGAAACATACCTTTGAATTCATCACAGTGAAGATCCTCAATCTCATCACTAACACTGATATTTTTCACCATCGACCACCACTGATCAGCTTCACCTTCAAAAAGGTAAATATCAAGACTAACCTTTTGATATTCTGAACACCCCATGACCTCAAAAATCTTCTCCAGTGCTTTAATCCACCCTTCAGCTTGCATGGGGTCAGATGATCCTCTGAATTATGGGGGATGTTGCCTCATGAAATGTTCCACCACTGACATGTTCCTCTGCGGTTGATCTGGCCGATCTCGTGCATGGATACCACCACCATTTATAGCCTGATTCAATTGTGTCGTCACCGCAACAAAATGTTCAGGTACGATTCTGACCATCTCAGGTTGCTGATTTGGAAGGTTGTCTTCCTCCTGATGTCGTCCCAACATAGCTTCTTTGTTTCCTCTTCAGAAAACCATTCTTAACACAGAAATATCATAGGCGAAGCAACGTGGCAATCTGTAAATGCTATATCATTTTAGTCATACCATAAATTAACTTATAATTTATCAATTTTCTAACTATTAAAGTTGTCTAATATGACCTCTGATACAAACTATAAGGCCCCGACCTTAAAAATTACTTAATATTGAATTAAATGAATAAATCACATTGAGGATCTTTTCGGTTTTAGAGTTTTATAGAATTAGGACATAACTATTACATCTCAAAAGATTACAAAGTAGGCACTTCTACTAATTTTCCATAGAATAAAAACTCTTCAAAAGAAACATGTCTAGTTCCATGTTTTATATTGCATGACTTTCCCTTGATCCCATCATTGACCATATTCTACATTATGTACTGTGAAAACCATTTCAAAAAAACTTGGGGTGAGCATAAAAAGCTCAGTAAGGGATACACAAAGAATGAAAACTGTTAGTTTTTCAAACATCAAGTAAACCATTTATACTTTATCAAAGTAATACCATCATCTTCATGAAGTAGTAAAAACTCTTCAGTGAATAAAATATCATTACATACCCTTTTGTAACCAAAGGATTACCATAAGACCCATATAAAGAACACATAACATATAAAGGTAACTAGGGACATAAACATACTTAAGTGGAATAACCATATGGTCGAATTCCACACATAACACTTAATGGAATAGCCATATGTCCAACTTCCTTACATACATAATAGAATAGCCATACGGCCGACTTCCATACCCAATGAATTGGAGGTTATAACGTAACCACCCGTCCTGGTATTCACGGTACCACCCGTCATATGGTTTATCAGGTAACCACCCGTCAAATGTCCAAGTACCATAATAAATTCATAAGAAATAAAACAAATATAATTGAAAGAAAACATTTTCACAATTTGATCACAATATATCACATAAATATATTGACATAACGAATCCATTAAAAAATCATTTTCAATACCAAAGTACATAAAAGAGAATATGGTATTTATTTCATTTAAAAAAACATTACGGCTTGGTCAAGATGCCAAAGACCAAATAATACTCGCGGCGGCGGAAAAGGTCATTGTCACCACGTATATTAAAAGAAACATTCCTTTTTGTCGTTTTGTAAAACGATTCGTAGAAAAAGTTTCCTTTTGTATAAAAGTAAAAGTCAAAGTGGTTTATACACCGTATAAAATAATGTTCTGTATAAAACGAAATATGCCTCAATGAAAGGAGATTAAGACAAAGTCCCTTACCTCGGGTCCGACTTGACTCGATCATTCATTAACGTCCTGAATAATAAAATTGAGTTAAATTATATTTTCTTGAGAACCTTTTTCAAGTTCATTACTGCTTTTATATCACTTATTTCCATGTTATAAACATTATGTAATCATTTAATTTAATAATGTTTGTTTTGTCGATATTTAGTTCTTAAGTTGAAAATGGACTTCTTACAATTACATGTTGTTCATGTGGTCAATGGTTCTTTATATCCAAAATGACATTCCTAATTTGGATATCATATATATCATATATATATAGAATATAAATGTATTTATAATATCACATAATAATTTAGAGGTATGAAATGAAATGCACCGTTCGTGGAAACGGTAAGCCGTACGTACGCATGAATGCTACTTTCATTTCTATGTCATATTAATGGAATTACAACTAAATGAGAGGTATGTATATTTTAATTCCAGAATTATATTAATCATTAAGATGTAGAATACATCATATATATCCATTATATATATGTACTTATAATATTACATTACATTTGGGGATAGGAAATGAAATGCACCGTTCATGGAGACGGTAAGCCGTACGTACGCATTAACGCTACTTTCATTTCTATCTCCTACATTAATGGAAATAAATAATAATGATATAGAGGTATATTATAATTCCAATATAACATCATATATAATAACATTAAATCCATGCTTTATACGTCCCACATATGGCTTTAACGAATCACGTCACTTTGAGGGGGCGGTAGCCGCACTTCCTAAAATAAAGATATCGTGTATACCCATAATGGAATCCATAAAGGTATACCACATATGAAAAAATACAGAAGAATAAGGAAAAAATAAACATAATATATATCATATATAAAAATAATGACATCTTAATGGACACCATTAAAGGTGTTAAAAGAAGATTGAACTATCATCGTTTCGTGAGGCAGAAATTCACCAACCACAGAAATAGTATGTTCTTTAACCATTAGATGTAGGTTTGTGTAAGTGTAGCTCGAATTCATCTTATAACAAAATCCTAGTATATTGAAGATACTGGATTTGTTACAAAAGAAATGAATAAAAAGAGTTTAGGGGTTTGGAGAAGCAAAAAAAAACAAAAGAACACAAGAGAAAACACTACCTTTAAAATGGGTAACACTTTTTTATTTGAGCTCAAAGGATTCCTTGGGAAGCCTTATGCCCAAAGTGAGGCTTCTAGGAGTATGAGAGGGATGTGTAGAGGCAAAATGAGCAGATCTTGGCCGAACCAAAGGTTTGAGAGGTATGGGTAAGGTGATAGTGGTGGGGGCCTTTTATAAGAGGAGAGGAGGGGCACTCTTGGAATGTAAAGTAATGTTACATTATTTTAAAATGAGTTTCAGATTTAAAATTACCCACATTGATATAATTCGAAGATAAGGTGATATGTGTTCTAAATATACCCATCCTATAGGTTTTTGACATGTGTAGGTGTTAGATTTTACATTATCGTTTCATTTTATTTAAATCGTTAAATATTGAGGTAGTCACGGCATCATCATGATGTCATAAAGACTTTAATTTATTTAATGTCTAAAAATTATAAAAAAATACTATGATTTAGGAAATCTTCTTAGCTTTCCAATTACTTTTTATAGTCAACAATCTGACTTGTATAACACCATTTAATTTTATTTAGTAAAACAACTTATGTTTGTGTCATTTTTACTATTACATTATATAAAAAGATATTAATGTCATTTTCCTTCCAAAGTGGCTCCATTGGGTCCCCAAGTTGACCCATGGATTGTCTTGGTCGGAAATGACACATCCAATTAGGTTAGGACATGTGTCAAGTTCATTTCATATTATTACATCATTATTTTTACCTTAAATTACACTAATAACCTCTAATCGCGATAAAAAACTTAAAAAATTACTATTCACCAAAAAATTATTTTAATCCCATTGAACCACATTTTACTTCTTAATGACAAACATGTATGTCGGATTTTTGAAATTCGAAACACAGAGGTGGTAAAATTGCATTTAAACGAAAAATTAGTTTTTTAAGTACCACTTAGTGGTTTCACTATTCATCAAAAATTGAAGTTTTTCAGAAAAATACCAAAACATCACCCTAAGATATATTTGATATTCCAAATTAAAAAATGAAGTCCATTTTAAAAAATTCAAAACATATAAGTTGCATTAATTAATTTAATAATTAATTCTCGCTGTCAGAGAAAATAGCGTGTTTTTATGAAACAATAAGTATCAAAAGATTGACACCAGTTTAAGTCTGATTTCAAAGTGATATTAATTCCAATGACCACTATTGTATTTAATGGTAAAAATATATTCTAATTTCACTTTAAAACCAATTCAAATGATAATCTAATCATAAAAATAAATTAGATTAAAAATAGGTTTTGAATTAAAATACAACATTTTACACTATTTATTAAAAAATGAACTTTATCGGAAAAATACCAAAACTTTACACAAAGTAAATTTTTATGTCCCGATTTTAAAGAAGAGTTTTATTTAGTCCAATAGAATGTATAAGAGTGAACAAAACTATATTTAATGATGGTTCGCCATAAAATGGTGATAAGTGAACCTTTAGTTAAAACTAGGGAATATACGCCTAAAATTGAATTCTTTCCGTATTTTAAGCCCTTATCTTTTATTAGATAAAAGTAAAAACATATATAATCATATTTTAGTTATTTCTATCCATTCCAGCCAACACAACGGTTATATGTTAACTACCATTTAAAATAATATTATTTTATTACTAGTTTGCAACGTAAGATTTCAAAAAACTATTTGTTGCATATCGGGTACGCTATCGAACATAGAAACCCCTTTAAAGTAAAATTAATATTTAATTCGTAAATATTAGTAAATATGAAAATGTTTTATTCATTATTTAACTGGGTTGTTACACTTACCCACCTATAGACACCCCATCTACCACACCATTCCATAATATATTTGAGTCTTTGGGTATGTTTTTATCCATTACTTCATCATCATTTTAGTAGCCCTATTATTTAAATACCATGCCTACGTCACATATAGGGATGATCCCACTGATTCCTCAATTATATAATTTATGTTATTATATCCATACCACATCTACAATGCCGCCATAGATGTGTCCACCTTAACCATACCCATATCCAATTATGTATCTCCAAGAAAACATCCCAATTTTTTCATGTCTACACTACATCTAATTCCAACAATCCATCAAGAATCTAGTGGTTCTACTCCTTAACCTTATACTCTAGTGCATGAATAACACCCATTGCATGCATTGGAACATACACTTCGTTCAGAGGCAGATAATCCAAAACATCCGGAAGATCAATCACATTATATTGAGCAGCCTGTAGTATGTTCATTTTATTATATCTATGTCAAATTAGATCTCTTTTTTTGTCATACTATACAGTGAATTAATTATTTTTCTTTACCTTTCACTTTTATTATTCATTTTGATCTTATACTAGGTGATGTGGGTGCACTAGTATACGAAAAACCTAAAATTTATAGACACATGAAATAGCATACAACAATTGAGAAAATCATATGGAAGGTGAGAATAAAATGAAGTGTAGATGTTTTATGGACACTTTATCCAAGTAACATGGTCTCATTCTGGTGGAACCAGTATCACATAGATAACTCAATAAATACATCAAGGACAAAGAATGTGAGAAGATATTGGTATGAAAATTTAATAAAATTATATCTATATTATTGTTGTCTTAATATAAAACATCATATTCATTAGAGATTCAGTGTAAATTCTCCAATGGATAAGCTTTTATGAATGCAAGGTTGATGGATGTTGGAGAGTTAAAGTGATCAAGTAAGAATGAATTTGCAAGTTTGGTGGAAGAGAATAAGAGGTTTAGATATATAAGGTGTACCCACATTCCCCAATTGTCCAAAAAACTCCATATAAATAAATGATTTCACATTAGGAGAAAAATTAGTTTAAGGTATTTTCCAATATTTATTGGGTTACAAATAAAATATATTTATTAATACTTTTATTGGATTGTTTTAGGAACTGTCAAGGAATAAAAGAATAATGATTCAATGACACATGTACAAACATTGGGGGGTACTATAATGCTCGATCATGAGAATCGTAATGTACATTAATCTGAATAAAAATAATGTTCATATTAAAAAAAATTTCCAATTGGACATTATTCTGTTATGCCTAATTGATAATTGGCACAGAAAACTAATGGCCAATTTGACTATTATGCATATAGGTGAATTGGAAATTAGGCATAATGCAATAATTTCCAATCATCCTAATGGACAATTATCCATTATCCCTATAAAATAATTAGCCATTGGGCTAAATTATACAATTGGACATTATTCATATAGGCCAACTGAACATTATACCTTTAGAACTAACAGCCAATTTCCATAGAGTACTAATGGAAAATTATCCTATTAGGCCAGTAAGACAATTGATTATTAGGCATAATAAAATAATGTCCACTTAGCCTGTAGGCCCAATGTATAATTGGCATATAGTCCCAATGGCCAACTTTCTTATTAGGCATAACAGCCAATTTTCAATTAGACCAACGAACAATTGGCATATTAAGCCTAATATCCAATTGGCTAATTCAGCCTCAAGAATAATAATAAGTTAGGTCTAATAGGAGAATTTGATATGGGTCTCTATCAAAATTTCCATTTTGGCCTATAGGTGAATTGGACTCAACACCTATAGGCAAATTGCCCTTTAAGGCTAATATGTTAGTTGGTTTGTAAGCCTTATATGTGAATTGGCCATTCGTCCTATAGGACAATTTTAAATTATGCCATTATAACTAATGGACAATTTTCCTACATGAGTAATGGACATTTGTATTATTAGTACTAATTTCCAATTGTCCAATTGGCCTAATAGGCCTAGTGGCATATTTTCCTAATAGACAATTATCATAATAGGCTAGTGGAATACTGGCCAACCAGCCAAAGGTCTAATAGACCAATTGGACATTAGGCCTAATGGAATGACACCTAATTCATTATTATGACTATAGGATAATTGGAAATAATGGAATTTGGCCTATTGGACAATTCACATATAGGCATAACAACCAATTGACCTTTAGTCGTAATAGATTAATTGGTCATTAGGCCTAACATGCTAGTAGGACTTTAGGACTAATATGGGAATTGGCCATTAGAACTATATGCATATTGGACATTAGGACTATAAGAAAAATGGAAATTATGAAATTATTCCTAATGGATATTTGGACTATAGTCCAAATGGCCAATTGGCCTATTAGTTCTAACATCTAATTGGCATAATAGTCCAAATTTCCAATTGGCCTATAAGATAATGGCCCAATTGTCCATTTGGTCTAATGGAATAATTTCCCACCATCCTATAGATCAAACCGACAATTTTCCTATAGGAAAAGTGGAAATTATTCCATTACACCTATTGTCCGTTTGGAATATTAGGAATAAATAAAATGATCCTATAGGCACAATAGGCCAATTGGCCTCTTAGGAAAAATGTAATAATGGCAAATCAGACTATTATGCTAAATGGAATAATAGACAATTGTCATTTCAGGCTATTTTTTATAATGTCCAATTGATATCCATGCCTAATGGAATAATGTACAACTGTACTATCGTCCTAATGATCAATTAGGTTGTTAGGACTAATGGAATAATTTTCAACTGGCCTATATAACTAATGGACTGTTAGCCTATAGGCATAATGTTTAATTGGTCTATAGGATTACTGGTAAATTTTATTATTAGGCCCAATGTCCAATAGGCCTATAAGCCTAATGAACATTTTACCATTTTAGACGTAATTTCCAATTGGCCAATATCCCTAATAAAAAAATGACATATATTCCTAATGTAGAATTGGCTTATAAGACTAATGGCCAATTGGAATATTAGGCCTAATGACATAATGTCCAATTGTCCTATAGGACTAATGGATAGTTGTCTTATTGGTTTAATGGACAATTTCCCTAGAGTCACAATGAAAAATTTGGCTATAATACATTATTCATAATGGACAATTAGATTATATTCCTAATCCTCAATTGTCCTATAGCTGCTAATACAAATGATTCATGAATGTTTATCACATAATTTATGAATTTTTCAATTATTTATATGTTATTTTATTTTATTATTATTCAATATTATAAAAAATTTTACCTTATTAATATTTTTATAATAATAAATGTCATTATTAGAAATCTATATTAGGAATTGTAGGTCATTTACTTAGATCTATATAATTTGGACAAGTTGGAAGGAGGAGGATGGAAATTGGGTAAATGCACAAACAAAATAAATGATTTTATTGTTTTTTTAATTATTTATATGAAATTACAAGTTAAATATATTTATTGTTTTTTGAATAGGCTAACCTAGAGTCCCCTGATGATAATGATGATAGAACAATTAGGTTGAATGATCATATGAGTCGGGTATATGTGTTTGGAACCCTGGAAGAGTCTGATGTTAACACCTGAATAACACCATCCACTTAGGTTATTGTACCAAATTAGGCTCCTCTAAACGATCTCAAAACACTAAGATGTAATTAAATAATGAAGAAGAATCTAAATAAAAAAAATATTTCGAAGAAAAAAATAAAAGTAAACATAAGCATGAATGAAGTAATATAACCACTAAGTAATTGCAGAAATCTGTACCGTTTATCAGTAAATCACTTCCATCTGAGGCTTATACTAAAATTGATTTGTATACAGAAGAGATAAATTATTTAAGTGATTCACCTAGTGATTACATTGACCATATTAGTAAATATTGATCTGATAGTGGGGGAAATGATATTGATGATGATGTTGCTTTTCCATATGATGATGTTGGTAATGATGTTGTTTTTGTTGATGATGTTGACGATGTTGATGGTGATGATATGGATGATGGATTTGGGGAAGATATTTGTCCCCTTCCATTTTTGACATAGAATTAAGGATACATATTTATTTTTTTAATTACATAAATTTTTTTATGTATGAATATGTTTATTTAAGTATTTCTTATCATTTGAAAACTATTACAAATTGTTGGTTGGATGATTAATAAAAAAAATTAATTCATTGATTGAATATTATTTGTATTATTTGATTTACAAGTTTACATGTTTGGTGAGGAAGGTTGTTCGGAATCTTCAAGTTCATACAACAACCCATACCGATAGTTGTTAAATCATCAGTATAGGTTTTTTAATGGATGTTGTTTACCCACAGTTTTCAGACCATTGGTATAGGTTTATAACCATAGTTAATTGAAACAGTGGGTATAAGAAACTCCATGGAACATATATCAATTCCTTAACTGGACGTAGTTCTCAAAAACATCAAAATATTCTATTCCCATTGTTTTGGGGGCCATACCACTAGTTTAAAACTGTGCTTATTTTTGTCTCTTCTATTACTCGATTAAAGTAGAATCAATATTAACAGTGGAATAAAACATGGACATAAGTGTCCAAATGATCTTTAAACTTTCCTAAGAGAAATTGTATAGACATTTATTAACCCAAAAATATTCTAGATATAATTTCTAAATAATTTGATCCAATTGACATTGGAAAAAATGGGTTGAATTCCTTTTCAAAAAATTTACAAGAGTGCCACTCCTGCTCTACTATAATATGGCCTCCTCTATTCACTCTTCCAAACACCTCTAAAGACAAATTTGATTGACCATAATTTTCAAGAATATTCCGCCACACATCTCTCACTTCCTCCTTGATGACTCCCTTAGGAAACTATCCTTCCTTGGAATCCCTTTGGTTCAAACCAAAAAGAGATACCCGATTAAGAGGCAAAAAACTCCCTCAAACTCCTTCCTTTTATTTTTCTTTCACTACTACATCCACTATCTTAATTACATGATAGTATTAAAACACAAATATTTAAAATTATATGATTTATTTTAATGGTTTCATGGGCACTTACACAATCCTCAATCAAATGTGTAACAATCATACTATTTACGTGTACACGAATCTACCACCAAACTAAATGATGATTGTTCATTTTTCATTACCACATATCATGTTGCAAACTATGATGAATAAACAATTTGTATATGTCATATATTATATTTTTTTCTTATTTTTGATTCAGTAATTCTTTTCAATCATATATATTTATTCATTCTATTTGGTGTAAATATAATAATTTCGATTGAGAAAGTGTGGACTACCATCCCCTAAAAGAGATGTGATTCTTTCACACACTATGTGGAATGTATTCTGGATGTGATATATATCATATAAAAATTTTAAATGAATATTTATTTATATATATAAATATAAATAAACATATTTTAATCACCATGTTTCCATCAATATGAAAATAAAAATAGAAATATCCTATATGAGTACATACAACTTACTGTCCCCATGAATGTTGTATTTTAATTAATAATTCTATATTATATAGAGTATTAAAATATTAATATACTGAATAAAAATAATATTTATATAGTTATTTACTTTTTGATAATCATCATATATGTATAATGAAAAAATATATTACAAATCAAGACAAATGTGAAGAACAAAATGAATATTACACAAAATGAAACCCTAGGAACGTATTGTTAAAAACAGGTAATATAAGGTCATAATAAAACCATATATACTATTATATATAATAATATTTTTATTTAAAAGATTCATAATAGATTTATATGTATTATTACTATGTTTTGAAATAGTATAATTAGTGTCAAGAAATAATGTTATGGGATTTCATAAAATTTTTTTTATATGAGATAAATGATTTATTTACCACACATTCATTTTGTGTGGGGTTTATAATGAACCTGTATGTACTAAATTAATATTATAATTAAATTTATTGAAATTTAAAAATAAATTCCATGATATTTATTTAAGGGGTTTATTGTTTGAAAGTCTACCAAATCGTTATGGATTATGTTTCTCAATTTACCTTCTTTGAGACAGATGCTTTATTATGAACCTACATTATTTTTAGAGGTGTATATAATTAAATTTTATATGTTATATAATTAATATCCTTATTATAAGTGTATTTAACGATTCATTTGATTTAATTTCATATCATGAGGAGAATAGTTCAATGTTACCTTGTGGTAAGAGTTTATTGAAACAATCTCATCGCTTTTTGTGATTATTTATATTTATACTTACTTGGATGAAATATTATGATCTATATCATAAGAACCATCAATTATGCTCTTATACTCGATTTATTATATTTTTATTTATTGGTTCCATTTTTTCTACTCTTTTTTACATAGTATTTTTAATAATGTTTTTTATGAAGGCATGACATTACCATATATTCGGTTGTAAATTTTTGTTCCTTAAAAACAATGTTTTCTAAAAAGGGATTCCAATTATTTTATACTATTATAATTAAATATTTAAAATAAAATTTTACCCTATTTTTCTTTTACCAATTTCATCAATAAAATCTTCTACTCACTTTCTGAACATGGAATCTTATTTCATTCTTTTTATCGTGAAAAATGAATTTTCTTTTTACCTTGTACAACATGTTCAAGTTTATCTACCAATATTTATTTGTATCATTCATTTCATGTCTAAAAGGATAGTTTTAAAGAAAATGTTTATTTTAAAAAAAATCAATTAAATGATTTGAATTATTTTTCAATTTATCTTTTTAATTTTTATTTGTATATTCAATGAAATGGTTTTGAAAATGTGTTAATCATTTTTTAATAAGTTTTCAATCCATTTTCAAATAAATGGTTTTCAAAATGTTTTTATGATTTTATAATTATTTTTTAATATTAATTTATGGTTATTATTTTCGAAAAGTTTTCATGATTTATTTTTATGTTTTCCATGATTATTAAAATAAATGGTTTTCATAAAATTTTCAAGCTTTATCAATAGATTTTCAATATATTCTTTGATAAATGGTTTTAAATATGTTTTAAAGCATATTATATATATTTTTATGGAAAATTATTTTCAAAAATGTTTTAAATATTTCATTTTTTGTTTTCATGTTTATTTTCGTGAATATGGTTTTCAAAAATATTTATGTTTTAAAAATAATTTTCATAATATGAAAGGATATTTTTACCATGAAATGTTTTTGAAGATATTTCAAACTTATTCTCCTTCTAAGATACATCCATTGGTGTTACTAATGCTTTTTAGTGAAATTATTCTATGCTTAATATCATATTCCTTCTCACAATGGATTAAATTTTGATGTCATGATGTTTTTGAAACCAATTTCTCTTTTATAGGTAATATGATTATGAAACCTTCTTATTCTAACGAGTTATGTTTATGATGACCGAATTATAAATGCATCATTTTTTATATGTTATGATATTATTACATGTTTATAATATGTATTTCATTTCATATGTTATGAAATGATTTTTTATGATCGTGTGGTACATATATGTATGATGTCTATAATAACCCATACAATACATACATTGTTAATACATCAAAATTGAAGTACACTTATTACAACATATAACAAAACCATGAAATGACCATATAGGTATAGTGTCTTTAGAAACTGGGAAACATAAACCACTGGTTCATAAAGCATCTACACTGTCTTCCATTTCTTTCATCATATCTATAGTCCCTTTTGGAATATCCTACTTAATAACCTTCTTCCTGACCTGGGGAATGAAAACATAAAAAAGGGTGATCTCAAATACTCAGTATGTGTATACAAAAGAATTATCAATCACATCATATTCATAAGAACATACCATTTTGGAAATCTTACTCTGCAAAAGAGATCATAATTTCATAACATGGGATAAATCATGGTAGTGAAATGTAATCACAATAATCATAACTAAAAACATGAAGCATTTTGGCATGCACACATAATAAAATAGAATCATTTCTTATTAGTCAATACTCATTTCCAAGACTATCTTACTGGACAAAGTCCATTTCTGAACCGAGTTCATTCCTCATTTCAGTCCTGTTTCACTGAATTTGTCTAACCTGCCGTTCCAGACATGTCTATCTCATGAGATATAAAATCTTTACCCAATGCATTGGAGGGAGATATAGGTCCCACCCATATCATAATGATACCATTCTTATATGTGCCACAAAACCATAAATCATACATCATTGCATAACCCATGTAATAAGAATGGGATTCATAAACATCACGACATCATAAAACAATTCATATATGACAAAGGAATTCATAAAAATAATTCCATCACAACATAATCAAATCAATGTAATAATAGGGATAGAAACAGAACTCTATATTATCTTATATGGAAAATAATTTTGATAAAACACTTGAAGTCCATTCTTGAGGAAAATATCCTTTCTACTTCAAAAACATTTTCCTTTCATAAAACGTCATACAATTTTAAACTAAAGGAAGTTGATTAAAAAAAACATGAAAACTTGTAATGTAAGCTTCTTGGATATAATTTTTTAAAAATCCATTCATGCCGTATAAGTTAAAAAAACATTCTTCTCATACATTTGTCGGAAAAGTCAAAAAGTACCCCATACAAAAACGACAAAATATTCCTTTGATATGTTTTACTAAAATCTCACTGAAGGGTAAAATTGGATTTAAACAATTGTAGGTGGATGGAAACAAAATTACATATTGAGGGAACATGTATGTGGATGAAAAAATACACCCTACTAAATACCAAACTATAAACAATCTCGGATAAAATGAGATTGTGATATTTTCCCTTACCATAGGTCCGATTTGCTTCGTATGTGTCCGAAACTCCTGTATAATAATTTAAATAATGTTATTGACTTATTCCAGAATCATACTTATAGTTATGATATCATATATGGGAATATTCTTATCTTCTTATTAGTAATATTTCATTTCTACTTGTTATTCGAGTGTTTATTACTTTTTGGTCTTATGCGTGTTTTGTCGAATAAATTTATATTATTCTATTTAGGTTATAGATAACTCATTTCCAGAATGGTATAAGTGTATTATATATCATATTTATTCATTCAATTCATTTATATAATCATTATTCAATGAAGATCATGTAGAACGAGTCGCATCACATCGTGGAGACGGTATTCCGTACGTACGCACGAGCGATGATATCAATCCCATGATCGTGGAATTGTATTGGAGTGTATGTATACTATTTCAGAATCAATACCACTTTACAATAATCATATATAGTTATTTATTTTCATCATTATACCCATCCAAGTAAGGAGGTGGTGGAAAATAGATTACACCACGGCGTGGAGATGGTATTCCGTACGTATGCACGCGCGGTGATTTCATTTTCCATAGGATGGATAGATGGTGAAATAGGGTTGTTTCATACTTAAATTAACATATCAGTATATTAGTGATACTGATGTTATTACTTCATACTGAAACAACTAAAGAAGATGAAGTGGAAGAAGAAATAAAGTTGAAAGAATCTGTAACGGACATTAGCTCTTCTTTGAAGCGCCTCTTTGAGACCTCCTCTTGGGGAACTAAAATTGGTCTTTTAAGATAACCAGGACCACTAGGATGTTTCTAATCCAGTGGAGAAGAGAATTTATCAGGGTTTGGCCGATCTTGAATGCTCAAAGTGGTGTGAAGAAGAGAGGGAGTAGGTGCCCTTTTATAAGGGAGGAGAGGGGAACCTTTGGAAAAACTAAAAATATTATTTTATTATAAAGACATATTATGTTTTAAATAGCTCCAAATTTATTTATTTCTAAGATAAGGTGGGTATGGCTCGAAATCCTCTCATAAAATTGAATTTATACAAGTTTAGGTATCAATGTTAACCTTATAATTTTGATTTATCTTTAAGTTAGATAATTTAACTTTTACCGTGTCTTCTTGTTTTCTTACACTATAAGGTCAAAAAAACTACTATAACAAGACAAAAGAACCCCAAGTTGTTTATTATTAATATATATAACCTTATCTATGTCATGTGGTCGAACCATATATTTTTAAGAATAAAATAACAATTAATAATAAAATAGTTGTTTTGAAAACAATTTAATGTCAATTTTGACACTATTTGGTAATTGATTTTGTTGAAAATCATAACAGAATTATTTGTTCGAAAAAAATAAATTAAATCAATAATAACATATCATATTAACATATCAAATAATTTTAGTTAATTAAAATTCTCAAATTAAATTTATTTGGGTATTTATAACATCAATTATGTCAATATTTCATTCATAAGATAAATACTGCATCATCATTTTTTCATATATAAATTAAATTATTTAATGTCTAAAAATTATAAATAAAATACCATTATGTTGGAAATCTTTTTATCTTTATAATTAATATTTATAGTCGAATTTATCTTATGTATATCCCTATATTAAAAATGATTTATTTATTAAACATTGATTTTAACTATTTTAACCCTTCTTTAAATAAATTGATAATAAATGTCCTAATCTAATCCATGTGGGCCTAAATGGTCATATTGTTTTCCTAAATTTGTTTTTTGTTGAATTAAACTTATCTAATAAAATTAGGACATGTTTTAGGGTAATGATAATATCATTTTTACCCTTCATTGCCCTATTTAATTTTAACCGTGGTAAAAAGAAGTAAAAAGTTACTATTCACCAAAAATTATTTCCATCTCATTGAACCACATTTTAATCCTTCATATTAACCGTGTCTCTCGGATTTTCGAAATTCCACTCACATATGTGGTAAAATTAAATTTTATGAAAAATTCAGTTTTTTAACTACGACTTAGTGGTTTCAATATTCATCAAAAAATGAAAGTTTCCAGAAAAACACAAAAAATTAGGCCTAATCTATATTTGATATTATAAATTCAAAAATGATGTCTATTTTACCAAATTCATAACACATTAGTTGCATTAATTAATTTAAAAATTAATTCATATCGTCCAAACAAATAGCGTGTTTTTAAGAGACAGTAACTATCAAAAGATTGACACTAGTTTATGTTTGGTTTAAATGTGAAATTACATCCAATGAACAAAATTGTATTAAATGGTAAAAATATATTCTAGATATACTTTAAAACCACTCAAATTAATAATTTATCACTTTTAAGTATTTCGATTAAAAAAAGTTGTTTTTAATTAAAATTTAATAATTTTCATTATTCATCATAATATGAAAGTTATCCGAATAGTACCAAAATTTCACCCTAAGATAATTTTGATATTCCGAATCCAAAAATGAAGTCCATTTTGAAAAATAAAATTTAAAAATTTCAAAATGTGGTTATTACTATTCCTGACGACTAGTTTTAATAATATTTTAGTAGCATATCATTGTTTAGTGAAACTCGGTATCGCATACGACGCAAGCTATCAAGGAAGGGAGCGGTTTCATGTAAAGAGATCCAAGATATTGTTGTGTGTAGTGAAATATTCCTTTGATGATTTATATAAAAACAAAATATTTCTCATAAAAGTCTCAGGTGTTACATTCTACCCTCCTTAAAATGAATTTCGTCCTCGAAATTCATCACTTTGTAACGAAAAGATTAGGATACCTCTCCCTCATCATATCATCAAGCTCCCAAGTAGCTTCTTCTAATTAGTGGTTCCTCCATAAAACATGCACCAATCGAGTGGTCTTGTTTCATAGGAATTTTTCGCTACGATCTAGAATCTCCATCAGCTGTTCTTCATATGAAAGATCTTGCTCCAGCGGTACAACTTCTGAGTTGAGTACATGTGAAGGATCAGATATGTACTTTCTCAGGATAGATGCATGGAACACATCATGAACTTGAGAGAGATTCGGTGGATGCGCCAATCGGTAAGATACCTTTCCAACACGATCCAGTATTTTGAAAGGACCGATATATCTAGGGCTCAACTTCCCCTTCTTTCCAAATCTCATGACCCTCTTCCAAGGAGATATTCATAAGAACACTTTATCACCCACTTCAAACTATATGTATTTTCTTCGGTTGTCAGCATAACTTTTCTGTCAACTATTATATTCACTTATGTGTTGTTGAATAGATCAGACCTTTTCTGCCATCTCATCAACAAGATCAGGTACTAATATCTTTCTTTCCCCAACTTCATCCCAGCATGTTGGAGTCCTGCATTTGTTTCCATAGAAAGATTCATAAGGATCCATCTGAATAATGGAGTGAAAGCTATTATTATAAGAAAATTCTACCAATGGTAGGTGTTGATCCTAACCACCTTTTAAATCCATAGAGAAGCTCTCAAAATATCTTCTACAGTTTGAATTTTTCTCTCAGACTCACCGTCTGTCTGAGGATGATAAGTAGTGTTCAAACTCAACTCTGTATCCAGAGTATGCGGAAGACTTCACCATAACTTTGAGGTAAATCTCGGATACCGATCAGAAATAATATAATGTGGTACTCCATGCAATCTTACCACTTCCTTCACATATATCCTGGCAAGCTGATCCAGAGAGAAATCCTCTCTAATAGCAATGAAGTGTGCTGACTTTGTAAGATGATCAACCCTGACCCAGATAGCATTATTGCCTTAGGATGATTTAGGATATCCTGTGACAAAGTCCATAGTGATGTTTTCCCATTTCCATTCGGGTATGGGTAATGGTTGTAACATCCCCTTAGACTTCTGTCTCTCAGCTTTAACTTGCTGACAAACCAAGCATCGAGAGACATATTCAACAACATCTCTTTTCATTCCATCCCACCAGAAGTACTCTTTCAGGTCCCTATACATCTTCGTGCTTCCAGGATGAATAGAGAATGAAGAACTATGAGCCTCATCCAGCAGCTCCTTCTTTAATTCAGGGATGGAAGGAACAAAAACCTGATTCCGGATGTTTATTATCCCATCACAATCAAGGTTGAATTCAAGAACATTTCTCACCTTCTTTTGTAACTCTACATCTTCTTTCTGTGCCTCTTTAATCTTCACATGTATAGATGATTGAACATTCATTTGAGAAAGATACGATTTTCCCCTTCCATTATAATTCCAAGATACATCCTTTTTAAATCCATAAATATTGGATCTTTTTTGATCCTCTTCATGGATAAATTGGCATGGTCTTGTCGACATAATGCATCTGCCACCTTGTTTTCTTTCCCAAGGAGGTAATGAATTGAGCAGTCGTAATCCTTAATCAGCTCTAACCATCTTGTTTGGCACATATTCATCTCCCTTTGAGTGAAAATATACTTTAAACTTTTATGATTTGTATAAATGTCGCTCCTTTCACTATAAAGATAATGCCTCCAAATCTTTAATGCAAAGATTACTACAGCTAACTCCAAATCATTATTTGGGTAATTTTGCTCATTGATTTTCAACTATCGTGAGGCATAAGCTATCAACATATCATTTTGCATAAGAACACACCCCAATACTTTCTTGGATGCGTCACTGTAGATCACAAAACATTCTCTGCTACAAGGCAGTGTGAGCACAGGTGAACTGGATAACCTTCTTTTCAACTCCTTGAAATTCTCTTCACATTCCTCCGTCCAAGCAAACATAACTCCTTTCCAAGTCAACCTAGTGAGTGGATTAGATAATCATGAAAAATATTTCACGAAACGTCGATAATATCCAGCCAAACCATGAAATCTTTGGATCTCAGTTACTGTTGTTGGTCTCGACCATCTTTCGATAACCTCTGTTTTTGCTGGATCCACAGATTTCCCCTCTTTTGAGATTATGTGACCCAAAAATGAACCTTTTTTTAAGCCAAAATACACACTTGGTAAATTTGGAAAAAAGATTCTCCTTTATCAAGGTCTTCAATATAATTCTCAAGTGATATTCCTGTTCTTCCGAGAACTTTGAATATACAAGAATATCGTCTATAAAGACTACCACAAACTGATCAAGATAGTCTCTAAAGACTCTATTCATCAGATCCACGAAGATAGCAGGGGCATTAGAAAGACCAAATTGCATAACTATAAATTCATAGTGTCCATACCTTGTACGGAAAGCTGTCTTTGGTATATCCTCCCTTTTGACCATTAATTGATGATACCCTGAACGAAGATCAATCTTGGAAAAGTATTGAGCTCCGCGTAGTTGGTCAAATCAGACATCAATGCGTGGAAGAGGATATTTTGTTCTTGATAGTGATCTTGTTAAGTTCTCAGTAATCAATATAGAGTCTCATTGATCCATCTTTCTTCTAAACAAATAGAACATGTGCTCCCCAAGGTGACGCACTAGGGTGTATGAATCCTTTATCAGGATTCTCTTGGAGTTTCTTCTTCAATTCCTTCAACTCAATTGGGGCCATTCTATAAGGTTTCTTTGAAATAGGAAAAGCACCCGGTACGAGTTCTATTGAAAACTTATCTTCACGATTTGGTGGAAGACCCAGCAATTCCTCTGGAAAGACATCATCAAACTCTCGTACAATGGGAATATTCTAAATCGTGAGTTTCTCTCCAACCATTTGAGATAAATAACCCTCATTTAGTGGAATCAAGACCCATAATATGGATGAAATTTCCACTGGAAGGTTATGTTGATCCTTGCATCGATAGACGATCATAGATTGATCTGGAATATGAAATGTGACTTCCCTTCTTTGGAAATTGATATGAGATCCATCTAAAGAAATCCAATCCATGCCAAGAATCACATAAAATTCCACTATATGAAGGATCACAAGATTTGCTGGAAGCACTTCCCCACAAGCTTCAATCGGGGAAGAATTATAAACTTTTGATGTGACTGTTGTGCCATTAGGGGTTGTCACAGCTAACTCAACATCTAATTGTTGAGGTAATACGTTGTCCTCTTAGAAAATTCATCAGAAGTAAAAGAGTGGGTGGATCCAGAATCAAATAAAACATTTTCTTCTTTATAGTGGATGATAAGTGTACCTTTCACCATATCATTATCGTACTCCACATCGCTGATAGAAATTGCATGTGACTTTCCATTGTCTTTAGTCTTAAGAGTTTTTTGACGTCGACCATCATCATCATCCCTTGGATTTGGGAATTGATTGGCATAATGCCCCATCTCCTTGCACTTGAAACATTGAAGTGTAGTAGGTTCATTCTGTGTATCCCTTCCTTTGTTTGCATCATTAGACATCTTCTTGCCATCATTGCAGAATTCAAATGCCTGATGACCTTCCTTTCAACATTTGAAACATTTACTTGTCCCTTTAAGACAACTCCCTCCATGTTTCTTTCCACACTTTGAGCATAAGGGAAAACTCATCTTCTTTTCAGTGTGCTCTTTATATTTTCCTTTGAATTCCATTTTCCTATTCTTATCAAACCTATATGACAGATGGGTTACTCCAATCTCCATCTCAACTTTGAGAGCACATCAAATGATTTCCTCATAGCTATTGAAGTCCCATATGGCTAACACCCTTCGTAGACTTGGTTTTAAGCCACTAAAGAATCGATCGATCTTACTCTCAGGTTGGATAATAATACCAGCAGCGTACCTTGCAAGTCATCTAAATTTTTCTTCATAGGTACCAACAGATTCATCATCCTTTTGCTTTAGTTCAAGAAACTCATTCTCCATCATTGTTTGGAGAATACGAGGGAAGTACTCATTGAAAAATAAGTTATTGAACTCGTCCCATTCCATGGACTCAATTTCATCCCTTTGCCTCGTATTCTTAATAAGATTCCACCATTGATCAGCATCTCCTTCCAACCGATACACTGCTAGGATGACTTTATCATGTTCAGAACATTGAAGAACTAAAAATATATTTTCAGTAGTACTAATCCATTGCTCAGCAACTAATGGATCAGTAGACCCACTGAATGAAGGTGGATGCTGCCTCATGAAGGATTCAACAGAATGTTGCTCCATCATTTTCTCGTTTGGATGTCCTGCATGATTCATAGCTTGAGAATGTTGTGTGATAATGGTTACAAGATTTTTCATTCCAGCTGTAACACCCCAGGTAAATAAAGAATATGACATTTTCATATTTATCCATATTTGTGAATAAAGTATTAATATTACTTTAAAGGGTTGCTATGTTCGATAGCGTACCCGATACACAACAAAGAGTTTCATTGAAATCTTACGTTGCACTCTAATAATAAAATAATATTATTTTAAATGGTAGTTAACATATAGTCGTTTTATTGGCGGGAATGGATAGAAAGAACTGAAATATGATTATATTTTTTTTAAATGTTTTTAGATATATCCAATAAAAGATAAAGGCTTAAAATACAGAAAGAATTCAAATTTAGGCGTATATGCCCTAGTTTTCACTCAAGGTTCACTTATCGCCTTTTGATAGAAAACCGTCATTAAATATAGTTTTTTTCACTCTTATACATTCTATTGGACCATATAAAACTCTTATTTAGAATTGGGACATCAAACATTACTTTGTGTAAATTTTTGGTATCTTTATGATAAAGATCATTTTTTATGAATAGTGTAAAATGTTGTATTTTAATTCAAAACCTATTTTTAATCTAATATATTTATATGATTAGATTATCTTTTGAATTGGTTTTAAAGTGAAACCGTAAAATATTTTTACCATTTGATTCAATGGTGTACTTTGGAATTAATTTCACTTTGAAATTCGACATAATCAAATATCAATCTTTTGATATATATTGTTTCATAAAAACACGCTATTTGCTCTGACATCGGGAATTAATTATTAAATAAATTAATGTGACTTATATGATTTCAATTTTATAAAATAGACTTCATTTTTGAATTCATAATATCAAATATAGATTAGGGTGAATATTTGGGATTTTTCTGAAAAACTTAAATTTTTGATGAATAGTGAAAGCACTAAGTGGTACTTATAAAAAACTGATTTTTTTCCGTTTAAATGAAAGTTTACCACTAATTTGTATTTAATTATGAAAATCTGACATACATGGTTGTCATTAGTATGTAAAATTTGGTTCAATGGGATGAAAATGATTTTTTGGCGAATAGTAACTTTTTTTCATTAATCGCGATTAGAGGTAATTAGTGTAATTTAAGGTAAAAATGAAATTATAAAAATGTGAAAACACCATTACACTTGTCCTAAACCTATTGGATGATTAATGGCCGACCAAGACAACCCATGGGTCGATTTAGGGGACCCTATGGAGCCTCTTGGGTGAGATAATGACTTTAATGCATTTTTTTTAAAATAAAGGTGAAAATGACACTAACATAAATTGTTTTACAAAAACAATTTTTAGAAGGGGTTATACTAATCATAATTTTTTCTATAAATACTCTATGGAAAGATAAAAATATTTCCTACATCAGGATATTTTTTCTTTATAATTTTTAGATATTAAATAAATTAATTTAATTATGACATCGTGATGATGCAACGATGACCTCATTAATGAACAGTTTAAATAAAATGAAACGATAATATAAAATCTAAGACCTAAAATTGTCCAAAAACTATTGGATGGGAATATTTAGAGGACTTATCATCTTATCTTTGAAATATATCAATGTGGGACCTTAGAAATTCGAAACACTTTTGAAAATAAAATAATAGTTTCATGATTTCCAAAAGTGCCCCTCCTCTCCTCTTATAAAAGGCCCCCAACTCTACCTCATTTCACACACTCCTCAAGCCCTTGTCTCAGCCATCACATGCCCATTTACTCTCTCCACAACCCTCTCCTCATCCTAGATGATTTCCTTTGGGCAGAATCCTTTCAAAGGAAGCCTTTAGGCTCAAATCAAAAGGAGTTACACTTTTAAAGGTAATTCATTCTCTCATGTTCATTTGTATTATTTTGCTTCTCCAACCCCCTAAACTCTTTTTATTTAATTATTTTGTTACAACAGAAGTATCGTAAATATACTAGGATGTTGTTATAATATTTATTCGAGATACACTCTCACACAAATACATCAAATGGTAAAAGAACATACAGTTTCCGTGGATGGCAAAATTCTGCCTCCCGAAACGATGATTGTTTAATACTCATTTAACACCTTCAAAGGTGGCCATTATGATGTCACTATTTTTATATATGATATATAATATGTTTATTATTTCCTTAAGCTTCTGTATTATTCATTTATGGCATACCATTATTGTTTCTATTAAGGGTAAACATGATATCTTCATTTTAGGAAGTGCGGACTACCGCCCCCTGAAAGTGATTTGATTCATTAATATCATATGTGGGATGTGTAAAGGATAAAGTTAATGATATTATATATGTTTTTATACTTTAATTATAATATACTCTTATATCATTATTATTCCATTCCAGAAAATACGAAATAGAAATGGAAGTAGCGTTCATGCGTACGTACGGCTTACCGTCTCCATGAACGGTGCATTTCATTTCTTACCTCTAAATGTGATGTAATATTATAAATACATGTATATGATGAATATATATGATATATATGTTATCCAAATCATTAATATCATTCTGTATATAACGAACCTTTGACCAAATTAACAACATGTAAGTGTAAGAAGTCTATTTTTGACTTAAGAACCAAATACCGACAAAATGAACATTATTAACATAAATGATTTCATGATGTTTATAACAAGGTATAAAAGGAATAATTAACTATAAAAAAGGTTCTTAATAAAGTGGAAATTAACTCAAGTTTATTATTTAGGATGTTAAAGAATGATCGAGTCAATTTGGACTTGAGGTAAGGGATCTTACTCCTCTCTTTCTTTCTAAGTACACTCTTTTATGTCATTCCCTCTAAAGCTCATCTTTCTTGTTATTGGGAAGTTAATTTATATTAAACTTACTGTAATTTTTATGTTCATGTGATGATAGACCCTATTATCTCTCATCAAACCATTTTGGAAGTTTCGAGTGGCGCCGTTAGGCTGCCGAATTTTCGTAAGAGATCTAACCTCTCTCTTTCTTTTTAAGTACTCTCCTTTATCTCACTTCTTTTAAGCTCCTCTTTTTTATGTTTGGGGATGTTATTTTTTATTCCTATTTCTATAAACATTATTTTAATATGATGATATACCCTATTTTATCTCATCAATCCATTTTTCTAAGTATTATGTGGCGCCGTTAGCCTGCCGAGTTTTCGTAAGGGATTTATCATCTCACTTTTATTCCCTTGAGATTTATGCTAAAGTTGCCACAATTTCCTTTGAGTGGTGTATGTACTACCCAATATTTTACACATTGTGAAATATACTTTATTTTATGAGTATTTACATCAATGTTGTATTGTCCTTCTTTCACGAGGTATTTGTTTCAAAGGATACCCATGTCGGTAAAGGAACCTGTCACCCTCCTCTTTTTAAAAGACATCTTTTGTTGGGTCTTTTAATTTACATATTGTTATGTTGGGATATGTTCCCATATATCCTTATTGATGTAAATTTTATGTCCAAGTGATGAGATACCCTTTTTTTATCTCTCATCAACTCATTTTCTGAATTTTTGAAGTGACGCCGTTTAGGCTGTCGAATTTTACCAAGGTAACGTTTTAACCCAATTTCGATTTCTTTGGGTTCAACATGTAGTTATTGAATATGTAATCCTTTTAATATGTGTGAATGACCTTTTATTGTTTTAAACTTAATATACAATTATATTGGGTGTATTTATATTCGTCACACATAATTTTGAGATTGATTTATCCTTAATTTAAGGATACCTACTTTATAAGGGATTTCATCCCATTTTACATCCCATTTGAGACTACTTTATTGTTATGCACCAATTAACTCTAATATAGTGTATATACTGTCCTTTGGAATATTATATCATGAATCCAATTATTCTCATGACATTATAGAGTTCTGATTAAATGTTATTCCTCAATTATTGTATTCAAGTGTCTCTAATTTTGGTAAAAACCCTTTAACCAAAATATCGCTTTAAATGTTTTAATTATTTGTTCTTATTAATATCCATATTTTCAAAATGGTTTTAAGGATTTATTTATATGGATATTAATGGTTTAAAATGTTAAAAGCTTCAAGGTGGTATGGGACACTTTGATTCAAAAATCTCTTTATTAAATGTTTTAAATGGTTTTGAAAATGGTCTTTTAATGGATTCATTATTTCAATATCCTAAAATGTTATATTGTGATTAAAATGTGGAAATGTTATATTTCCTTTATGCATGTCTTAGGTGATACATTTATGTTACGATTCTTGGGCATTATTATGAAAATGGGTGGTTCCGTGATATACTAAGGGCGGGTGAGCCCGATATAGCTCTCCAATGCATTGGGTAACGCGCAGGAGTGAAACGTTAAGGTTTCTCCGAAGAGATTTAGGGAATGTACTATGATGGGTATTCCAAACGTAACCAAGAAGGTTAATCCCTAAGTAATAATGTTATGAATGCCTCAAGTTACCTTTATGTCTTATGATTTCTATGATTTGTTCATGATTTTATGAGGTATGTTAAAGTGCCTATGTTTTATGGGTAACGTATGATTTCATTCTTATGTATATATGAACTCATGTTTCATTTCCATATTTTTATAACCCTTACTGAGCTTTTTATGCCCATCCCTAGTTTTTGAAATGTTTTTCACAGGTCAAGGGAAAGGTATATGATGTGATGATAGTGTCAAGGAAGTGTCAAGAAAGAATCAAAGTTTTATTTTAAATATGTTTCTATTGATGGGAAGAATGAATCATGTCTTTTATGTAACCACTTTGTTTAAATGTGGAATGTAATGAAAGTTTTATGATCTAATTCTCTAAAACTCTAAACCTGAAAAGATCCTCAATGTTTAATCTTGTATTAACTCATGATTAAGTAATGTTTAAGGCTGGAGCCTTATAGTTGGTATCAGAGGTCGGTTTAGATAACTTTAGAGGTTAGGGTATTCTTTAAGCATAAGTGACACTACCAAAATGGTTAGGATTTCAGAAAGAGTCCTAGTTTTAAATAAATTGAATGAGTAAGTAAATCTTATTGTTTACCTTCCTCATTAGTACATGGTGGTTTTGTTGATATACTCACACTGACATTTCTGTTTTTAGTGAATGGATTGATCTAGCAGGCACCAAAGTGACAATGGGTTTGAAGGAAACTGTGGTGGTTCTCTGATTAAGAGACTAGATGAGATGGGGGATTCAATGAGGAATCTCATGGTTGTTCTAAACCAACTATCAAGGAGTCATGATCAACCACTTCAACCTTGGTGAATTCTCTAATACATCATGTAAGAGATGACCAATCCATGTGGAAGTTCAGGTAATAATTATAAAGGTAACCATTAGAGTTTATATGATCCTTACTTTTGAGGTAATTATGGGTTATTATATGATATGCTGGAAAATGAAAGGCATGAGATAAACATGAGGTCAAAATATGTTATGATCATTTTTGAAGATTTTATCTCATTTTGGGGGATGTTTTAAGAATTATATAGCTTTTGAAAAAGGACAACATGCAGACCGTGTGACAACCCGTCACATCGGACAAAGCTTTGGGAATCGAACCCACAACCAAAGTGCGACTGGTATTTATCACCTACCACTGGACTACGTGATTTCCCTGGTTAGTTTGACTGATTCTTTTTAGTTATATGATTTTATGAATTATGAGTAAGTTGATTTTGGGTTATTTATGAAAATGATTAACCTATCATGGAGGATATGTGATTAGGTTAAGTACTTTTCAATACGAGAATTTAGGAGCAACTGATGTTGTTTGGAGATAAATGTTATGATTTAACTTGGAAGACTATGTCAGTAAATCCCTCAAATATTTTGGTTTCAATCTTATTTTGGTTTACTTTGCAGAATTTTATGGACATATTGTTTATCGAATGGTCTTTGTTGAACTTTGGGTTTTGTTGGACAAATTTTGGAGATTAAGAATAGATTTTCTTTTTATAAAGGGTTATCCTTTTTTGGATTATCTGACCTTGTACTAACCTTTCTAGTTTTGGTTTTGGTTAAATCCTAAATACATGGGATGTATATAGTTCTCTATTGTGGATTAGGTGATTCTCTAGAAGTTGGTTATAGTACTCTTAATGTGAACAAGTCTTCCTAAATACTCATCTTTTGGAGAAAATATGAGTTTGTGTAAAAGTTGAAAGTCAACATGATAAGTGATTATGTTTCCATATGAATAAAATTACTCAATAAAAAGTAACTTAAAACAAAAATGTTGTCTATTAACTTTTACTACTGGAGAATCGAATACCGTTTAACCCATCACAAGTTTGTGATTTTCTTGTGGTTAACTTTCTCCTAAACATGTTTTCTATCACTCTTCATCAGAACATGACCCTATGTTTTCTCCTCCATTTCCATGTTTTCATACTTGGAATCCTAGTATGGGTTAACTCGGGTGACCTTTGTACTTATATTTCTTTATTTTAAAGTGATTGTTTTACCGACTCTTCTTCTGATGTGGGACTTTCAAGGATGTTTCTAAGCCCAATTTTAAAATTGCGAGGATGCAATTCTCAAAAGGGGGGAAGGATGTAACCCCCCAGGTAAATAAAGATTATGAAATTTTCATATTTATCCATATTTGTAAATAAAGTATTAAAATTACATTAAAGGGTTTCTATGATCGATAGCGTACCCGATACACAACAAAGAGTTTCATTGAAATCTTACGTTGCACTCTAATAATAAAACAACATTATTTTAAATGGTAGTTAACATATAGTCGTGGAATTGGCGGGAATGGATAGAAATAACTAAAATATGATTATATATGTTTTTAAATGTTTTTAGATATATCCAATAAAAGATAAAGGCTTAAAATATGGAAAGAATTCAAATTAAGGCGTATATGCCCTAGTTTTCACTAATGGTTCACTTATCGCCTTTTGATGGAAAACCGTCATTAAATATAGTTTTTTTCACTCTTATACATTCTATTGGACCAAATAAAACTCTTCTTTAGAATCGGGACATCAAACATTACTTTGTGTAATTTTTTTTATCTATACGATAAAGTTCATTTTTTTATGAATAGTGTAAAATGTTGTATTTTAATTCAAAACCACTTTTTAATCTAATTCATTTATATGATTAGATTATCTTTTTAATTTGTTTTAATATTAAACTATAAAATATTTTTACCATTTGATTTAATGGTGGACTTTGGAATTAATTTCACTTTGAAATTCGACATAAACAAATATCAATCTTTTGATATATATTGTTTCATAAAAACACGCTATTTGCTCTGACAACGGGAATTAATTATTAAATAAATTAATGTGACTTATATAATTTGAATTTTTTAAAATAGACTTCATTTTTGAATTCAGAATATCAAATATAGCTTAGGGTGAATTTTTGGGATTTTTCTAAAAAACATCAATTCTTGATGAATAGTGAAACCACTAAGTGGTACTTATAAAAAAATGATTTTTTCCGTTTAAATGAAAGTTTACCACTAATGTGTATTGAATTTTGAAAATCTGACATACATGGTTGTCATTAGTATGTAAAATCCGGTTCAATGGGATGAAAATAATTTTTTGGTGAATAGTAACTTTTTTTCATTAATCGCAATTAGTGGTAATTAGTGTAATTTAAGGTAAAATGATATTATAAAAATGTGAAAACACCATGACACTTTTCCTACACCTATTGGATGAGTCAGGTCCGACCAAGACAACCCAAGGGTCGATTTAGGGTACCCTATGGAGCCTCTTGAGTGAGATAATGACTTTAATGCTTTTTTTAAAATAAAGGTGAAAATGACACTAACATAAATTGTTTTACTAAACAAAAATTTATAAGGGGTTATACTAATCATAATTTTATCTATAAATACTCTTTGGAAAGATAAAAAGATTTCCTACATTAGGATATTTTTTTTATAATTTTTATACATTAAATAAATTAATTTAATTATGACATCGTGATGATGCAACGATGACCTCATTAATGAACAGTTTAAATAAAATGAAACGATAATATAAAATCTAAGACCTAAACTTGTCCAAAAACTATTGTATGTGAATATTTCGAAGCCTTATCATCTTATATTTGAAATATATCAATGTGGTACCTTAGAAATTCGAAACACTATTGAAAATAAAAAAATAGTTTCATGATTTCCAAAAGTGCCCCTCCTCTCCTCTTATAAAAGGCCCCCAACTCTACCTCATTTCACACAATCCTTAAGCCTTTGGCTCGGCCATCCCCTTCCCATTTACTCTCTCCACATCCCTCTCCTCATCCTAGAGGATTCCCTTTGGGAAGAATCCTTTCAAAGGAAGCCTTTAGGCTCAAATCAAAAGGAGTTACACTTTTAAAGGTAATTAATTCTCTCATGTTCATTTGTTTTATTTTGTTTCTCCAACCCCCTAAACTCATTTTATTTACTTCTTTTGTAACAACACCAGTATATTAAATATACTAGGTTGTTGTTATAAGATTTATTCAAGCTACACTTTCACACAACTACATCAAATGGTTAAAGAACATACGGTTTCTGTGGATGGCGAAATTCTACCTCCCGAAACGATGATTGTTCAATACTCATTTAACACCTTCAAAGGTGGCCATTATGATGTCACTATTTTTATATATGATATATAATATGTTTATTATTTCCTTATGCTTATGTATTTTTCATTTATGGCATACCATTCTTGTTTCCATTATGGGTAAACACGATATCTTCATTTTAGTAAGTGAGGACTACCGCCCCCTGAAAGTGATTTGATTCGTTAATACCATATGTGGGATGTGTAAAGTATAAATTTAATGATATTATATATTTTATTATACTGGAATTATAATATACTCTTATATCATTATGATTCCATTCCAGAAAATATGAAATAGAAATGGAAGTAGCGTTCATGCGTACGTACGGCTTACCATCTCCATGAACGGTGCATTTCATTTCTTATCTCTAAATGTGATTTAATATTATAAATACATGTATATGATGAATATATATGATATATATGTTATCCAAATCATTAATATCATTCTGAATATAATGAACCTTTGACCAAATTAACAACATGTAAGTGTAAGAAATCTATTTTTGACTTAAGAACCAAATACCGACAAAATGAACATTATTAACTTAAATGATTACATGATGTTTATAACATGGTATAAAAGGAATAATTAACTATAAAAATAGGTTCTTAATAAATTTGAAATTAACTCAAGTTTATTATTCAGGACGTTAAATAACGATCAAGTCAATTTGGACTTGAGGTAAGGGATCTTACTCCTCTCTTTCTTTCTAAGTACACTCTTTTATGTCATTCCCTCTAAACCTCATCTTTCTTGTTATTGGGATGTAATTTTATATTACAAATACTGTAATTTTTATGTTCATGTGATGAGATACCATATTATCTCCCATAAATCCATTTTTGATGTTTCGAGTGGCGCTGTTAGGCTGCCGAATTTTCGTAAGAGATCTAACCTCTCTCTTTCTTTTTAAGTACTCTCCTTTATGTCACTTATTTTAAGCTCCTCTTTGTTTTGTTGGGGGATGTGATTTTATATTCCTCTTTATATAAACATTAAGTTATTATGATGAGATACCCTACTTGATCTCATCAATCCATTTTTGTAAGTATTATGTGGCGCCGTTAGGCTGCCGAGTTTTTGTAAGGGATTTTTCATCTCACTTTTATTCCCGGGAGATTTATTCTACATTTGCCACAATTTCCTTTGAGTGGTGTATGTATTACCAATTATTTTACTCATTGTGTAATATAATTTCTTTTATGAGTATTTAAATCAATGTTGTATTGTCATTCTTTCACAAGGTATATGTTTCGAAAGATACCCATGTCGGTAAGGGAACCTTTAACCCTCCTCTTTTTAAAAGACTTCTTTTGTTGGGTCTTTAATTTACATATTGTTATGTTGGGATATGTTCTCATATATCCTTATTTATGTAAATTTTATGTCCAAGTGATTAGATACCCTTTTTTTATCTCTCATCAACTCATTTTCTGAATTTTTGAAGTGACGTCGTTTAGGCTGTCGAATTTTACCAAGGGAACGTTTTAACCCAATTTCGATTTCTTTGGGTTCAACATGTAGTTATTGAATATGTCATCCTTTTAATATGTGTTAATGACCTTTTATTGTTTTAAACTTAATATCCAATTATATTGGTTGTATTTATATTTGTCACACATAATTTTGAGATTGATTTATCCTTAAATTAAGGATACCTTCTTTATAAGGGATTTCATCACATTTTACACCCCATTTGAGACATCATTGTTGTTATGCACCAATTCACTCTTATATGGTGTATATACTGTCCTTTGGAATATTATATAATGAATCCAATTATTCACATGATATTATAAAGTTCCGATTAAATGTTATTACTCAATTATTGTATTCAAGTGTCTCTAATTTTGGTAAAAACCCTTTAACCAAAATATCGCTTAAAATGTTTTAATGATTTGTTATTATTAATATCTATATTTTCAAAATGGTTTTAAGGATTTATTTATATGGATATTAATGGTTTAAAATGTTAAAAGCTTCAAGGTGGTATGGGACACTTTGATTCAAAAATCTCTTTATTAAATGTTTTAAATGGTTTTGAAAATGGGTTTTTTAATGGATTTGTTATTTCAATATCCTAAAATGTAATATTGTGATTGAAATGTGGAAATGTTAAATTTCCTTTATGAATGTTTTATTTGATACATTTATGTTATGATTCTTGGGCATTATTATGAAAATGGGTGGTTCGGTGATATACTAAGGGCGGGTGAGCCCAATATAGCTCTCCAATGCATTGGGTAACGCGAAGGGGTGAAACGTTAAGGTTTCTCTGAAGAGATTTAGGGAATATACTGTGATGGGTATTCCAAACGTAACTAAGAAGGTTACTCCCTACGTAAGAATGTTATGAATGCCTCAAGTTACCTTTATGTCTTATGATTTCAATGATTTTTTCATGATTTTATGAGGTATGTTAAGTACCTATGTTTTATGGGTAAAGTATGATTTCATTCTTATGTATATATGAACTCATGTTTCCTTTACATATTTTTATAACCCTTATTGAGCTTTTTATGCTCATGCCAAGTTTTTGAAATGTTTTTCACAGGTCAAGGGGAAGGTACATGATGTGATGATAGTGTCAAGGAAGTGTCAAGAAAGAATCCAAGTTTTATTTTAAATATGTTTCTGTTGATGGGAAGAATGAATCCTGTCTTTTATGTAACCACTTTGTTTAAATGTGGAATGTAATGCAAGTTTTATGATCTAATTCTCTAAAACTCTAAACCTGAAAATATCCTCAATGTTTAATCTTGTAGTAACTCAAGATTAAGTAAGGTTTAATGCTGGGGCCTTATAGTTGGTATCAGAGGTCGGTTTAGATAACTTTAGAGGTTAGGGTATTTTTTAAGCACAAGTGACACTACCATAATTGTTAGGATTTCAGAAAGAGTCCTATTTTTAAATAAAGTGAATGAGTAAGTATATCTTATTGTTTACCTTCCTCATTAGTACATGATGGTTTTGTTGATATACTCACACTTACATTTCTGTTTTTAGTGAATGGATGGATCTAGCATGCACCAAAGTGACAATGGGTTTGAAGGAAACTGTGGTGGTTCTCTGATTAAGAGACTAGATGAGATGGGGGATTCAATGAGGAATCTCATGGTTGTTCTAAACCAACTATCAAGGAGTCGTGATCAACCACTTCAAAGTTGGTGAATTCTCTAATACATCATGTACGAGATGACCAATCCATGTGGAAGTCGAGGTAATAATTATAAAGGTAACCATTAGAGTTTATATGATCCTTACTTTTGAGGTAATTATGGGTTATTATATGATATGCTGGAAAATGAAAGGAATGAGATAAACTTGAGGTTAAAATATGTTATGATCATTTTTGAAGATTTTATATCGTTTTGGGGGATGTTTTAAGAATTATATAGTTTTGGAAAAAGGACAACACGCAGACCGTGTGACAACCCGTCGCGTCGGACAAAGCTTTGGGAATCGAACCCACAACCAAAGTGTGACTGGTATTTATCGCCTACCACTGGACTACGTGAAGTCCCTGGTTAGTTTGACTGATTCTTTTTAGTTATATGAATTTATGAATTAATAGTAAGTTGATTTTGGGTTATTTATGAAAATTATTAACCTATCATGGAGGATATTTGATTAGGTTAGTTACTTTTCAATACGAGACTTTACGAGAAACTGATGTTGTTTGGAGATAAATTTTACGATTTAACTTGGAAGACTATGTGACTAAATCCCTCAAATATTTGGGTTTCAATCTTAGTTTGGTTTACTTTGAAGAATTTTATGGACAAATTGTTTATCGAACAGTCTTCGTTGAACTTTGGGTTTTGTTGGAAAATTTTTTGAGATTAAGAATAGACTTTCTTTTTATAAAGGGTTATCCTTTTTTGGATTATCTGACCTTGTACTAACCTTTCTAGTTTTGGTTTTGGTTAAAGCCTAAAGACATGGGATGTATATAGTTCTCTATTGTGGATTAGGTGATTCTCTAGAAGTTGATTATAGTACTCTTAATGTGAACAAGTCTTCCTAAATACTCGTCTTTTGGAGAAAATATGAGTTTGTGTAAAAGTTGAAAGTCAAAATGATAAGTGATTATGTTTCCTTATGAATAAAATTACTCAATAAAAAGTAACTTAAAACAAAAATTCTGTCTATTAACTTTTCCTACTGGGGAATCGAATACCGTTTAACCCATCACAAGTTTGTGATTTTCTTGTGGTTAACTTTCTCATAAACATGTTTTCTATCACTCTTCATCAGAACATGACACTATGTTTTCTCCTCCTTGTCCATGTTTTCATACTTGGAATCCTAGTATGGGTTAACACGGGTGACCTTTGTACTTTTCTTTCTTTATTTTAAAGTGATTGTTTTACCGACTCTTCTTCCGATGTGGGACTTTCAAGGATGTTACCAAGCCCAATTTTAAAATTGCGAGGACGCAATTCCCAAAAGGGGGGAAGGATGTAACACCCCAGGCAAATAAAGAATATGACATTTTCATATTTATCAATATTTTTGAATAAAGTATTAATATTAATTTAAAGGGTTTCTATGTTCGATAGCGTACCCGATACACAACAAAGAGTTTCATTGAAATCTTACATTGCACTCTAATAATAAAATAATATTATTTTAAATGGTATTTAACATATAGTCGTTGTATTGTTGGGAATGGATATAAATAACTAAAATATGATTATATATGTTTTTAAATGTTTTTAGATATATCCAATAAAAGATAAAGGCTTAAAATACGGAAAGAATTCAAAATTAGGCGTATATGCCCTAGTTTTCACTAAAGGTTCACTTAACGACTTTTGATGGAAAACTGTCATTAAATATAGTTTTTTTCACTCTTATACATTCTATTGGACCAAATAAAACTCTTATTTATAATCGGGACATCAAACTTTACTTTGTGTAAATTTTTGGTATCTTTACGATAAAGTTCATTTTTTTAATGAATAGTGTAAAATGTTGGATTTTAATTCAAAACCTCTTTTTAATCTAATTTATTTATATGATTAGATTATCTTTTGAATTGGTTTGAAGTGAAACCATAAAATATTATTACCATTTGATTCAATGGTGGACTTTGGAATTAATTTCACTTTGAAATTCGACATAAACAAATATCAATCTTTTGATATATATTGTTTCATAAAAACATGCTATTTGCTCTGACATTGGGAATTAATTATTAAATAAATTAATGTGACTTATATGATTTGAATTTCGTAAAATAGACTTCATTTTTGAATACAGAATATCAAATATAGCTTAGGGTGAATTTTTGGGATTTTTCTGAAAATCTTCAATTTTTGATGAATAGTGAAACCACTAAGTGGTACTTATAAAAAACTGATTTTTTCCGTTTAAATGAAATTTTACAACTAATGTGTATTGAATTTTGAAAATCCGACATAAATGGTTGTCATTAGTATGTAAAATGTGGTTCAATGGGATGAAAATAATTTTTTTGGTTAATAGTAACATTTTTTCATTAATCACGATTAGAGGTAATTAGTGTAATTTAAGGTAAAAATGATATTATAAAAATGTGAAAATACCATGAAACTTGTCCTAACCCTATTGGATGAGTCATGGCCGACCCCGAAAACCCATGGGTCGATTTAGGGGACCCTATGGAGCCTCATGGGTGAGATAATGACTTTAATGCCTTTTTTTAAAAATAATGGTGAAAATGACACTAACATAAATTTTTTTACTAAAAAAATTTTAGAAGGGGTTATTATAATAATAATTTTGTCTATAAATAATATTTGGAAAGATAAAAAGATTTTCTACATCACGATATTTTTTTTATAATTTTTAGACATTAAATAATTTAATTTAATTATGACATCGTGATGATGCAACGATGACCTCATTAATGAACAGTTTAAATAAAATGAAATGATAATATAAAATCTAAGACCTAAACTTGTCCAAAAACTATTGTATGGGAATATTTCGAAGCCTTATCATCTTATATTCGAAATATATCAATGTGGGTCCTTATAAATTCGAAACACTTTTGAAAATAAAATAATAGTTTCATGATTTCCAAAAGTGCCCCTCCTCTCCTCTTATAAAAGCCCCCACCTCTACCTCATTTCACACACTCCTAAAGACTTTTGCTCGACCATCCCCTGCCCATTTACTCTCTCCACATCCCTCTCCTCATCCTATAGGATTCCCTTTGGGAAGAATCCTTTCAATGGAAGCCGTTAGGTTCAAATCAAAAGGAGTTACACTTTTAAAGGTAATTCATTCTCTCATGTTCATTTGTTTTATTTTGATTCTTCAACACCTTAAACTCTTTTTATTTATTTCTTTTGTAACAACACCAGTATCTTTAATATACTAGGATGTTGTTATAAGATTTATTCGAGCTAAACTCTCACACAACTACATCAAATGGTTAAATAACATACGGTTTCCGTGGATGGCGAAATTCTGCATCCCGAAACGATGATTGTTCAATACTCATTTAACACCTAAAAAGGTGGCCATTATGATGTCACTATTTTTAAATATGATATATAATATGTTTATGCTTTCCTTAAGCTTATGTATTTTTCATTTATGGAATACCATTATTATTTCCATTATGGGTAAACACGATATCTTCATTTTAGGAAGTGCGGACTACCGCCCCCTAAAAGTGATTTGATTCGTTAATACCATATGTGGGATGTGTAAAGGATAAAATTAATGATATTATATATGTTATTATACTAGAATTATAATATACTCTTATATCATTATGATTCCATTCCAGAAAATATGAAATAGTAATGGAAGTAGCGTTCATGTGTACACACGGCTTACCGTCTCCATGAACGGTGCATTTCATTTATTACCTCTAAATGTGATGTAATATTATAAATACATGTATATGATGAATATATATGATATATATGTTATCCAAATAATTAATATCATTCTGGATATAACGAACCTTTGACCAAATTAACAATATGTAAGTGTAAGAAGTCTATTTTTGACTTAAGAACCAAATACCGAAAAAATGAACATTATTAACTTAAATGATTACATGATGTTTATAACATGGTATAAAAGGAATAATGAACTATAAAAAATGGTTCTTAATAAAGTGGAAATTAACTCAAGTTTATTATTCAGGACTTTAAAGAACGATCGAGTCAATTTGGACTTGAGGTAAGGGATCTTACTCTTCTCTTTCTTTCTAAGTACACTCTTTTATGTCATTCCCTCTAAAGATCATCTTTCTTGTTATTGGGATGTTATTTTATATTAAACTTACTGTAATTTTTATGTTCATGTTATGAGAGACCCTATTATCTCTCATCAATCCATTTTGGAAGTTTCGAGTGGCGCTATTAGGCTGCCGAATTTTCGTAAGAGATCTAACCCCTCATTCTTTTTAAGTACTCTCCATTATGTCACTTCTTTTAAGCTCCTCTTTGTTATGTTGGGGGATGTTCTTTTATATTCCTCTTTCTATAAACTTTAAGTTAATATGATGAGATACCCTATTTGATCTGATCAATCCATTTTTGTATGTTCTATGTGGCGCCGTTAGGCTGCCGAGTTTTCGTAAGGGATTTTTCATCTCACTTTTATTCCCGTGAGATTTATGCTACATTTTCCACAATTTCCTTTGAGTGGTGTATGTACTACCCATTATTTTACTCATTGTGTAATATACTTTCTTTTATGAGTATTTACATCAATGTTGTATTGTCCTTCTTTCACAAGGTAAATGTTTTGAAAGATACCTATGTCTGTAAGGGAACATTTCACCCTCCTCTTTTTAAAAGACTTCTTTTGTTGGGTCTTTTAATTTACATATTGTTATGTTGGGATATGTTCTCATATGTCCTTATTGATGTAAATTTTATCTCCAAGTGATGTGATACCATTTTTTTATCTCTCATCAACTCATTTTCTGAATTTTTTAAGTGACGTCGTTTAGGCTGTCGAATTTTACCAAGGGAACCTTTTAACCCAATTTCGATTTCTTTGGGTTCAACATGGAGTTATTGAATATGTCATCCTTTTAATATGTGTGAATGAACTTTTATTGTTTTAAACTTTATATCCAACTATATTTGGTGTATTTATATTTGTCACACATAATTTTGAGATTTATTTATCCTTAATTTAAGGATACCTTCTTTTTATGGGATTTCATCACATTTTACATCCCATTTGAGACTTCATTGTTGTTATGCACCCATTCACTCTTATATAGTGTATATACTGTCCTTTGGAATATTATATCATGAATCCAATTATTCTCATGATATTATAAAGTTCTGATTAAATGTTATTCCTTAATTATTGTATTCAAGTGTCTCTGATTTTGGTAAAAACCCTTTAACCAAAATATCGCTTTAAATGTTTTAATGATTTGTTCTTATTAATATCCATATTTTCAAAATGGTTTTAAGGATTTATTTATATGGATATTAATGGTTTAAAATGTTAAAAGATTCAAGGTGGTATGAGACACTTTGATTCAAAAATATCTTTATTAAATGTTTTAAATGGTTTTGAAAATGGTTTTTTTAATGGATTCATTATTTCAATATCCTAAAATGTTATATTGTGATTGAAATGTGGAAATGTTATATTTCCTTTATGCATGTTTTATGTGATACATTTATGTTATGATTCTTGTGCATTATTATGAAAATGGGTGTTTCTATGATATACTAAGGGCGGGTGAGCCCGATATAGCTCTCCAATGCATTGGGTAACGCGAAGGAGTGAAACGTTAAGGTTTTTCCGAAGAGATTTAGGGAATATACTATGATGGGTATTCCAAACGTAACCAAGAAGGTTACTCCCTATGTAAGAATGTTATGAATGCCTCAAGTTACCTTTATGTATTATTATTTCTATGATTTGTTCATGATTTTATGAGGTATGTTAAGGTGCCTATGTTTTATGGGTAAAGTATGATTTAATTCTTATGTATATATGAACTCATGTTTCCTTTCCATATTTTTATAACCCTTACTGAGCTTTTTATGCTCATCCCAAGTTTTTGAAATGTTTTTCACAGGTCCAGGGAAAGGTACATGATGTGATGATAGTGTCAAGGAAGTGTCAAGAAAGAATCCATGTTTTATTTAAAATATGTTTTTGTTGATGGGAAGAATTAATCCTGTCTTTTATGTAACCACTTTGTTTAAATGTGGAATGTAATGCAAGTTTTATGATCTAATTCTTTAAAACTCTAAACCTGAAAAAATCCTCAATGTGTAATCTTGTATTAACTCAAGATTATGTAAGGTTTAATGTTGGGGCCTTATAGTTGGTATCAGAGGTCAATTTAGATAACTTTAGAGGTTAGGGTATTCTTTAAGCATAAGTGACACTACCATAATGGTTAAGATTTCAGAAAGTGTCCTAGTTTTAAATAAAGTGAATGAGTAAGTATATCTTATTGTTTACCTTCCTCATTAGTACATGATGGTTTGGTTGATATACTCACACTGACATTTATGTTTTTAGTGAATGGATGGATCTAGCAGGCACCAAAGTGACAATGGGTTTGAAGGAAACTGTGGTGGTTCTCGGATTAAGAGACTAGATGAGATGGAGGATTCAATAAGGAATCTCATGGTTGTTCTAAACCAACTATCAAGGAGTCATGATCAACCACTTCAACGTCGGTGAATTCTCTAATAAATTATGTACGAGATGACCAATCCATGTGGAAGTTCAGGTAATAATTATAAAGGTATCCATTAGAGTATATATGATCCTTACTTTTGAGGTAATTATGGGTTATTATATGATATGCTGGAAAATGAAAGGCATGAGATAAACATGAGGTTAAAATATGTTATGATCATTTTTGAAGATTTTATCTAGTTTTCGGGGATGTTTTAAGAATTATATATTTTTGGAAAAAGGACAACACGCAGACCGTGTGACAACCCGTCACGTCGGACAAAGCTTTGGGAATCGAACCCACAACCAAAGTGCGACTAGTATTTATCGCCTACCATTGGACTACGTGAAGTCCCCGGTTAGTTTGACTGATTCATTTTAGTTATATGATTTTATGAATTAAGAGTAAGTTTATTTTGGGTTATTTATGAAAATTATTAACCTATCATGGAGGATATGTGATTAGGTTAATTACTTTTCAATACGAGACTTTAGGAGCAACTGATGTTGTTTAGAGATAAATTTTACGATTTAACTTGGAAGACTATGTGACTAAATCCCTCAAATATTTGGGTTTCAATCTTAGTTTGGTTTACTTTGAAAATTTTATGGACAAATTGTTTATCGAACGGTCTTCGTTGAACTTTGGGTTTTGTTGGACAAATTTTGGAGATTAAGAATAGATTTTCTTTTTATAAAGGGTTATCCTTTTTTGGATTATCTGACCTTGTACTAACCTTTCTAGTTTTGGTTTTGGTTAAATCCTAAAGAAATGGTATGTATATAGTTCTCTATTGTGGATTAGGTGATTCTCTAGAAGTTGATTATAGTACTCTTAATGTGAACAAGTCTTCCTAAATACTCGTCTTTTGGAGAAAATATGAGTTTGTGTAAAAGTTTAAAGTCAACATGATAAGTGATTATGTTTCCTTATGAATAAAATTACTCAATAAAAAGTAACTTAAAACAAAAATGTTGTCTATTAACTTTTCCTTCTGGGGAATCGAATACCGTTTAACCCATCACAAGTTTGTGATTTTCTTGTGGTTAACTTTCTCTTAAACATGTTTTCTATCACTCTTCATTAGAACATGACCCTATGTTTTCTCCTCCATTCCCATGTTTTCATACTTGGAATCCTAGTATGGGTTAACTCGGGTGACCTTTGTACTTATCTTTATTTATTTTAAAGTGATTGTTTTACCGAATCTTCTTCCGATGTGGGACTTTCAAAGATGTTACCAAGCCCAATTTTAAAATTGCGAGGACGCAATTCCCAAAAGGGCGGAAGGATGTAACACCCCAGGTAAATAAAGAATATGACATTTTCATATTTATCCATATTTGTGAATAAAGTATTAATATTACTTTAAAGGGTTTCTATGTTCGATAGCGTACCCGATACACAACAAAGAGTTTCATTGAAATCTTACGTTGCACTCTAATAATAAAATAATATTATTTAAAATGGTAGTTAACATATAGTCATTTTATTGGAGGGAATGGATAGAAATAACTAAAATATGATTATATATGTTTTTAAATGTTTTTAGATATATCCAATAAAAGATAAAGGCTTAAAATACGGAAAGAATTCAAATTTAGGCGTATATGCCCTAGTTTTCACTAAAAGTTCACTTATCGCCTTTTGATGGCAAACAGTCATTAAATATAGTTTTTTTCACTCTTATAAATTCTATTGGACCAAATAAAACTCTTCTTTAGAATCGGGACATCAAACTTTTCTTTGTGTAAATTTTTGGTATCTTTACGATAAAGTTCATTTTTTAATGAATAGTGTAAAATGTTGTATTTTAATTCAAAACCCCTTTTTAATGTAATTTATTTATATGATTAGATTACCTTTTTAATTGGTTTTAAATTGAAACCATAAAATATTTTTACCATTTGATTCAATGGTGGACTTTGGAATTAATTTCACTTTGAAATTCGACATAAAGAAATATCAATCTTTTGATATATATTGTTTCATAAAAACACCCTATTTGCTCTGACAGCGGGAATTAATTATTAAATAAATTAATGTGACTTATATGATTTGAATTTTGTAAAATATACATCATTTTTGAATTCAAAATATCAAATATAGATTAGGGTGAATTTTTGGGATTTTTCTGAAAAACTTCAATTTTTGATGAATAGTGAAACCACTAAGTGGTACTTATAAAAAACTGATTTTTTCTGTTTAAATGAAAGTTTACCACTAATGTGTATTGAATTTTGAAAATACGACATAAATGGTTGTCATTAGTATGTAAAATGTGGTTCAATGGGATGAAAATAATTTTCTTGGTGAATAGTAACTTTTTTTCATGAATCGCGATTATAGGTAATTAGTGTAATTTAAGGTAAAAATGATATTATAAAAATTTGAAAACACCATGACACTTGTCCTACCCCTATTGGATGATTCATGGCCGACCAAGACAACCCATGGGTCGATTTAGGGGACCCTATGGAGCCTCTTGGGTGAGATAATGACTTTAATGCCTTTTTTTAAAAGAAAGGTGAAAATGACACTGACATAAATTGTTTTACTAAAAAAAATTTAGAAGGGGTTATACTAATCATAATTTTGTCTATAAATACTCTTTCGAAAGATAAAAGATTTCCTACATCAGGATATTTGTTTTTATAATTTTTAGACATTAAATAATTTAATTTAATTATGACATCGTGATGATGCAACGATGACCTCATTAATGAATAGTTTAAATAAAATGAAACGATAATATAAAATCAAATACCTACACTGGTCCAAAAACTATTGTATGGGAATATTTAGAAGCCTTATCATCTTATATTCGAAATATATCAATGTGGGACCCTAGAATTTTGAAACACTATTGAAAATAAAATAATAGTTTCATGATTTCCAAAAGTGCCCCTCCTCTCCTCTTATAAAAGGCCCCCACATCTACCTCATTTCACACACTCCTCAAGCCTTTGGCTCGGCCATCCCCTACCCATTTACTCTCTCCAAATCCCTCTCCTCATCCTAGAGGATTCCCTTTGGGCAGAATCCTTTCAAAGAAGCCTTTAGGCTCAAATCAAAAGGAGTTACACTTTTAAAGGTAATTCATTCTCTCATGTTCATTTGTTTTATTTTGCTTCTCCAACCCCCTAAACTCTTTTTATTTAATTGTAACAAAAAACGTATATTCAATATAATAGGATTTTGTTATAATATTTATTCGAGCTACACTCTCACACAACTACATCAAATTGTTAAAGAACATACGGTTTCCGTGGATGGCGAAATTCTGCCTCCTGAAACGATGATTGTTCAATACTCATTTAACACCTTCACATGTGGCCATTATGATGTCACTATTTTTATATATGATATATAATATGTTTATTAATTCCTTAAGCTTCTGTATTTTTCATTTATGGCATTCCATTATTGTTTCCATTATGGGTAAACACGATATCATCATTTTAGGAAGTGCGGACTACCGCCCCCTTAAAGTGATTTGATTCGTTAATACCATACGTGGGATGTGTAAAGGATAAAGTTAATGATATTATATATGTTAGTATACTGTAATTATAATATACTCTTATATCATTATGATTTCATTCCAGAAAATACGAAATAGAAATGGAAGTAGCGTTCATGCGTACATACGGCATACTGTCTCCATGAACGGTGCATTTCATTTCTTACCTCTAAATGTGATGTAATATTATAAATACATGTATATGATAAATATATATGATATATATGTTATCAAAATCATTAATATTATTCTGGATATAACGAACCTTTGACCAAATTAACAACATGTAAGTGTAAGAAGTCTATTTCTGACTTAAGAACCAAATACCGACAAAATGAACGTTATTAACTTAAATGATTACATGAAGTTTATAACATGTTATAAAAGGAATAATGAACTATCAAAAACGTTTCATAATAATGTGTAAATTTACTCAAGTTTATTATTCAGGACGTTAAAGAACGATCGAGTCAATTTGGACTTGAGGTAAGGGATCTTACTCCTCTCTTTCTTTCTAAGTACACTCTTTTATGTCATTCCCTCTAAAGCTCATCTTTCTTGTTATTGGGATGCTATTTTATATTACACTTACTGTAATTTTTATGTTCATGTGATGAGAGACCCTATTATCTCTCATCAATCCATTTTGGATGTTTCGAGTGGCGCTGTTAGGCTGCCGAATTTTCGTAAGAGATCTAACCTCTCTCTTTCTTTTTAAGTACTCTTCTTTATGTCACTTCTTTTAAGCTCCTCTTTGTTATTTTGGGGGATGTTATTTTATATTCCACTTTTTTATAAACACTACGTTAATATGATGAGATACCCTATTTGATCTCATCATTCCATTTTTGTATGTTTTATGTGGCGCCGTTAGGCTGGCGAGTTTTCGTAAGGGATTTTTCATCTCACTTTTATTCCCGTGAGATTTATGCTACATTTTCCACAATTTCCTTTGAGTGGTGTATGTACTACCCATTATTTTACTCATTGTGTAATATAATTTCTTGTATGAGTATTTACATCAATTTTGTATTGTCCTTCTTTCATGAGGTATATGTTTCGAAAGATACCCATGTCGGTAAGGGAACTGTTCACCCTCCTCTTTTTAAAAGACTTCTTTTGTTGGGTCTTTTAATTTACATATTTTTATGTTGGGATATGTTCTCATATATCCTTATTGATGTAAATTTTATGTCCAAGTGATGAGATACCCTTTTTTTATCTCTCATCAACTTATTTTCTGAATTTTTGAAGTGACGCCGTTTAGGCTGTCGAATTTTACCAAGGGAACGTTTTAACCCAATTTCGATTTCTTTGGGTTCAACATGTAGTTAATGAATATGTCATCCTTTGAATATTTGTGAATGACCTTTTATTGTTTTACACTTAATATCCAATTATATTGTCTGTATTTATATTTTTCACACATAATTTTGAGATTGATTTATCCTTAATTTAAGGATACCTTCTTTATAGGGGATTTCATCACATTTTACATCCCATTTGAGACTTCATTGTTGTTATGCACCAATTCACTCTTATATGGTGTATATAATGTCCTTTGGAATATAATATCATGAATCCAATTATTCTCATGATATTATAAAGTTCTGATTAAATGTTATTCCGCAATTATTGTATTCAAGTGTATCTAATTTTGGTAAAAACCCTTTAACCAAAATATCGCTTTAAATGTTTTAATGATTTGTTCTTATTAATATCCATATTTTCAAAATGGTTTTAAGGATTTATTTATATGGATATTAATGGTTTAAAATTTTAAAAGCTTCAAGGTGGTATGGGACACTTTGATTCAAAAATCTCTTTATTAAATGTTTTAAATGGTTTTGAAAATGGTTTTTTTAATGGATTCGTTATTTCAATATCCTGAAATGTTATATTGTGATTGAAATGTGGAAATGTTATATTTCATTTATGCATGTTTTATGTGATATATTTGTGTTATGATTCTTGGTCATTATTATGAAAATGGGAGGTTCTGTGATATACTAATGGAGGGTGAGCATGATATAGCTCTCCAATGCATTGGGTAACGTGAAGGAGTGAAACGTTAAGGTTTCTCCGAAGAGATTTAGGGAATATACTGTGATGGGTATTCCAAACGTAACCAAGAAGGTTACTCCCTACGTAAGAATGTTATGAATGCCTCAAGTTACCTTTATGTCTTATGATTTCTATGTTTTGTTCATGATTTTATGAGGTATGTTAAAGTGCCTATGTTTTATGGGTAAAGAATGATTTCATTCTTATGTATATATGAAATCATGTTTCCTTTACATATTTTTATAACCCTTACTAAGCTTTTTATGCTCATCACAAGTTTTTGAAGTGTTTTTCACAGGTCAAGGGAAAGGTACACGATGTGATGATAGTGTAAAGGATGTGTCAAGAAAGAATCCAAGTTTTATATTAAATATGTTTCTGTTGATGGGAAGAATGAATCCTGTCTTTTATGTAACCACTTTGTTTAAATGTGGAATGTAATGCAAGTTCTATGATCTAATTCTCTAAAACTCTAAACCTGAAAAGATCCTCAATGTGTAATCTTGTATTAACTCAAGATTAGGTATGGTTTAATGTTGGGGCCTTATAGTTGGTATCAGAGGTCGGTATATATAACTTTAGATGTTAGGGTATTCTTTAAGCATAAGTGACACTACCATAATGGATAGGATTTCAGAAAGATTCCTAGTTTTAAATAAAGTGAATGAGTAAGTATATCTTATTGTTTACCATCCTCATTAGTACATGATGGTTTTGTTGATATACTCACACTCACATTTCTATTTTTAGTGAATGGATGGATCTAGCAGGCACCAAAGTGACAATGGGTTTGAAGGAAACTATGGTGGTTCTCTGATTAAGAGACTAGATGAGATGGGGGATTCAATGAGGAATCTCATGGTTGATCTAATCCAACTATCAAGGAGTCATGATCAACCACTTCAACGTCGGTGAATTCTCTAATACATCATGTACGAGATGACCAATCCATGTAGAAGTTCAGGTAATAATTATAAAGGTAACCATTAGAGTTTATATGATCCTTACATTTGAGGTAATTATGGGTTATTATATGATATGATGGAAAATGAAAGGCATGAGATAAACTTGAGGTTAAAATATGTTATGATCATTTTTGAAGATTTTATATCGTTTTGGGGGATGTTTTTAGAATTATATAGTTTTGGAAAAAGGACAACACGCAGACCGTGTGACAACCCATCGCGTCGGACAAAGCTTTGGGAATCGAACCCACAACCAAAGTGCGACTGGTATTTATCGCCTACCACTGGACTATGTGAATTCCCTGGTTAGTTTGACTGATTCTTTTTAGTTATATGATTTTATGAATTAAGAGTAAGTTGATTTTGGGTTATTTATGAAAATTATTAACCTATCTTGGAGGATATGTGATTAGGTTAATTACTTTTCAATACAAGACTTTAGGAGGAACTGATGTTGTTTGGAGATAAATGTTACGATTTAACTTGGAAGACTATGTGACTAAATCCCTCAAATATTTGGGTTTCAATCTTAGTTTGGTTTACTTTGAAGAGTTTTATGGACAAATTGTTTATCAAACGGTCTTCGTTGAACTTTGGGTTTTGTTGGACAAATTTTGGAGATTAAGAATAGATTTTCTTTTTATAAAGGGTTATCCTTTTTTGGATTATCTGACCTTGTACTAACCTTTCTAGTTTTGGTTTTGGTTAAAGCCTAAAGACATGGGATGTATATAGTTCTCTATTGTGGATTAGGTGATTCTCTAGAAGTTGATTAGAGTACTCGTAATGTGAACAAGTCGTCCTAAATACTCGTCTTTTGGAGAAAATATGAGTTTGTGAAAAAGTTGAAAGTAAACATGATAAGTGATTATGTTTCGTTATGAATAAAATTACTCAATAAAAAGTAACTTAAAACAAAAATGTTTCCTATTAACTTTTCCTACTGGGGAATCGAATACCGTTAAACCCATCACAAGTTTGTGATTTTCTTGTGGTTAACTTTCTCCTAAACAAGTTTTCTATCACTCTTCATCAGAACATGACCCTATGTTTCTCCTCCATGTCCATGTTTTCATACTTGGAATCCTAGTATGGGTTAACTCGAGTGACCTTTGTAATTATATTTCTTTATTTTAAAGAGATTGTTTTACTGACTCTTCTTCCGATGTGGGACTTTCAAGGATGTTACCAAGCCCAATTTTAAAATTGCAAGGACGCAATTCCCAAAAGGGGGGAAGGATGTAACACCCCAGGTAAATAAAGAATATGACATTTTCATATTTATCCATATTTGTGAATAAAGTATTAATATTACTTTAAAGGGTTTCTATGTTCGATAGCGTACCCGATACACAACAAAGAGTTTCATTGAAATCTTACGTTGCACTCTAATAATAAAATAATATTATTTTAAATGGTAGTTAGAATATAGTTGTTGTATTGGCCGGAATGGATATAAATAACTAAAATATGATTATATATGTTTTTAAATGTTTTTAGATATATCCAATAAAATATAAAGGCTTAAAATACAGAAAGAATTCAAATTTAGGCGTATATGCCCTAGTTTTCACTAAAGGTTCACTTATCGCCTTTTGATGGAAAACCATCATTAAATATAGTTTTTTTCACTCTTATAAATTCTATTGGACAAAATAAAACTCTTCTTTAGAATCGGGACATCAAACTTTACTTTGTGTAAATTTTTGGTATCTTTACGATAAAGTTCATTTTTTTAATGAATAGTGTAAAATGTTGTATTTTAAATCAAAACCTCTTTTTAATCTAATTTATTTATATGATTAGATTATATTTTGAATTGGTTTTAAAGTGAAACCATAAAATATTTTTACCATTTGATTCAATGGTGGACTTTGGAATTAATTTATTTTTGAAATTCGACATAAACAAATATCAATCTTTTTATATATATTGTTTCATAAAAACACGCTATTTGCTCTCACAGCGGGAATTAATTATTAAATAAATTAATTTGACTTATATGATTTGAATTTTTTAAAATAGACTTCATTTTTGAATTCAGAATATCAAATACAGATTAGGGTGAATTTTTGGGATTTTTCTGAAAAACTTCAATTTTTGATGAATAGTGAAACCACTAAGTGGTACTTATAAAAAACTGATTTTTTCCGTTTAAATGAAAGTTTACCACTAATGTGTATTGAATTTTGAAAATCCAACATACATGGTTGTCATTATTATGTAAAATTTGGTTCAATGGGATGAAAATAATTTTTTGGCGAATAGTAACTTTTTTTCATTAATCGCGATTAGAGGTAATTAGTGTAATTTAAGGTAAAAATGATATTATAAAAATGTGAAAACACCATGACACTTGTCCTACCACTATTGGATGAGTCGTGGCCGACCAAGACAACCCATGGGTCGATTTAGGGGACCCAATGGAGCCTCTTGGGTGAGATAATGACTTTAATGCCTTTTTTAAAATAAAGGTGAAAATTACACTAACATAAATTGTTTTACTAAAACAATTTTTAGAAGGTGTTATACTAATCATAATTTTGTCTATAAATACTATTTGGAAAGATAAAAAGATTTCCTACATCAGGATATTTGTTTTATAATTTTTAGACATTAAATAAATTAATTTAATTATGACATCGTGATGATGCAACGATGGCCTCATTAATGAACAGTTTAAATAAAATGAAACAATAATATAAATTCTAAGACCTAAACTTGTCCAAAAACTATTGGATGGGAATATTTAAAAGCCTTATCATCTTATATTCGAAATATATCAATGTGGGACCTTAGAAATTCTAAACACTTTTGAAAATAAAATAATAGTTTCATGATTTCCAAAAGTGTCCATCCTCTCCTCTTATAAAAGGCCCCCACCTCTACCTCATTTCACACACTCCTCAAGCCTTTTTCTCGGCCATACCCTGACCATTTACTCTCTCCACATCCCTCTCCTCATCCTAGAGGATTCCCTTTGGGATGAATCCTTTCAAAGGAAGCCTTTAGGCTCAAATCAAAAGGAGTTACACTTTTAAAGGTAATTCATTCTCTCATGTTCATTTGTTTTATTTTGCTTTTCCAACCCCCTAAACTCTTTTTATTTACTTCTTTTGTAACAACACCAGTATCTCCAATATACTAGGATGTTGTTATAATATGTATTCGAGCTACACTCTCACACAACTACATCAAATGGTTAATGAACATACGGTTTCTGTGGATGGCGAAATTCTGCCTCCCGAAACGATGATTGTTCAATACTCATTTAACACCTTCAAAGGTGGCCATTATGATGTAAATATTTTTATATATGATATATAATAGGTTTATTATTTCCTTAAGCTTCTGTATTTTTCATTTATGGCATACCATTATTGTTTCCATTATGGGTAAACACAATATCTTCATTTTAGGAAGTGCGGACTACGGCCCCCTGAAAGTGATTTGATTAGTTAATACCATATGTGGGACGTGTAAAGGATAAAGTTAATGATATTATATATGTTATTATACTGGAATTATAATATACTCTTATATCATTATGATTCCATTCCAGAAAATACAAAATAGAAATGGAACTAGCGTTCATGCGTACGTACTGCTTACCGTCTCCATGAACGGTGCATTTCATTTATTACCTCTAAATGTGATATAATATTATAAATACATGTCTATGATGAATATATATGATATATATGTTATCCAATTCATTAATATCATTCTGGATATAACGAACCTTTGACCAAATTAACAACATGTAAGTGTAAGAAGTCTATTTTTGACTTAAGAACCAAATACCGACAAAATGAACATTATTAACTTAAATGATTACATGATGTTTATAACATGGTATAAAAGTAATAATGAACTATAACAAAAGGTTCTTAATAAAGTGGAAATTAACTCAAGTTTATTATTCAGGACATTAAAGAACGATCGAGTTAATTTGGACTTGAGGTAAGGGATCTTACTCCTCTCTTTCTTTCTAAGTACACTCTTTCATGTCATTCCCTCTTAGGCTCATCTTTCTTGTTATTGGGATGTTATTTTATATTACACATACTGTAATTTTTATGTTCATGTGATGAGAGACCCTATTATCTCTCATCAATCCATTTTGGAAGTTTCGAGTGGCGCCGTTAGGCTGCCGGATTTTCGTAAGAGATATAACCTCTATCTGTCTTTTTAAGTACTCTCCTTTATGTCACTTCTTTTAAGCTCCTCTTTGTTATGTTGGGGGATGTTATTTTATATTACTTTTTCTATAAACATTAAGTTAATATTATTAGATACCCTATTTTATCTCATCAATCCATTTTTGTAAGTTTTATGTGGTTCTGTTAGGCTGCCGAGTTTTCGTAAGGGATTTTTCATCTCACTTTTATTCCCGTGAGATTTATGCTACATTTTCCACAGTTTCCTTTGAGTGGTGTATGTACTACCCATTATTTTACTAATTGTGTAATATACTTTCTTTTATGAGTATTTACATCAATGTTGTATTTTCCTTCTTTCACGAGGTATATGTTTTGAAAGATACCCATGTTGGTAAGGGGACCTTTCACCCTCCTCTTTTTAAAAGACTTCTTTTGTTGGGTCATTTAATTTACATATTGTTATGTTGGGATATGTTCTCATATATCCTTATTGATGTAAATTTTATGTCCAAGTGATGAGATACCATTTTGTATCTCTCATCAACTCATTTTCTGAATTTTTGAAGTGACGTCGTTTAGGCTGTCGAATTTTACCAAGGGAACGTTACCCAATTTCGATTTCTTTCGGTTCAACATGTAGTTATTGAATATGTCATCCTTTGAATATGTTTGAATGACCTTTTATTTTTTTACACTTAATTTCCAATTATATTGGGTGTATTTATATTTTTCACACAAAATTTGAGATTGATTTAGCCTTAATTTAAGGATACCTTCTTTATAAGGGATTTCATCACATTTTACATCCCATTGGAGACTTCATTGTTGTTATGAACCAATTAACTCTTATATGGTGTATATACTGTCCGTTGAAATATTAAATCATGAATCAAATTATTCTCATGATATTATAAAGTTCTGATTAAATGTTATTCCTCAATTATTATATTCAAGTGTCTCTAATTTTGGTAAAAACTCTTTAACCAAAATATCGCTTTAAATGTTTTAATGATTTGTTCTTATTAATATCCATATTTTCAAAAAAAAATTAAGGATTTATTTATATGGATATTAATGGATTAAAATTTTAAAAGCTTCAAGGTGGTATGGGACACTTTGATTCAAAAATCTCTTTATTAAATGTTTTAAATGGTTTTGAAAATGGTTTTTTTAATGGATTCGTTATTTCAATATCGTAAAATGTTATATTGTGATTGAAATGTGGAAATGTTATATTTACTTTATGCATGTTTTATGTGATATATTTATGTTATGATTCTTGGGCATTATTATTAAAATGGGTGGTTCCGTGATAAACTAAGGGCGGGTGAGCCCGAAATAGCTCTCCAATGCATTGGGTAACGCGAAGGAGTGAAACGTTAAGGTTTCTCCGAAGAGATTTAGGGAATATACTATGATGGGTATTCCAAACGTAACCAAGAAGGTTACTCCCCATGTAAGAATGTTATGAATGCATCAAGTTACCTTTATGTCTTATGATTTCTATGATTTGTTCATGATTTTATGAGGTATGTTAAAGTGCCTATGTTTTATGGGTAAATTATGATTTCATTCTTATGTATATATGAACTCTTGTTTCCTTTCCATATTTTTATAACCCTTACTGAGTTTTTTATTCTCATCCCAAGTTTTTGAAATGTTTTTCACAGATCAATGGAACGGTACATGATGTGATGATAGTGTCAAGGAAGTGTCAAGAAAGAATCCAAGATTTATTTTAAATATGTTTCTGTTGATGGGAAGAATGAATCCTGTCTTTTATGTAACCACTTTGTTTAAATGTGGAATGTAATGCACGTTTTATGATCTAATTCTCTAAAACTCTAAACCTGAAAAGATCCTCAATGTCTAATCTTTTATTAACTCAATATTAAGTAAGGTTTAAGGCTAGGGCCTTGTACTAGCTCCCATAACGTTTGGTTGCTCAGGGGGACAATCATTGCATTGCTCATCACATTCTGCATTAACATGGTTCCTTCGGGTTCCATCCATTTGAAAAAACCAAGAATAATAGTGTGAACAACACTAATTATAATAGGAAAACCCCATAATCAAGAATAAAATTTCACACATAAGGTATTATCCTAGGTTATTCATGGCCATTTCTAAAACACTATGATTGTGTTCTATGCTTAGACATATCCTTAGGGTTCTTACTAAGGCTTTCATATCCTAGTTTCCAAATTTTGACTATACCTTTCCTATGATACCAACTATAACGACCCATACAATACATACATTGTTAATACTTCAAAATTGAAGTACAGATATTACAACATATAACAAAACCATGAAAGGATTGTATAGGTATAGTGTCTTTAGAAACTGGGAAACATAAAAAACAGGTTCATAAAGCGTTTACACTATCTCCCATTTATTTCATCATATCTATAGTCCCTTTTGGAATATCCTACATAATAACCTTCGTCCTATCTTGGGTAAGGAAACATAAAAAAGGGTGAGCTCCAATGCTCAGTATGGGTATTCGAAAGAAATATCAATCACATAATATTCATAAGAACATAACATTTTGGAAATCTTACCCTGAAAAAGAGATCATAATTTCATAACATGGGATAAATCATTGTAATGAATTGTAATCACAATAATCATAACATAAAACTTGAAGCCTTATGTCATGCACACATAATCATAGAGAATAATTTCTTATTAGTCAAGACTCATTTCCAAGACAATCTTAGTGGACAAAGTCCATTTCTGAACCGAGTTTATTCCTCATTTCAGTCATGTTTCACTGAACCGGTTTAACCTGCTGTTCCATCCATGTCTATCTAATGAGATATAAAATCTTTACCCAATGCATTTGAGGGAGATATAGTTCCCACCCATCTCTTAATGACACCATTCTTATGTGTGCCACAAAATCATAAATCATACATAATTGCATATCCCATGTAATAAAAATGGGATTCTTTAACATCATGACATCATAAAAAAATTCATATATGATAAAGGAATTAACAAAAACAATTCCATCACAACATAATAAAATCAATGTAATAATAGGGATAGAAACATAACCCTATACTATCATAGATGGAAAATAATTTTGATAAAACACTTGAACTCCATTATTAAGGAAAATATCCTTTCTACTTCAAAAACATTTTCCTTCCTTAACATGTCATACAATTTTAAACTAAACGAAGTTGATTAATAATAAACATGAAAACTTGTAAAGGAAGATTCTTGGAAATAATTTTTTAAAAATCCATTCATTCCGTATAAGTTAAAAAAACATTCTTCTCGTAATTTTGTCGGAAAAGTCAAAAAGTACCTCGTACGAAAAACGACAAAAAATTCCTTTCATATCTTTTACTAAAAACTCACCGAAGGGTAAAATTGTATTTAAACAATTGTAGGTGGCTGGAAACAATATTACATATTGAGGGAACTGGATGTTGATGATTAAATACACCTCAATAAATACCAAAGTATAAACAATCTCGCATAACATGAGATTGTGATATTTTTCCTTACCTTAGGTCCGATTTACTTTGTATGTGTCCGAACCTCAGGTATAATGATTTAAATAATGTAATCAACTTATTCCAGAATCATAAATATTGTTATGATATCATATATAGTCATATTCTAAGCTTCTTATTAGTAATATTTCATAACTACTTATTATTCGGGTGTTTATTACTTTTTGTTCTTATGCGTGTTTTGTCGAATAATTCCTTATTCTTCTCTTTACGTTATAGATACCTTATTTACAGAATGGTATAAGCGTCCTATATATCATATTTATTCCTTCAATTCATTTATATAATCATTATACAATTAAGATCATGTAGAACGAGTCACATCACATTGTGAAGACGGTATTCCGTACGTACGCATGAGCGATGATATCATTCCAATGATCGTGGAATTGTATTAGAGTGTATGTATACTATTACAGAATCAATACCACTTTAAAATAATCATATATAGTTATTTATTTTCACCATTATACCCATCCAATTAAGGTGGTGGTGGAAAATAGATTACACCCCAGCATGGAGACAGTATTCCGTACGTACGCACGCGCGTTGATTTAATTTTCCGTAGGATAGATAGAATGTGAAATAGGGCTGTTTTGTAATTATAATAACATATCATAATATGATTTATACTGATGTTATTACTTCTTAATGAAACAACTAAAGAAGAAGAAGTGGAAGATGAAATAAAGTTGAAAGAATCGGTAACAGACATTACCTCTTCTTTGAAGCATCTCTTTGAGACCTCCTCTTAGGGCACTAAAATTGGTCTTTGAAGAAGACCAGGACCTCTAGGATGTTTCTAAGGAAGTGGATAAGATAATTTGGCAGGTTTTGGCCGAGCGTGAAGGCTCAAAGTGGTGTGAGGAAGAGAGGGAGGAGGTGCCCTTTTATAAGGGAGGAGAGAGACACCTCTGGAAAAAATATTATTTTATTATAAAGCCATAATCGGTTTTAAATAGCTAAAAATTGATTTATTCCGAAGCTAAGGTGGGGTTGGGTAGAAATCCTCTCATCAAATAGAATTTAGACAAGTTTAGGAATCAATTTTTTACTTTATCATATAGATTTAACTTTAAGATAGATAAATGAACTTTTACCGTGCCTTCTTGTTTTCTTACACTATAAGGTTAATAAACTAACTATATCAAGCCAAAATAACCCCAAGTTGTTTATTATTAATATATATATCCTTGTCTAAGTCATTAGTCCAAACCTTTGATTTTAAGAATATGATAACATTTAATAATATAATATTTGTTTTAAAAACAATTTTATGTAAATTTTGACACTATTTGGAAAATGATTTTTGTGAAAATTATAACAGAATTATTAGTTCTAAGAAAATTAATTAAATCAATACTAACATATCATATTAACATAGAAAATTACTGGAATTCATAAAAAGTCTCAAATTACATTTATTTGTGTATTTATAACATCAATTATGTCAATATTTCATTAATAAGATAATTACTACATCATCATTGTGTCATAAATAAATTAAATTATGTATTGTATAAAAATTATAAATAAAATATCATTATGTTGGAAATATTTTTATCTTTCTAATGAATATTAATATTCGAATTTATCTTATGTATAACCTTATATTAAAATGATTTAGTTATTAAACTTTGATTTTAACTATTTTAACCCTTCTTTAAATAAATTGATAATAAATGTCCTAATCTAATCCATGTGGGCCTAAATGGTCATATGTTATTACTAAGTTTGTTTATGGTCGAATTAAACTTATCCAATAGAATTAGTACATGTGTTAGTGTAATAATAATATCATTTTTACCCTCAATTACCCTATTTACTTTTAACCGTGGGAAAAAAGTAAAAAGTTACTATTCACCAAAAATTATTTTCACCTCATTAAACCAAATTTTATTCTTTTATATTAACCGTGTCTCTCGGATTTTCAAAATTCCACTCACAGAAGCGGTAAAATTATGTTTTATGAAAAATTCAATTTTTCTAACTACAACTTAGTGGTTTCACTATTCATCAAAAAATGAAATTTTCCAGAAAATACAAAAAATTAGGCCTAAGATATATTTGATATAATGAATTCAAAAATGATGTCTATTTTACCATATTCAAAAAACATCAGTAGCATTAATTAATTTAAAAATTAATTCTCGTCGTCAAAACAAATAGCGTGTTTTTGAGAGATAATAACTATCAAAAGATTGACACTTGTTTATGTTTAGTTTAAATGTGAAATTACATCCAATGACCAAAATTGTATTAAATGGTAAAAATTTATTCAAAATATACTTTAAAACCACTCATATTAATAATTTATCACTATTAATTATTTCGATTAAAAAATTTGTTTTTAAATAAAATTTAGTAATTTTCACTATTCATCATAATATGGAAGTTATCCGAAAAGTACCAAAATTTCACCCTATGATAATTTCGATATTCCGAATCCAAAAAGGAATCCCATTTTGAAAAATAAAATTTAAAAAATTTCAAAAAGTGGTTATTACTATTCATAACGGCTAGTTTGAATAAAATTTTAATAGCATATCGTTGTTTAGTGAAACTCGGTATTGCATACGACGCAAGCTATCAAGGAAGGCCACAGTTGCGTGTAAAGCATGACAAGCTAGTGTTGTGTGTAATGAAAGATTTCTTTGATTATTTATATAAAAGAAAAATATTTCTCATAAAATTCTCAGGTGTTACAAATTCATTATGACATGGGTGTAACCTATATCTCCCTCAAATGCATTGGGTAAATATTTATATATCATGATATAGAATAATATAGTCTTGGGAATGATCCATGACTACTAATATAGACATGGGCATGAACTGTGACTACCATGATGGTATAAGGAGGGAACATATGCTCGTAAGATGGATATGGGATTGAACGATGACTACAAAGATGGTATAGGGAGTGGCCCAATACAAAAAATATGGACTTGGATGTGATTCCATGGATACATTGGAAAACATACAGGATGATTATGTGTCTTCCAAAATTCTATGTTTTATTCCTATGTTATGTTTTCATGTATTATATTCTCTATTTCATTATGATTCATGCTTTATATACTGCCTAACATATACCTTGTTTCAAGCATATGATATTTGATATGTAGGTTATGAACTTGTATTTTCATGATACAATTATCATGCCCTTATTCACATTATTATTCTTACATATCTTTATTTCATTCTCTTATTGAGCATATAACATTATTATTTTTTATGTTTACATCACACCATGTTAGGAATAATAGTTTTAATCATGATGATTCTATGAAGTGTGCTACTCATGAAGAACCTAGTGGGTGATAATGGAGCTAACTTATGTAATCGTGTTCATGTTTCCATGTTTTTAAAAAACACTATACTAATATGGTATTGGGGTGGATGTTTTTGTAATGTTTTAAGTATTCAATAATAGTGATGAAATGTCTGTTTACTTTAAGAATGGGGTTTAATAGCTGGAATCACAGAAAAATATTAGTTTATATTTGTAAACTAGGATGAAAAAACCATATTGATAACTCTATATACATGTCTAAGATAATTTTATGTCAGAAGAAAACTATGGGAAAATGTAATCTAATTTTATTAAAGGATAGTGTGAGTAGATTCAGAAATAAACATCCCTATATAGATATTATAAGAATATGTTTCTCTGAAATAGATGTTCCTATGGATAATAACTCCAACAAGATGTTCTGAGAATTACTATGAGAAATCTTATACATGAAAATAAGCCTTACTGCACACCTATTTTGACACTCTCTGGGGAGATTCATTGGAAATTCAAAAACTCTTTATAAACAGTTATGATGGGTTAAAAAATAATTTAGATGTAAATATCCTAGAATAAAACTATAGTGTAATATATTGTGGAAGGTGTCCAGACTTAAACATCATATTGGTAATTATTTTGATAACCATGTGGTTTTATTCTATGATAAGTAATTATTACACTATTCTCTTGGTTTTACTCAATGGTGGGAACCCAATGAAACTATATTTACTATGAATTTAAGAGAAAATTATCTATTGAATAGTAAAGTGGTATGATCACTACAATGATCGATTTTGTGATTATGTATAATAATTTTTCCCGAAAAATGATTAAGAACATTGCCTAGACAAAACCACTTATTCACCAAGGAAATGAATTATGAAATTCACTTATATTTTTTGTAATGGAGACCATGGAGCAATGAAGAATTGGTTTCCATTGTGTTTAGAATGTGGAAATAATAACCTAAGTGAATGTATTAGAAGAACAAGAATATTTTTTCACTATGGAAAATGTAAAGACCCGTAAAATTCAAGGGAAATTTTTTCTTAATTTTCTTTGGAATTATACAAGAGCGCGGTTTCTGACGGCACCTGATTCCGAGGCCCGGAGTGCCCGGAATTAATTTCCGAAGTTTGGCTCGGGTACGTTCAGTGAACGAACGAGCGGGATTTCCTAACTTTTGATCCGGTGCTCGGAATTGAAATCCGAGGACACCGATGAACTCGTAGCGCCGATATTCGCTTAAGGAGACCTTTCCCGAAGTTGCGTTTGCCTAGGAGGAGATGTTTAATTTTCTGGATGAAATGAAGAGTAAAATAAATTTGTTATACAATATTTATTTTATTTATCTTCTTAAGTGGTTATATCCTAAGTGTGGAAGTTGGGGTGGAATCACAAGTTCCTAACTAACCAAGTGAGGATTAAGGTGAGGTGGGGCCCACACGAGCCCCAACCCTTCACCTCCCCTTAACTCTTTTCTACCCCCTTAAACTCCCTTGCACTTATTGTGCCAAAACCCCTCAAATTCCCTAACTCCCCTCTCTCCCTCTTAAAGGCTTGACAACTTAACTTTTAATTAATTATACAACTCATGTATAATAAATAAGTGAGTTTAATTTTGAGTTTTTGAAATTCAAACTCTTGAATTCCAAAGGTTGGGTTGTGTTAATAAATTAAGTGTAAGCTTGATTTATTTTTGGGTTAGTTCCTTTGTTACTTGGGAGGATTGGGAGAATCGTTGAGAAACATGAAGATCTTCTTCGTCTTCGACGAAGAACGTGAAGAACGGTTCTTCTCCGACAAAGAACATTGATCCCACGACCATCGAGACTCGGCATCCCAGATTCTCCCGTCTTCATCTTCCTCCTCGACAAGGGAGAAGTCGCCGACCGTGGTAATCATCGCCAACGACAACGTACCTCTCTTCTTCGTCTTAAGCGACAAGTGAAGAGACGTCGTTCCCTCCTCGGACGCACCATGACGTCCATGGAATCTACGTCCGACGCCGCAACGCCTTCCTCCGCGATAACCGACGTGTGACGTCAATTTTCAAGGTAGGGGGTTTGTCCTTTTTAAATTACGTGTTTTCATTCCCTCGAACATGAAAGAATAATCCGTTGGGCGTAGTTCCAAATTTTATTAAAAATTGTGAAACATTCATTGTTGTGTTTATACGATTGGCCAACTGATATCGTTATAACGGGAGGAGACCGGACCGCACGAACACGGCCGATTCTCCTCCCCCTTCTATTCTTTCGTGTTAATTTAGCAGAGACAGCGCGGTGTCGTCGCAACCGCGCAGGAACAAAAGAATTAATGGACGGAGCGAGCTGCGACGAAGAAACGCGGTGCCGACGCACCGCGTCATTGTTTACGAAAGAGACCGCGGCCGGAGACGGGCCGCGGCGGAACAAGGAGGCGACCGACGGCCAGCCGGGCCGCCAGCGCCGGAGATCATGAAGGGCCGCGGCACTACGGCCGCGGCGGGGCAGCCAGAAGGCAGCTGGCCTCGCCGGCCGCCGGAGATCGAGGAAGAGCCGCGGCTACGGCCGCGGCAGAGAAGAAGAAGGCGGCCGGCCGCGCTGGCCGCCGGTTTGGTTAGGAGGCGGGACCCGCGGGTCCCGCGTGAGAAAGAAACGGCCGGCCTTAGGCCGGCCGAGATCCGAAAAAAGGGGGGGCTCACCCCCCCCCCCCCCCCCCCGCGTGCGGCACATGCGCGGCCCCCTGGCCGCACCGCCGCTGGCCGGACCGCGCCGCCACGCCGCCACCGGCCGGGCCGGGTCCAGCGGACCGGGTCGGTCCGACCCGGTTCGGGTCGGATCCGGGTCGGGTCGACCCGGCTCGGGTCAGACCAGGGGGGTCGGGCCGGGTCGGCCCGGACCCGGACCCCCCGTTTTCGAGACGACTTCGGTCTTTTGGCCATAACTTGAGCCACGGACCTCCGATCGATGAACCGTCTGCGGCAACGCGATCCTTGGATCGAGACGGTCGTTTCTGTATACTATACTCAAGGCGCACCTTCTTTTTCAGGAGCCTACGTGGTTAAAATTTCGTAGTTAAGCGTGCTTGGCTTAGAGTAGTGATCAGGATGGGTGACCTCCTGGGAAGTTTCCCAGGGTGGGTGTCAGACGGAAAGGCTGATATCTTTCAGACTGGATGTCCGATTGACGAACCGTCAGCGGCGATGCGATCCTTGGATCGAGACGGTCGTTTCGGTTTATTGCACTCAAGGTTTCGGATTACTTTGAGTTCGGCCGGGTTGGTTCGTTCACGAAACCAACCGGGCCTTCGGAGTGGAAACACTCATATCTTGAGCTACGGACGTCCGATCGACGTGACGTCAGCTTTGTTGTGTTCCTCTTAGTGAGACGGATCTTTTGGTATACTCCGCCCGAGGTTTGGACGCAGGTGGAGTACGGTCGGCTTGGTTTTTCCTTAAAACCCAACCGGGCCCCGGGGATGAAAATGCCAATAACTCTCAGACCGGGCGTCCGATCGACGCGCCAGCTGTTGCGTTGAGTTCCTGTTGACGATACGGAACTTTTGGATACATCAACTCTGGACTTTGTGACAGTTGATGTATCAGCCTCTCGGCTCGTGGAGCGGACCCTCCGAACGAGCTTGCTGTGTGCGGGAACCCTAGTGCTGGTTGCGACTGTTACTGTGACTACTACTGCTACTACTGCTACTGTGACTGCGACGACGACAGTACAAAGATCCTGTGTGGATTCGACGACGACGACTACAACACTCAGCGATCCTACGTGGATCAGTGCTACAGGTCCTGTGTGGGCCCGATCCTATGTGGATTCGACGACGACGACTACAGTGCTCAGCGATCCTACGTGGATCAGTGCAACAGGTCCTGTGTGGGCCCGATCCTGTGTGGGTCCGATCCTGTGTGGGTCTTTGCGCTCAGCGGTCCTGTGTGAACCAGCGCCTACAAGTCCTGTGTGGGCCCGATCCTGTGTGGGTCTTTTGCGGGGGTTAGTTACCTAGCGATCCTTCGTGGGTCTGACGACTTAGATGGATCAGAGATCATCTTTATCGTCCTTGAAGATGTATACCTGTGTGAGCTGAATCCTGTTGCTTTCCTGTGTGGATTACGTTTCGCTTTCCTGTGTGGAATACGTTTACTTTCCTGTGTGGACTGAGTTGTACTTGGGCTCGGAGGTTGGAGCGTATTTAAATTTGATGACTTAGGTATATGTATGGGCATATACCTAAGCAGTGTCGGTTGTTACTTCGTGACTGTACTTTTCTTCCTGGTTTTATCCTTTGTGGATTTGAGAGACCTTCAGGGGTCTTTGGGTCCCTACTGAGTAGCTTATACTCACCCCTGCACGGGCTTTTCCCGCACTACGTTGTGTTGGTTGCAGACGACGGACAACGTTGACCTTGGCTGAGGCTTGCAGAGCGGGACAGTACCCGGAGGTGGACCACTGGGCGGGACGTGCTCGGAGCGGACGACGGGACCCGTGGAGCAGTGGAGCTATCTGTACCCATCCTTCAGGTGGGATTACCGGTGGACAGCTCGGCGTAGCGGCTTTTACTTTTCAGTTGTTGTTTTCCCTTTCGAGTTGTACTTTACTTTCAGTTTGGGTTTGTATACTGGCCCATTTACTTTTCCGCACTTTCAGTTGTACTCTACTTTTGCTTAGTGTTTACTTTCCGCTTGCTTACTCTGTGGTGTTTGTTTACTTTACAAAGGCAATGCCTTCCCTTTTTACGGGGATTTATGCCTTGGTGCTAGTCGCCAGCCCCTGGCCTATGGAAGGCGGGCTTGGGGTAGTCACGGCACGGACCCCGAGGGCGGGTCGTGACAAATTGGTATCAGAGGAGTTCGGTTCTACCGCGAACTCTGATCTTTTCTCTATGAAGCAATAATGCTTAGCGTATTGAGTGTGGTTATCAGTCCATGGAGTCCAGTGTTGGTGCGGCGGCCGACGTATCCGTACACTAGGACCCTGACTTTTGATTTCCGACTTAATGCACGAAAACATTGATTGTGTGTGTGTTTCAATGTTTTCGTTGTGATTACTTATATCAGCTCACCAGGTATACTGTTTGACCGTGGCGCACCTGTTTCCTATTCAGGATGGCCCCACGACGGTAGCCAGCTAGGGTTCCGAGAGTCGAGTGTGACGACACCCCACCGAGTGACGAGGCTTCGGTGCAGGGCCCTTTGTCAGCAGTGGCACCGGCGGTAGCACTACCCGCCGAGCCCCCGATGCTTCCAGCAGCAGCCGCTGACGATGCACGTCGCCTCAGCGCACTGCATGAGTTTCAGCGCCAGAGACCGCCTAGGTTTCGCGGGGAGACGGATCCCCAGGCAGCAGAGGGCTGGCTGGAGGCAGTAGTACGAGTGTTTAGTCTAGTGAGGACACCAGCAGACCTCATGGTGATCCTCGCTCCGAGCCTACTACACGCAGCAGCAGGACGATGGTGGAGCTTGATGCTCCAGGTGCACGATGAGGCATCTCTACTTTGGACGGACTTTGAGAGCCTTTTTCGCTCGGAGTTCCTCCCAGCCACCCTTCGTGCGGTGCGTATCTAGGAGCTTATTCAGCTGCGGCAGGGCAGCATGACGGTCGCTCAGTACTCGGCGAGATTTACCGATCTCTCACGCTACTCGACAGACATGGTACGGGACCCCTTCTTCCGGGCCCGGACCTTCGAGCAGGGATTGAGACACGAGATCAGGGCATCACTGATCTCCCTCAGCATCCCAACCCAGGCAGCAGTGCTGGAGCGGGCCCTTCTGATCGAGAGCTTCCTTGCTGAGTCTACATCAGCACAGCGACCCACCGCAGGGCGGCACGTGGCAGAGTCATCTGCAGCAGGCAGTCGACGGATGACTCAGGGGTCCAAGCAGACCAGATCATCAGGCAGACGACCTCAGGGCACTGGCTCAGCAGTGCAGGGCACACAGCGTGGAGCCAGTCTTTCGAGTGGAAGACAGTGCTATGCATGCGGCGGGCAAGGCCACATGGCTCGTGACTGCCTGACCCGCCATGCAGAGGAGCAGCAGACGGTTTAGGAACCACATAGGCAGAGGCAGAGGTTCGACCGTGGCGGTCCGCAGGGAGGAGGCGGACGAGGCAGAGGAGCTGGCCGAGCAGCAGGTGGTGGGTGACGTTTTGAGGCTCTACCACCACCACCACCAGGAGGTCCATCCCGACCACAGGGAGTAGGTGAACATGCGAGAGCTCAACTTCAGGCAGCCGAGGGCTTCGATCATGGAGCTCTGGGAGCCGATGGACAGGAGCAGAACTAGTGGATACATCCTTTGTACTTCTGGTTCCTTGTTGCATTTGTGTAGCGTCTTGTATTATGAGCTACAATAATAAAAGACGCATACCTTTGTGATATTTTCGTTCCTGTCCTCTTTCGTGATGTTACTAAGAGGTTCCAGTTTTGGCTGTTGACTTGACCCTCACTTGTGAGACATCTACTGGAGGAGACCCAGTTACCACACACTGATGCCGACAGTGTGACTCAACCCTTGGAGGCGAGAGTAACGGTTGAATCTCTTAGTAGTAGCGTCGAGGCCTTACGACGTCATTCTTGGTATGGATTAGTATCATCCATGTTAGTATTGACTGTTTTAGGCGAAGAATGTGGTTCATCCAGGGGATGAGACCAGATTTCTCTTATCGGTAAAGAAGAAATCTTGCAGCTCCTGTGGGGCCTAAGATGGTCCAGGTCATCCAGGGGCGGATGAGTACAGCTCAGATCCGGCAGAAGTCTTATGCTAACAGGAAGAGGAGGCCACTGGAGTTCGAGGGTGGCGACCACGTCTTCTTGCGGGTCTCACCTCGACGTGGTATTCGGAGATTTGGCCGAGGCGGCAAGTTATCTCCGCTCTTCATCGGACCCTTCCAGGTCCTCAGCAGGATTGGTGAGGTGGCTTATCGCCTGGCTCTACCACCTCAGTTGCACCGGGTGCACGATGTCTTCCACGTGTCTCAGCTGAGGAGATACGTGCACGACCCGACGCACATCATTGACCATGGGGAGCTTGACGTTGACGATGGGGAGACTTTTACGGAGGCCCCGGTGGAGATAGAGGATCGACAGGAGCGGGTCCTACGTGGGCGATCGATTCCTCTTGTGCACATCAGATGGCAGCACGGGAACCTCCAGGAAAGCACATGGGAGCGGGAGGCTCAGATGCGTGCTCAGTACCCTCATTTGTTTCCCTAGTTTTGATGTATCTTTTCGGGGACGTAAATCCCTGAGGTGGGAGTAATGTAATGACCCGTAAAATTCAAGGGAAATTTTTTCTTAATTTTCTTTGGAATTTTACAAGAGCGCGGTTTCTGACGGCACCTGATTCTGAGGCCCGGAGTGCCCGGAATTAATTTCTGAAGTTTGGCTCGGGTACGTTCAGTGAACAAACGAGCGGGATTTCCTAACTTTTGATCCGGTGCTCGGAATTGAAATCCGAGGACACCGATGAACTCGTAGCGCTGATATTCGCTTATGGAGACCTTTTCCGAAGTTGCGTTTGCCTAGGAGGAGATGTTTAATTTTCTGGATGAAATGAAGAGTAAAATAAATTTGTTATACAATATTTATTTTATTTATCTTCTTAAGTGGTTATATCCTAAGTGTGGAAGTTGGGGTGGAATCACAAGTTCCTAACTAACCAAGTGAGGATTAAGGTGAGGTGGGGCCCACACGAGCCCCAACCCTTCACCTTCCCCTTAACTCTCTTCTACCCCCTTAAACTCCCTTGCACTTATTGTGCCAAAACCACTCAAATTCCCTAACTCCCCTCTCTCCCTCTTAAAGGCTTGACAACTTAACTTTTAATTAATTATACAACTCATGTATAATTAATAAGTGAGTTTAATTTTGAGTTTTTGAAATTCAAACTCTTGAATTCCAAAGGTTGGGTTGTGTTAATAAATTAAGTGTAAGCTTGATTTATTTTTGGGTTAGTTCCTTTGTTACTTGGGAGGATTGGGAGAATCGTTGAGAAACTTGAAGATCTTCTTCGTCTTCGACGAAGAACGCGAAGAACGGTTCTTCTCCGACAAAGATCATCGATCCCACGACCATCGAGACTCGGCGTCCCAGATTCTTCCGTCTTCATCTTCCTCCTTGACAAGGGAGAAGTCGCTGACCGTGGTAATCATCGCCAACGACAACGTACCTCTCTTCTTCGTCTTAAGCGACAAGTGAAGAGACGTCGTTCCCTCCTCGGACGCACCCCGACGTCCACGGAATCTACGTCCGACGCCGCGACGCCTTCCTCCGCGATAACCGACGTGTGACGTCATTTTTCAAGGTAGGGGGTTTGTCCTTTTTAAATTACGGGTTTTCATTCCCTCGAACATGAAAGAATAATCCGTTGGGCGTAGTTCCAAATTTTATTAAAAACTGTGAAACATTCATTGTTGTGTTTATACGATTGGCCAACTGATATCGTTATAATGGGAGGAGACCGGACCGCACGAACACGGCCGATTCTCCTCCCCCTTCTATTCTTTCGTGTTAATTTAGCGGAGACAGCACGGTGTCGTCGCAACCGCGCAGGAACAAAAGAATTAATGGCCGGAGCGAGCTGCGACGAAGAAACGCGGTGCCGACGCACCGCGTCGTTGTTTACGAAAGAGATCGCGGCCGGAGACGGGCCGCGGCGGAACAAGGAGGCGACCGACGGCCAGCCGGGCCGCCGGCGCCGGAGATCATGAAGGGCCGCGGCCGGAGACGGGCCGCGGCGGAACAAGGAGGCGACCGACGGCCAGCCGGGCCGCCGGCGCCGGAGATCATGAAGGGCCGCGGCCCTACGGCCGCGGCGGAGCAGCCAGAAGGCGGCCGGCCTCGCCGGCCGCCGGAGATCGAGGAAGAGCCGCGGCTACGGCCGCGGCGGAGAAGAAGAAGGCGGCCGGCCGCGCCGGCCGCCGGTTTGGTTAGGAGGCGGGACCCGCGGGTCCCGCGTGAGAAAGAAACGGCCGGCCTTAGGCCGGCCGAGATCCGAAAAAAGGGGGGGTTTACCCCCCCCCCCCCCCCCCCCCCCCCCGCATACGGCACATGCGCGGCCCCCTGGCCGCACCACCGCTGGCCGGACCGCGCCGCCGCTGGCCGGGCCGCGCCGCCGCGCCGCCACCGGCCGGCCGGGTCCAGCGGACCGGGTCGGTCCGACCCGGTTCGGGTCGGATCCGGATCGGGTCGACCCGGTTCGGGTCAAACCAGGGGGGGTCGGGCCGGGTCGGCCCGGACCCGGACCCCCCGTTTTCGAGACGACTTCGGTCTTTTGGCCATAACTTGAGCCACGGACCTCCGATCGATGAACCGTCTGCGGCAACGCGATCCTTGGATCCAGACGGTCGTTTCGGTATACTATACTCAAGGCGCACCTTCTTTTTCGGGAGCCTACATGGTTAAAACTCCGTAGTTAAGCGTGCTTGGCTTAGAGTAGTGATCAGGATGGGTGACCTCCTGGGAAGTTTCCCAGGGTGGGTGTCAGACGGAAAGGCTGATATCGTTCAGACAGGACGTCCGATTGACGAACCGTCAGCGGCGATGCGATCCTTGGATCGAGACGATTGATTCGGTTTATCGCACTCAAGGTTTCAGATTACTTTGAGTTCGGCCGGGTTGGTTCGTTCACGAAACCAACCGGGCCTTCGGAGAGGAAACACTCATATCTTGAGCTACGGACGTCCGATCGACGTGCCGTCAGCTTTGTTGTGTTCCTCTTAGTGAGACAGATCTTTTGGCATACTCCGCCCAAGGTTTGGACGCAGGTGGAGTACGGTCGTCTTGGTTTTTCCTTAAAACCCAACCGGGCCCCGGGGAGGAAAATGCCAATAACTCTCAGACCGGGCGTCCGATCGACGCGCCGGCAGTTGCGTTGAGTTCCTGGTGACGATACGGAACTTTTGGATACATCAACTCTGGACTTTGTGACAGTTGATGTATCTGCCTCTCGGCTCGTGGAGCGGACCCTCCGAACGAGCTTGCTCTGTGCGGGAACCCTAGTGCTGGTTGCGACTGTTACTGTGACTACTACTGCTACTACTGCTACTGTGACTGCAACGACGACAGTACAAAGATCCTGTGTTGATTCGACGACGACGACTACAACACTCAGCGATCCTACGTGGATCAGTGCTACAGGTCCTGTGTGGGCCCGATCCTGTGTGGATTCGACGACGACGACTACAGTGCTCAGCGATCCTACGTGGATCAGAGCTACAGGTCCTGTGTGGGCTCGATCCTGTGTGGGTCCGATCCTGTGTGGGTCTTTGCGCTCAGCGGTCCTGTGTGAACCAGCGCCTACAGGTCCTGTGTGGGCCCGATCCTGTGTGGGTCTTTTGAGGGGGTTAGTTACCTATCGATCTTTCGTGGGTCCGACGACTTAGATTGATCAGAGATCATCTTTATCGTCCTTGAGATGTATACCTGTGTGAGCTGAATCCTGTTGCTTTCCTGTGTGGATTACGTTTCGCTTTCCTGTGTGGAATACGTTTACTTTCCTGTGTGGACTGAGTTGTACTTGGGCTCGGTGGTTGGAGCGTATTTAAATTTGATGACTTAGGTATATGTATGGGCATATACCTAAGCAGTGTCGGTTGTTACTTCGTGATTGTACCTTTCTTCGTGGTTTTATCCTTTGTGGATTTGAGAGACCTTCAGGGGTCTTGGGGTCCCTACTGAGTAGCTTATACTCACCCCTGCACGGGCTTTGCCCGCACTACGTTGTGTTGGTTGCAGACGACGGACATCGTTGACCTTGGCTGAGGCTTGCAGAGCGGGACGGTACCCGGAGGTGGACCACTGGGCGGGACGTGCTCGGAGCGGACGGTGGGACCTGTGGAGCAGTGGAGCTATCTGTACCCACCCTTCAGGTGGGATTACCGGTGGACAGCTCGGCGTAGCGGCTTTTACTTTTCAGTTGCTGCTTTGCCTTTAGAGTTGTACTTTACTTTCAGTTTGGGTTTGTATACTGGCCCATTTACTTTTCCGCACTTTCAGTTGTACTCTACTTTTGCTTAGTGTTTACTTTCCGCTTTCTTACTCTGTGGTGTTTGTTTACTTTACAAAGGCAATGCCTTCCCTTTTTATGGGGATTTACGCCTTGGTGCTAGTCGCCAGCCCTTGGCCTATGGAAGGCGGGCTTGGGGTAGTCACGGCACGGACCCCGAGGGCGGGTCGTGACAGAAAATGACACAAAGCAAGTGACTGTAGGGGAGAAAATGAAGAGTCATGTTAATAAAATGGATGAAAATATCTATAATATCTTAAATGGATATGTGTTTTATGTGTGGAATAACTGGTCATTATGAAATAAATTTTCACAATAGGAAATCTCCAAATGAAAATCAGCAAGGAAGTGTGAATAATTGTTATATTGCTGATGATGAGACTAAATATGAAATTTGAATGGAAATAGGTATTAAGTAATGGTATGATTTATACTTATTATAACATATTTATTAAGTGGAATAATAAATAATGTTAAATATTTCGGATTCAATAATTATTTAATATGATTTATGAAATAAAGATGGATTGTCCAAAATAAATTTTTCCCTACGAATGTAAAATATTATGTTGCATGTTTATGATTAACTAGAAAAGATATTTAATAAAAAGATGATATTTTGATTAAGGAATGACCAATGTTAATATGATACATATGATTACATAATGTTGTATCAATAATTATATGCTGGATATGAATAAGTAAATTGCATGGAATTAAATACCTATGAATTGATAAATGATATGTTGAGAATGTAGTATATGTTATCATGGTTGAAGTTAAAAAATTCATGGGTTTATGTAATATATCCATGATGATTTGGAATAAGGTTTCTGTCATGTTTTAATAAGTATTTTTGTTAATTGAGGTTATTATAACATTTTTTTGGATAATATATTTTGAGGGTATTCACATGTTTGTAATGTGACAACCCAGAGCTACATTGTGATATATAGGGGATCCATGTTAAGTGAAATTCTTGATTTTGTTTCTAATTATTTTTATATTCATCTATTAAAAGTTTTATAAAGTTTCCATTCATGAAAATTATATGTTAAACATCGGAATAATTATTTATGTTTTCTTATTGTATTGAAAACCAATCGTTAAAACTATATTCAGTTATTCACCTTATTTCAAGGATGTACATCAAATTTATTTTAGAAGCCATATTAGTGTGGTTATAGAAATGGATATCATGTACGATGGGTGAAAACAAGTCAACCCTAGAAATAATGTGAGTTTTGAACTAATGAGTGACGTACTATAATGGCTTCACACCAAACACTAGCCTATGCGATGTCCTGATTAAAGAATTTTTGTTGAATAAATTTTTTTTATGAAACAATAGTGTTACTTTTAATGATTAATGATTAATTTATTAATGTTATTGATTTTTTTGAATAATTATAGATAAATAGTAATAATTTACATTCTTGTGTGGTCCTTATTATCATCTATAAGTTTATTTTAGCACTTTAGGCATCAAAGTTAATTTAAGGACATCTATTTCTTGATGTCGTGGTTGAATTATAAATATTTAAAATCGCAAATAAATAATAACATTTTGTTTATAGAAATATGTAATATAATTATATTTCCTTATATTTTTTGTCAATAAAAAAATATCTCAAAGATAGTATAATGATAAAAAATTTGTCCCAATACCTTATTTTTTATATAACTCATGACGTTTTAAATCATCAAAATTTATGACTTTTATAACCTCAAATTTTTTTATGATCATTCAGTTATTTGTGATTGACGACCACAATCACTCCTATAAATATTTATGATTTTCATCCATGTCTAGTCATCACTCCCAACCTATTTTATCCATTTTTTAAACCTAGTTATATGTTACTTTTGGTAACCATTATGGTTCAAAAATTCCAATATTAAGGGAAGATTTAGTATTCATGTACCCTCATTGATATTTATCATTTAACACAACACTAAAAATAGATTACATTATATTAAAACATTATGTTTTTCTTCTGTTATATGTAACACTTAGTTAATCATACAATAAAGTAAAACTAATTTTCATCTTAATCTACATGTGATACCTAGGTCAGCTTGCGTTAAATGTGACAATGACTTTCCTCGATGTCTTGCATTACACACACGACTGAGTTTTAACGAATTATAATATATTGTTAAAAAGTTTTTATCTAATATAATAGTGTATAACCCAGTTGGTATATTAAGTATTATGAATAATACTAACTAATATATCAAAAATATATGGCTTACAAAAATAAAATATGAATTCATAAGTTATTAATTAATTATAAATGAAAATGAAAACTGATTGAATAAAAAAGGAAATATTATTTCATTAATTGTTAGAACACTATTTTACCAAAATAAATTAAAATAAATACAATTATTGTGTGATCATTATGTAATATTTATGTTATATATTTAATAAAATAGTTTTTACATTCATTCAATAGATTTGATAGACACAAGATAAGAACAAACGTCATTTTATGATAAAAACAAATATTTTTATAAATGTTGTTTTACCGCATTTTAGAAGATACTTTATTTTAAATCCGAATTTTAGAATTCATAATGATTTTATATGTCCAAATAAATTATATATTTGAATTATAAACATAAAAATAATGTGAGGATAATTTTTTTTTAGTATTTTATTTTTATGTTTGACTTTTTAATGAATAGGTAAATCTTTTGAATTTGAATTCCAAAATTATTTTTCATATAATTAATTTATAAGGTTAAATTGTATGTTAAATTACTCTCAAAGTTTAATTAGATCATATTAGTTTCAGTAAGTACTCTTTATTACATTTTAATAAAATTTACCTTAAAATTGGTTATAAAACCATAGAAAAATAAATCATAATAAGGGAATAAACATTAAACATAAGGGTCCTAATGACCTAGATACTTTTCCCATAGATATTGGTTTGAAATATACAGAACCTTTCCTCAATTTTATTGAATTGTTTCCATTATTTTATCCACTTACATGGGAAAGTGTTGGTGGAATTTATTTTCCAAAAACTTACAAGAGTGTCACTCCTCCTCCACTATAAAAAGACCTCCTCTCCAACCAAATAGACACACCTCAAAAGATAAATTAGAATGAAATCACTCCCCTAATATATATCTCCAATATATCTCACTTACCCATTGAATCCTACCTTTGGAAAACAATCCTTCCAAGCTTCCCTTTGGTTCAAACCAGAAAGAGTTGCCAAATTAAGAGGTAACACACTCCGTAAAACACCATTATTTTATTATTATTTCTACACTCCATCCACTATCCTTATTAAATTATTGTATAATAAAGAAATTATATTTAATATAATATGATAGTTTTTAAATTTTTTTGAGCTACACTTACAGAAACCTCTATTTAATGGTTAATGAACATACTGTTTACATGTACGATGAACTTCCGCGTCACGAAATGATGACTGTTAGTTTTTTCATTTACCAAATATCATGGTAATCATTATGTTGGAATATATGTTTATATGTGTTATATATTATATTTATTTTTTCTTTAATCTTATATTATTCATTTACAATACATATCTTTATATATTCCATTAGGTTTAAATATGATAATTTCATTTGAGGATGTATGGATTACAACCCCCTCAAATCGATGTGATTTGTTAACACACTACATGGAATTCATTTGGATGAGATATATATTATATAATAATTGTAAATAATTAATGTGTTATATATATATATATTCACACATATATTCCATTTAACATATTTCTTTTAATACGCCAATAATAATGGAAACAACATTCATGCGTATGGTCGACTTACCGTCTCCATGAATAGTGTATTCCATTAAATACTTCTATATTATATATATTATTAAAAAAACTAAAATTAATATATATAATATTTATATCATGTTTAACATTCTTGAAATCATTATATAATTATAAGGACCAAATATATGACAAATATAGACACATGCGACAAACAAAGAGAATATTACAAAAAATAAAACCTTAACATAGGATTGTTTACAAGGATGTAATACACAACACTAATAGAACCATATATGTTATTAAATATAATAATATGGCTCTTTAAAAAATAATAATTAATTTATATTTATTATAAAGGTTGTTGGATCAAGTACAGAGAGTGTTAAGACACATAGTAAGGGTATTTGATCTCACTTTTTATTTTCACTTGATATATGATTTATTCACCAGCAATTCCATTTGTGTGGAGTGTAAACTACACATGAATGTATTCAATAATTATTATAATTAAATATATTGGTATTTAAATATCTATTATATGATCATTATTTCATGCTTTTTATGTTTTAACATCCACCAAATCGATAAGACAAGTTTGTCTCGATTCTCCTTCTTTGAGACTCATGTTTTATTTTTTACCTACATTTTTTTAGTATGTGTATATGCTTCCATATGAAATATTTATTTCATTAATATCCTTATTTTAATGAAATTTAATTCTTCATGTTGTTTCATTTAATTACAAGTGGATTATTGTTAAAATTTACCAAGTGGTAAGAGTTTATTTAAACAACCTCATCTCTTTTTGAGATTAATTATGTTTTTTCATACATAGAAGAAATATTATTATAAATATCTAAATAAATATCATGAATTTTATTATCCCTTACATATTTATGATATTTTATCCTACCGGTAACGTTTTCCCACTATTTGGTACATAATATAGTTAACATATTGTGTTTAATATAGCCTTACATTACCCACTATTCAGTAGAAAACTGTTGTTCATACAAAACACTGTTTTATAATAACTTTTTTCAAGAATATTCTAATATTATTATAAAATATTTAAAATACATGTTTAAAATTTTGGTATTTATCCAATTTTATAAATGGAATATTCTTCTCTCTTTCTGAAATATTCAATTTTTAACGTTTTTATATGAAAAAGAAATTTTATTTTTACCTCATAGGACATGTAAGAATTTACCTAACATCATTTCATTGAAGATTCAATTTCATTATTAAAAGGTTATTTTTTAATATATCTTTTTATAATTAATTTTCAATTAAATAATTTTTTTTAAATTTTCAATCTTTCTTTATATGTTTTCCAGGTATATTAAAAGAAAATATTTTCAAAATGTTTTCAATAATTATATATATGTTTTCAAAATATTATCAATGAAATGATCTCCAAATGGTTTTAAAATTTTATTTATAAATTTTAAAATTAAACTGAAAAAATTGGTTTTAAAAATATTTAGAATATTTATTTGTATGTTTTCAATGTATTTGAAAACAAATGTTTTTAAATTATTTTTAAATATTTCAATAAATTGTTTCAAATAATTTTAAAATAAATGGATTTCAAAAAATTTTCTAGATTCATTTATTAGTTTTTAAGGAATATAGTTTTCAATAATGATTTTATGATTTATTTAAAAGTTTAAATTTTTCATTTCAGAAAATAGTTTTCAAAAGGTTTTATGTTTAAAAATTTATTTTAAAATGAATAAAGAATATTGTCCAAAAAATTTGTTTTAATGATAATTCAAAATTACTTCCCATATAAGACAAATATTTTTGTGTTAATGATGAATTTCTGGGAAAATTATTCACGGCTTCCCTTCATATTCTTTACCATGTTCGATTTTTGTTTGATTTCAGGATGGTTATGAAAACCATTTCTTTTTTACATGTAATATTCTTTTGAATCCTGCTTCTTTTTACTAGTTATTTTTAGGATAAAATGATTAAGAAACCTATCTTTTCAAATAGGTTAAGATATTGTTACATGTTCATAATACCCATTTTATCTCATGGGTTTTGATATGGTTGTTTACGATCATGTGACACTTGTATGTATGATTTCATCAAGGGAGTCGTTGTCCCTATATCTAAATCCAAATCATTGGGAAAAAAATCTAAAACTCTTGATATAAAATAATATGTTCTTTGGAATGAAGATTATCTAATAATACGTCCATAGGAGTGAACAATGGCTACCAAGATGGCATGAAGAGTAAACTCATGCTACTAAGTTGTCCATGGGATTGAACCACGACTACCATGTTGGTTTGGGAGGGAACCCATACTACAAGGATGGTCTGGGAAGAGATTCGTTGGATACTATGGAAATCTTGTTATATGCTTATGTGTGTTCCAAAAATTCAAGTTTTATCCTGAATGTCATCTGTAGCGACCTCGATCCCAGGGTGCCTAATGAGACATGATATACTAACATTTCATTACAACATTTTCAAATTAAATATCATGTCCCATTACTATATAAGATCGCGAGGCTCAGGATTCTGGGAAACCAGCTGCTTCTGATAAACTTCATTAGTACAAACCATGCCTGAAAAATTTAAAACAAAATCATAGGGTGAGAAAATATGCCCAATAAGGGGTTTTAAAATCGTTTTTAGAAAACGCTTTCTCAATGAAGTCCTTTTGAAGAGAATAAAACACTTTTCTAAAAACAAAGCATCATTTTTTCTTAAAAACATGAAATCCAACATTTTTTAAAAACACTTGCACAGAGAAGAAGTACGTGCTTAAAATAAACATTAAAGTAAACATGATCAGAGAGCGCAACACATAGATAATGCATAATTTACAACCAAGATTACTTCAGTTCTGAAAAATCTGCGTGTAAGCAAGGAAAACATTCATAACATGATTCATGGGCACATAAAGTTCTTATAACATCTTACCGAATGAAGTAAAGTTCTTATCTCATAATTTCATTCTCATAGTCAAGGGAAATTCCAACAAGGGGATTTCCTGTTAGTTTAAATGACCCTTGGTTGACCATTTATCATCACATGCAGAGGGAATGTATAATGCCGGACTTTGTCAAGACCTTGTGTCAAGACTGTAAAACATAATTAACGGGTCAAGGCTAACCGCCAATCCCATTTCCATGGTAGCACAAGGCAAGGCGAACTTCCAAGACCGTCGCACATAATGTCTCATGAGACTCATACATTACCCAATGAATTGGAGCACTATATAATTCCGAGCGCACCCATCACATCATTCATATTGTGCTATATAATTCGGGGCGCACCCGTCACATCATTCATATTGCACTATATAATTCTGGGTGCATCTGTCACATTTAAGTCCAATACATCCCTCACATATCATGACATGGTCTTTCATTCATAGGGTTTCATTCATACATTCTTAATCAAACCCCCTTTTCACATACATATTCCTAACTTGAATACACTTCAATCATTAATAAAACTAAGACATGCATGCTAAAAATCCGTACACTTAAGAAATTATCTTAACAATTGACAACATGTGTTTTAAGGAAATGAACATAAACACTTTAACATTTCAAAGCATCATAATACCAAGGTAAAAAAAAGTCGTTCATAACTAATACACATGCTGATAAATGGGTATTGGTGGTGTTTAATTAAAACTGTGTGATTATACATACAGTTAGGGATATAATGTGTGAAATTAGGATCATCTTGGGAAGTCATGTATATATGTATGCAAACTGCATGAAAATATATATAGTTGTGTAAAAAATCATTTGCACTTTGAATAACATGAACATTCCTTTGAAAAGATTGCAAACATCATAGGAAGAATTTTTATTTGAAGACAACATATTGATACATGGTTATATATACCTATATATAAAAATAAATTTAGGTGTGTATACACATGTTCATGGGTTTACCAAATTAAACCATAATAAATAATATTTCTCATGTTATACATTAAACAAAATTAATGTTTGGCATAACCAAGTGGGGTTCTTTTACATAAAAATATGAACATAATTTTCATAAAACCTTTATTTGTGTAAAATCAGTCTTGTATAAAACAAGGTCGATCCATAAACAAGAGTACATATATATGAATACATATATATACACTTGTAATCGTTCAAGGAATTCACACTACCCATTTTAAAAAAAAATCATGATTTATCAAGAATGGTGATAAATGAAAATTTTAAAGAATTATTTTGAACCAAATTAACCCTTAATCTTCATCATACATATAAACATGTATACAAATAGTTTTGGGTACTTTTCCTGAAATATTAATCCTTTTGAGTAAAGAAAATTTTAACAAATTACAATACAAAAGAATCATGTCCATCCCTTATGCACATTCATTTACATATACACCTATATAATTACATTCACATATACATATTTATTCTCCATATACTTGCATGATTTACATGTTCATGCAATTACCCAAAAACTCCATTTTTCAGAGGCGAAATATAATCAGGGTTACAAACATTGAGAAAAGGTTTGTGTATTTTCATATATCATTTTATACATATATGAATATAAATATATATATATATACACAATGTGCACATGCAAATACCCGAACCCAAATAAACTATGTCCTCCGAGTACCCTTACCACAGTTTTGAGATTCCACTCAGAAGTGAACAAGTATGGTTCTCAAATCCATGCTTAAGTGTATAAACAGGGGTATATATTTTGAGGTTTATATATATATAAACCTGTATATAAAATATACATATCGAAGCGTTAAAAAAACGAGGTAGGATCTATCCCCTTACCAGTTCGGAGGGAAGGAGTAGATGAAGCAAACGAAGCCGGTCAGGTGGTCGGAAAGATCAAAGAAGCTGGGTGCTATAATCTCTCCTCACCTTCGGTGGAAAACATTCTGGCCTTCGATGCAACCCACGGTTTAAAATAAACATAGAACTCTTCATGGAGATGTCGACCCAGGTATCCGAGGCGAAGTCGGTTCCAACCTATGGAAAAGAAGGAGAAAACCGTGGTCTACTAGCCGGCCTACGAGAAGAAGACGAGCCCTACTCTACTGGTTCAGCATGCGTGGAAAAGAAGAAGGAGACGCGAGATGCGGGGGAGGAAGAAAACCGGAAAACGGATGGATGACTGAGATCACACGGGAGGTGATCATGCGGCAAAGATGCAGTGCGGCTTAAAAAAATGGTCGGTTGAGATCAAGGTGCTGGATTTGATGGCTCTGGCTCGATGTGGTGTTAAAATGGAAAATGCGGGTCTTCAGTTATAAAAAAACAAAGTTGTTTTAATATTAATTTCTATTAACTTATTATAACATTGTTTTTATTATTAATATTCAATTATTGGTCTAATTTTTATTATTTTATGATAAATCATTGGTCAATGGTTAATTTAATACAAAAATACATTAATTAATCAAAACATATTATATATATATATATTAATTTCCATTTTTAACTAATTATCTTAATTTCCTTAAATAAAGATTAATATTATTAATACAATTAATCATTAAACATATCTACATTTATATTTAATTTCAAAATCACACATAAGAGTGCATTGATATAAATATTATCATTATGAAACACATATGTAAATGAAATCATAATTTGACATAGTTTTCAAAACTGTTAATTCAAATTATAAACATTCGCATTAATATTATTACTTATATTTAATTTAGAGATAAACATAATACTTTTAATTTATGGTTTGATGCAACATATATATATAACTCATGAGCTTGAGTACATATTCTCTTATACAAAGTAAAAACCTATTAGATTCAATGTAATTACAAAATAAAAGTTTAATTTCTCAAGTTAAAAACATGTATAGTAAATAGTGGAAAAAATAATATTAATTATCACCATTTTGAAACATAATATATAATTCGCATTTTGGGGAAACAAGAAAGTAATTAATTACATTACTATTGATGTCATTCATTAAATATTAAAGAAAATTTCATAATTAACTTTTCGATCCTTTCGAGGGTAAACAACACTTTCCTTTAATAGTCCAAAATAAAACATTAGGGGATAGGAGAATCATGGGGGATCCAACGGTTATATTTATCACCATTAGGGTCTAATGTTCAAATTAGTGTTCTTATAAAAAGTATGGTCTCGGGGTGTCCCTCACTCAAGGTGACTGATGGAAAAAAGAGGAGATGGTTCGTGTGATTCCTTTGGTTCTCAACAAAGTTGCAGTGGCTTCATCCATCCTCATGTTTATTCTGATGGATGCCAAAAACCCTTAACACCATCTTGGGGTCCTGGTGGTTTTAAGCAGTCTCCCTATAATTGTAATTGGGGTTTTAATTGGGATTTTTGGTTATCATAACTTCTTGTTCGATCAGTGTGAGTTGTAGTCACCAAGATATTACTAATTTGAATAAAAGGGGCTTTCATTCATTTGGTGTGTTTTTATATTTTATTATTATTATTATCTTATAAGATGATTGTTTATTCAATTAATTGGTGGAATTGTAAAACAAACTTTTCATTACTCAAAACACAGTTTCTCGGGTTGTTACATTACATTCCCCTTCAAGGAATTCTGCCGTCGCAATTCTATTCATAAAAAGACAAAATGAAACCCCACACATACAACATTACTGAAACAGTGGATCCAGCTCGGTTAACGGAATACCAATGTTGGCACATACTTCTTCTGTTTCCCTAGCCCAGATTAACTTTGAACAGTATGTCTTGAACTCCTGCTCGTTCATACTGCACACGGTCTTCCAAAGGGAGGCTCGTGCGGTGAAAAGCTCAGAAACGTCTGAGTAGATAAACTCCCTGATAACTCTCCAGGCTACATCACGCTTGAGGTAATCGAGGGGAATGATGCGATTGAGGAGAATGAAATTAAAGACCTGGAACATATAGGCAGCACTAAGGTGGCCATCCTGAGCAGCTATGAGGAAGCACGCTCTGGCAGAGAAGTTATGTGCCAGAGTAAAACACTGGAAGAGGCCTTCGTAGTACCTTCCCCTTCGCCTATAGCAGGGGAGATGAGCAGTGACAATGCGGTGAAAGACATGATCATCCTCCTGACACAAACGAGTAATCTCATGACCGTTTTCTAGATCGAGCAGACGCTGGAAGGTCCCTCGCAGGCGGAGAAAGGATGGATAATCCATCGTGCATGTCCTGACCATGATAACCTCTACTAACTCATCGGGAACTGATGAGATGTTCTTTGACCAGCCATCTGAAACAAAAAATTCGAAAGGAAACTGCTAACAACACTGATAAGGTAGAGGCAGGAAAGGAAACATGAAACTTTCATTTATGCAAAAGTTTACATGACAAAGCCTGAGCTTACTAAACATACACCACAAAGAGTGGAAAAACTCCCTAACTCTTCAAACCACACACAGGCTGAATAGACAAGACTAAACTCATGGGAACATCTATGACGCCTCCTGAGTTTAGCATGAGGGGTATGAAGTTGGGAGACATCAGCATACACATCCTGCCTAAGAGACAATCGGGTGGGCTCATCATCCAACACTCCAAGGTCCATTATCTGGCCCTAGAATCCATAGTGCAAAATCTAGCATAGGTAAGCTGCTCGAAGGTCTCTGGCAGCAGCTGCTGCCTGAAAGGGGTTATCAAGCATTATGCCAAATTCTTTGCCAGTTGTGAACACTCAGAAGAGTCCCTCAAGATACTTTCCCCGACGTGCATAAGAGGGAAATTGGGTCATCATCATTAGGATATAATCCATCCCCAATCCCCGGTGAAGACTAAGCACCCTAGGCGAGTTTGACACATCATACAGGTGCTTACATGTCATTCACATTCAGGTGTAATTTAGAAATTTCTCACAGCTTACTAGAGATACAATGTTCTCTAGAGCCTCAGTGGGAAGTGACTGTAGGTCGGTACGTAAATTTTCATCATCCATCTGAAAGTTATAAAATTTTTACGTATTCAGTCATAGCAATATGTTCATACCACCTTGTTTTCTAGAGATTCCTAAACCCATCCTCTGATACCAACTATAGCGACCCCGATCCCAGGGTTCCTAATGAGACATGATATACTAACATTTCATTACAACATTTACAAATTAAATATCATGTCCCATTACTACAGAAGATCGCGAGGATTAGGATTATGGGAAACCAGCTGCTTCTGATAAACATCATTTGTACAAACCATGCTTGAAAATTTAAAAAAAAAACGTAGGTTGAGCAAATATGCCCAGTAATGGGTTTAAAAAACGTTTTAAGAAAACTTTTTCTCAAATAAGTCCTTTTGATGAGTATAAAACATTTCACTAAAAACAGTGCATTATCTTTTCTTAAAAACATGAAATCTAGCATTTTTTAAAACCACTTGCACAGAGAAGAAGTACATGCTAAAAATTAACTTTAAAGTAAACATGATCACAGAGAACAACACATAGATAATGCATAATTTACAACCAAAATAACTTCAGTTCTGAAAAATATACGTGTAAGCAAGGAAAACATTCATAACAAGATTCATGGGCACATAATGTTCTTATAACATCTTACCACACGAAGTACAGTTCTTATCTCATAATTTCTTTCTCATAGTCAAGGAAAATTAAAACTAGGGGATGTCCTGTTAGTTGAACTAACCCTTGGTTGACCATTTATCATCACATGCAGAGGGAATGTATAATGCCGGACTTTGTCAAGACCTTGCGTCAAGACCGTAAAACATACATAACGGGTCAAGGCTATCCACCAATCCCGTTTCCATGGTAGCACAAGCCAAGGCTAACTACCAATATAGTCACACATAATGTCTCATGAGACTCATACTTTACCCAATGCATTGGAGGGCTATATAATTCCGGGCGTACCCGTCACATCATTCATATTGCACTATATAATTCCAGGCGCACCAATCACATCATTCATATTGTGCTATATAATTTCGGGTGAACCCGTCACATTTAAGTCCAATACATCCCTCACATATCTTAACATGGTCTTTCATTCATAGGGTTTCATTCATACATTCTTAATCAAACCCCCTTTTCACATACATATTCATAACATGAAGGTAGTTCAAACATTAATAAAACTAAGACATGCATGCTAAAAATCCATACACATAAGAAATTATCTTAACAATTGAAAAAATGGGTTTTATGGAAATGAATATAATCACTTTAACATTCCAAAGCATCATAATACCAAGTTAAAACAAGGACTTTCATAACTAATACACATGCTTATAAAAGGGTATTGTGGGTGTTAAATTAAAACTGTGTGAATATACATACAGTTAGGGATATAAAGTGTGCAATTAGGTTCATCGTGGGAAGTCATGTATATATGTATGAAAAATGATTGAATATATATATAGTTGTGTAAAAACTCATTTGCACATTGAATAACATGACTGTTCCTTTGAAACGTTTCCAAACATCATAGGAAGAACTTGTTTTTGAAGACAACATATTGATACATGGTTATATATACCTATATATATATATAAATTTAGGTGCGTATACACATGTGCATGGGTTTACAAAATAAAACTGTACTCAATAATATTTCTCATGTTATACATTAAACAAAATTAATGTTTGGTAAAACTGAGTGGGTTTCTTTTACAAATAATAGTGAACATAATTTTCATAAAACCTTTATTGGCGTAAAATCAGTCTTGCAAAAAAACAAGGTCGATCCATAAACATGAGTACATATATATGAATACATACATATGCACCTGTAAACGTTCAAGGAATTCACACTACCCATTTTCACAAAATAAAATAATGATTTATCAAGAATGGAGATAAATGAAAATTTGAAAGAATTATTTTCATACCAAACTAACCATTAAACTTCATCATATATATAAACATGTATACAAATAGTTTTGGGTAATTTTCTTGAAATTATAATCATTTTGAGTAAATAAAATTTTAACAAATTACAAAACAAAAGAATCAAGTTCATCCCTTTTGCAAATTGATGTATGTATACATCTATATAATTACATGTACATATACATATTTATGCTCCATATACTTTCATGATTTACACGTTCATGAAATTACCCGAAAACATCATTTTTCATAGGCGAAATAAAATCAAGGTTATAAACATTGAGAAAAGGTTTGTATATTTACATATATCATGTTATACATATATGTATATAAATGTATATATATATATATATACAAAGTGCATATGAAAATACCCAAACCCAAATAAATTAGGTCCTCCGAGTACCCTTACCCCAGTTTTGGGATTCCACTTAGAAGTGAACAAGTATGGTTCTCAAAGCCATGCTTAAATGTATAAACAGGGTGTATATACTTATAGGTTTATATTTATATAAAACTGTATATAAAAAATACATACCGAAGCTTTTAAAAAAATGAGGTAGGATCCTTCCCCTTACCAGTTTGGAGGGAAGGAGTAGAGGAAGAAAATGAAGCTGGTCTGGCGGTCAAAAAGATCAAAGAAGCCAGGTGATAAAAGATCTCCTCGCCTTCAGTGCAAAAATTTCCAACCTTCGGTGCAACCCAGGGTTTAAAAAAACATTGAACTCTTCATGGAGATGACGACACGGGTGTCTGAGGTGAATTCGGTGCCAACCCATGGAAAATAGGGAGAAAACGAGGTCTACTAGCCGGCCTACGAGAAGAAGACGAGCCCTAATCTACTAGTTCAGCATGCATGGAAAAGAAGAAGGAGACGCGAGACGCGGGGGAGGAAGAAAACCGGAAAATAGATGGACAGACGAGATCACACAGGAGGTGATCTTGCGGCACAGAAGCGGTGTGGCTTAAAAAACAGTCGGTTGAGATCAAGGCGCTGGATCGGACGGCTCCGGCTCAATGCGGTGTTAAAAAGGAAAATGAGGGTCTTCTTTTAAATAAAAAACAATGTTTTTTAATATTATATTCTATTAACTTATTATAACATTGTTTTTATTAAAAATATTCAATTATTGTTCTAATTTTTATTATTTTATGATAAGTCATTGGTCAATGGTTTATTTAAAACAAAAATACATTAATTAATAAAAACATATTATTATATATATATATATATATATTTCTAATTTACATTATTAACAAATTATCTTAATTTCCTTATTTAAAGATTATTATTATTAATACAATAAAACATTAAACATAACTACATTTATAATTATTTTCCAAATCACTCATAAGAGTGTGTTGATATAAATATTATCATTATGAAACACATAAGTAAATGAAATCATAATTTGACATAGTTTTCAAAACTGTTAATTCAAATTATAAAAATTCTCTTTACTATTATTACTTATATTTAATTTAGAGATAAATATAATACTTTTAATTTAAGGTTTGATGCAACATATATATATAACTAAAGATTTTGAGTACATATTATCATAGACAAAGTAAAAAACGATCAGATCCAATGTAATTACAAAATAAAAGTTTAATTGTTCATGTTAACAACATGTATAGTAAATAGTGTGAAAAAATAATATTAATTTTCACCATTTTGAAACATAACACATAATTCGTATTTTGGGGAAACAAGAAATAAATTAATTATATTACTATTGATGTCATTCTATAAATATTAAATCAAATTACATAATTAACTTTTCAAACCTTTAGGGGGTAAAAAACAATTTTCTTCAATGGTACAAAATAAAACATTATTGGACAGAAGAATCATGGGGGAGACAACGGTTATATTTATAGTCGTTAGGGTCCAACGGTCGAATTAGTGTTCTTATAAAATGTCTGGTCTCAGGGTGGCCCTCACTCAAGGTGACTGAAGGAGAAAAGAGGAGAGGGTTCGTGTGATTCCTTTGGATCTCAGCACGGTTGTAGTGGCTTCGGCCATCCTCATGTTTATTCTGATATATGCCAAAAACCCTTACCACATTCTTGGGGTCCTAGTGGTTTTATGTGGTCTCCCAATAATTGTAATCGGGGTTTTAATTGGTATTTTTGGTTAGCTTAACTTCTTGATCCATTAGTGTGAGTTGTACTCACCGAGATATTACTCATTTGAATAAAAGGGGCATTCATTCATTTGATGTGTTTTTCTATTTTATTATTAATATTATCTTATAAGATGAATGTTTGTTCAATTAATGGGTGGCATTGTAAAACAAACTTGTCATTACTCAAAACACAGTTTCTCGGGTCGTAACATTATGCCTTCATGGAATATGTTATTTTTTCCATATGATTTATGTCTTAGGAACATCCATGATTTATTCCATGTTTCATGAATGAAATATTGGATATGTAGGGCATGATATTCTATTTTCATGATCATGTTTTTATACACTTGTTATACTGATATTTCATACATATCTTCCATGATTACCTTTACTAATATTCTAAGATCACCCCTTTATATTTTTCCTTTCCCCAAGGCTATGAATATATGTATTTATTATGATGTGTATAAGAAGGTTTCTACTCAATATGAACCGAGTGAGATATAACATATCAAACTTATGTATGAGTGTTCATGTTTCAATGTGCCGAAGAAAATATGCTAATATAGTTATAGCGTGTCTGTTTTGTAATGTTTTATGAATTCCACAAAATTGATGTGATTTCTATGTACATTCAGATTGGGTTTTTATAATCTGACATATTTTCACATGATGGATATAATATTTTTTCCTTAATTACATCTATTGGTCTTAAACTATGTTATCCATGATCGAAAATAATACTAATGGAGTTTTAAAACATTGATTCGAACCACCACTAAGGTGTGAAATTAATTTATAAAAAATATCTATATTGAAAATTATGAAATTGAATCAACTTTTAAGTGTATAATTTTCCACAAATAAATTAGTGGTTTAAAAAATTAAAATATATTCTTAAATAAATTATATTCAAAATGAATTCTAGTGAGATAGTATTACATATAATCTTATTTCTTCTTCATTTTATTTCACCTTTATAAATTAAATGTAAAATTAGAATTAAATCAGTTATAAATGGAATTATACACCCTTATAAGTGAAATATGGGTTATATCATAAAATTCCAGGGAAAGGCTCACTTTACATTTTAATTGAATGATTTCTGAATGGAATCATGATTTATTTGGAGTGATACATAGATCCAATATAGAATTCCTTGGATCAGATCATTGAAAAAATTAAAATAATATAATTTCATGAGATATACATGTGTCCCCTATTTATAATTCCATTGATGGGTTCAAAGGGATATTCATATATATCATACATAGAGTGTAACATAGGTTATTATAAGGAATTCCTTTGATAATCACCTAATGTGATTGATTATTATGGAATACCTAGAGTGATTCCATGTATCATTTTCTGGATGGCCCTAGATGGGATCCATTTTCCACTAAATTATATGATTTTTCTTCAATTTTAATGAACATAGTTGTATCTAGTGAATGGTTTTCATACATGATATCTATGAATTTGCTAAATTATTGTTTAAAAAATAAAACGGAACTTTTCATCCCTCATATGAATAACATTATCCAGGTTCACATTGGCTATGTGTCTGGGGTCACTAGACTATAATATAATTTTATAATAATTAATAAACAATTCATAAATTTATTTCACAGGTCATTATAGATAGTATTAGATTAGTGACCCATGGGGGAATAACTAACATGGGTACTATTTATTTCATATAATACAATTACTATTAATTCCTAGGAGATTATCGTTTTATATTAATGGAATGGATGGAATTAAACACAATTGGTGGTTTCATACTTAATTAATCTCACATAATTTCAAGGACACTAACTGGTAACTGAATATGACAGATAGAAGTTTCTAGGGTTAAAGGGAAGTTCCCATCCTGAGATGCATTAAATTTTGTACTAGGATAGTGTAGGGGAGAAGAGTGAAAACTACCTGATCATGATACTATTGGAGAAAACTATTGGACAAATTTTTATTTTTCCTATAACAGATTATATATGCCTACTTTTATGATTCCAAGTAATTAATGTTTAAATATAGTATATATACTTGATATCATTATGTTGTATATTACTATGTGAAATATTTATTTCAAGTTAATTTTTAGGGATGTTAAATCACACTGTTCCTCATTTGTCATTTTTTCATTACTAATTAATTTATTTTACCACTATGTTGCTATAATGATTAAAGAGGGTATAGTTTCTCCACCATTCCATTATAGACCCTCGATCATAGTTACTATCCATTAGAATATAGTTATGTGAATAGGAGGCCACATGAACAAGTATGTTTAGTTACTTATTATTGAACTCAGTTTGATATTACAACCCTAATCATTATTAAACACTTAAACAAGATTTATTACATAAAATATTCACTTGATAAAACATAAAATATTAAGAGGTCTAGTTCCTTTGGGGATTAGGAAAATTACATAATTACTAAAAACATGAAACACTACAACTTTATTGAAAACTTCCTTTACAACACCACTACATTCCCTCGTACATAGCATTGCATGGGATAACCTGAGGACATGTATAAGAAAAGTGTGATCTATAAAGCCTAGTAAGGGAGTAAAAAAATGAATAATATGAAGAATAAAGTACATGTTAGACAATTGGAATATCAATGGATCATAAGAGAAACATGAACATAAAGGTATGATAAATCATGATTATCACAACATACAAATGTGGAAACAACACTTAACATGGTATTTGACTGTAGCACCCACTGTTTGAGGTATGTGGCATTTTTTATGCATTTTTATGTGTTTAAAGTTCAAGGGATGAGTTTAGAAGAGGTTGGTAGTGTTTGTAATGGTTTTGGATGAGTTTTTAGGCTTTTAAAGGGGTGCACGGTTTGAGCACTGTTAGTCGAAACTATGCGGGTTCCCCAGGAAACCAGGCGGACCATGTTCTCAAGACAGTAGGCCTCACACAGCCTGTGCCCAATTTGCCAAACCGTTCGAGGAAACCATGCAGACCTTGGATTTCTAGGGAGTGGCGTACGCATGGCTAGTGTATGGTTTTCGAAACCATGTGGGCTTACCTTGCGACCACTTAAAGTTATGGTTATAAGTTCTGGGTTCAGTCAAGATTGAATCAGTCCTCTCCAACTCCCCTCCCACTCAAGCCACACTCAGGATTTTGGGTTCTCAGGGGTTAGGGGTTCTCTGCCACTCGGTTTGGGATGATTTCAAAGGGTTTTCAAGGTGGTTTCTCCAGGGTAAATATCTCCTCTTGGTTTCCTTTTGATTTTCTCTAGATATACATCCCTATCTTTCTTGGTTTTCTAGATCTACACTTCTTGTGTATATATCTAGGGTTGGGGTTTCCTTGTATGTTAATTTTAAGACTTGTGTTGGTTTGGTAAGGTGATCGAGAGTGGTTTCAGTGGTGTGTTCGCCGGATTGGAGGTGCAGTGGTTTGTGGGTCGTTTTCTCAGAACTCTTAATGGTAGGTGGCTTCTCTCTTGACTCCACATGGATAGAGCTAATGGTTTTGGTTACAATTAATTTCTTTTGCTTTGAATTAATTGTGAATTGTTTTGAGAAATGGTTTGGAAATCCCTTTGTTGTGGTTTTGGGGATTTTTGGAAAAAGGGGGTTTTATGGTGAGATGATTTTCTCGTCAACTTTAAAACAAAGATTTTAAAATGGGTTGATGAGATTGATTTGGTAAAATTATTGATGGAATGGTTTCTCAATAAAACTGTTGTTTTATTGAAAAGTGGTTTGTCATGGAAAATGGGTTTCAATAAATGGATAATTTATTGAAATGAATTGATATGCAAGGGAACATGGTTGATTTCATTATGTTGTGACCTTAGTGGGTTATATTCATGGTTTGGTTTGTTTGTAATGTTGTGTGAAGTGGCGCGAAGTACCACTATAAAAAGGGGATGGATAGTGGAAGAATGTTCCACCATCCAAGGATAAGTGGATGGAGAATCCAGTAGTTGTGAATGGGTGAACGGGTTGGATGGATGCTCCACCGTTTGTTTGTTTTTTTTGTTTGTGTTGTGTTTTTGTGCACCTCTTTACAAGATAAAATTGTGGTGCTAGGATGTAAATGATGAGATGACTTGTGGCATGTTTGGTTGGATTTCCCTTGGTTGCTTGGTCTGGGTGTGATGACTTGGTAAGGGCATGTTTGGTTTATGAAAATGGTTTCACTTGTGATTTATTTTTTTATAAACTATTTTATATAAATCTGCTAACGGTTTTATCATAGTGGCATTTGTAGGGATTTCATTTGGGGAAATCCTACTCAGTTTTAGTACTCACCCCCTTCTTTGGAAATGTGTTGTCTTTTCAGATGTTGTGTACCATGACGTGGGAAAAGGTATGGAATATCCCTCCTTTAGTGGTTCATTGTGATGTCTTGGTGGTTCGTGGAGCATGAGCTTGGTGGAGAGCTGTGGGGGTGTTATGGCTCGTAGTGGTGGTTTTTTAGTTTTCCCCTTGTACTCTAATGTTTTGTGGACATATATATTTGTATTGGTTTTTATTTGTGTTGTGGAACAACTTGGTTGTCTTTTGGGAATGCATTGTTGGGTAATTAAATTAACATGCATCATATAGTGGCTATTTGTGGATGGTTTGGTTGGTTTTGTCTTAAGGGAAAAATTTTCCCCACCTTGATCATGAAGCCCTCATCATTTATTTCCATCCATTGGTGTCTTGGGAACATCGCTTAAGGCCTAGTATCCCTCACCACCTCCTCTAGACAATGAGGTAGGGTAGGGGAGTTACAAGTGGTATCAGTTTGTTTGGTCCTTTGTAGTTGATTCTTGGATTTGGTATTGACATTCATTCTTTTGCATTGCTTGATTCGGTATGGAAGAAAGGTGTTGGATTGTTGGAACTTGTAATGTATAGCATAAAAAGACATAGCTAACCCTTTTATGCTTAAATTCATGTTACCAGGGAGTTGGGTACGTGAGTGTTTTGGACACACTTATAGGCATTGGATATCTCATTATCGTGGGTGCATCCAATGTGATGAGAAGGACATGCATGGTAGAATTGAATTCCATCTAGGATTCATATTTCATTGGGGTATAACGATTTATGATGTGATATGAATATGTGAAATTGTAATGTGAATAAATTGGTATTTTTAAAATCGTTTGGTTTTAAAAATGGTCAAACATGACACATGTGAAAAAATGTGAACTTTTGGAAAGCATTGTTGTGATAGTGTTGTGTAATGTGATTTGAAATGGGATTTCATGATGTCTACGAAAGTGAGACTCAAGGTTGTTTGTTTTTTCTTGATAGAAATGGCACCGGGTAGGCATCATTGAGACCAACCGGAGGAGGCTGCTGAGAATGTTGTAGCACCTGAGCCTCAGGTGAACCAGAAGGTAGTGAAAAGTATAGTGCAAGCTTTCCAAGCTGTGGGAGGTGGAAATAGAGTGGATGAACCAATGCATGTGGATCATGCAGTTCAGTTTCAAAAGAAGAATCTGCCCTTCTTTGGGGGCAATTCAGAGCCGAAAAGGGAAGAAGCGTGGTTGAATAGAATGAACAAGATCTATGAGTTATTGGGAATGGAAGTAGGGTGGAAAATGAAGTTGGAAACGTATATGTTGGACGATATTGCCCTTATATGGTGGGAGTTGGTAGTCCATGCTGGGACGGACCAGGGTATGATGTGGGAAGGTTTTGAGGAATTTTTTAACAAAACATTCTACCCACATACGATCAGAATTAAGTGTACGACTGCTTTCTTTAGTTTGAAGCAAGAGCTTATGTTTATGAAAGAGTATGTAGATATTTTTATGAACATACTGAGGTTTTCACCTGGGGTGGCTGGTAGCTCATCGTTGAAGGTAAGGATCTTTGATGCGGGGTTAAGGAATGAAATCTGTTCAAAGATAACAGTACTGCGTATAGATGATTACACATAGATGGTGAATAGAGCCTCGGTGGCTAAGCGGGATCTATTAGGATCTTCGAGCGAGGGAAGCATGGTGGTTTCAATGGGGAATTGTGGGAACTCTAACACTGGTTTCAAGCAATGGAGGGACACTTATTCTCAGTGCGGGAATATAACATTTAATCTGATGGCAAGATCAGTAAATCTTCCTCCGATGCCCCAGAGCAATCCGAGAAGTTTTCAGTGCGGATCGACGAGCCACATCATGTTGGATTGTGCGACACAACCACTAGCATGTCATAATTGTTAGACGATGTGTTATCTGAAGTGTTATTGTCGGAATGCTCCAAGGTCAGGTGCGCGTGACACTCCTCAGGGATCGTAGACATCGTATGCTTCGATGGGATGGGGTCAGCAGCATAGCCCTTGTCAGCTGAGTAAAGTGGGTCATGGTGATTCTTGGAATACCATGACACCTCGGCAAAGAAATAAAGTGAAGTGTGTGGCAAGAAATCTATTTTTTGGCGCTGAACAGTTTTTGGTGGATGATTAGTCGGGACCATCCACGGTGTGAGGTATCATTCTTTTAAATTATACCTTGATGCAAGTGTTGTTTGATATGGGTGCTTCACACTCTTTTATTGCTTCACATGTGGTTGATTTGAATGTATTAAGGGTAGAAATAATTCCCTCAGTTTTGAAACATCAAACTCCTCTGGGTCAAAGAGAGTGTCGAGCCTTCTTGAGTAGAGAATGTTGTATCATTGTGGGTGAGGATGAGATAGTGTGGAACTTTTAAATGCTTGAGATGGATGGTTATGAGGTAATCCTAGGAATGGATTGGCTAGTGGATTTTAAGTCCCACATCGACTGTGATGTGTGGACAGTGGCATTTATAACACACGATGGAATTAGACATCCCTTTAAATGATAGAAGCATGAAAGTACGGGTGCAATGGGTTTGTTGGCACCAACAGTGGATACGTTATCGTATCAGTTGGCAGTTTTGTCATTGGAATCGGTAGAGGGCGTTGAAAAGAGTGTTCCTCTAACAGTGGTGGATCAGTTCATGGATGTTTTCCTAGTGAATTATCTTGGTTACCTCTCGTAAGATAAGTTGGGATTACGATTGATCTCTTTCCGGGGACCATTCCAATCTCACTTCCATCTTATCAGATGGAACCAGATGAATTACGGGAATTAAAAATCTAGTTGGAAGAGTTATAAAACAAAGGGATTATCTGGTTTAGCACGTCTCCAGGGGTAGCGCCAGTTTTGTTTGTGAAAAAGGCTGATGGAACCTTGAGGCTATGTGTTGATTATCGTAGACTTCACCAGGTTATGATAATGAATAGATATCGACATCAACAAATTGATGATCTGTTCGACCAGTTAAGGGGATCCCAGTGGTTCTCGAAGACCGACCTGAGATCGGGATATCATCAATTGCGGGAGAGGAAGGAGGATATTTCAGAAACATCTTTCAGAAGTAGATATGGCCATTATGAATATGTTGTTATGCCCTTTTGTCTAACGAATGTGCCAGCGGTGTTTATGGCATTGATCAAAAAGATATTTTAGATATATCTAGATTCATTAATGGTGGTGTTTGTCGATGATATTCTGGTGTATTCAAAGATAAGGGTGGAGCATGATCAGCACTTGGAAACAATGCTGGGGATGTTGAGGGATCATCGGTTGTATGCCAAATTGTCAATGTGTGATTTTTGGATACATGAAGTTCATTATCATGTCCATGTGATTTCCGAAAGGGGTGTTTCAGTGGATCTAGAAAAGATAGAGGTTGTTATCTCATGGAAACCACCAATGTATGAGTTTGATATACACAGTTTTCTTGGTCTAACTGGGTATTATTGGCATTTATTCATGATTTTTCACGATTGGATTCAGCAAAGACATCTTTGACAAGAAATAATATTCCATTCCAGTGGAATGAACAGTGTCATCAGTGTTTCAAAGATCTAAAGGGTCGTCTTACATCATCAACAATATTGGTTTTCCAGAATCAAGATAAGGGTACGTGGTGTATTGTGATGCATCGAGATCAGGGTTGGGGTGCGTTCTCATGCAATGGAATCATGTGGTTATATTTGGCTCACGACAGTTGAGAGTGCATGAGAAGAACTATCAAAATCATGATTTAGAGTTTTCAGTAGTGGTCCATTCTTTGAAAGTGTGCCGTCATTATCACTTCGGTGAGAAATTCACGGTATATACAGATCATAAGAGTTTGAAACACATTTTATCACAAATGGATTTGAACTTTAGGAAACGGAGATGGATGGAATATCTACAGATGTTTGATTTTGACTTTATCTACACACCAGGTATGGGAAATTCGGTGGGGGACGCATTAAGTAGAAATTCATAGGCTCAGGTGGTGAAATAGGCATCAGACCAGTGGAAGTTGATGTCAGTTATAGTAGATATGTGGTTAGAATGTGAGGAAGAGGGCGATAGATCAGTCTTCTTTCTAGTTTTGTTCATTCCTGACTTGGTTGGCTTGGTTAGAGAGGCACAAATATCTGATTTTGAGTGTGTGACACCGGGGTTGAGACTCAATGGTGGGGAGACCATTGACGGTTGGAAACAAAATGGAGATTTATTTCTGTGTTATTGGAAATAGATGGTTGTACCAGTTGCTTGTCAGGAGGATCTTCTCAGGGTGTATCATCATTCCAGGTGGGCTATTCATCCTAGAATTTAGAAATTGTATAACATGCAGAAGGTAAAGTTCTTTTGGGATGGTATGAAAAGAAGTGTGGAATAGTTTGTTTCGAAATGCTTGACTTGTTAGAAGGTCAAGGAAGAGTGTAAAGACCCGTAAAATTCAAGGGAAATTTTTTCTTAATTTTCTTTAGAATTTTACAAGAGCGCGGTTTCAGACGGCACCTGATTCCGAGGCCCGGAGTGCCCGGAATCATTTTCCGAAGTTTGGCTCGGGTACGTTCAGTGAACGAACGAGCGGGTTTTCCTAACTTTTGATCCGGTGCTCGGAATTGAAATCCGAGGGCACCGTTGAACTCGCAGCGCCGATATTCGCTTAAGGATACCTTTTCAGGAGTTACGTTTGTTGCGGGTTGAAAGTTAGTTTTGGGGATTAAAAGATAAGTAAAATAAAATTTTGTCTGTGAATTTTATTTTATTCATGGTAGTTAGACTCTCTCATGGGAAGTTGTTTGTGGGGCCCACAACCACCCAACTTCCCATGTGTGGTTATGAGGGAGGTGGGGCCCACACGAGCCCCCACCTTTTCAAATTCCCTAACCCCTCTAAACCCCCTCTTAATTATGTGACTCTCCCCTACTTTAATTCTTGGCAACTTATCTCTTCTTTTAATTTTTGACAACTCTAGAATTAATTAATGTAATGAGTTAATGAGTTGAGTTGTGTGTGGTTATTGAATTTCAAACCTTTGAAATTCAAAGAGGTTGGGTTGTGTGAATAAAATAAGAAAGAGTCTTATTTTATTTTGTTAGAATTTTATCTCCTTGAGAGAGTAGGGAAGTCTTCTTCATCTTCTTCAAACTCAACGAAGAACGCAAAGAACGCCGTTCTTCAACGAAGAACTTCTCCGCCGAAGAACACGGTCCATCCGCGACGCCGTATCCGCGACGCGACGTACTTCTTCCGCGTCATCTCTTCCGCGACGGTTTTCCGCGACGAACGCCATCGACAACGACTCTTCCTCCGACGTCAAAGGAATCGACACTGATATTCCACGACTACGTCAACGTGCGACTATCGAGGTAGTGGTTCTTGAGTTCGTTGTTTTCTTTTTATTTGACTTTCCTCAAGACTTGACGAAGAACGCTCAAGTTCCGACGAAGAACGCCGCTCCGCTCTTCTTCGTCTTCCGTGTTAACGAGAGAGAACACCGCTTCTTCCTCGGACAACCTTCGTCGGCGTACGAGGTTTCGCCAACGATGTGTCTCTTCGGATGCATTCCTTCGTCATCGGATTTGACGAACGGCTACCGCGACACCCGACCTCCGCGACGTCGTCTTCCGCGGAACGTTGACAATCTTCGAACCTTATACCAAGGTAGGGGTTGTTGTTTATTGTTAACTTATTTTATTCTTGCTCGTGGTTCGCATGACTAACGTGAGGATTGAATATATAAGTGATATTATTTTAACGTGAGGGGGCCGGACCGCACGAACACGGCCGAACCCCCTCCATCGTCCTTGTTGAATAGCTTGTGGGTGGATGAATCAAGGTGGCGTGGTGCCGTCGCACAACGCGGATATTCGCCAATCCTTTTTGCGCAACGCCGTCGCGCCGCGCCATGGAAGAATCATAAAGAACGCGACGCCGTCGCGCCGCGTCGAAGGGAATCAAATGCGCGGCGAAGGGGCGCAGTGCCGTCGCACCGCGCCGGACGACGAACACCGCGGCCGGTTCCGGGCCGCGGCGGGACGAGGAGACCGCGGCCGGTTCCGGGCCGCGGCGGGATATGAAGACCGGCGGCCGGGCCGCCGGCGTCGGAAGCCGAAGGCGGGACCGGAATTTCCGGTCCCGTTGGTGAAAACCGGCCGGCCAGCTGGCCGGCCGGATGGCAGAAAACCGGGGGAATAAATCCCCCGGCCGGTTCATCAAAACCCCCCCTCTTAATGAGGGGGCGGTTTCCTTGTGGGGGGAAAAGCCCCCCGTGTCGTCCAGCAGGCCCCCTCATGTGAGGGGGCGGTTTTGTTTTAAAACCGGCGCGGCACGTGCCGCGCCGCCAGGGGGAAAAATAGGGGAGGGCGGGGGTCTCACCCGCGCGCCGCCTGCGCACCCAGCGCGCCGCCGCGCCGCCTCAGCGCACCGCCGCGCGCCGCCGCGCCGCCGGCCGAACCGGCCGGGCCGGTTCGGGCCGGGTCGGCCCAGACCCTTCTTTCTCGAACCAGAATCGGTTTTTGAGCCATAACTTGAGCCTCGGACCTCCGAATGACGAACCGTCTGCGGCAACGCGATCCTTGGATCGAGACGGTCGTTTCGGTATATCGCACTCAAGGTTTCGATTCACTTTGAGTTCGGCCGGGTTGGTTCGTTCACGAAACCAACCGGGCCTTCGGAGCGGAAACGCCCATATCTTGAGCTACGGACGTCTGAACGGCGTGCCGTCAATTCTGATAAGTTCTTCTTTGTGAGACGGATCTTTTGGTATACTCCGCCCGAGGTTAGGATGCAAGTGGAGTACGGCCGGGTTGGTTCGTTCACGAAACCAACCGGGCCCTCGGAGCGGAAACGCTCATATCTTGAGTTCCGGACGTCCGATTGACGTGCCGTCGACTTTGATGGAATCCTCTAAGTGGGACGGAACTTTTGACATACTCCGCCCGAGTTTTGGATACAGTTGAAATATGGCCGGGTTTGGTTCGCTCACGAAACCAACCGGGCCCTCGGAACGAAAAGGCTAATAACTCACAGACCGGGCGTCCGATTGACGCGCCGTCTGTTGCGTTGAGACTCCTTTGACGAAGCGGACGTATGTGGCACTTCTTCGTTGGACATTGAGATACTTGGAGTATCGACTAGTAGCTCGTGCAGTGGACCCTCCCGGAGACGAGCGGGCGGGGGAGCGCTTGGGTGTAGCGGCGGACCCGTGGTACTTGACAGTGGTGGTGCGCTTGGATGCAGCAGCAGACCCTTGGCGGTGGAGCGCTTGGTTGTGGCGGCGGACCCGCGATACTCTACGGAGTGTGTGTGCTTGGTTATAGCGACAGACCCGCGACGGTGGAGACGTACGTGCGGAGTTCGGAGACCGTGTAGCCGACTGAGACCTGACGACTGCTTGACCGACTCGACTTGTAGTGAGTCGACTAGCCCAGTGGACGGAGCACCCAGTAGTTGGCAGCAGACCCATGGCGGACGGAGCGCCTGGTAGTTGGCAGCAAACCCGCGGTACTCGACAGGAGGAGTACCTCAGTAGGCTATTTGGGTGAGCGCCCGGTATTTGGCGACAGACCCTCAGCGGACGGAGCACCCGGTAGTTGGCCGCAAACCCGCAGTACTCGACAGGAGGAGTACCTCAGCAGTCTTAGGTTAGTGAGCAGTGCCTCGGAGTCGTGACAGGACCACTTTACACTCTAGAGACGGAGCTCTTCAGTAGTTACGGTTTCGATAATAAAAATCCTGGTTTGAGCTGAGTCAATGATCTTTGTGTTTCCTCATGATTGAGATGGGTCGCTTGATAACTTAGGTATATGTATGGGCATATACCTGGGTAATGGTTATCCGTTGATTTCATAAACTTGTTATAAACTGTGTGGACTTGTACTGTTATCCTGTGTGGATTTATTGTTTACTCTTCTTTGTGGATTGGGTTGTTCTTGGGCTCGGTGTTGGAGCCAAACGGAAATTGGTGACATAGGTATATGTATGGGCATATACCTAATCAATATTGGATGTTACTTCGTGATTGTATCCTTCATGTGGTTTATCCTTTGTGGATTTCAGGAGACCTTCGGGGGGTCTCGGGGTCCCTACTGAGTATCTTATACTCACCCCTGCACGGGCTATGCCCGCACTTCGTTGTGTTGGTTGCAGACGACGGACAGCGCTGACAGCGGTTGAGGCTTACGGAGTAGGTCGGTACCCGGAGGAGGACCACTGAGCGGGACGTGCTCGGAGCGGACAGTTGGACCCTTGGAGTTGTGGAGCTATCTGTACCTACCCTTCATGTAGGATCCGTGGTGGACGATCCAGGAGCTGAGCCATCTGTACCTACCCTTCAGGTAGGAATCGAGGAGGACGTCCCAGGAGCCGCTTGTACTTTCTGTTGCTGTTTTCCCTTTCGAGTTGTACTTTACTTTACAGTTGGGCTTGTATTTCCGGCCCTTTTACTTCAGCACAGTTGTTCTAGTTTTGTGTACTGCTTTACTTCCGCTTGTTACTCTGAGGTGCTTGTTTACTTTATTAAGGCAATGCCTTCCCTTTTTACTGGGATTTTATGCCTTGGTGCTAGTCGCCAGCCCCTGGCCTATAGAAGGCGGGCTTGGGGTAGTCACGGCACGGGCCCCGAGGGCGGGTCGTGACAAAGAGCATTAGAGGCCAGCAGGAATGTTGCATTCTTTAACAATCCCTATTTGGAAGTGTGAGAAGATAACGATGTATTTTGTCACAGGTCTCCCAAGAATGGTCAAGAAGCACGTTACCATTTGGGTGATAGTGGATAACCTAACGAAGTAAGTCCATTTTATCCCGATTCATGAATCTCATACGGTGGAGGATCTGTTCAAAATCTATATCCAGGAGGCGGTAAAGAGGCATGGTCTTCCTATTTCAATTGTATCATATAGAGATCCAATTTTTACATCTCATTTCTATAAATCCTTATAGCAAACCCTAGGAACACAATTTATGATGAGTACGGCATATCACCACCAGACGGATGGTCAATCCGGGAGGATGATACAAACTCTAGAGGATATGTTGTGGGCCTATGGCATGGATTTTGGTGGCTCATGGGAGGAGAAAATGTCATTGGTTGAGTTCTTGTCCAATAAAAATTATCAGGTATCCAAACATATGGCTCCGTTTTATGCATTATATGGGTGGCCATGTCTTTCTCCACTATGTTGGTTTGAAACAGGTGAGTCTTCGATGGTTGGACTAAACCTACTCCAGGAGACTACAGAGAAGATAAAGTTGATCAGAAAGAGAATGGAGATGGATAAGAGTGGTCAAAAATCATATGTGGATCATCGTTGATGACCATTTTCATTCCATGTGAGTGATCATGTGTTCTTTAGGATCTCTCTTAGGTTGGGACATCATCGGTTTGGGAAGTAGGGAATGTTATCTCCGGGGTATATGGGACATTTTTAGGTTCTTGAGTGGGATGGTGTGGTGGCTTATCATTTGGCTTGGCCACCACGGTTTAGTGTAGTGCACAATGTGTTTCATTTCTCGCAATTGAAAAAGTATTAGCCAGATCGTGACCATGTGTTTCGATGGGATCATGTTGAGCTAGAACTAGATGCTTTGTTGGTGCTCATGCTAGTTCTGGATGTTGATATGCAAGAGAAAGTCTTGCATGGTAAAATAATCGTTATAGTTCATGCTTTATGGCATCATGGTCAGATTCAAGAGGAGACATGGGAGTGGGAGAAAGAGATGGTCGGGCAGTGGCCTGAGCTCTTTCGAAAAGGTGCGGGTTCACTACTTTCTGAGGACAGAAAGTCTAATGGTGGGGAGAATTTTGCACCCCAATATTGAGGTAAGTAGGCTTTTTTATGTATTTTTATGTGTTTAAATTTCATGGAATTAGTTGAGAGGATGTTGGGAGAGTTTGGAATACTTTTGGATGAGTTTTGAGGCTTTTAAAGGGGTTCACGGTTTGAGCACGGTTAATAGGAACTGTGCGGGTTCCCCATGAAACTATGCAAACCCTTGTTCTCGAGACAGTGGGCCTCGCACGGCCTGCACAATGTTTTCCAAACTGTGTGGCCACTAAAATTTAGGGTTATAAGTTCTAGGCTCACTCAATATTGTCGCATTCCTCTCCTACTCACCTCTCACTCGAGCATCATTCGGGATTTTGGGTTCTCAGGGGTTTGGGGTGCTCTCCCACTTGGTTTGGAAGGATTTTGAAGGGGTTTCAAGGTGGTTTCTCACGAGTAAGTCTCTCCTCTTGGTTTCCTTGTGTTTTCCTCTAGATCTACATCCCTCTATTACTTGGTTTTCTATATCTACACTTGTTTTGTGTATATCTAGGGGTGGGGTTGCCTTGGATGTTAAATTTAAGGCTTGTGTTGGTTAGGGAAGGTGATCTATAAAGGTTTCGATGGTGCGTTCGCCGGATTGGAGGTCTGGTGGTTTGTGGGGCATTTACTTGGAAACCCTAAATGTAGGTGTATTCACTCTCGACTCCACTTGGATAGAGATAATGGTTTTGGTTACAATTAATTTGTTGTGCTTTGAATTAATTTTGAATTGTTAAGAGAAATTGTTTGGAAATCTCTTGGTTGAGTTTTGGGAAATTTTTTAAAAAATGGGGTTTTATGGTGAGATGATTTTCCTGTGAATTTTAAAATGGATATTTTAAAATGGGTTGATGAGATTTATTTGGGAAAATGATTGATGGAAAGGGTTTTCAATGAAAGGAGTTTTTATTGAAATGTTTTTTGGCATGGAATATGGTTTTCAATAAATGGATAATTTGTTGAAATGGATTGATATTCAATGGAACTTGGTTGATTGCTTGATGTTGTGACCTTATTGGGTTATATGCTTGTTTTCATTTGTTTGGAATGTTGTATGGAAGTGGCGAGAAGTACAACTATAAAAAGGGGATGGATATTGGATGGAAGGGCCACCATCAAAGGATAATTGGACGGACGAGCCACTAGTTGTTAATGGGTGAACGAGTTGGATAGAAGCTCCTCCAGTTGGTTGTTTGGTTGTTTGCGTTGTGTTTTTTTGCATCTCTTTGGAAGATGGAATTGTGGTGCTAGTGTGTAAATTATTTTATGGCTTGTTGAATGTTTGGATGGATTTCCCTTGGTTGCTTAGTTTGGGTGTGATGGCTTGGTAAGGGAATGTTTGGCTTATGAAAATGGTTTCACTTGTGATTTATTTTATATAAACTGTTTTATATAAATGAGATAATGGTTTAATCCAAGTGGTGTGTATAGGGAAGTCATTTGGGGAAATCCTACTGAGTTTTAGTACTCACCCCCTTCTTTGAAACTATGGTGTCGTTGTAGATGTTGTGTACCGTGACGTGGGCAAAGGTAAGGCATCTTCTACCTTTAGTGGTTCATTGTGATGTCTTGGTGGATTGTGGAGCTTAGATCTTAGTGTGGAGCTGCGGTGGTGTCATGGCTCATAGTGGTTGTTGTATATTTTTATGTTTGTGCTCTGATGTTGTGTGAATATGTCTGGTTATATTCGTTTTGAGTTGTGTTGTGGAACAACTTGGTTATCTTTTGGGAATTCATGGTTGGGTAATTAAATTGACATGCTTCATATAGTGGATGTTTGTGGATGGTTTGGTTGGTTTTGTCTTAAGGAAACATCGTTCCCCAACATGATCTTGAAGCCCTCGACATTTATTGCTACCCTTTGGCATCTTGGGAACGCCGCTTAAGGCTAAGTATCCCTCACCGCATCCTCAAGACGATGAGGTAAGGGAGGGGTGTTACATAGCCTCAGCCATGGATAATTGCACATGGAGCATGAGTAAAACCTCATTTCACTATAATTATCATGAGTAAACACTCATTTCACTTGACATTTCATGATACAAATATATACCCAATGCATTGGAGCACTATCCAGGCCTGCCATTCTTAATCATTTCATTTCATGCATAAGATTTCCACATGGATCATACTAAATAGAATCATTAAAGATCATAATAGATTCCATGATAATGGAATGTAAAATTAATACATGAAACTCTATAATCAGTAAGTAAATGTGCATAAAGTTTAATAGCCTTGATAGATAAATTGGTATGGTATTCACTACACAATGACATTGGCTGGGAAAGTCACGGTGCAATTTCAGTAGCATATCGACATGACATAAAAATTTGAAAAAATGGTTGATGATATATAAAGGGGTGTCTCATAATATGAACATGAAAATTGAATTATATGGGTCATATAGATACATGTCCCATCCTATGTAATGGAATTTAGATTAATAAAACAAATGAATTTTTTGAATGTAAATGAGAAGAGAGAAATTCTGTATGGAATTTTAGTATGGTAACGAGTGTACATGGGTTGAATAAATGAGAGAGAAATTGGTCTCTAACCATTCATACATAAGTAGGGTAGTTTGGGGGAGGTGAGAAATAATAATCTAACATTTATAATTGGAAGTAAATGGGCATAAAAAATTAAGAAACATGGATAAAATGAGAATGGATGGAATCCCTTACATTCAAGTGTAATACCAAATGGTTGATAGAGACCTATGATAGGATATGTGTGATCTTGGGGATCCTTTAGAGGATTTTAGAGAGATTAGGGAAGAGGATGGTGAATCTCCAAAGGAATTGAGTGAAGAGGAAGAGGTAGCTTGGTTGTATTTAAATAGGAAAATGAAGGAAATTATTTATTATTTAGATTATGGACACCACGCTTTAAACTACAGAAAACCACAAAAACACATGATTGTTTCAAAATGGAAGTATAAAATATTAATTTATAAGGACAATGTGAGAAATTCTTAAAATATTAAGCTTGCATATGTGGAGTTGAGTCACACTCTAATGGAAATCAATTTAAAAAGTTATAATGTTTTATAAGTATCAGAGGGTCCATTAATGCTTTTTAAAATAAATCAAAAAAACCTAAAATCACATTATTTTAATGGAAAAACATATATTGGATGAATATCACATTAATAATATTTTATTACATAACTATTGGATCATTGTGATTTCATAAAACACATTATATAGTTAAAAATTATTTAATTTTTACCAACCAATCAGCTCTCTCTGAATATTATGAAAAAATCACCATTGGATAACATCGATGTACTAATTACAAAATAATTTTCAAGGGTTTATTGAAATTAATCTTATAAATATTTTAATTTTTTAATTTTAAAATAAAAACTAACATTTATTTAAAATTCAGTGGTTTTGATAAAAACAACATTCAATCCCTAATAAAAATTACAATTTTATTCATTAAAATTATACAATTATTTATATATAAGAAAATGTAATTTAGTAATAATATTTCATTAAAATATTATTTAATAAAAAAAATCTATTAATTCATAAAAATATATATTTTATTTGAATATTATCTAAAAATACTATTTTTCTTTAAAAAACTATTTACAAAGTAACAACTATAAAATTAATGTTTATTCTCTATACAGAAATAATGTACATAATCGTAATATTAGGGTATTGGTACATAACACCTTATAACACCCTCATAAGACTAAAGGGTAAGGTGTGTGATGGTGATAAACTCATGGGTAGGATCAGATAATATTGGTTGGGTGGTAATCTCTATCAACTTCTACTTCTTCCAAAGGTGGTTCCATTTGCGATTAATGTGTTGAAGCTTGGCTTGGGACTGGTCAAGAGAAAATCCCAATGAATACACTACCATTCTAATATCTGAACAATGGTCTTCGTATGGAGAAATTCTAATGGATGATGACATCACTTTCTTTGTCTGAGTAAGTTGGATTTTTTAAATTCCTATATTTATACTAATCATGTGATCACTGTTTAACAGCTATATTATTAACTATAACTATTATTAATGGTATTTTAAAATACTATAACATAAAACCAAGACTATTAATATGTTATATAATGATTTTACATAATCAGACATTTAATTCGATCAATATTAATTTTCATTGATGAATGTTTGGGTCGTTACAATCCTCCCCCCATAAGAAATTTCTCCATCGAAATTTCCTTTTACCACACTAAAACAGATGTGGGTAACATTACCTCATCACTTCTCCTCATTCCCAGATTTCTTCTTCAATCTTTTTGTTTCTCCACAACAGCTTGATGAGGGGCATTGTATTATTTCAGAGAATATTTTCTCTACGATCTAAGATTCTCACCGGATTTCCTTCATAGGAGAGATCATTCTCCAATGGTACCACCTCTGGATTGATTACATGTGATGGGTAAGGTATGTACATACTCAATACTGATACATGGAATACATCATGTACATTAGATAGGTTCTATGAGAGTTCTAGTTTGTAGGTCATTTCTCCAATGTAATCAAGAATCTCAAAACGACAGATGTACCGTGGACTAAGCATTACCTTCTTCTAAAATCTCATAACTCTCTTCCATTGTGATATATGGAGAAATACCATGTCTCTAAAATCAAACTCTATCTCTCATCGACGATTATCAAAATAGCTCTCTTGTGGACTCTAAGTAGCATTAATGTTCTACTAAATGGTCTTAAACATCTCCACCATTTCTTTGACCATTTATGAACCTGGGAGCTTTCACTCTCCAACTTCATCCCAACATGTCAGTGTTATGCACCTCTTCCCATACAAGGCTTCATAAGGATCAATTTTCATGCTTCAGTGGAAATTGATACTGTAAGAGAACTCAACTAGAGAAATATCTTGATCACATCCTCCTTTGATGTCCATTAAGAATACTCTTAAGATTTCCTCAAGTGTTTGGATAATCCTCTCAGATTGGAAATCAGTTTGAGGTTGATAAGACATACTAGGGTTCAGATCAATATCAAGATTATGTTGAAGACTCTTCCAAAACATAGAGGTGAATCTTGGATCAATATCATATTCAATCAATAATGGAACTCCATGTATCCTTACCACGTCTCTGATATACATATGTTCCAGTTGATCCAATGACAAATCCTCCTGAATTACACTGAAGTGTTAAGTCTTTGTAAGATGATCCACAACAACCCAGATAAGAATTATTTTCCTTGGGTGTTATCATAAATCTGGTGACAATGTCCATGGTGATTTTCTACCATTTCTATTCTGGTATGGTTAATGGTTATATCATCCCCCTAGAATTCTGCCTCTCAGCCTTCACTTGCTGGCATACCACCACATTGATGTCAACTCAATTATCTACTTCTACATGTTATACCACTAATATTTCTTGTGGAGATCTCGATGCATATTTGTGTTTCCTGGGTGAATGGAGAAGTTTGAACTACATACATCATCAAAAAGTTCATTCTTTAACTCTAGATTTGATGGAACACATATTATTGACACAAATCTCACAATCCCTTCTTCATTAAAATTAAACTCCGAGGATTTACTGTTTATAATAGCTTCCACCTTCATCTGAATTCCTAAATCATCCCTTTGAAAATACATTAACCTTTCCCAAAGAGACGGTTTATCAATCATTTGCGAACAGATTGATGATGTTCCCTTATTTATAATTCCCATGTCAATTTCCATCAACTCTATGAATATTGGATCATGTTCAATTCTCGTGAATGATAGAATCTTGGGGTCCTTTGTACATAGAGAATTTCCCACCATTTTCACTTCCAAGGGTGGTAATTGATTGAGAATTCATAGTTCTTGATCAGCAATAACCATCTTCATTGGGGCATGTTCATCTCTTTCTGTGTGAATATATACATGAGGCTTTTGTGATCCATGTATATTTCACACTTCTCCCAAAACAGGTAATTCCACAAAATTTTCAATGAGAGGATCATTGCATCCAATTCCAGGTCATGTGTTATATTGTTTTTCACATAAAAATTCAATTTCCTTAAATAATAGGAAATGAGTTTTTCATTTTTAATCAACACATAGCCCAGGCCCTTCTTCAAAGCATCACTGAATACCCCAAAAGTTCTCAACATGTGGGTAGTATGAGCACAAGCGTAGAGATAAGCCTCCTTTTAAAATCCTTGAATCTCTCTTCACATTCATAACTCCAAGAAAACTATACCCCCTTACGAGTTACCTTGTTAAGAGGTTTGGAAAATCATGATAATTTTCTCACAAATAGGTGATAATATCCAGCTAACGCAAGGAAGCTGCGGATATCCGTTACTGATGTTGGCCCCATCCATCCCTTAATTTTAGCTGTCTTGGAGGTACCCATAGATATCCTTTTTATTTCAATGATATAAACCATTAATTAGACTTCCTTCAACCTGAACTCACACATATCATACTTCTCATAGAAATTCTCATTTCGTAAGGTCTCTTGTACAGTGCTTAGATGATCCGCTTTCTCCTACTTAGTTTTGAGGTATATTAGAATATCATCTACATACTTCCACATATTTTTCTAGGTAACCTCAAAATACTCTATTCATCATGTAAATGATGATTTTTGGAGCGTTAGTCAGTCCAAAAGGCATTACTATGATTTCCTAGCACCCGTGCCTTGTACAAAAAGCAGTTTTGGGGATATCCACCTTAACCCATACTTGGTAATATCCTGATTTAAATTCCACCTTGGAAAAGTATTGTGCTCCACATAGCTGATTGAACATGTCAGCAATTCAAGTAAGGGGATACATGTTCTATATCATTATTTTTTGAGCTCACGATAATCAATGAAAAGGCGCATTGACCTATCCTTCTTCTTGATGAAGAGGACTGGTACACCCCATGGTGAAGCCCTTGGGCATATAAACCCAATATCAAGATTCACCTACAGTTGTTTCTTCAGCTTCTCATGATCTAAAAAATTCATTCTATATGGACTCATGGATCATGGTAACACCCTAGGTATAATTTTAATTGAGAATTAAACATCTATTCTAAGAGGAAGACCAGGTAATTCCTTAGAAAACACTTCAAGGAATTCCCTCACAATAGGCATGTCATCAAGGATGGTTGCTTCCTTATACTAAACAATCAGAGGCCAATACATTTGATAATTGGGATGTAATATACACAGTTGAGATGATGGTGCTAAATAAGATTCATCTTCTTCCTCACACTTTTTAATTATCGGGGATTGATTATGCATATGGAGATGGATTTCCCTCTCATGGAAATTTGTGGTGGATATATATAAGAAAAGACAATCCAAGATGCGAATTGCATCAAATTCCACCAGAGGGAGTATGGCGAGGTTCTCCAGGAAGTTCAATCCATAGATTGTGACTGGGAAGGAGTTATATTCTTGGGATGTAATGATTCCCCATATTTTCGTACTCACCAACATCTTTCCTTCCATGATTTTTTGTGGTGATGGTATTGTTCTACTTAAATTTTAGGATACAAATGAATGCATATAATGAGATTAAAAAATACAGTTCTCTATTCATTAATAAATATCTAGAGTACCTATCACAAATTCATTTTCAGGGTTCACTTTGGATCCAGTGATGGAAAATCTCCCCCTTTCTTCCTTGGAGGTTTTTGGTTTCCTCGGAAAACCCTTCCCTTAGGGAACTGATTTGCATGGTGCACTGGTTCAATGTAGTTGAAACAATGAAAAATGCGTCAATGGTCAAAAGTGGTGTTCCTATTCTCTATTACAGCAACCGGTTTTTCTTGATGGCAGCTTACATCTAGGTTCCCTCCTCTTCTACTCCTAAAACATTTCCTCGGCCCCTTCAGGAAATTTCCACGGTGCTTTTTCCACACATTTGGCAGGTGGGGTGCTGTATTTTTGTAGAACCATTGGATTTTTTCATCGGACCTCCAGAATTTAATTCCACCTTTTGAGTCTTATCCCCATGATACCCTTGAGATGCGATGGTCTCTATTTCATCCTTGAGGGCACATGGGAAAATTTTATCATATCTATCGAAGACATGGATCGCTAGGGATTTTGGTAGGATGGGATTATGCCCACCAAAGAAACATCCATCCTTGCATTTGGGGATAATGAAAAATCCGGAGGTGTATCGTGACATCCTTGTGATGTTTTACTCGTATTCCCCAATGGATTTTTCAACATTTTTCTTTAGGTAAAGGTAGTCCCTTTCCATCTTAAGTTGGAGAGTGCGAGGAAATTTTTTGTGAGAAAATATTTTCCAAAAATCCTTCCATTCCAACACATCAATCTTCTCCTTAGGCTTCTTATATTAGATTAATTTCTATCAATGATCAGTTTCAACTCCATATGATAAAAATCCATAAGAACCTTCAATTCATTGTAATGTTGATGTATAGAAAAGATATTTTAAATGACGTTGATCTATTGTTAAGAAATTGAGGGATCAAATGATCCATTAAAAGTAGGAGGCCTTTGTATCATGAAGCTCTCAATTGGAACTTGTTATTTCTTAGGCGGGATTGAAAGTTTCTATTGACCCATGTTTCTATTCAAATCTTGAGTTAACTAAGAGAGTATCGTGAAAACATTCTTGATTACTACTCCCATTGGATTGAGAATCTCATTAGAACAGTCATCAAATTGATCTTCGCATCGGTCGGCAGCTGGAGTCTTCATATTACCGTCTATTGGCTGGAATAAAAGGAAAGTTAGGGGTATCACATAAAGGGTAATTAAAGGACAAAAATTTTGAATTATAAATAACTTTAATTTCCTTAACTGATGAATTTATAAGCTTAAATCTATGTACACCATGATCTATTTTCCAACATTTATTCTTAGGGGAATTTTTTATTCCCTTAACAATGGTGCATACTAAGCTTGTGAATTTACCAAATAATATCCCTTGGTAGTGTCGTAACCAAGAGTGTATAAAATACCCTTTTTGTGCACCATGATACCCCATGTCAAGCCCAAAACTCCATGTAAAAGTTTTCATTCCTTGGTAAATCTGTCCCAGACCCACTGTTACATGCTTGTATCTAGACAATGATTTATTTTATTGATAAACAACTTAATCATTACTCACCAAAATTTAGGGATGTTTTTATTATACAAATTCTTATCCCTAAGTGTTTAACTAGTGTTTTCTAATCATAATCCCCAAAAATCAGTAAATCTATCCTCTGTTACCAACTATAATAACAATGATCTTTATTACACACTTAAACCTGATTTATTACCTAAAATGATCACATGATGCAACATAGATGATCAAGAGGTCTATCATGTCTGGGGATTTGGAACATTACATAACATTTTAAAACATGAAACACAACATCCGTATTGAAATCTTCCTTTACATGACCACAACATTCTCTTGTACTTATCATTGAATGGGATAACCAGAGAACATACATAAGAATAGAGTGAGATATAAAGCCCAATATGGGAGTAAAAAAGGAATAAAATGAATAATATATTTGTAAAGACCCCTAAATTCAAGGGAAATTTTTTCTTAATTTTCTTTAGAATTTTACAAGAGCACGGTTTCAGACGGCACCTGATTCTGAGGCCCGGAGTGCCCGGAATTAATTTCCGAAGTTTGGCTCGGGTATGTTCAGTGAACGAACGAGCGGGAATTACTACCTTTTGATCCGGTGCTTGGAATTGAAATCCGAGGGCACCGATGAACTCGCAACGCCGATATTCGCTTAATGAGACCTTTTCGGGAGTTGCGTTTGTTGCGGGTTGTAAGTTAAGTTTTGGGGTTTTCAGTTGAGTTAAATAAAATTTGTGTAAGACAAATTTTATTTTTAGTTTGTTAAAATCCTACCAAAGGGGGTTGGAAGTGGGACCCACACCCACTTAACCTCCCTTGGGAGGATTAAGTGTGGTGGGGTCCACACGAACCCCTAGACTTTTCATGTTCCCTTAACCCCCCTCTTAATTGACTTAAGTTACTTAATTAATTTTGGGGGTTAACTCTTTTGAATTTCAAACATTTGAAATTCTTTTGTGTTATGTGTTAATAAAATAAGATGTAATCTTATTTGATTATGGGTTGTTTGTTTTTTCCCTTGAGAGCTTTTTGAGAGCTTCCTCTTCATCTTCAAGCTCTGACGAAGAACGAAGAACGCTCAAACTCCAACGAAGAACGACGCCTCTCTTCTTCGTCCTCGGTGTCAACAAGAGGGAACGCCGCTTCCTCCTCGGACCTTCTTCGTCGACAAACGAAGATCCGCCAACGACGTGTCTCTTCGGGCATATCTCTTCGTCAACGGATTTGACGAACGACGACCGCGACGCCCGACCTCCGCGACGCCGTCTTCCGCGGAACGTAGACGAATCTTCGAATCTTTAACCCGAGGTAGGGGTTGTTGTTTCATTCTTTAATTATTCCATTTCTTGCTCGTGGATCGCATGTCTACGTGAGGCTTTGAAATATTTTATTTAAGTGTTATAGTTAACGCGAGGGGGGCCGGACCGCATGAACACGGCCGAACCCCCCTCCATCGTTCATGTTAATTCATGTGGGTGGAAGAAAGTGGCGTGGTGCCGTCGCACCACGCGGATGATCATACAAATAATTTACGCGGAGCCGTCGCACTACGTCAAGGAAAAATCTTCAAGAACACGACGCCGTCGCGCCGCGTTGAAAAGAATCATGGCACGGCGAAGGGGGCGCGGTGTCGTCGCACCGCGCCGGACGACGAACACCGCGGCCGGTTCCGGGCCGCGGCGGGACGAGAAGACCGCGGCCGGTTCCGGGCCGCGGCGGGATGAAAAGACCGCGGCCGGTTCCGGGCCGCGGCGGAAGAGGAGACCGGCGGCCGGGCCGCCGGCGTCGGAAGTCGAAGGCGGGACCGGAATTTCCGGTCCCGTTGGTAAAAACCGGCCGGCCAGCTGGCCGGCCGGATGACATAAAACTGGGGGATTAAATCCCCGGCCGGTTCAACAAAACCCCCCTCTTAATGAGGGGGGCGGTTCCTTGAAGGAGGGGGGCAGCCGGCCCCCCGGTTGCGCTCCAGCAGGCCCCCCACGTGAGGGGGGCCGTTTTGTTACCCAGGCGCGGCACAAAGGCCGCGCCACCTTGAAGAAGCGGGGGCTTAGCCCCCCGCGTGCCACCCACGTGCGGCGCCAGGCGCCGCCGCCGCGGCCCGCCGCCGCCGCCGCCGCGCCGCCCAGGGGGGGGGGGGGGTCGGGCCGGGTCGGCCCGGACCCGGACCCCCCGTTTCGAACCAGATTTGGTTTTTCGCCCATAACTTGAGCCTCGGACCTCCGAATGATGAACCGTCTGCGGCAACACGATCCTTGAATCGAGACGGTCGTTTCGGTATATCGCACTCAAGGTTTCGGTATACTTTGAGTTCGGCCGGGTTGGTTCGTTCACGAAACCAACCGGGCCTTCGGAGCGGAAACGCTCATATCTTGAGCTACGGACGTCCGATTGACGTGCCGTCAGTCGCGTAGTGTTCCTCTTAGTGAGACGGATCTTTTGGCATACTCCGCCCGAGGTTTGGACGCAGGTGGAGTACGGTCGTGTTGGTTTTGCCTTAAAAACCAACCGGGCCCCGGAGACGAAAATGCCAATAACTCTCAGACCGGGGGTCCGATCGACGCGCCGTCTGTTGCGTTGAGTTCCTGTTGACGATACAGAACTTTTGGATACATCAACTCTGGTCTTCGTGACAGTTGATGTATCAGCCTCTCGGCTCGTGGAGCGGACCCTCCGAACAAGCTTGCTGTGTGCGGGAACCCTAGTGCTGGCTGCGACTGTTCTACTGCTACGACTGCTACTGTGACTTCGACGACGACAGTACAGAGATCCTGTGTGGATTCGACGACGACGACTACAGCACTCAGCGATCCTACGTGGATCAGCGCTACAGGTCCTGTGTGGGCCCGATCTTGTGTGGGTCCTTGCGCTCAGCGGTTCTGTGTGAGCCAGCGCCTACAGGTTCTGTGTGAGCCCGATCCTGTGTGGGTCTTCTGCGGGGGTTAGTTACCTATCGATCCTTCGTGGGTCCGACGACTTAGATGGATCAGTGATCATCTTTATCGTCCTTGAAGAAGTATACCTGTGTGAGCTGAATCCTGTTGCTTTCCTGTGTGGATTGTGTTGTGCAATCCTGTGTGGATTATGTTTTACTTTCCTATGTGGAATACGTATACTTTCCTGCGTGGACTGAGTTGTACTTGGGATCGGAGGTTGGAGCGTATTTGAATTGATGACTTAGGTATATGTATGGGCATATACCTAAGCAGTGTCGGTTGTTACTTCGTGATTGTACTTTTCTTCGTGGTTTATCTTTTGTGGATTTGAGAGACCTTCAGGGGTCTCGGGGTCCCTACTGAGTAGCTTATACTCACCCCTGCACGGGCTTTGCCCGCACTACGTTGTGTTGGTTGCAGACGACGGACAACGTTGACTTAGCTGAGGCTTGTAGAGCGGGACGGTACCCGGAGGTGGACCACTGGGCGGGACGTGCACGGAGCGGACGGCGGGACCCGTGGAGCGGAGGAGCTATCTGTACCCACCCTTCAGGTGGGATTTCCGGTGGACAGCTCGGAGTAGCGGCTTTTACTTTACAGTAGCTGTTTTTCCCTTTTCGAGTTGAACTTTACTTTCAGTTTGGGTTTGTATTCTGGCCCATTTACCTTTCCGCACTTTCAGTCGTACTCTGCTTGCTTAGTGTTTACTTTCCGCTTGTTTACTATGTAGTGTGTGTTTACTTATCAAAGGCAATGCCTTCCCTTTTTACCGGGATTTACGCCTTGGTGCTAGTCGCCAGCCCCTGGCCTATGGAAGGCGGGCTTGGGGTAGTCACGGCACGGACCCCGAGGGCGGGTCGTGACAAATTGGTATCAGAGGGGTTCGGTTCTACCGCGAACTCTGATCTTTCTATGTGAAGCAATAATGTTTAGCGTATTGAGTGTGGATATCAGTCCAGGGAGTCCAGTGTTGGTGCGGCGGCCGACGTATCCGTACACCAGGACCCTGACTTCTGATTTCCGACTTAATGCACGAAAACATTGATTGCGTGTGTGTTTCAAAGTTTTCTTTGTGATTACTTATATCAGCTCACCAGGTATACTGTTCTAACCGTGGTGCACCTGTTTCCTTTTCAGGATGGCCCCATGACGGCAGCCAGCTAGGGTTCCGAGAGTCGAGCGAGACGACAGCCCACCGAGCGACGAGGCCTCGGTGCAGGGCCCTTTTCCAGTAGTGGCACCGGCGGTAGCTTTACCCGCCGATTCCCCGATGCTTCCAGCAGAAGCCGCTGACGATGCACGTCGTCTCAGCGCACTGCATGAGTTTCAGCGCCAGCGACCGCCCAGGTTTCGCGGGGAGACGGATCCTCAGGCAGCAGAGGACTGGCTGGAGGCAGTGGTTCGAGTGTTTAGGCTAGTGAGGACACCAGCAGACCGCATGGTGATCCTCGCTGCGAGCCTACTACACGCAGCAGCAGGACGATGGTGGAGCCTGATGCTCCAGGTGCACGATGAGGCATCTCTTCTTTGGACGGACTTTGAGAGCCTCTTCCGCTCGGAGTTCGTCCCAGCCACCCTTCGTGCGGTGCGCATCCAGGAGCTTCTACAGCTGCGGCAGGGAAGCATGACGGTCGCTCAGTACTCGGCGAGATTTACCGATCTCTCGCGCTACTCGACCGACATGGTACGGGACCCATTCTTCCGGGCCCGGACCTTCGAGCAGGGTTTGAGACACGAGATCAGGGCATCGCTGATCTCCCTCAGCATACCGACTCAGACAGGAGTACTGGAGTGGGCTCTTCTGATCGAGAGCTTCCTTGCTGAGTCTACACTAGCACATCGACCCACCGCATGGCGGCACGTGGCAGAGTCATCTGCAGCAGACAGTCGACGGATGACTCAGGGGTCCAGACAGACCAGACCTTCAGGCAGACGACCTCAGGGCACTGGCTCAGCAGTGCGGGGCACACAGCGCGGAGCCAGTCTTCCGAGAGGCAGACAGTGCTACTCGTGCGGCGGGCAGGGCCACATGGCTCGCGACTGCCCGACCCGTCGTGCCGAGGAGCAGCAGTCAGTTGATGGACCACCGAGGCAGAGGCAGAGGGTCGACCGTGGCGGTCCGCAGGGAGGAGGCGGACGAGGCAGAGGAGCTGGACGAGCAGCTGGTGGTGGCCGACGCTTTGAGGCTCTACCACCACCACCACCAGGAGGTCCACCCCGACCACAGGGAGCTGGCGGGCAGCGACAGGCACAACTCCAGGCAGCAGAGGCCTACGACCACGGCGCACCCGAGATGATTCGAGGTACTATCTGTGTCTATTCCACCCTTGCTGTAGTTCTTATAGACACAGGAGCGAGTCATTCTTTCATAGCCGCTGCCCTTGTTCGGAGCTCGGAGATTCCGACAGAGCCGTTGGCTCGATCCTTACGGCTAGAGACTCATACGGGAGCAGACTCGACGATTACGCACTGGTGCCGGCAGTGTGAGCTTACTCTAGGAGGCGAGAGCTTCGGCTGGGATCTTCTTGTAGCAGCGTCGAGGCCTTACGACGTCATCTTGGGCATGGATTGGTTGTCTACGGTCCATGCACAGATTGACTGTTTTAGGCGCAAGGTGCGATGTGTACACACCGACGGGAGCAGGTTCACCTTCACCGGCGAGAAGGGAGCCTTAGCAGCACATGATGGACTTCCGCGGAGGATAGGACAACCTATCACTCATCAGTTGGCTAGCCTTATCCTTGGAGAAGTTGACGTGCGGAGTCCTGGTTTTCCTGCAGTGGTGGATCAGTTTGCGGACGTTTTTCCCGAAGACGTTCCAGGGCTACCTCCTCGCAGAGAGGTAGACTTTTATATTGACTTGTACCCCGGGACAGCCCCGATATCCACTCCAGCATATCGGATGGCCCCCGCCGAGCTTCGAGAGCTACGGGTACAGTTGGAGGACTTGCAGGGCAAGGGGTTCATCCGACCTAGTGTTTCACCCTGGGCTTCCCCGATATTGTTCGCCAAGAAGGCGGACGGGAGCTTGCGACTTTGTGTTGACTATCGTCGCCTGAACCAGGTGACAGTGAGGAACAAGTATCCGCTACCGAGGATTGATGACCTCTTTGATCAGCTCGAGGGAGCACGATGGTTCTCGAAGATAGACCTCAGGTCAGGCTATCATCAGCTCAGAGTTAGAGACGAGGATGTGCAGAAGACAGCCTTCAGATGTCGGTATGGCCACTATGAGTTCTTGGTTATGCCTTTCGGTGTAACCAATGCTCCAGCAGTGTTCATGGCTCTCATGAACATGATCTTTCTGCCATACCTCGATCGGTTTTTCGTGGTCTTCATCGACGACATTCTGATTAACTCTGCGACTGAGGAGGAGCACGCCTATCACTTGCGAGTTGTCCTTGACACACTCCGAGAGCACCAGCTTTATGGTAAGCTCTCGAAGTGCCAGTTCTGGATACGTGAGGTCCACTTTTTGGGACACGTTATCTCTGAGGCGGGAGTTGCAGTGGATCCCGCGAAGATTGAGGCTGTGTTAGCATGGGAGCCACCCAGGAGCGTGACTGAGGTTCGGAGTTTCTTGGGACTAGCTGGATACTATCGGAGATTTGTGCCGAACTTCTCTAGAGTTGCGGCATCACTCACAGCTTTGACGAAGAAGGGGAAACCCTTCGTGTGGTCAGACAGTTGTCAGCAGAGCTTCCAGGAGCTGAGACAGAGATTGACTAGCGCACCTATCTTGAGGTTGCCTGAGGAGGGAGTAGGGTACGTAGTCTACTGCGATGCATCAGGGACCGGACTCGGATGTGTTCTGATGCAGGAGCGGGCAGTGATCGCCTATGGATCACGACAGTTGAGACCGCATGTGCAGAACTACGCTACCCATGACCTGGAGTTAGCAGCAGTGGTCTTCTCTCTGAAGACATGGAGACACTATCTGATGGGCGAGCGCTTTACAGTCTTTTCCGATCATCAGAGTCTCAGGTATATCTTCTCGCAGAAGGACCTGAACCTGAGACAGCAACGATGGCTTGAGTTCCTCCAGGACTATGACTTTGAGATAGTCTATACTCCTGGGAAGGGGAACGTAGTAGCCGATGCCCTCAGCAGGAGGACGGGCATTCAGCTACTCGAGGAGGCGACGGAGCAGCTAGCCTCTTTGCAGATATCCTTCGTGGAAAGAGATGGAGCAGCCTTTCTTCAGTCTCTCACAGTCACTCCTCCACTACTACAGCGAGTCAGGGAGGCACAGCATGGGGACGCTGACTGTGAGACACGGCGTGCACAGATATCCTCGGGACAGGCACCTGATGGTTTCTCCCTTGGAGCAGAGCACAACATCCTTTTTAGAGGACATACCATGGTACCAGTCGCATTGCGAGAGGAAGTTCTGAGAGAGTTTCACACTTCTCCTTTAGCGGTACATCCTGGAGTGGCGAAGATGTACCAGGACCTCAGACAACAGCACTGGTGGCCGGGCATGAAGAAGGCAGTAGCAGAGTTCGTATCTCGATGCCTCACCTGTCAGCAGGTAAAGGCAGAGCATCAGGTACCAGCAGGCTTGGTACAACCCTTGGAGGTTCCGGAGTGGAAGTGGGACGGCATATCTATGGACTTCGTGACTGGACTTCCACGCACACCCAGAGGTCACGACTCCATCTGGGTGATTGTTGACCGACTCACCAAGTCGGCACACTTCTTACCCATCAGAGAGCAGGGCTCAGTGGAGAGCTTGGGACGTCTCTACGTTCAGGAGATTGTGCGGCTCCACGGCGTGCCATCATCTATCGTTTCCGATCGAGATGCCCGCTTTACTTCCCGGCTTTGGAAGGGGTTACAGGAGGCGTTCGGTACGCAGCTACGTCTTAGCTCAGCTTTTCACCCTCAGACAGATGGTCAGACGGAGAGGACCATTCAGACTCTCGAGGATATGCTCCGCGCATGTGTCCTTGACTTTGGTCGAAGCTGGGAGGACCACCTACCCTTGGTGGAGTTCGCATACAACAACAGCTACCACTCCACCATCGGGATGACACCGTACGAGGCGTTGTACGGCCGACCATGTAGATCTCCTTTGTGCTGGACCGACCCTGGGGAGTCAGCACTGGTGGGACCAGAGATGGTCCAGGCCACGACAGAGAAGGTCCAGGTCATCCAGGAGCGGATGAGGACAGCTAAGAGCCGGCAGAAGTCATACGCTGACAGGAGGCGGAGGCCACTAGAGTTCGAGGATGGCGACCACGTCTTCTTGCGGGTCTCACCTCGACGTGTTATTCGGAGATTTGGACGAGGCTGCAAGTTATCTCCGCGCTTCATCGGACCCTTCCAGATTCTCAGCAGGATTGGCGAGGTGGCTTATCGCCTGGCTCTACCACCTCAGTTGCACCGGGTGCACGACGTCTTCCACGTATCCCAGCTGAGGATATACGTGCACGACCCGACGCACATCATTGACCATGGGGAGCTTGACGTTGACGATGGGGCGACTTTTACGGAGGTCCCGGTGGAGATAGAGGATCGACAGGAGCGTGTCCTGCGTGGGCGATCGATTCCTCTTGTGCGCATCAGATGGAAGCACGGGAATCTCCAGGAGAGCACATGGGAGCGGGAGGCTCAGATGCGTGCTCAGTACCCTCTTTTGTTTCCCTAGTTTTTGTTGTATCTTTACGGGGACGTAAAGCCCTGAGGTGGGAGTAATGTAAAGACCCGTAAAATTCAAGGGAAATTTTTTCTTAATTTTCTTTAGAATTTTACAAGAGCACGGTTTCAGACGGCACCTGATTCCGAGGCCCGGAGTGCCCGGAATTAATTTCCGAAGTTTGGCTCGGGTACGTTCAGTGAACGAACGAGCGGGAATTCCTAACTTTTGATCTGGTGCTCGGAATTGAAATCCGAGGGCACCGATGAACTCGCAACGACGATATTCGCTTAAAGAGACCTTTTCGGGAGTTGCGTTTGTTTCAGGTTGTAAGTTAAGTTTTGGGGTTTTCAGTTGAGTTAAATAAAATTTGTGTAAGACAAATTTTATTTTTAGTTTGTTAAAATCCTACCAAAGGGGGTTGGAAGTGGGACCCACACCCACATAACCTCCCTTGGGAGGATTAAGTGTGGTGGGGTCCACACGAACCCCTAGACTTTTCAAGTTCCCTTAACCCCCCTCTTAATTGACTTAAGTTACTTAATTAATTTTGGGGGTTAACTCTTTTGAATTTCAAACATTTGAAATTCTTTTGTGTTATGTGTTAATAAAATAAGATGTAATCTTATTTGATTATGGGTTGTTTGTTTTTTCCCTTGAGAGATTTTTGAGAGCTTCCTCTTCATCTTCAAGCTCTGACGAAGAACGAAGAACGCTCAAACTCCGACGAAGAACGACGCCTCTCTTCTTCGTCCTCGGTGTCAACAAGAGGGAACGCCGCTTCCTCCTCGGACCTTCTTCGTCGGAAAACGAAGATCCGCCAACGACGTGTCTCTTCGGGCATATCTCTTCGTCAACGGATTTGACGAACGACGACCGCGACGCCCGACCTCCGCGACGCCGTCTTCCGCGGAACGTAGAAGAATCTTCGAATCTTTAACCCGAGGTAGGGGTTGTTGTTTCATTCTTTAATTATTCCATTTCTTGCTCATGGATCGCATGTCTACGTGAGGCTTTGAAATATTTTATTTAAGTGTTATAGTTAACGCGAGGGGGGCCGGACCGCATGAACACGGCCGAACCCCCCTCCATCGTTCATGTTAATTCATGCGGGTGGAAGCAAGTGGCGTGGTGCCGTCGCACCACGCGGATGATCGTACAAATAATTTACGCGGCGCCGTCGCACTACGTCAAGGAAAAATCTTCAAGAACACGACGCCGTCGCGCCGCGTTGAAAAGAATCATGGCACGGCGAAGGGGGCGCGGTGCCGTCGCACCGTGCCGGACGACGAACACCGCGGCCGGTTCCGGGCCGCGGCGGGACGAGAAGACCGCGGCCGGTTCCGGGCCGCGGCGGGACGAAAAGACCGTGGCCGGTTCCGGGCCGCGGCGGAAGAGGAGACTGGCGGCCGGGCCGCCGGCGTCGGAAGTCGAAGGCGGGACCGGAATTTCCGGTCCCGTTGGTAAAAACCGGCCGGCCAGCTGGCCGGCCGGATGACATAAAACCGGGGGATTAAATCCCCCGGCCGGTTCAACAAAACCCCCCTCTTAATGAGGGGGGCGGTTCCTTGAAGGAGGGGGGCAGCCGGCCCCCCGGTTGCGCTCCAGCAGGCCCCCCACGTGAGGGGGGGCCGTTTTGTTACGCAGGCACGACACAAAGGCCGCGCCACCTTGAAGAAGCGGGGGCTTAGCCCCCCGCGTGCCACCCACGTGCGGCGCCAGTCGCCGCCGCCGAGGCCCGCCGCCGCCGCCGCCGCGCCGCCCAGGGGGGGGTCGGGCCGGGTCGGCCCGGACCCGGACCCCCCGTTTCGAACCAGATTTGGTTTTTCGCCCATAACTTGAGCCTCGGACCTCCGAATGACGAACCGTCTACGGCAACGCGATCCTTGAATCGAGACGGTCGTTTCGGTATATCGCACTCAAGGTTTCGGTATACTTTGAGTTCGGCCGGGTTGGTTCGTTCACGAAACCAACCGGGCCTTCGGAGCAGAAACGCTCATATCTTGAGCTACGGACGTCCGATTGACGTGCCGTCAGTCGCGTAGTGTTCCTCTTAGTGAGACGGATCTTTTGGCATACTCCGCCCGAGGTTTGGACGCAGGTGGAGTACGGTCGGGTTGGTTTTTCCTTAAAAACCAACCGGGCCCCGGAGACGAAAATGCCAATAACTCTCAGACCGGGCGTCCGATCGACGCGCCGTCTGTTGCGTTGAGTTCCTGTTGAAGATACGGAACTTTTGGATACATCAACTCTGGTCTTCGTGACAGTTGATGTATCAGCCTCTCGGCTCGTGGAGCGGACCCTCCGAACAAGCTTGCTGTGTGCGGGAACCCTAGTGCTGGCTGCGACTGTTCTACTGCTACGACTGCTACTGTGACTTCGATGACGACAGTACAGAGATCCTGTGTGGATTCGACGACAACGACTACAGCACTCAGCGATCCTACGTGGATCAGTGCTACAGGTCCTGTGTGGGCCCGATCCTGTGTGGGTCTTTGCGCTCAGCGGTTCTGTGTGAGCCAGCGCCTACAGGTTCTGTGTGAGCCCGATCCTGTGTGGGTCTTCTGCGGGGGTTAGTTATCTATCGATCCTTCGTGGGTCCGACGACTTAGATGGATCAGTGATCATCTTTATCGTCCTTGAAGAAGTATACCCGTGTGAGCAGAATCCTGTTGCTTTCCTGTGTGGATTGTGTTGTGCAATCCTGTGTGGATTATGTTTTACTTTCCTATGTGGAATACGTATACTTTCCTGCGTGGACTGAGTTGTACTTGGGCTCAGAGGTTGGAGCGTATTTGAATTGATGACTTAGGTATATGTATGGGCATATACCTAAGCAGTGTCGGTTGTTACTTCGTGATTGTACTTTTCTTCGTGGTTTATCCTTTGTGGATTTGAGAGACCTTCAGGGGTCTCGGGGTCCCTATTGAGTAGCTTATACTCACCCCTACACGGGCTTTGCCCGCACTACGTTGTGTTGGTTGCAGACGACGGACAGCGTTGACTTAGCTGAGGCTTGTAGAGCGGGACGGTACCCGGAGGTGGACCACTGGGCGGGACGTGCACGGAGCGGACGGCGGGACCCGTGGAGCAGAGGAGCTATCTGTACCCACCCTTCAGGTGGGATTTCCGGTGGACAGCTCGGAGTAGCGGCTTTTACTTTACAGTTGCTGTTTTTCCCTTTTCGAGTTGTACTTTACTTTCAGTTTGGGTTTGTATTCTGGCCCATTTACCTTTCCGCACTTTCAGTCGTACTCTGCTTGCTTAGTGTTTACTTTCCGCTTGTTTACTCTGTAGTGTGTGTTTACTTATCAAAGGCAATGCCTTCCCTTTTTACCGGGATTTACGCCTTGGTGCTAGTCGCCAGCCCCTGGCCTATGGAAGGCGGGCTTGGGGTAGTCACGGCACGGACCCCGAGGGCGGGTCGTGACAATAGTACATGTTTGGAAATATTAATATCAATGGAGCATAATAGAAACATGAACATAAATCCTTGATAAATCATGATTAACATACCATGGAAATGTGGAAACAACACTAAACGTGGTATTATCATGACCCAAGGCTCATTTCACATGGAGCATCAGTAACCCATAATTTCCGTTGAATTATCATAAGTATACCCTACCTATAAATTGATGTGTCATGATACTAATCATTATCCAATGCATTGAAGCGATATCAAGTTGCACCATTCTTAATCATTTCATTTCATGCATAAGTGTGTAACATTAATCATACAACATGGAATCATTAAAGATTATAAGTTATTCCATGATAAATGAATTTCGAATTTATACATGAAACTATATAATAAACAGAAAAATGTTCCTAAAGTTGAATACCCTTTATCGATAAATAAGCATGATATTCACTACACCATGACTTTGGCTTGTAAAATCGCAGTACAATTTCAGCAGCATAACGAAATTACATAAAAATTCATAAAAATTGAATATGAGAGAAAATGGGGTGTCCCATTATATGTACATGAAATATTTAGTAAGGGGGTCATATAAATATATTTCCCAATATATTTAAATGAATTTATATTCATAAAACAAAATAATTTCATGAATATAAATGAGGAGAGAGAAACCCCTTAAAGAATTTCAGTATGGTAACGGGTGTACATGGGAAAAATTAATAAGAGAGAAAGGGGTATGTACCCATTAAAACATTGAGGGGTCTGTATGGGGGAGGTTCAATATTATACCCCAACATTTATAATTGAAAATTAAAGGGCATTACATTATTATGAAACATGGATAAAATGAGAAAGGATGGAATCCCTTTCTTGGAAATGTGATACCAAAGGATTGGGAGAGGATTGAGAGAGGCTTCATGGGAGATTGGGGAGCCTTTGGAAGATTCTAGAGAGAGTGGGGAAGAGGATGGTTGAGCTCCAATGAATTCTAGTGAAGTGATAGTGGGATCATGGGTGGGTTTATATTGGGAAGGGAGAGAATTAATTATTATTTAGGTTTTGGACACCACACAGTAAACTAATCAAACCACAAACCAAATAATGGTTTTTTCCAATTGTTTTTTTCGAAAGGGATGTGGAAAACATTAATTTATAATTCCAATAGCCGAAATTCTTAATATATTAGGATTTTTTTGTGGGGGTGAGTCACACTCTTAGGGAAATCAATTTTAAAGGTTAAAATGTTTTATAAGTCATTGAGGGTCTACTAAAACATTGTAAAATAAAACATTCAAGCCTAAAATAACATTATAATAATGGTAAAACATATATTTGCTGAAAATATAATTTATAGTATTCTATTACATCACTATTAGGTTATTATGATGTAATAAAAAATATTATATAATTAAACGGTATTTAATTTTTACTGAAAAATTCGGTTGTCTCGGAAAATTATGAAAAATTCCCCATTGAATTATTTCGATATTCTGATTAAAAAATAATATTTATATTATCTAATTTTTTTTCTAAATATTAGAATTATTACTTTTAAAATCAAAACCAAGATTTTTTGAAAATTCATGGGTTTTGATAAAAACTGCTTTCAAAACATAATTAAAATTATAATTGTATTCATAAAAATTATACGATATTTTATATTTAATAAAATATAATTTAGTAATAATATTTCACAAAAATATTATTTAATTAAAAAATCTATTAATTTTTAAAAATAGGTTTCTTATATTAATATTAACTGAAAATATTATTGATTCTTTAAAAACTATTTTTAGTGTCACAGTAATAAAATTAATGTATATTCTATATACAAAAATAATGTACATAATCATAGTTCTGGGGTCATGTCACATGTCCCCTTATGACACCCGCATAAAAAAATGGTATGGTGTGTTGTGGTGACATACTCTTGGGGAGGCTCAGATAACATCCCTGGGAAGGTAATCTATATCAAATTCAACTTCTCCCATTGGTGGTTCTGTTTGAGTTTAACATGTTAATCCTTTTTTGGGATTAGATTGGAGCGATGCCCAATGGTTCCACCTCATTTTCAAGATCTGAAAAAATGGGCTTCATACAGTGCAATTCTACTGTAAGAGGCAATCAGTTCCTTTTTCTGAGTAAATTTGATTTTTTAAATCCCTATATTTATATTGATCATGTTATCACTATTTAACGGCTATATTAGCAACAATAAAAATTCATAACAGTATTTTAAATTCAAAAAACATAAACCAGAGAACTAAATATGTTATATAACCATTTTATATAATAATACATTTAATTAGATCAAGGGGAATTTTCATTAATGAATGTCTGGGTCATTACATTCGAGACTTTACATGTGGTATCCTATCCTATTTCAATTTATTTTACTGTATTTTGTTAGTATAATGGAGACTAGTAATGTGTCATAATATGGAAATTATCCTGCTCCTGGGGGTATCAAACCCACATATTTGGAAAACACTATATTACATAGGATGGTAATTTTTTCTCTGAATTATTCCAGTTACAATAGTATTAATTTCACCATTGCTTGGTGCACATGACTTGTGGGATTTATTATCAGTGTGGATGTTTCCGACACACATTTTATGTTTCATATTATTAGTGTCGTGAAAAAATATATTTAAAATAGGAATAATGTTACAAGTAGAAAAAGGAAATGGCTGGTTATTAATGTTTGTACTTCATCCTACACGGTATTTTCCCATATATCGTGAGGGTGTCACCTTAATTATCCAATTATCACATTTCTGAGCTATGTAAATGTTGTCACATGGATTGAAATAATAGTTATATTCGATTAAATTAATTCTAGTTGTAATTTAAAAATCAAATACTTATAAAAATTAGGTATGGTGATTCTTATAATAAAAAAACCAATACGACTTGTTAAATCTCAACCCTAAACATAAAAGGTCGAGTTTTAGTTACTAGAATTCATAATTTTATCTTATGAATCATATGACTTTATAACACGAGAATGGTAATAAAACAAATATGCACATTGCATTAACACAATAATTTTACTCAAATTCTAATTTGTAAATAATATGGTTTCCTTTAAATGGATAATAAATCATCAATAAAATGCGTTTCTTATTCTATACCTTTTAATTGAAATCCAAAATAATGGCACTTATACTATAAAACATGGAAAACTTGACTGAATCCATGATTTTGGAGTAAGAATATGGATGTTTGACTCTACTATTAGAAGGAATTATACCCACCCCAATTTTAAGTCTATATATTCTTTATTATTTACATTCATTTGAGATTTTAGGTTGCCATTTTTTATATATAATGAAAGATTTTCCTTCAATTTAATTAAAAAAATTTAGTTATATGCACAATCTTTAATTGGCGGGACATAACCCATAGGTGGTGCCTCCTATGGTACCTCCTATTATACTTGATTTTGGAACTGATTCCTTTTTTTCAAATATCTTCCTATGGTTCTTATATAACATACAAAAATCCCCTCCACCTACCCTAAAATTGTATAGTTGAAAAGAATTTTTTATTTGAACCATTCACCGAATATTTTAGTGGATTGTGTCTGTTTTTAAGATAGTTCATTGCTAGAGGTTAAACTTACTAGTTTAAAGAATCGGGATAGGCCTTTAGAGTTGAGGGTAAAATTATCTATATAAATTTTAACATTATGAATGAAAAAAAATATCAAATAAAGAACCTCCCATTAATTAATCTTAAAAAACCCCATATAGAACCTATTTTCATATCCTAAGTAAAATAAACATAAGAAATGGTGAGATCAGATGATCATTAAGTGTAAATATGGGAGACATTTGACAAAAAAAACAAACATTAGGGTATAATAACATGATCATAACTTTTGATAATCACATCATTTTTACTAAAGATCATAATATTGAGTTATGAAATAAATATTGGCAGTTCATAAGACATAAATCATAATGAAATAAATGAACCAGATACATGAGAGAATAAAACTGCTATAAGACATGAAATTTATGGCATACACATAGTATGAAAAATAATTTCTATATTGGACTACGATCACTACAAAATCCGGCATAGCAAAAAAATTATTTTACTAAAATTATTTTACTTCACTTTTTATCCCAATCCAAATTGACCATGTTAACTCCCCATTCGAGTCATGTCTTGATACACACGGTTCATTCCTCATTTCATCCATGTCTATATGTACTTATTTCACTCACTATTCTATTCAATTATATCTCATGGGTCATATAAATATTCACTAAATATATTTTATGAAGATATAGGTCCATCCCATCCAATAAAGTACATCATATTTATGGGTGACAAAAGATCATAATCATTAATCATATAATAACCCATGAAATGAAATGGGTATCAAGAAAATTTAATCATATCATAACATGTAGAGAATAGATTGGTATCATAATCATTTAATCATTTAATACCCCTTAAAAAGAAGAGGATTTCATAATCATTTGATAATAGTTTATCATATAGAAGTGAAATGGGATTCATAAACATCATTCAATCCAAACAGAAACCGTTCAGAGAAAGAAAATGAATTCTATTTTTGGATCATATCCACAGTAATAAATTAGTAATAGTAATATATGATTATATATATATATATAATATTTTTTAGGGATCATTTAAATCATATCTTCAGGAAAATATCATATATTATATGAGAAATATTTATTAAAACATATATCATTTTTAAATCCTTTTTTATTGAAAATCACTATGAAAAATAATAAAGGAACCATTGAAAAAAATTAAACACCTTTTTAAACAAAAAACTTTTTCAAGACTATTTTAATTGATCATTTCATTAGAAACATACATAGGATGGATTGAAAATAATTTAATTTTATTTAAACATATAACATTTTCAAAAAACCATTATTTGAAAAATTAACTTTAAATCCCAATAAAATAAGATTTGGAAATAATTGAAAAACATTTTATTGATAAAAAAATTTCATAACGATTTTATTTGAAATTAATTCTAAAAACATATAAACGATGTTTTTATTCAATCATTTGTGATGAATTCATAGAATTATATTAATTTCTTACAGGTAAATGAAAATTTCTCTCACACTTATGATAAAAGTAAAACCTGAATTGGTTCGAAAATAAAATTAATATTAATTTAAATATTTTTTATGAAGTTTTACATGGGTAATAAATGTTTATTAAAAATAATAAGACATTTCTAATTTTTTTTAAAACTTGTCTTAGAAATATATTTTTTTTAAATAAAACAGATTTTTAAACAACAAGAAAAATAATTTCAGATTATCATAAAATAATTTATTATTTATATAAGTTTCAAATAGTGTAATAATTATAAAATAAATAAAATATATAATGAATAGACTTAGGAGAATAAGAATAATGATTTTTATTTCTATATATATTTTATTTCTTATCATTAGACTCATAATCATAAACAATCCTGATAAATGATGAGATTGTATCATAAAATAATTACCAATTTGGTAAGAGTGAATCCAAAGTCGCAATAAGGGCTTACCTAAAATTATTCATAGAATATGTTGAAGAAAATTAAAATATGGATATCAAAGGTGGATGTGTATTTATATTCTCTTCATGAAAAATATAGGTTTATATCATAGCATACGACTCAAAGGATGAAAATTGAGAAAAAACCAATTTACCAATTTGTTAACATTTTGATCATAGACACCGTGAAATATATATCCAAAATTTATGGGTAAATAATGATAATGATAATTATAATAATTATAAAACACATTCATGGTATGTATACACACATCATTAAAGAAACATGTGGTGAGTAAGGCATTTGTCTCACCAAACATAAATGTGAGGCGAAAATTCACTACTTTATGTTTTGACCACCATCGTACTCATGATAAGAACATTTGTACTAAATATATATTTTTTTAAAATCTATTAATGAAATATATACATATACATGACACCAAATATTATTTTATTTAGGCCTTTTATTACTCTTTTAATAACAATTCAATGATAAATTTATGTTATGTGTAATAGGTTCATTGTTTCTTATATTGGTTATGAGTTTTTTAAATATTCTATCTGTTTACATTGATAATGGTAACATTATATCAATAATTATAAACATAATATATAAATAATATATATTTTGTATATATGTATTTATAGTCATCCATAATATTTTGTGAAAGAATTTAAAATATACCATTCATGGAGACAATATGCCATCAAATATAGGGACATCATTTCCATTTTCTTGTTGGATTCAATGAATTATAATTTAATGAATTATATTATAATTAAATAATAATATTTATAAAATACATATAACATATTTTTATTAATAACATCCTAAATATATTCCATGTAAAGCATGAAGGAATCACATCACTTTGTGAGGTAGTAGCCCGCTGTACACACAAACGACGTTATCATATTCCAAAACTTGGATAATATCAATGTATCTATGATATAATAATTCAATAGTCATAATAAAATTAATAATATTAAAAATAGGATATATATTCTATAAATAAATGATTAATTTTAACTACGATATTTGGAAATGGAAACAATAATTGAATTAGTTTGCGATGTGGTAGACTTCCATATTAAAAATAATGATTTTGTGACCAATTTGATGGAAGTGTCTGTGGATATAGGTTTTTAACATTATATAAAAACATCTAATTTTATTGAATATATTGAGGTTTTTATATAATTATAATGACCCATACTTTACATACATTGTTAATACTTCAAAATTGAAGCATTCTTATTACAACATATAACAAAAACCACGAAAAGACCGTATAGGTATAGTGTCTTCAGAAACAGGGAAACATAAACAACAGGTTCATAAAGTGTCTACACTGTCTCCCATTTATTTCATCATATCTATAGTCCCTTTTGGCTTATCTTACTTAATAACGTTCTTCCTGACCTGGGGAAGGAAAACATACAAAAGTGTGAGCTCAAATTCTCAGTAAGGGTCAACTAAAGAAATATCAATCACATCATATACATAGGCACATAACATTTGGAAATCATAACCTGAAAAAGAGATCACAATTTCATAACATGGGATAAATCATGGCAGTGAATTGTAATCACAGTAATCATAACTTAAAAAATGAAATTTTGTGGAATACACACATAATCATAGAGAATCATTTCTTGTTAGTCATAACTCATTGCCAAGACTATCTTAGTGGACAAAGTCCCTTTCTGAACCGAGTCACCCTCGTTTCAGTCATGTTTCACTAAACCGGTATAACCTACCGTTCCAGCCATGTCTATCTCATGAGATATAAAATCTTTACCCAATGCATTGGAGGGAGATATAGGTTTCACCCATCTCCTAATGATACCATTCTTATGTGTGCCACAAAATATTAAATCATACATCATTGCATATCCCATGTAATAAAAATGGGAATCTTAAACATCATGACATCATAAAACAATTCATATAAGATAAAGGAATTCATAAAAATATTTCCATCACAACATAACCAAATCCATATAATAATAGGGATAAAAACAGAACCCTATATTGTCTTAGATGGAAAATAATTTTGATAAAACTCTTGAACTCCATTCTTAACGAAAATATCCTTTCTACATGCCATACAATTTTAAACAAAAAGAAGTTTATTAAAAATAAACTTGAAAACTTGTAAAGGAAGCTTCTTGGAAATAATGTTTTAAAAATCCATTCATGCCGTATAAGTTTAAAAACATTCTTCTTGTACTTTTGTCAGAAAAGTCAAAAAAAGTACATCGTACGAAAAACGAAAAAATATTCCTTTCATATCTTTTACTAAAAACTAACCGAAGGGTAAAATAGGATTTAAACAATTGTAGGTGGATGGAAATAAAATTACATATTGAAGAAACATGGATGTGGATGATAAAATACACCCCAGTAAATACAAAAGTATAAACAATCTCGGATAAAAATGAGATTGTGATATTTCCCTTACCTTACGTCCGATTTGCTTTGTACGCGTCTGAAGCTCCTGTATAATGGTTTAAATAATGTTAGGGACTCATTCCAGATTCATACATATTTATATGATATCATATATGGTCATATTCTTAGCTTCTTGTTAGTAATATTTCATTGTTACTTGTTACTCGGGTCTTTATTGCCTTTTGTTCTTATGCGTGTTTTGCCGAATAAATTCTTATTCTTATTTTATGGTTATAGATACATTATATCCAGAATGGTATTAGTGTAAAATATATCATATTTATTCATTCAATTCATTTATATAATTACTATGTAATGATGATCATGTAGAACGAGTCGCATCATATCATGGAGACGGTATTCCGTACGTACGCACGAGCGATGATATTGTACCCATAATCGTGGAATTGTTTTTAAGTGTATTTATACAATTTCAGTATCAATATAACTTTATAATAATCATATATAGTTACTCATTACACCATTATACCCATCCTTGTATGGTGATGGTGGAAAATAGTTTACACCACGGCGTGGAGACGGTATTCCATACGTACGCACATGTGGTGATTTCATTTTTCCGAAGGATGGATAGAAGGTTAATTAGGGTTGTTTCATATTTATAATAACATATCAGTATGTTAGTAATACTGATGTTATTATTTTATCATGAAACAACTAAAGAAGAAGAAGTTGAAAAAGAAAGAAATTGAAAAGATCGGTAATGGATATTACCTCTTCTTTGAAACGCCTCTTTGAATCCTCCACTTAGGGAACTATGATTGGTCTTTGAAGAAGACCAGGACATCTAGGATTTTTCTAGGGAAGTGGAGAAGGGATTTTGGCAGGGGTTGGTCGAGCTTGAGTGATCAAATTGGTGTGAGGATGAGGGGGAGGAGGTGCCCTTTTATAAGGGAGGAGAGGGGCACCTTAAGAATATCTCAAAATATTATTTTATATTAAAGTCAAAATCGGTTCATAATGGTTCCAAAGGGTATTATTTCGAAGGTAAAGTGGGTATGGGTCGTAATCCTATCAACCAATAGGATTTAGAAAAGTTTAGGTTATTATTTTAACCTTATCAATTAGATTTAACTCTAAGTTAAATAATTTAACTTTTACCCTGACTTTTTGGTTTCTTACACTATATGGTTAATACACTTACTATAACATGCCAAACGAACCCCAAGTTGTTTATTAATAATATATATATCCTTATATAAGTCATTTGGCCGATCCTTAGATTTTTAGGAATAAAATAACAATTAATAATATAATATTTGATTAAAAAACTATTTTGTGTCAATTTTGACACTATTTGATATATGATTTTTGTGAAAGTCATAACAGAATTATATGTTCGAACCAAGTTGATTAAATCAACAATAATATATCATAGTAACATATAAAATTAGTGGAATTCATAAAAATCCTCAAATTACATTTATTTGAGCATTTATAACATCTATTATGTTAACATTCCCTTAAAAGGGTAATTACTTCATCATCGTTGTGTCATAAATAAATTAATTTATTTAAAGTCTAAAAATTATAAATAAAATATCATTATGTAGGAAACCTTTTATCTTTCTAATTAATAATTATAGTCGAATTTATCTTATGTATAACCCCATATTAAAAATGTTTTAGTTATTAAACTTTGATTTTAACTATTTTAACTATTCATTAAATAATATTAAATGTCATAATCTAATCCAAGTGGACCTAAATGGTCATATTATACTCATAAAGTTTTTTTGGTCGAATTACACTTATCCAATATAATTAGGACATGTGTTAGGGTAATAGTAATATCATATTTACCCTTAGTTACCCTATTTACTATTAACCGCGGTTAAAAAAAATAAAAAGATATTATTCACTAAAAAATTATTTTTAACTCATTGAACCAAATTTTATTAACTGATATCAACCGTGGCTATCGGATTTTCGAAATTCCATTCACAGAAGCGGTAAAATTAAGTTTTATGCAAAATTCAGTTTTTAACCTACCACTTAGTGGTTTCACTATTCATCAAAAATTGAAAGTTTTCAGAAAAATACCAAAATTTCACCCAAGGATAATTTCGGTATTCCGAATCCAAAAATGATGTCCATTTTGAAAGATAAAATTTCAAAAAGTGGTTATTAATATTCATAACGGCTATTTTAAATAATATTTTAATAGCATATCATCGTTTAGTGAAACTCGGTATTGCGTACAACGCAAGCTATCGAGGAAGGTCGCGATTGCGTGTAAAGTTATTAAAGAAAGTGTGTAGTGAAAGATTCCTTTGATGATATATATAAAACATAAAAACAAAATATTACTCATAAAAATCTCGGGTGTTACATTCTACCCCCTTAAAATGAATTTCGCCCTCGAAATTCGTCACTTTGTAACAAACAGATGAGGATAATTCTCCTTCATCATATCCTCAAGCTCCCATGTATCTTCTTCAAGTTGGTGGTTCCTCCATAAAACTTTCACCAATCGAGTGGTCTTATTTCGTAGGACTTTTTCGCTATGATCCAGAATCTCAATCGGTTGTTCTTCATAAGAAAGATCTTGCTTCAGCGGTACAACTTCTGAGCTGAGTACCTGTGAAGGATCAGGTATGTACTTTCTCAGGAGAGATACATGGAACACATCTTGAACTTGAGAGATATTCGGTGGAAGCGCCAATCGGTAAGCTACATTTCCAACACGATCCAGTATTTCGAAAGGACTGATATATCTAGGGCTCAACTTCCCCTTCATTCCAAATCTCATAACCCTCTTCCAGGGAGATATTCGTAAGAACACTTTATCACCCACTTCAAACTCTAGGTATTTTCTTCATTTGTCGGCATAACATTTCTGTCGACTCTGTGCTGATCTTATGTGTTGTTGAATAGATCTGACCTTTTCTGCCATTTCATTAACGAGATCAGGTCCTAATATCATTCATTCCCCAACTTCATCCCAGCAAGTTGGAGTCCTGCATTTCTTTCCATAGAGATCTTCATAAGGAGACATCTGAATACTAGAGTGAAAGCTATTATTATCTGAAAATTCCACCAAAGGTAGGTGTTGATCCCAACATCCATTGAAATCCATAGATCAAGCTCTGAACATATCTTCTAGGGTTTGAATTGTTCTCTCAGACTGACCATCTGTCTGAGGATGATAAGCAGTCCTGAAACTCAACTCTGTATCCAGAGTATGCTGAAGACTTCGCCAGAACATCGAGGTAAATCTCGGATCCCGATCAGATATAACAGAAAGTGGTACTCCATGTAATCTTACCACTTCCTTTACATATATCCTGGCAAGCTGATCTAGAGAGAAATCCTCTCTAATAGAAATGAAGTGTGCAGACTTTGTAAGACGATCAACTATGACCCAGATAGCATTATTGCCTTTGGATGTTTTAGGAAGTCTTGTGACAAAGTCCATAGTGATGTTTTCTCATTTCCATTTGGGTATGGGTAATGGTTGTAACATCCCCTTAGACTTCTATCTCTCAGCTCTAACTTGTTGACAAACCAAGCATCGAGATACATATTCAACAACATCTCTTTTCATGCCATCCCACCAGAAGTACTTTTTCAGGTCTCGATACATCTTCGTGCTTCCAGGATGAATAGAGAATGAAGAACTATGAGCATCATCCAGCAGCTCCTTCTTTAATTTGGGGATGGGAGGAACAGAAACCCGATTCCTGAACATTATTATCCCATCACAATCAAGGTTGAATTCAGGAACATTTCTCACCTTCTTTTGTAACACGACATCTTCTTTCTGTGCCTCTTTAATCTTCACATGTATAGATGGTTGAACATTCATTTGAGAAAGATAAGATTTTTCCCCTTCGATTATAATTCCAAGATCCGTCCTATGTAAATCCATAAATATTTGATCTTTTTTTATCCTCATCATGGATAAACTAGGATGGTCTTGTCGACATAATACATCTTCCACCTTGTTTTCTTTTCCGGGGTGGTAATGGATTGAACAGTCATAATCCTTAATCATCTCCAACCATCTTCTTTGACGCATATTCAGATCCTTTTGTTTGAAAATATAATTTAAACTTTTATGATCATTATAAATATCACACCTTTCACCATAAAGGTAATGCCTCCAAATCTTTAATGCAAAGATTACCGTAGCTAAATCCAAATCATGTGTTTGGTAATTTTGGTCATGGATTTTCAACTATCGTGAGGCATAAGCTATCACGATATCATTTTGCATAAAAACACACCCCAATCCCATCTTGGATGCATCACTGTAAATCACAAACCTTTCTCCACTACAAGGCAGTGTGAGAACAGGTTCACTGGATAACCTTCTTTTCATATCCTTGAAATTCTCTTCACATTCCTCTGTCCAAACAAACGTAACTCCTTTCTGAGTCAACATGGTGAGTGGGTTATATAATCATGAAAAATATTTCACAAAACGTCGATAATATCCTGCCAAACCAAGAAAACTTAGGATCTCAGTTACTGTTGTTGGTCTCGACCATCTTTCAATAACCTCTGTTTTTGTTGGATCCACAGATATCCCTACTTTTGATATTATGTGACCCAAAAATGCAACTTTTTTAAGCCAAAATTCACACTTGGTAAATTTGGCATAAAGATTATCCTTTCTCAGGGTCTTCAATATAATTCTCAAGTGATCTTCATGATCTTCCTTACTCTTTGAATAGACAAGAATATCGTCTATAAAGACTACCACAAATTGATCAAGATGGTCTCTAAAGACTCTATTCATTAGATCCATGAAGATAGCAGGGGCATTAGTAAGACCAAATGGCATCAATATAAATTCATAGTGTCCATACCTTGTACGGAAAGCCGTCTTTGGTATATCCTCCCTTTTGACCCTTAATTGATGATACCCTGAACGAAGATCAATCTTGGAAAAGTATTGAGCTCCACGTAGTTGGTCAAATAAGTCATCAATGCGTGGGAGAGAATATTTGTTCTTGATAGTGATCTTGTTAATTTCTCGATAATCAATGCAGAGTCTCATTGATCCATCTTTCTTCTTAATAAATAGAACAGGTGCTCCCCAAGGTGACGCACTAGGGCGTATGAATCCCTTATCAAGATTCTCTTGGAGTTGATTCTTCAATTCCTGCAACTCAATTGGGGCCATTCTATAAGGTGTCTTTGAAATAGGCAAAGCACCCGGTAAGAGTTCTATTGAAAACTCAACTTCATGACTTGGTGGAAGACCCAGTAATTCCTCTGGAAAGACATCATTAAACTCCCATACGATGGGAATATTCTTAATCGCGAGTTTCTCACCAACCATTTGAGATAAATAACCTTCATTTAGTTGAATCAATACCTATAAAATGGAAGAAATTTCCACTGGAAGGTTATGTTCATCCTTGCATTGATAGATGATCATAGATTGATCTGAATATGAAATGTGACTTCCCTTCTTTGGAAATTGATATGAGCTCCGTATAAAGAAATCCAATCCATGCCAAGAATCACATCGAATTCCACTAAAAGAAGGATCACCAGATTTGCAGGAAGCACTTTTTCTCACAAACTTCGATCGGAGAAGAATTATAAACTTTTGATGCGATTTATGTGCCATTAGGTGTTGTCACAGCTAACTCAACATCTAATTGTTGAGGTAATACGGTGATACCCATATAAAATTCTTCAGAAATAAAAGAGTGGGTGGATCCAGAATCAAATAAAACATTTGCTACTTTAGAGTGGATGGTAAGTGTACCTTTCACCACTTCGTTATTGTACTCCACATCGCTGATAGAAATTGCATGTGACATTCCTTTGTCTTTAGCCTTAAGAGTTTGTTGACGTCGACCATCATCATCAACCCCTGGATTTGGGAATTGATTGGCATAATGCCCCATCTCCTTGCACTTGAATCATTGAAGTGTAGTAGGTTCATTCTGTGTATCCCTTCCATTGTTTGCATCATTAGTCATCTTCTTCTCATTATCGCGGCATTCAAATTTCCGATGACCTTCCTTTCCACATTTGAAACATTTACATGTCCCTTTAAGACAACTCCCTCCATGTTTCTTTCCACACTTTGAGGATAAGGGAAAGCTCATCTTCTTTTTAGTGTGCTCTTTAGATTTTCCTTTGAATTCCATTTTCCTCTTCTTATCAAACCCATATGACTGATGGGTTACTCCAATCTCTATCTCGACTTTGAGAGCACATCGAACGATTTCCTCGTAGCTATTGAAGTCCCTTATGGATAACGCCCTTCGAAGACTTGGTTTTATGCCACTAAAGAATCGATCGATCTTACTCTCAGGTTGGATAATAATACCAGAAGCGTACCTTGAAAGTCTTGTAAAATTTTCTTCATAGGTACCAACAGATTCATCATCCCTTTTCTTCAGTTCAAGAAACTCTTTATCCATCTTTGTTTGGAGAATACGAGGGAAGTTCTTATTGAAAAGTAAGTTCTTGAACTCGTCCCATTCCATGGACTCAATTTCATCCCTTTGCCTCGTATTCTTAATAATATTCCACCATTGATCAGCATCTCCTTCCAAACGATACACTGCTAGGATGACTTTATCATGTTCAGAACATTGAAGAACTAAAAATATCATTTCAGTAGTACTAATCCATTGTTCAGCAACTAATGGATCAGTAGACCCGCTGAAAGAAGGTGGACGCTGCCTCATGAAGGATTCAAGAGAATGTTGCTCCTTCCTTTGCTCGTTTGGAATTCCTGCATGATTCATAGCTTCAGAAAGTTGTGTGAGCATCGCTACAAGATTTTGCATTCTATCTCCCATATTGTTTGGTTTCTCAGGGGGACAATCATTGCATTGCCCGTCGCATTCCGCATTAACACGGTTCCTTCGGGTTCCATACATTGACTAAAACCAAGAAGAATAGTGTGAGCAATACTAATTATAATAGGAAAACCACATAATTCAAGAATAAAATTTTCACGCTTAAGGTCTTATCCTAGGTTATTCATGGACATTTCTAAAACAATAAGATTGTGTTATATGCTTAGACTTATCCTTAGGGTTCTTACTAAGGCTTTCGCATCCTAGTTTCCAAAGGTTGACTATACCATTCCTCCAATACCAACTATAACGACCCATACTTTACATACATTGTTAATACATAAAAATTGAAGCATACTTATTACAACATATAACAAAACCACGAAAGGACCGTATAGGTATAGTGTCTTTAGAAACTGGGAAACATAAACAACTGCTTCATAATGCGTCTACACTATCTCCAATTTATTTCATCATATCTATAGTCCCTTTTGGCATATCTTACTTAATAACCTTCTTCCTGACCTGGGGAAGGAAAACATACAAAAGGGTGAGCTCAAATGCTCAGTAAGGGTAAAAAAAAGAAATATCAATCACATCATATACATAAGCACATAACTTTTGGAAATCTTAACCTGCAAAAGAGATCATAATTTCATAACATGGGATAAATCATGGCAGTGAAATGTAATCACAGTAATCAAAACTTAAAACATGAAATTTTGTGGCATACACACATAATCATAGAGAATCATTTCTTGTTAGTCAAGACTCATTTCCAAGACTATCTTTGTGGACAAAGTCCCTTTCTGAACCGAGTCACCCTCGTTTCAGTCCTGTTTCACTGAATCGGTATAACCTACCGTTCCAGCCATGTATATCTCATGAGATATAAAATCTTTACCCAATGCATTAGAGGGAGATATAGGTCCCACCCATCCCCTAATGATACCATTCTTATATGTGCCACAAAATCTTAAATCATACATCATTGCATAACCCATGTAATAAAAATGGGAATCGTAAACATCGTGACATCATAAAACAATTCATATAAGATAAAGAAATTCATAAAAATATTTCCATCACAACATAATCAAATCCATATAATAATAGGGATAGAAACATAACCCTATATTGTCTTATATGGAAAATAAATTTGATAAAACTCTTGAACTCCATTCTTGACGAAAATATCCTTTCTACATGCCATACAATTTTAAAAAAAAGTTGTTGATTAAAAATAAACTTGAATACTTGTAAAGGGAGATTCTTGGAAATAATGTTTTAAAAATAGATTCATACAGTATAAGTATAAAAACATTCTTCTCATACTTTTGTCGGAAAAGTCAAAAAAAAGTACCTTGTACGAAAAAAGACAAAAGATTCCTTTCATATCTTTTACTAAAAACTCACCGAAGGGTAAAATAGGATTTAAACCATTGTAGGTGGATGGAAATAAAATTACATATTGATAAAACATGGATGTGGATGATAAAATACACCCCAGTAAATACCAAAGTATAAACAATCTCGGATAAAAATTTGATTGTGATATTTCCCTTACCTTAGGCCCGATTTGCTTTGTACGTGTCTGAAGCTCCTGTATAATGGTTTAAATAATGTTATTGACTTATTCCAGAATCATAAATATTGATATGATATCATATATGGTCATATTCTTAGCTTCTTATTAGTAATATTTCATTGTTACTTGTTACTCGGGTCTTTTTTGCCTTTTGTTCTTATGTGTGTTTTGCCGAATAAATTATTATTCTTCTTTTAAGGTTATAGATACCTTATATACAGAATGGTATTAGTGTAACATATATAATATTTATTCATTCAATTCATTTATATAATTACTATGTAATGATGATCATGTAGAACGAGTCGCATCACATCGTGGAGACGATATTCCGTACGTACGCACGAGCGATGATATTGTTCCCATGATCGTGGAATTGTATTTAAGTGTATTTATACTATTTCAGTATCAATATCACTTTATAATAATCATATATAGTTACTCATTACACCATTATACCCATCCTTGTAAGGTGATGGTAGAAAATAGATTACACCATGGCGTGGAGACGGTATTCCCTACGTACGCACGCGTGGTGATTTCATTTTTCCATAGGATGGAAAGAAGGTGAATTAGGGTTGTTTCATATTTATAATAACATATCAGTATGTAAGTAATATTTATGTTATTACTTTATCATGAAACAACTAAAGAAGAAGAAGTTGAAGAAGAATGAAATTGAAAAGATCGGTAATGGATATTACCTCTTCTTTGAAACGCCTCTTTGAATCCTCTACTTAGGGAACTAAGATTGGTTTTTGAAGAATACCAGGACCTCTATGAATATTCTAGGGACGTGTAGAAGGGATTTTGGAAGGTTTTGGCCGAGCTTGAGTGCTCAAATTGGTGTGAGGAGGAGGGGGAGGAGGTGTCCTTTTATAAGGGTGGAGAGGGGCACCTTAGGAATATCTCAAAATATTATTTTATATTAAAGTCAAAATCGGTTTATAATGGTTCCAAAGGGTCTTATTTAGAAGGTAAAGTGGGGATGGTTCGAAAGCCTATCAACCAATAGGATTTAGACGAGTTTAGGTTAACATTTTAACCTTATCAATTAGATTAACTCTAAGTTAAATAATTTAACTTTTACCATGACTTTTTGTTTTCTTACACTATATGGTTAATAAACATACTATAACATGACAAACGAACCCCAAGTTTTTTATTATTAATATATATATCTTTATCTAAGTCATTTGGCAGAACCATAGATTTTTTGGAATAAAATAACAATTAATAATATAATATTTGATTTAAAAACTATTTTGTTTCAATTTTGACACTATTTGATATATGATTTTTTTGAAAGTCATAACAGAATTATATGTTCGAACCAAGTTGATTAAATCAACACTAATATATCATAGTAACCTATAAAATTATTGGAATTCATAAAAAGTCTCAAATTACATTTATTTTAGCATTTATAACATCAATTATGTTAACATTTCATTAAAAGGGTAATTACTGCATCATCGTTGTGTCATAAATAAATTAATTTATTTAAAGTCTAAAAATTATAAATAAAATATCATTATGTAGGAAATATTTTTGTCTTTCTAATGAATATTTATAGTCTAATTTATCTTTTGTATAACCCCATATTAAAAATTTATTAGTTATTAAACATTGATTTTAACTATTTTAACTATTCATTAAATAATATTAAATGTCATAATCTAATCCAAGTGGATCTAAATGGTAATATTATATTCATAAGGTTTTTTTGGTCGAATTACACTTATCGAATAGAATTAGGACATGTGTTAGGGTAATAGTAATATCATATTTACCCTTAGTTACTCTATTGACTATTAACCGCGGTAAAAAAAATAAAAAGTTTCTATTCACAAAAAAATTATTTTTATCTCATTGAACCACATTTTACTTACTGATATCAATTGTGTCTGTCGGATTTTCGAAATTCCATTCACAGAAGCGGTAAAATTAAGTTTTATGCAAAATTCAGTTTTTAACCTACCACTTAGTGGTTTCACTATTCATCAAAAATTGAAAGTTTTCAGAAAAATACCAAAATTTCACCCAAGGCTAATTTCGGTATTCCGAATCCAAAAATGAGGTCCATTTTGAAAGATATAATTTCAAAAATCAGTTATTACTATTCATAACGGCTATTTTAAATAATATTTTAATAGCATATCGTCGTTTAGTGAAACTCAGTATTGCATACAACGCAAGCTATCGAGGAAGGTCATGATTGCGTGTAAAGTAAGTCAAGGTAGTGTGTAGTGAAAGATTCCTTTGATGATATATATATATATCATAAAAACAAAATATTACTCATATAAATCTCGGGTGTTACAATAATCATTATATAACATGAATTTATGAAGGTGTACATTGAAATAAAATAAAGGTCCCCTCTGAAGAATATTACCTCTTATTGAGGTATTCTTCGTATATTTGAACAAAATAATTCATTGGTTTGATTTATTCCCAAAATAGGGATTCTAGGATGATAGTAGGTAATTTAGGAAGTTATTTGGGAATGTTTTATTCCATACAAATAGCCTTAAATGTGTGTTCATGGGAGATGAATGAGTTCTATTTTATAATTGAGGAGGTGTGGATTTATTTAATTACCCTAAATAATTTACTATTGGGAGATATACCTTCCAAATATAGCTCTAATATGAGAAATATTATTTTTTAGGGATGAAATAGTCTACAAAAGTCTCCAAAACTTGATAGAAATACCTTTTGAGTCAATTTATTCCATAGTCCTTAATTTTAATGATATTTATCCATTTAGTATTTAACAAGGTAACTTTTTTGAATTAATACACCTCGATAATTTATCCATTAAGAATAAAATTAATGTATTTTTATTTTTATTTTTTATAAATAATTATTATAAATTTGAAATAAAATTTATTAAATAAAAAGTTTATGTGTTTGAGATATAATTTTTAATATAGACACATGAATGACGCAAAACATTATATTAACATTAATCACGGAAATTAATTTTATCTACATTCAATAATAGTTATTATAAATAAATTAATATTAATTTATTAGATAATATAATTTTTTTAGTTTTAAAATTATGGAATCTGTTTTCCAAAATGAACTTTGTAGATTTAGAATAATTTAATTCAAAAGGAATAAAAAATATGGGATAATAAAATGGGTTTTAAAATAATTAATATTCTAATGTTTACCATTTTTTAAAATCCAATTTCAAAAATAAATTTAATAAATTAAAAAAATCAATTTATATATGAATAATTGAACTAAATATACCTTGAATCCAATTTATAAAAAAATTCATCTTTAAAAAAACATTAAATGAAATGATAGAATTCAATTAAAATTTAGTATTTGCACTATTCTTCAAAGAATGAAACGTTGCGAAAAAATATAAACACATCACACAAAGATAATTGTGGTTTTATAATTTAAAAAATAGTATAAATTTAACAAATTAGTTTTTTAGATGTGTAAAAATTTATTTTAATGATATGTGCAAAAAAATGGAAATAAACTTTTTTTTTTGCAAAATAAAACTTTTAAGTGTAAAATTTTATTTATACATATCTACTATCGAGAAATAATATAATATGAATGATAAAACCATTATTGAATATATAAAATATAAAAATAATTATGATAATTAACCATACGTGATATGGTTAATTTATTAACATAAAACAAACTTTTTTTTTCATAAAAATAATTTCTCATAGAAAGATAAATTTTTATTTTCAAATGGGGTTTTGTGGATTTCTTTTTGAGGGTTCTCTAATAAATCATTTTTTATAAATGTTGGAATCAGGATTTCAAATTTGAATAATTAATATTCATACACTCTATTCAATAATTTATATTAAAATATAATATTACATAATAATATATTTTTATCATAAAATGTTTTGTTAAAACTCAGTGTTGCATGTAATGCAAGATAAACACTATATTTTTCTTAAAAACACCAAAAATTACTCTTTACTATGTACATAGCTAAAATCAGATTTTAATTTATCATAATATTAACTCTTTTTTTCATATAGGGAAAGATAATCATATTTACTGTGCAACACGAGCAAACATATAATTTTGATTTGATCAAAAAATTAATTTAAAAAAATTAGTGGTGTTACATTATACTCGTTTAGAATGTATTTCTCCATTGAAAATTTTCTGGGTCATCTATGATTTAATGATATAATGTTTTATTCATAGAAACATGCATCATAAAAGGGATAAAAAATCATCCTCTTAAAAAGAAAAATGTGTTGTACGACGGGCATCTCCAATAACAAATACTAGGTTCCCTAATAGGATAACATCAGTGGGAAGTGAAAACATAGGAATAAAAGAGAAAACTAACACCATAAAAGTTGGAGTAATATTATTAGTAATGGAAAAGGTAGAAACATTTTCCAGGTGGCCTAGAGTACTGAACTCCATGTGTATCCTCTTTTATCAAAATTAATATACTCATATTAGAGAGAGAATATGCAAGAAATAATATGATTATGGAAACATAGATTACCCTTTACGGCTGGACAATTAGCCCAAAAAATACCGCTACACCATGTATGCTTCATAAAATCAGGGCCAATGAGATTCCTACATCTCTGAATCCTAGAAGAAAATTTATTAGTGTGGATCAGGAATTACCTGTAAAGAGTCATAAAAAAATTTAGGAGTGTGTTTTAATTTCATCAATGGTTTTACTGAATTGAAAATGTACTACCCATTGGGAAAATACATTCCCATTTCCTCTAAATAATAACCACACTCATACAATTTGATTATTGTAATGAGAATAGAAACATTAGTGTCATGATCAACACAATTCTATTTCATGATATCTGAATTTAATGAACCTCTAATGTTTAGTTTGAACACATTTCTTGGGGGATTTCAACGAACCCTTCTGCCTAGTTATGACACCCTTAATAAAGTAGGTGTTGGTCGGTTGTAACTTGTGATCATCCCAATGGATTTTCAAATGTCACAATACCGTAAGAGAGATACCATATTAAATTCTAGTAATTTTGATACGAATTTCATGGCTAATATTTGTCTTGAAAGTCATTCCACCCACACATTGTTTCTGGTAGTCCAAATAAACCAACATCTAGCGGACAAAAGTATGGTTCTGACCTTCTACTTAGGAACATTCAACTCCAAACCCTATATCCAATATTGAGTGAATATATATCTATTACCCTCCACAGTGTCTTCAAAAAGGTAATGGATATCATAAAATATGGTGATAACATGGAAAAAAATATTTTATAAACATTTTTCTAAATTTTAATAATTTTCATGAGTCTCATTCCATTTTCTAAGAACAAAATCAACCTTCAATTTTGTGTTGATAAAATTACACAACATATTATACACAAATAAATGAATGTGTATTTGTTACTATGTAATCTATAGAAGACCACAAGACCCATATATTTAATTATAATTTTTTTATATTTAGTTATCATTAATAAAAAAAGGGTAGCATAGGTTATCCAATATGAAAAAATATTCCAATGGTGAAATATTACATTAAAATATAAAACCACATTCAAATTTAAACCTAAACCATTTCGAAATTTGATAACCATGTGACCCTATCAAATAATGAAAATCCATAAATTTAAATAGATTTTAACTAAATTTCTCAAAATCAACTTAACATCGATACCCCATATATCATAAATAATCTCTTGATTATCACTTACCAAAAAAATAAAATGAATTCATCGTATATTCTCTTAAAACATGTTAATAACCTAAATTACCATATAACCTTATTGAAAACATAAAAGCCTCATGATTCCATATATAGAGCATAGATTATTAGATATATTTCATAAGTCCCAAAATTCTATAAACTCTATTAATAATAACATATACCTCTTTTCAAGTAAATACATTTTAATATTTGAGGTCATTAATAATATACAATTTACTTTTTATCCATAATCTATTTTCCGAAAAAAAACCTTTTTTTCAACATCAGAAATATTTTAATCTTTACCTTCCCATGAGTTTATGCCATCCATAAAATATAACCTTTCCATAAAATCAATTTTCTTGGTCATCAGCATCATTCAACATATATTTTCGAATCCCCAATTAAAAACATAAACTAAAGAATCCTAATTTATTACAAAATTCATGAATCACAACAACAAAATACATCAATCATACAATTTCCTTCTAAAATTAATAACATGTATTCATCATCTAATTCCTTAATATCTATTTCTATTCGAATTTATTCTATAGTCTGCCCATCATTAATAGTATAACCATTACTCGTACCATATTTTAGAAATTACGCATGTGATTTACCACTAGGATATCAAATTAAATAATTCATATATGATATAAATTTAAATTATTCAATAGTCATTGATATATTGGGGAAAAATTAGTCACATCCATTGCATTAACTATAATTTTTTATTTTCCCTTTGTTTCTACATGATCGTTTTCCTATTTTACTCAATAAAAACATATTTATGTTCATCTAAAACAATAAATTCGGAATATATTTAATAATTGTAAATATATATGAAATTGACTATTTTTTAAACCATGGTTTCCATCATTGGAATTATTAATGAACTATTTTCTTCACTTCTGTTGTGTGTTTAAGAGTTAGTTAAGGTACACATTATTAATCATGTTTCTTTAAAAATGTTTATTGATATTCAAAATATCATTTACTATAAACATCATCTCAATTGTATACAAAAATGTAAATTATCTGTCACATTAAATGTTATCCCAGTACTTTTAGGATCTTACCATTTACTAAAACCAATAGGCAGAGTGTGTGTAACAATATTCATAGTGAAAAACCAAATAATTATGAAAAAAACTTTTATGATGTCTAAATGAAGTCAAGTCTATTTTAATATATAACATAATTGGATTATCCTAAGAAATCCATTATAATCATATATTTAAATCATTATTTATGTTTTATATAGAGTTTGAGAAATCCCAATTTTTATCCTCCAATACTATGAATCCAGGTGTATATCAAGCCCCATTTTTTTCCACTAGTTCCAGCTTGAGTCAAGCTAAATTTGGTATTTTTGAGTTTTTTACAACTATGTACATCTATTCCAGAACAACATCCACTTTCTGGTTCTAGATATGGATATAATTATTTGGAAACCCATCACTATATCCTTTACCAACATTATAGGTCTTTTCATATACTTTAACTCTTCCTTGTCCTTTTCCTTAGATACTTCCTTAAACATATCCTTAGAAATATCCATAGAGAAATTTTTAATTTTTTCTCATCCCAGTCTCCCACATTTAACCAGACCACTCCCTGGATACCAACTATAGTGACCAAGGAATTTCATTTATAAATATTTCATATTTTTTGATTAATTTTAAATATATTATAAAATTACATGCCCAAAGACTATAATTGTTTAGGGTCCTTGGAGAATGGGTAGTCAATAATCAAACATGGTAAATGGGGATGAACACCTCCTATAAAGAACTTCCCATTAATTAATAATTATATAAATACACTAATCAAAAACATTCTTTTTATCCAAGGGGAAGGAAACCAATGAAATTGTGAGCTCAGATACATAGTTATGGAAAAAAGGTCCATATGTATGAATAAAATGAACATATGTGTGTGAGAACATAATAATAACATCTTAAAAATATATCATGTACATAAATAATAATAATCATGAATCATGGAATAAATATTTATAGTTCATAATACATGAATCATAAGGAAATCAAAGAACATGAGCCATGAGATCATAACATCGGAATACAAGAAGAAATATTGAGCATACAAAAAATGAATAAAAAACCATTCCATATTAGTGAAGTCTCACTTCAAAGGTCATCAAAGAGGAAAGTTTCCATTAATAAACTATGTTCCATCTTCATTCCCTCCCTATCATACTAATTCACATTTACTCCACAATCAAATCCTTTATTACTGTACCATTTTGGCTAACAATTTAGTCCATTTCAATCTGTACTAGGTTCACTCCCCATTATAGCCATTTCTATCCGAGGAGATATGTTAATCATTACCAATTTCATTGGTGTGAGATATTTTTCCCACCAATATCTTAATAAAAATCATATTTATGAGGGACAAAATATTTTATGAATTCATCATATCATAAAATGTGGAATGAAATGTTTACCATGAAATTTTAATCATACCATAAAATGTGGTAAAGAGATAGGTTTGATAATCCTTTAATCAATCAATAACCACTAAAAGGAAGCATATTCCCTTAGATTTTCCACATGGTATAACCTATGGATGATAAATTGGTATCATAAACACCTTGAAATAAAAAAATAAACAATTCTTAGAATAAATATGGATGATATCGATGGATCATATCCCAAAAAACATATAGGTAACACCAATTGATGTATCCTTTGATGGGACATAATTTTGAAGGATCATAATAAACATTTGATTTGGAGAATATAATTTCTTCTTTGAAAAATACTTCTTAAAACATAGAACATTTTCAATATAATATTCTATGAAAATAGACTTTGAAAAAAATAATGGAAGTTTAACAAATATGATTTTCCAAGTATTACATTTTGATATTATATAGATTATTTTCAGAGATTGGGGTGAGATAAAATTAAAATTTAGATGCCCAGTGTTATCAAAATTATTATTTTTAATATATTAAATATATTATTATCACACATGTGTAGTTTCCCTAAATATATTGGAATAAATCCCAAATAGGATATTTTATTAAGAATCAGAGGGAAATGCTGGGTTTTGAGAATGATTATTACACTATGCAAGGAATAATAATTATGAGTGTCTGGTGATGGGATTGATCACCATTATGGGAGAATAATAAAATGGATTTAATTTTTCTATTTATTTACTGATTCAAAACACTAAAACAAATAGTTTATTATTTCGTTGATGCCCTCGAAAAACTGCAGGGTTAGCTGCATAACCATGATAGTTGAGAGGAGCCGTTGGATAAAGAATTAGAGCAGGTCTTGGTGAGATAATCTTATCAAGATGAGATTGAGAATATTTCTTCCATCAGAGTTACAGGATCTCTCAAATTAAACCAACATAGGAATATTGGTCATCATAGATTGATCCAAAATAATGGTATGTTGTATTATTTCTGTAACTCTATTCTATATTTTTATCACTAATGAAAGATTATAAATACCATAAATTATAATTTATACATGTATCACACATATATTTATATGAGATGAATTTATTTTTCTCTTTGATTATATTGTTATTCAGTCTTGTAAATCTATGAAAATGGATCTAAGATGAATAAAAGAAGGTTGATGTATGTTTTTGTCATCTTATGGATTATAGTTTCCTCCCTTAGTTTATTTACATGTTCATCATGGTAATTTTCATTAGCCCATTTTTCGACGATTACCTAGTAATTGATCATTGTGTGCCCCCTAATTAGAATAATGGATACATACCATGAGTGGCATTTTCAGTTGAGAGTGAGATTGAGGGGAAATGAGGATGGGGGATGATTGGACACAGATCAGAACTAATTTTTTATTTTCATTGTTCTAGGTTTTCATTGTGAAACTATATATGGTGTGTGGGGATATTTCTCAAGTAGATACATTTCCCAGAATCCCTATCTTTGTGAATTTTGCTATTGGTCGGCCCCAGATATACCATCTCTAGTGAGATAGGTGATGTCCATGATGTAGATGAAATCACAGAGAAGAACCAATGAATAATGATATTTATATGTTACATGGTGTGCAATATAGGTTTTCATTATGTGTGGTATCCCCAAGATGCAGTGCAAGGGTTTCCATGGAGAGTTAAATAAGAAATTTTTTGTGAACCAATCACATGTTATGTGACATGTGCTAAATATCTCTGTGTCTAACTTAGTTGTTACATGAGAAGGTGTAGGCCAAAGTATATAAACATGACTGGGGTACATGGAAATGGTCTAGGGTATACAAGCATGGATAAACGTCAAAATAAGAGTATAAGGAAATCTTTACACATTATTTTCTCATCATACATACCATTTATATATTGATTTATAAGTTGTGCATGTAAGAACTACACAGGATGATCTGGGGTTTTTTAGGCACGCCATGTACCCATGTTCACAACATGTACCAACTTTACACAATATGTACCCTCTTTGAAGGTATATTAATTACATAATTTTATTATTCTGTACCATTATATGTTAAGAGTGTAACTATGGTCCATCCACTTGAGGATATAGTGTCGAATTACATCAACATATTTCGATTGTGATCTCTTATTGAGGATGAATATAAAATAGATCTTATGGTGTGTAGATACCCCAATAATGACATACATGGACATTAAATTAATGTTTCAAAATAATTAATACATAACAAGAAACAACACTCAAGTAAAGTAATAGTTTAGTGTCCTTGGAAAATCGAAACATAATCTTCTAATAATGGTGAGAGATCTTCAATATCTCCCATAATGATATTCCCCTTTTGTTTTATTACCTAAAACCATTTTTTATATCCTTGGGAAATGAAAACATAAAAAGGGTGAGATCAATTTCTCAGTAAGGGAAAACATAGAGAACATAAAACAATCTATAATAATTTGAATGCAAAAACATGAACATAAAATCTAAACATCAAAATCTTGAACAAAGACATAAATCTTGGAAGTATGTAAGGAATATATTATAAAGGAACATAAATCATGATAAAATATCATGGGAATAAAACAAGTGATTTTGGAAATGATTAAGCACATGATATAATTTCTATAGTTTCCAAGGCATTGCTGCCAAGACCATCTTAGTGGACAAAGTCCCTTTCTGAATCGAGTTCACTCCTCATTCCAGTCATGTATTACTGAACTGGATTAACTTACCATTCGAACCATGTCTATCCCATGAGATATAAATCATTACCCAATGCATTGGAGGGAGATATATGTCCCACCCATATCATAATGAAATCATTTTTTTGTATGCCACAAAATCATAAATCATACATCATAGCATAACCCATGTAATAAAATGGGATTCATAAACATCATTCCATCATAACATAATCCATATAAAAAAATGGATATCATTTAATAATAAGAAAATAAAACCATATATATCAAAGATACATTATACTTTAAATATACACATATGAAATAATTTTATCTTAGAAGGAAAATGGTTTTGATAAAACACATGAAATTAATTCTTGAGGAAAATATCCTTTATTCTTCAAAATAATTTTATTTTCACAAAATTCCATGAAATTTTAAAAGAAAAGTATTGTGTTGAAAATAGTCATAAAATCATTTAGAGTAAAAAGGCCATCAAACATACATGAAAACAGTTTTAGAAAACATGGACATTGATGATAACAAAATCCCCAATAAATACTTATGAATAAACAATCTCGGATAAGAGCGAGATTGGAATAGTTATCCCTTACCTTAGGTTTGATATGATTCGTACGTATCTGAAAATCATGTATAATGAATTGAATAATGTCATTGACTTATTACAATATCATATTCATTGTTATGATATCATATATGGTTCACTTAAGACTTTATATTACCCATTCTTTTGTAAATTCTATGTTAAAGCAGTGTTTTGGGTAAAATCGTATCATTTATCGTACGTGTGTCGACATGTTGTTCCTGATATTATTACTTATTTCCTGATTTAATTAATTCCAAAATGTAAATCATTATTTATATATAATTTAAATTCAGTATATATATATAATAGATCAATAAATGGAATGAAATACACTGTTCATGGAGATAGTAGGCCATGCGTACACATAAACATTGTTTTCATTTCCTTATTGAATTAATTGGAATTAAGACAAATAATCATATATGTACATAAATATAGTGTCATTATTATGTAATATAATTCATGATTGTTTATTATATATACTTTATAATCAGACATGAATGATTAATCATGGAAAATGAATCTCATCGCGTTCATGGAGACAATAGTCCGTACGTACGCACGAGCGATGATATCATTCCCATGATCGTGAAATTGTTTTGAAGTGTATATATAATATTTCAGAATCAATATCACTATACAATAATAATATATAGTTATTTATTTACACCATTATACCCATCCAAGTAAGGTGGTGGTGGAAAACAGATTACACCACTGTGTGGAGACGGTATTCCGTACGTACATACACTCGGTGATTTCATTTCCTTAGGACGGATAGAAGATAAAATTGGGTTGTTTAATATTTAAAATAACATATCAGTATATTATTAATACTTATGTTTCTAATTTACAAAGAAACAAATAATGAAGAAGAAGTACAAGAAGAAATAAATTGGACGGAATCTGTAAAGGATATTACCTCTTCTTTGACACGCCTCTTCTTAACCTCCACTTAAGGCACTAGGGTTGGTCTTTTGAGGATACCAGATCCTCTATAATGTTTCTAGAGAAGATAATAATAGAAATTGTCAGGGTTTGGCCGAGCATCAAGGATCAAAAGGGTGTGAAGAGAAGAGAGAAGGGGTGCCCTTTTTATAAGGGTAGAGAGGGGCACTTTAGAAAAAAACATAAAATATTATTTTATAATAAAGTCATTTTAGGTTTTTAATTGCTCTGAATTGATTTATTTCGAAGAAAAGGTGGGTATGGGTCGAAATATTCTCAACCAATAGGTTTTAGACAAGTTTAGGTTACTATTTTATCCTTATCATTTAGATATAACTCTATGATAACTAAATTAACTTTTACCTTGTCTTTTTGTTTTCATACACTATATGGTAAATAAATTTACTCTAACAAGCCAAACTAACCCCAAGTGGTTCATTATTAATATATATATATCATTATCTAATCCATTTGACTGAATCTTATATTTTTAGGAATAAAATAACAATTAATAATATAATATTTGTTTTAAAAACTATTTTATGTCAATTTTGACACTATTTGGAACTTGATTTTTTTGAAACTCATAACTGCATGATTAGTTCGAAAAAACATCATTAAATAAATACTAACATGTCATATTAACCTATAAAATTGTTTTAATTCATAAAAAGTCTAAAAGTTCATTTATTTGGGTATTTATAACATCAATTATGTTAATATTTCATTAATAAGGTAATTACTGCATCATCATTGTGACATAAATAAATTAAAAATATTTAATGTCTAAAAAATATAAATAAAATATCATTATGTAGGAAATATTTTTATCTTTCTAATTATTATTTATAGTCTAATTTATTTTATGTATAACCCTATATTAAAAATTTTTTAGTTATTAAACATTGATTTTAACTATTTTAATTCTTCTTTAAATAAAATAATAATAAATGTTCTAATCTAATCCATGTGGACCTAAAGGGTAATATTTTATTAATAAGGTTGTTTCTGGTCGAATTACATTTATCCAATAGAATTAAGACATGTGTTAGGGTAATAATAATATCATTTTTACCCTTAATTACCCCATTTACTTTTAACCGTGGTAAATAAACGTAAAAGGTTACTAGTCACCAAAAATTATTTTTATCTTATTAAACCACATTTTACACCTTGATATTAACCATGTCTCTCATATTTTAGAAATTCCACTCACAAAAGTGGTAAAATTAAGATTTATGTAAATTTTCAAACTCTCATAGGAGGTGGGTAAAAGACAATGAAAAGTTCCATAAAATTTTTATAGGACTAAAATTATTATAAAATGACTCCATTGAATTACATTGAACTTATATAGGTATTTTGTATCAATTTTGACCTAAAATATATTTAAATAAAATAAATAACTATTTATATAAAATGTCGGTTTTGAAATAGTATCCCAATGTTTTCACTATTCATCAAAATTTGAATGTTTTCTGAAATATACCAACATTTCACCCTAGGCTAATTTTGATATTCCGAATCCAAAAATGAAGTCCATTTTGAAAACAAAAATTAAAAAAATGGGTAATAATATTTATAACGACTAGTTCATAATAATATTATAGTAATATCTCGTTCTGTGAAACTTGGTATTGCGTACAACACATGCTATCGTGGAAGGTCGTGATTGTGTGTAATGCAAGACAAGTCAAAGATGCGCATAGTGCAAGTTCCTTTTGGTGTAGCGTACAAAAGAAGAAATCAATGAAATTAAAAGGAATATTTTTCATAAAATCTCTGGGTGTTACATGGTGTCCCTATAGTAGACTAGAGTTTGATCCTCTATCATTTTATATGCTATATAGGATTTTCGGACTCAATGTAAAATTCATGGGTATATAATTGGGAATACATCAATTAAGTTATTTCAGTAGTTTTCATGATATAATTAGATTATGATCCTTTTCAATACTGGTTGATCCAAATTATGTTTGTGGTTCCCCTAGAGATCCATGTTGTGATACCCAATCTAGGTATTGGGTTCTTTTGAGACCTGTGAACATTCATTGGAGTGATCCAATGATCATGATATGTTGAATGTTGGAGTCTAATGATGTAATTTCCTGATTAGTAGACTCTCCCATAATGATAATTTCACCGAGCTGAATCTTATGGCTATCAATTTGGTTGCGGCTTCATAGAGGATGGATGTACTTCGTAATTATATCATGGTATTTGTTATAAATTTTTTCAATATAATATTTATTATATTACTATTACTTATACTTCATGTTAATGGTTTTTTTGGTTGTCTAATGGGAATTTATATACTCACTCACGCATGGGAACTACCCGCACATGTTTTGTCCTATGCAGATAAAGACCTAATTTGTGGTGTCCTAGGTGGTCATGGAGCTAGTGGGAAATAGATTGTGCATGAAATATTATTGTGTTTTTTAGGTGGTTGTATTTTATCATAGCCCTCACCCTTGGAATATGTGGAATCACTTTAGTTTACTTGGATAGGACTGTGTTTCAAAAGAATTATTACTTTCCACACATTACTATCATACTATGGTCGTGGGATCATAGATGTATGTATGAAGTGTTATCTATTGTTTGATATTTATTAATTTTTTCTACATAGAGATGTTTTTGCGTGTATAGTTTCTTAAGGAAAATTCCTCTCATGTGCATGATATTTTTACATGGCGATGGTCCCCAGCCCCTGTCCTATTAAAGGGGAGCATGGTGTACCCATGGTTTGGACCCTGTTGGGATAGAGAATAAGAATGTGGTATTAATTTAGTTGGAAATACCTTAAGAATAGAGACCGTGAGATTCATTTTGGATTTATTGAATTAATGTTATGTGTTTCATGATTGAATTTCCAGCTAGGGACTCCAGTGCTAGTCTAGTAGATAACGTATTGATACACCAGGACTATGATTACCATACATTCCACTATGTTCAAATAAAAATTGTTTATAGGGAAAATATTGGTACATTAATCATATAAGAATGGGTTGTGGTTTCCATTCCCTACTTATGTCAGCTCCCCATATATTGTCATTGACCATGTTTCATTATGTTTATTTATGGATTCCTCCTCTAACAAATGATAATTGGATCCTACTACCTAATCATGGAGATGATCCTCCAAGTGACGAGTCTTCAGTAAAGGGTCTTATACTAAAGATAGAACCTATGAGTGGTTTACCATCTATTGAAAAAAAACATTTAGAATTAGAATCCCTATAAATTCTATTTGATGGGGAAAATATAATCTGTCCATTGTTTGTGTTCTAGAGTAATCAACTTCCCATTTTTGGGGTGATGCTGACCCTCAGGTGGCTATGGATTGGTTAGAGGTAGAAACTCATGTCCCCCCCTCAGGATTCATGAGGATTAAATAGATGTCATTACAGGATGAATTTGTTATAGATCTACTAGGATATGGTGGATTTTAGAGACTCAGTCACATAACGATAATTCTCTATAGATCTCATACATATAGCATCTCATCATATTGGATTTTTATCTGGAAAGGCGGTGATCCATTCACATACATGAGATTTCTCATCTGTAATAAGGAATATTGACTTTAAAGGGATACATGGCGAGGTATAATAATTTTTCATGATGCTCCATGGATATAGCGTGGGATCCATTATTCATGGAATAAACCCATTAATAGATCGTAAATTGGTATAAAACTAAATCAGAGACATGTCTCACCATTTCCACCAATGATGTGGTGCTTGAGAGGGCCTTGGTGGTGGTGATATATCTAGATGACAAGGATCCAATATTGGGGGCTAGTAATGGGTATCCAGAACATGAGAAATTAGTGAATGTCAGAAAAAAATAGTCCCTGGGACATGGGATGTTCAAAAACATCCATATATGATCTCATGATAGAGAACCAGATGCACAAGGCTCTCAAAATAGTTCAAAATAGTCGAGGTAGTGGCTGTGTTTCACCTACGAAGTTCAAGAACATATTTCACAATACATTTAAACATTTCATATAGCTAATTGGGATATGGTCTAGGGACTATCAAGGTAAAAATAGTGATAAAAGAAATATGGTTTTTAGTGTGGCAGATGTGGAAGAGGGGTTGGTGGAGTAGAAATAGGTGGACATAAGTTTAATCTAATACCCTAACACCACTATCTATTCCACACTAGGCTCCGAGAGTTTTTTTAGGGATTGAAACAATTACAGGGTGGGAAGGCCAATGAAACTGAGTATCAGAGGATGATATATTTTATGATTTATTTATAATCTACTTTAGATAAAATATTAATATTAAAAAATTGAATTCATTCATTTCTTTCATCTCCATTGGTTCGAGACAAAGATTTTCCAGTTGACCCTATCGCTAGAAATTTTCACTAGGAGACTCTAATGAAATGTTACACAATGATTGTATAGTAATTCTAATAGTGGGATACAATGATTTAATAACATATTTTTGTATGTAATATTTTAATGGAAGTGATGAGGTCCTATGAAATCATCTTATTCATTGATTAAATATCAATAGTTCAAGCGTAGATTGAAAATTTTAGGTTGGAGATGTGGTTTTCCTACTATGAGAGGACATTTTCTTCCTTTAAGAGAGAAATAGAAACCTTTTCATAGAAATATGATCATAGAAACATGATAGTACAGTCGATTACTCATATATTCGGTAGAATGACTCTAGGTGTAGTGGATTCTTTTGGATACCAGTTCTCTACTATGGTACTGTAGTATGAGTAAACTATTCCAGAGTGTTGGTCGGACTGGATACTCAAGAGGGGATAGAATTGAGGCCCCATTAAAATTTATGTTAAAAGCATTATAATTAAAATCCCATAATTCAAAATAGCTCAGTAAATTAAGGTAGTAGAGATATAAATTTTTAATTGCTCAACATGTTTCTCTAAGGTTGATTAGTCCTCAGTTGAATCAATGTAATCATAAATTAAACTTTTGAAACATGTTTAAAAACTTATGTATATATACAAACTAACCATAATTAACTATCAAATTCAATGTAAAAACATATTTCTGTCTTTGAAAAAGATATGCAGCAGATAAAATAAAACATGGTACTTTGTGTTTATCACAACAAAGTAAAATTGTGGTTTAGTCTCAAGCCAAGACCTAATCATATCCACTTGATGATCACCTGTCACCAAGAAATTTTTTTAAATAAACATTATACACAACCTCTATCAGGTTTTACAGTTGTTTTTACAAACAGTCCATGTTCTACAACCTCTACTATAGTTCTGTGTGGGAAAATAAGAAACCAAAATGCAAAAGGCTTCCTCCATAGTTATTCATGGGAAACAAGAGTTGAAAGAGTTTTGAGTGGGTATTTTTAGTATCTCCCAGTTAATGAACTAGATATAGTATGTGTAACAAACACACGCTACTCAAAAATGTAAAATAAAGAACACTGTATAGCTAATGAAATTTGGGTTGAGTTTAGAATCCTCTATGCGTTTGAAGATCTTCTCTAGACTTCTTTTAGTTTAGTATATGAAAATTCTGTTTTTCTCAGCAAGTGGCCTCCAAAAACATAGTGTCGCAACATTTAGGTACTGGATTCTAGGTACTGAGATGTTAAACTTCTTGGTACATGTATTCCTTAAACCACAATAGTACAACCTTGAATATGTTTTTCAAAAATATCTTCATGAGGCTCTTGGATTTTCAGTGTTTGTGATGGAGAGTTTTTATTTTTTTTCTTATGTGTTATCAGATGTCCCCTCTCTAGGTTTTTCAGCATGAACATCCCTTATGTACTTGGGATTTGATAACAGGAATTAGTAGATCATGTGCGGTATTTCTCATACCTCATACTGTCTCAAGATACGGTCTACATAAATGTCTAAAATTAGCATTAATTAATGTGAGATGCATTGAATTAATCAAATATGATCGTTATTATAATATCAAGAAAAATTGATAATGTATAGAATATGTCATCTGTAGACTGGTAACATTATCCTATTAATTGGTAACATCTTCAATAGAAATATTAAACATCATATGACTTCCAACAATAGGTTAGTCCAGTGGTAGACTTCTCCAATAGTATACTTGTCCAACTTTAGGCTTGTCCAACGGTAGACTTGTCCAACTGTAGGGGTTTTCCAATGGTATACTTGTCCAATGGTATACTTGTCCAACAGTAGGATTTTCCAATGGTAGACTTGTCCAATGATCTCCTCTGCAGAAGACTATCTTACAGAAGAATTCCAATAATATGTCTTATAGTGGACTTCTAACAGAAACTCTTTGTAACGGAAACCTTGTCATAACAGTGACCTATCACATTGACTCAGCATTTTATGCTTCGGTATGTACTCCAACAAAATGCATTACCACAGTGAACTTGTACTAGTGGATTTCAATAGTAACATTATAAATGTAGTTCTTATAATGGTAACTTTCATCTGTAAGGTCTTCAGTAGTGACCATGATAGTGGCCTAAAACAATGACCTCTTACCAGTAACCTTCAACATGGACCTTTGACTTAGAGACATTTTTATGCTATTAATTGATTTTAGCAAAGACATGAGGTTATGATATATTGAAATAGATTGTCAAATAACTAACCCATTAATGAATTAATCATGATTTGGGATTATCAAAATAGATTGGTCCAACAATCTCCCCCTTTTTGATAATCACAAATTATTCCATTAAATGTTAGAATAATCATAATATTATCAGAGATAAATAAAATCACACATAGATATTGAATTACTTTTTTTATATTTTCTCCCCCTTTGTTATTAGAAAAATGACATACAATAAGAGACAAAAGAGAATACTTGTATTAATGAAATAATATTACATGATTCAAAAAGTATTATAAAAGAACTATCACAGATAAAACCACCTAAATCAACATCAAAAATAGGTAATGACTTCTTCCCTTTGGAAGAGGAAGATGGCGGATCTGCAGGTGGAGGTGGAGGCTAAGGTATAGCAGCAAGGATAGTAGGAGGGACAACATTAGATGATTCAATGTTATTGTAGTGAGTGGGTCTCTGAGGGACCAAGGGGGTTAGGCTTCTGATGGCCTGATCATGAGACGTCATAGAAGGTTCACTGGTGGAGCCCGAAGGAGCAAAGAAAGAGGGTAAAACAAGAGTAACAATATTTGGAGTGTAGTCCACATGATATAAGGGTAGGAGTAGGTTTCTAAAATCCATGATTATGCTTCCACCTCTCTCCATGTCTGAGATAAAGTCATCCTTATTCTATAAAAATTTCTCCAAGGCAGGAGTCAACTTTCCTAACCTGCTAACACGGTCCTTAAATTCTCCAGTAACATGATCTATACTGAGGTTCTGCAACAAAAGATAAAATTGACCATCCATTTAATGCATGGTTTAGACCATCTGGTAGTAGTAATAAATTTGTTCTTTAATGCTCTTTTACTCTTGGGCAAAATCCCTTAAATAATTTCCCACAAGGTTATGAATTTCCCTGGTAATATAAATGACCGGAGTGTATGAGGTACTAGCACCAAGGATCTTTTCCACTTCTTCTCTAACAATAGGTCTGAACGCTTCAATGTCAACTATAGGAGAATCCGAAGTGGATGAAGATGCACCTAGAGGTTCTAGAGAGTAATCTATTGTCTCATTAAAGTATTTAGTCAGGCAACTGGTATGTCTTGTCACATCATCATCTTGACCATTCACATGTGTTTCCATGGACTTTTCAAAGTCCTCAAACATAGTTACCAACTGCAGAACTGTACTCTTGATATATCTGAGATCTCTATCCACTTGAACTCATGAATCCATATAGGAGTCTAAACGATCAGTTTATTGTTTCACATTTCCCATAGACTCTATCAGCTCACTCATTTGACTCTAACACTGATTTACTTCCTTGAAGATATTAGATTGAATACAAGAGTGATTTTTGGCTAACTCAAATGATGAATGCTATAGAAATAGAGAAACAACCTTTTCTATCTGAGAGGAACTATCTTTAGATATTATTTTCAGGTCATATTTCAAGGATTCAACGTCTTCCTTATAAACATATCCATGAGGGAAAGAGGATTCTTGGGGTACGACAATGAGGTTTGTCACTAAAGGTCATCATTTGGGACTTTTATCTTCTGAGCCATCAAAATATAAACCCAACACCATAATCCCAGGGTCATTAGACAAGCCCTCATTGTCATGAACAATAAATATTGTTCCTTGGGAAAAAGGACACTCCCCCTCACACGGAGCTACCTCTTGAATAACTACATCAGCCTCTTACAAACATTCCCCTTCATCTGCTGATCCTGTTTAATCAGATGACTCGTCCGTAGAGTGATCCACTGCCTCTACTAAATCATCCACAACCTCTATTGTATCATCATCAGACAAAACTTCTTCTTTTGAATCACTTTCTACCATTTCTGTAATTCATATCATAGGACTTTGACCAAGATCCACTCCTTCAATATCATCAGTGATTGTTCAATATTCCTCATGGTTAGGTTGACTAGATTCAACAACATATTCTTCTTCTGGGGAATCTCTAATAGTAATATGGGCCTCATCAAAATATTCTTCACGTGTTTCTTCATCCTCACTATCCCTTAGGATAGATTCTCTCCTCGTTAACTCTCATGGAGGGCTGGCCACTCCAAGAGTTGCCATTCCAACTAGAAGACTGACTGGTAGATCAAGATAACTCCTATCATCTATAGGAGTATCCTCTTTATCAGCTTCCATATCCTCATCGACTTCTTCATCAGAATATACTTGTTTTTCCTTATCATTCTTCAGACCGGGATCCCTCTTATGATTTGGCATAGAAGGATTATTTACAGGGTACGACTTCTCATAAAGCATTCCTTCATCATTTACCCATTCTATTCTCCAGGGATTCTAGCTAATCTTCATGAACATAAATATTATCTTAGAGATAAAAAAATGTTCTTGGCTACAATTTTTTCCTCTTTATCTCCATCAATTTACATAACCTTCATCATCATAGAAATCATCTTGGAATGAAATAGATCATTTGATTTAGAACTTGGCTTAGTCATGTCTTAAAACTGATCCATCAACAACCTACACAAGTTGATCTTATTTCCATGCTTCAGAATATACAAAATGAATATGTCTTTATACTTCAAAATAGTGAAGTCCACTATCTTGGGTCTTATCTCATGTTGGATAAAATTGAATAGAAGTATATCCTCTCCATTCATCTCAATATCAATAATCTTCTTTGATGTCCCATTTAAGGTCAGCTCTTCTAGTGCATTCTTATACCAAAAAATATCACATTCTGGAGGAATCCCTCCAGAGTAGTAGTCACATATACCCTCATGAGGTACATTTAGACATTCATCCCACTTAGAAGATGAAAATCATACCTCAGTTCCATTTACTTTTGACACCAGTCGGTTCTCATCATCTGACTTCCCAAAATTCAGATAGTTGTAGAATTATTTGACTAGCCTCAGGTAATACGGCCCATTATTGTTTGCAATGAACTCAACCCATCCTTGAGTCTCTAGTTCCTCCAGCATTGAGTATTTTCTCGAGAGACGCTAATATTCACATAGCTCCTTTTCAACCAAAATTGTTCTCTTTGACAGAGGAGGGGTAACATGCTCTGTTGATATATTACTGCCACCACTAGACTCGGCTTGGGGTCTCATAGGAATTGTCTCATCTCCATCATCATCTTATGGTAGCATGACACTTTCTATTGAGGTTCGAAGTGGTTCGAGGGTTCAGTGGAAATTTTGGGTTTAAGGATTTTGAGAGAAAGGGTTCGAGAGTGAGCAAGAGAGTGGATCAAAATGTGTTTCTAATATAATTTTATCATTTAGTTATCAAATCAAAAAAAATCAAAAAAATAATAGTAATAAAACTGATAATATTATCGCATAAAATAGGAAGTAATGGTAATTTCCAACAGTGAGTTTCCCAACAGTGACGTTCTTACGGTGAGGTTCTAACAGTGTGGTTCTAAGAGTAAGGTTCTAACGGTGAGGTTCTAACAATGATGATATAACAGTGAGGTTCTAATTGTGAGGTGAAACTGTGAGGTTCTAATAGTGGGGTTATAATAGTGGGGTTCTAACAGTGAGGTTCTAACAATGAGGTTCTAAAAGTGAGGTTCAACTGTGAAGTTATTACAGTGAGGTGCAACTGTGAGGTTCTAAGAGTGAGGTTCAACGATGAGGTTCTAAAAGTGAGGTGCAGCGGTGAGGTTCTAGAAGTGAATTTCTATTAGAAATTAATCATACCCAACTCATGTTTGATGCAATTTAACCTCTCATAATTCAAGGTATTTATGAATATATCACCCAATTGATGTTCAATGCCAATGAATTCAAGAGTGATATCACCTTTTTGACAATGAGCTATAAAAAATTTACGTCTCACATCATTATGATTTTCCCTAGAAATAGATACTGGATTCTGAGAGATGTTAATAGCACTTGTATTATCTCAATTTATTGGTTCATTTTTGAATTGATATCTATATTTTAGTAAAATGTGTTTCATCTACAGAATTTGAGAACAACAACTACGAGCAACTATATATTCAGCTTCGATAGTTGATAATGAAATAAAATTTTGTTTCATACTACACCATGATACTAGTGACTTTCCTAAAAGGTGACATGTACTAGAGGTTATCATTCTATCTAAATTGAAACTAGAAAGTTCAGCATTAGAATATGTTATCTGATTAAATGATTGTCTTCATTGATAAAATAGCCCTATGTTGGGAGTGTATTTGAGATATTTCAAAATCATTTTAATAGAAGAAAAATGATATTCTTTTGGAATATCTTGAAAGCGAGCACACTAACATACATTGAACATAATTTTAGGTCTACTAGATTAAAGGTAGAGTAGACTCACTATCATACCTCTATATTTGGTTTGATCCATTGGTTCTCCATCTTCATCTACATCCAACATACGTGTGGTACTCAAAGGTGTATCAAGACCATTACTACCATACAATTAAATAACTTTTAAAAGTTCCATAACATATTTACTTGTATATTAAAAAATACCATTTTAATTTTAAAAAATATGAAGTCCAAGGAAAAATTTATGTTCTCCCATTAATCTCATATCAAATTCATTTTCATTATTTTTTAAAAATTAGTACATAAATAATTTTTAGAAGATCCAAAAATAATGTCATATACATATATTTGTACTATGAAAACATCTTTGTTAATTATTCTAATGAAGTGAGTAGGATTATCTATTCCATTGGTGAAACCATTTGAAATAAGAAAACAGCTGAGCATATCATACCATGCTTTTGGAGCTTGATTTAAACCATATAATACTTTAGAAAGTTTAAAAACCTGATTTGAAAAATGGGAATTTGTAAAACCAGGTGGTTGTACAACAAACACATCCTCAACTATATATCCATTTAGAACAGAACTTTTAACATCCATTTGATAAAGTATAAAATTCCGAAGAGATGTATAAGCAAGTGGTATCCTAATTGCCTCTAACCTAGATATAGGTGCAAAGGTATCCTCATAGTCTATTCCTTCCTCTTGACTATAACCGTATACAACAAATATAGCTTTCTAGATATATATATTTCTAGACGCATTAAATTTATTCCTAAAATCCCATTTGGTGCCTATTGTCAAGGTGTCCTTAAGACTTTCTACTTGTTCACAGAGTTTCTTTCTTGAAAATTGATTTAATTCTTCTTCCACAGCCAGAACCCAAAATTTATCATTAATAGCATCATTAATATTATTGGGATGAAGTTGTGAAAGAAAATATTGATGTTCAATCTGGTTTCTCAGAGTAGTTATAGTTTGTGTTCCTATATTTAGATCACCTACAACAGCATCAAAAGAATGATTCTTGAGAGTTCTAATGCATCTAGAAAGGGTCAAACTATATTCCTCAAGGTTGTCTATTGTTTCAGACACAACAGATGCAGATTCTCAAAAATTTCCAGAACTAGTCACTTTCAGTGGGGGTTCACTATTTTTATCATTATGGTCCCTAATTTACATATCTTACTCAAGATATTCAATAGAGGTTTTTGGTTCATGTGGATCAGTCTCATCGAATTTGACATGAACTGACTCTTCCACAAATTTTGTTTTCTTATTGAATACTTTATAGGATTTACTAGAGATTTTGTAACCTAGGAAAATTCCCTCATCACTTTTGGGAGAAAATTTGTCATGATTATCTTTAGTGTTAAGGATAAAGGCTTTTCAACCAAAAACTATAAATTAATTAATCATAGGAATCCTATTGTTCTAAATCCCATAAGGGTTCATCTTAAGAACAGGTCTAATTAAGACATTATTTATGGTATAACAAGTTGTATTTATGGCTTCATCCCAGAAATAAATTTTTAAATCATCCTCATTGAGCATTATCGTAGAAATTTCTGGAAGGGCCCTATTTCTTCTTTCCAAAACTCCATTGTATTGAGGAATTCTAGGAGTAGATAAATTGTGACTATAGACACTGTGTGAGAAATAGTATTCAAACTCCTGATTCTCAAACTCAAACCCATGATCACTTCTTAAGGTCTTAATTCAAAGCCCACTAAAATTTTCAACTGACATTGATTTTTTGATAAAATAAGAACACGCTTCACTTTTGTGAGCATGAAATTATACCCAAGTATATCTATAAAAATCATTTATAAGAACATAAACATAGTGCTTCCCATTTAAACATGAAACTCTTTATGGTCCAAACAATTCCTTGTGAACCAACTCATGTGGTTGAGAAGTAGAAACATATTTCATAGGTTTGAATGTCACATTGTGTTGTTTTCCCTTTTGACATGGATTACATACTTTGTCATGTAGGAATTCTAATTTAGTTAAGTATCTAACTAGACCATTGTTTGATAGTTTCTTGAGAAAGTGCAAATTATAGTGTTCGAATCACTTATTCCATAACCATGATTCATTATGGAAAGCATTTAAGCAAGAATCATTTTCTTGTGTAAGGAATTTAAATCAACAGCATACACATTTTCATTTCTACAGGAAATGAAAAATATATCATTTTTTGAATTAAAAACATTTCAATAATCATTTTCAAATAAAACATTGAATCCATAATCACACAATTGAGTGATTCTAATTAAATTGAACTTTAATCCATAAATAGAGAGTACATTGGAAATTAATATTGTATTAGGGTTACCAATCTGGCCTAAGCCGATGATTTCTCCCTTTATATTGTCTCCAAAAGTTTCATATCCACCATCATAATTGATTTCGCTCTTGAAGAAAGAATAATATCCTATTATGATCCTTGAACATCCAAATTCCACGTTCCATAAGTTCTTACATGAACTCTTTAGGAAACTTCCCTACAAAATAGTTTCGGAATGGGGTAAATTTGGTACCCAGATTTTCATGGGTCTAGAGAAGTTAGCAAGTAAAAAATTGGGAACCCGTATTTTCTATATAGCTTTCCTAACATCAACATACATATTTGGAGGAATAAATACATTGTTAGGTCCTTTAGAAAATTTTCTCTCAAAATAAGTTCTATAAATGGAACTAAAAGTTAATTGTCCAGATTTTTGAACAAATTTGGTTTTGCTAATTTTTCTCTGCCCTGGATGATATCCTATACCAGTTGTGTATTTTGGGGCAATATGATTTCCTAGAAATTGAGTAAATGTATCCCTACTCAAAGTGAACTTCTAATATCTTTTTTTTAATTTCTTATTGGATAATTTTAATTCAGTATTTTATTTTAACAGCTAAGATAATTTCTCATTTTCAATATTCATATTTAAATTATAATTTTCATTTAAAGCAAGATGTACCTTTAATTATTTATATTTTTCCATGAGCTCAATAAAGTCATCCTCATGAATTTCATAGTTTTAAAATAATCCATCCTTAGTCATATGTTCATCATCATGTGACTCACTCTTATTCTCATAATAATAAGAATTATGTATAAGAGAATTAAGTGTTAACTCAGATATTTCTGTCTTGAAACATAAGTTTGAATGACTGTTGTGTTCACTATCAAAATAATCAGATCCACTGGAGCTGTCTTTTGAAGCACTCCATGTAGCTTTTATAGAATTTTTATAAGCCTTTCCCTTATCATAATATTTCTTCTTAAATTTTAGCTGAGGGAAATCTGCCTTCACATGACCTTTTAATTTGCACTCATAGTAGATTACTTAATTTTTATTGTCATTCCATTTTCTATCTTTCTTACGTTGTCCTTTACCATTATACATTCTATTTGTATTTTCAGCTCCTAATGAATTCATTCTTTCAGTAGATATTTTTTATTCTTCTAGCAAGATGATCCATCTCTGCATCACTATTTGAGTCGTCACTAGTAGAAGTATATAGAGGAGCTTGAACTTTTCCTTTATAATTTTTCATTGAGATAGCTGTCATGAATTCTACAGATTTATTCTTTGGTTATTAATGTACTTCTTGATTCACCTTCTGTTCTTCTTCATACATCATAAGTATTCCAATTAGTTCCTTCATTGGTAGTTTTCCTATATCACAAAATTCTTGGATAAAAACAAAAGTTCCTCTCCATCTGTTAGGTAGGCATCGAAGCAGACTCATGATTTGGTCCTTGTTGTCCACTGGTTTTCCAAGTAGACTCATAGTGTTCACTATTTCATTGAACCCGAGATACATGTCCGAAATGAGTTCATCATGCTTTATTTTAAAATTATCATATTTAATAGTGTATTTATTTAATCTAATTTATTTAACATTAGTTTTTCCTTCATGAGAAATATCTTATGTATCCTCAATTTCATATGAAGTTTTAGAATAAGAAATTATACTGAATTCCTCATCACCTAGAGAATAGTACAAATCATTCATTGCTTTATAGTTATCATTATATGTGGCTTTAGTCAACTGAGACTGTGTGTCTCTACCAGTAGAAGGAAATATATGTTGTTCCTCAATTGTGTCCTATATTTCTGGTCCCATTCTCACTAGATACATTTTAATTTTTAATTTATACTGAGCATAGATATTATAATTAAAGAAAGGTGTCATGTTAGTAGTAGAACCCTCAAAACAAGTTTCTACAGAAACATATAATTTAAAGAACTGAAAATTAAATATGATAAAAATTTTAAGATCATTATTATACATCTAAGATCACAGTTGAAAAGAATTCGAACACTTTAAAATAAAATCCTCTCATACAAAATGTTGGTTGGAGTGGATACTCAAGAGCAGGGTTAATTGAGTTCCAATTAAAATTTCAATAACATTTTTTTGATCAAAATCCCCCAATTCAAAAAAGACCAGTCAATTAATGATGTCGAGATAAATTTTTTTAATTTCTCAACAAGTTTCTCTAAAGTTGATTAGTACTCGGTATAAACAATGTAATCCCTAATTCAACTTTTGAAAATGGTTTACTGAATTAAGAATATATTCACTCTAACTAGAATTAACTATCATATTAAATGTAAAAACATTTTTCTATCTTGGAAAAATATAAGCAGTGGATAATATAAAATAGAGTACTTGAAGTTTAGCACAACAATGTAAACTAGAGGTTGAGTCTCAATCCCAGAACTAATCCTCCCTACTTGGTGATCACCTGCCACCATGTAATTTATATAAATAAATTTGATACACAACCTGTATCGGGATTTACAATAGTAATTAAAAACTGTCTCGGTTCTACAACCTCTACTATAGTTCAGCGCGAGAAAATAAGCACCCAAGCCACACATGCTTCTTCCATAGTTATTCATGGGAAATAAGTGTTGAAAGAGTTTTTAGTGGGGATTTTCAATATCCCCCAGTAAAAGCACAGGATATAGTGTCTGTGTAACAAACACACACTGCTCAGAAATGTAAAATATGGAACACCATAGAGCTAAAGAAATTATGGTTGAGTTTAGAATGATTAATGTTTTGGAAGATCAACTCTGGACTTCTTGGAGTTGAGGAAATGAAGTTTTTGTTCTTTTCTGCAAGTTTCCTCCAAAAATAGAGTTTCACCACTTTCAGGTACTGGGATGTTCAACTTCGTGGAATAGGGGTTCCTTGAACCACACTAGTACAACCTTGAATATGTTCTTCAAAAATATCTCCGTGAAGCTCTTGTATTTTCAGTGTAATCGATGGAGAGATCTTTTTTTTCTTCATTGTTATCGGATGTGTATTATTTGGGTTGAACAACTCACACTTTCCTTTTGAACTATGGTCTCTGATAATAAGAATGACTAGATCACGTGTGGTCTTTCTCATACCCTGTACTATCTCCAGATTCAGTCTCCTGAAATGACTACAATCAATATTAATTAATTTTAGATGCAATAAATTTATAAAATATGACCGTTATGATAAAATGAAGAAAAACTGATAAAATATTGAATATGTTATCAGTATACTGGTAATATTAGCCAGTCAATCAGTAGAATATTCAACAATAATCTTAAACAGCAGTAGACTCCCAAAAGTAGGTTGGACCATTATTAGACTTCATCAATGGTAGACGTGTCCAAGGGTAGGCCTTTCAAACAGTATAGTTGTCCAATGGTAGGCATGTCCAACGGTAGACTTGTCCAACGGTATTCTTGTCCAATGGTATACTTGTCGAATGAGCACTTTCAAGGTAGAATACTTAACAGTAGACTTCAAGTAATATTCTTGACAGTGGACTTCTAACAAAAACTCTTTGTAACAACAACCTTGTCACAATTGTGACCAATCACATTGACTCAGCATCTTTATGCTTTGGTAAGTACTCCAACAGCAGGCTTTACAAAAGTGTCCTTGTACTGGTGACATTAAATAGTAAATTTATATCTATAGTTCTTATAATGGTAACCTTCATCAGTAAGGTCATCAATGGTGACCATGACTGTGGCCTAAAATAGTGCTCTCTTACCAGTAACCTTCAACAGTGAACTTTGACTTACATACTTTTTATGTTGTAAACGGATTTTAGAAAAGACGTCTGATTAAGATAGATTTAACTAGATTTTCAAATAACTAAACCATTAAATAATTAAACATGATTTGGTATTATCAAAATAGGTGTGTCCAACACAGAGGATGTGTCGTGATTACCTTCCCACTGAGAGAGGGACTAATGTATTAAATTATAACATTGGATGACCTCAATATTTATACAATAATAATAGATGGATCCTGTAGAAAATAGTGATATGAGGGTAATACTAGACAAATTAAAAGAGAATAGTGATATGATACCCTGTGTTTCCCCATGGGTAGCCTTATTGTTGTTCTCAAAGAAACAGGATAGGATATTGAAGATATGTATAGATTATTGGTGCATTAACCAGGTGACTGTGAAAAATATGTGTCCACTATTGAGGATCAAAAAACTCTTCGATCAATTGGTATGGGAACAATCATTATTATAATTTTACCTTAGATTAGTTTATCACACTATATTTGTAGAAGATGAAGATATAGTGATGATAAAATTTTGATGCCACTATAGTCACTATGAGTACATGGTGATTACCTATGGTCTGATGAACTCCCAAATGGTGATCATTGGAATCAATATCCATATCCTTCATACATTCATGGACCGTTTTGTGGTAGTATGCTTTGATTCTATCCAATTATACTAGGCATCCAATGATGATCACCTGAAATATTTCTGGATGGTTCTAAATATACTCCAATATAATTACATTATGGAATGATTTTAATGTGATATTTTTTTAATTTGAGAGTTCACCATACTAGGATACGTTTTCCTCATGTTATGAGTGGCAGTGGATCTGATAATGGTTGAGGTTGTGCTATAATGGGATCCACCTAATAGTTTTAATGATGTGTAGAGTTTCTTTAGTTTGCAAATGAAATATAATTTGTTTATAATTTATTTCCATAGAGTAGAATAATACTTTATAGATTTTTTTTATGGGGAAGCTGTGGGTGATGATGGAAAGGTGATATCAGTTCATTCACTAGTTGAGGCAGAGGTTGATGAGTGCTCCCATCATAATATTTATATAGTGGAGTGATGAGTTTGTAGTGTTCTATGATTCAATGGAGAATTGGATTCATTTTATTTTTATGTAGAGTGAGTTATTGAATGCATGTGGTTCATGCCACTTGAGACCACTTTTATAGAATTACCCAACCCAAAATGTTAAGTTATGATTATTAGTCTTTGCACAAATCTGTAGAGAAAATAACTGATAAGGGAGTGTTTTATTTTCTAATATTACCATAATATGCATAGATATATGTCGTCATAGAAGGATATTAACTTCAGATAGAGGTTATAGTTGTAGCTACTGTTGGACTACAGCATCATTATTTCCAATACTCCTAAGAAGGGGAATGTCCAGTAAGATTCTCTCACATGGAGATCTTGTTCTTAGTTTTTGTACATGGATTCTGACTAGTTATCCTCATTTTAGCTATCTAATGTGGATGTGGATAGTTCTCCCTATTTTCAGTCAATGTTTCTTAACCCACACATTTTAGAGAATTTTAGGGATTATCAGTGTCAAGATATCAATGTTGCTAACTTATGTACTTAGATATCCATAGGTTACACTTCTGATGGATATTATGAAGATTTGCATAACACGATTATTTTAGGTGGACATAAAATTGTACTATTGGGATTGATGGAAGAGGTGAGGTCGATGTTTCATACATTCCTTTGGAAAGATACCTATGTGTGTAAATGATATAATAGGTCCTATGATGTTAGTTTTTGTGGCCATTCATGAAGATTTTTTGTATATTTTGTCTCTATATAGAAAAATATTCTAGCAAGTGAATTATGTGCACCGGGTTCTAGAGGGTGTATATCATCCCCTTGTAGTGGAAGAGTTGAAGTGGGTGGTATATACTTATAAATCATGATGGCAATAACATGTATGTTTAGTGGGCCACAATTATCATTAGATGATCACTGATCTAGTAACAATGATGTCCCACTACATTTCTAATTTAAATATGTTTTCATTATAGATATTAGAATCCATGTATTCACATGAGATAACATATCTATATTTAGTTCCATCAATGATAATTTCATACTATGATGCTTGATTCACATTACAATTATGGATATAATTATTAGAGGCCCTTAGAAATCATTTCTGATTGAGAAAGTTGTTTCACCCACATACTAATAACCAAACTAAGGGGACAATTAAGGCCTTCAAGAATATGAAATGGGAATGAATGCTATATTTTGGATATAGTTTGGATAATCAAATAATATTGGTTATTTTTTCATTCATAAAGAACTATCACTACAATATTAGTATGGAACCATTCATGGACATGTATGTGTGACATTGTAGTTCACCACATTGTTGGAATGATCCATGAGAGTCATAAATCATGGACCTAGAGATGATACAATATATGATATAGAATCTTAAGGTCTTTCAATAGTGTATGGGGGATGCATAGAGCCATCATATGTCGTGTGGGTCCAAAAATGGAGATCTACGAAGATAAAGAATACAATCCATGTGTTCCTAAGGGTCTCACCGTGATATTTATCTTGGTTTTTTCAGAGAGACAATCTATCCATGATATTCATTTGACCATTCAAGATACTATGTATAGTTGGTGAGGTGTAATACCACTTAGCTCTACCACATAAGTTGTAATGGGTAAACTATGTCATCCGCATTTCAATGATGAGGAGGTATGTGCATGTATCATTGCATGCCATTGATCGGGGAGATATAGAAATCAAGGATGTCGACACCATTGTTGAGTAATTAGTGGATATAGATAATTTGATTATAGAGGATCCATTTCTGGTTGATTAATTCCCATACTTCATGTCTTGTGGTAGCATGTGATGTTTTTTAAGAGAACTTGGGAGAGAGAGAGCCAAATAAGTTCCCCTTACCCTCTTCATTTGGAGTAGTATTTTTTATTTTTGTGTTGAAAATCTATAATGTGGGGAGAATGTAACAACGTTGAATTTTCATGTATTAATTTTTGATATTTTATGGATTACATTAAAATATAGGCACTGATATGACCTGAGATTTTGAGGCATGGATTGGTCAAAATTATTAGGTTTTAAAATATATTTAATATATTTTTACTAGGAACATGTTTATTACCTAAAAAATAAGAATTACTCTTTAATGGGGGCCCAAATTGGGAATATGAGTTCACCTTTGTGTTTATATTTTTGTGTTTTACACTATGATTGGCATAATCTATTTCAACACTATGTGTTGTGCATGAGAACCTTCATGGGAGAATAAATATGCATATTTAATATATTTAAATAGTTATCAAATTAATATCCTAAACCCAATGGTATTCTATTTATATTTTATTATAACAAATTGTAGGGATAGATACATAATCCCACAATTTGAGAGGAGTCATTGTATAGTGAAATAGAAGAGATATTGGTGAACAACGTCAGATCAAGACAGATTCTGGAAGAATTTTTTCCATTAGATTTCATGGATCATTCAAATGATGGTAATGAAATTTTTTTCTTTGATGGTGATCTATCCAAACACCTTGTAGTATTTCTGACTTGTTTAATTCCATTCTTCTCTTTTATCCCAAACCAATGTAGATCAATTCAATATACATGAATCGATTCATGAATCGGTGATCGATTTATTACCAATGAATTATTATTTTTGATTATTTTACTCTTCATTCATCTAAATTTAAAATAAGTATTTAGGATGAATGTCAAATGACATGGTTAGTTCCTCGCATTGATTGGATTATGGTTTTCTTCCCCAGTTTCTTCACACGTTCATCAAAGAAATTTTCATTGGCTTGTGGGTCAACTATTACACAATAGTTTCTTATTACAAAAATTTTAATTATATCAATGTATTAATACCTTGGGTGACTTTATAAATCAAGTGGGTGTGTGACATGAGACAATGACATAGTATTCCAGATGAAGGTCAAAAAATATTGGTTATTTTTATTCTTCCTAGTATCGATGGTGCAACTACGAAAGGAATTGGGGGAATTTCCTAAGAATATTCAAGGCCTAAAATCCCAATACCTAGAAATAGGGGTGTTATCCATTATTAGATCTACCATTTTCGGTGTAAAAGGAAGTGACAGAGACATCAGTGAAAGTGACAAGGAGAATTAGCAGATTGAAAATTATTAGATTACATAGCACATGAACCAGGATCACACACATTATAGGAACCCCATGATATGAAATTAGTGATTTGGTGGAGAGTTATATATCAAAAATCATGTGAAACTTCCACATATTATCTGAAAATATCTCTAAATCATGGAATGTAACATAGCGATTTCCTAGGAATGAGCTGGTTGAAGTAAAAAAACATGTTACATTGTACACGAGAATGGCAAAACATCACATACAGAGTGTCGAGAAATCATTAAAACCCATGTACACTTCATATATTCCATGTATATGGATATTTAAAAGTTGTTAGAGGCACTACCACATATTATTTCTATCGGATAGTTGGAAAATTCATGCTCTACCAATACACACATTCTAGCATCATTGAGGGTGTTTGGAGCCACTCGTTTCATCTGTATACACTATTATCAGCTAAGCATGATCCCATAGTCCATCAACTCAAAGGTAGAATATAAAAAGACATCCTAATATTTTGATTTTTATCCCATATGGAGTATGTGTCATAGATAAATTATTTCATTTTCCTCTATGAAATTAGAGTGTGATCTTAAATAATTTTATACCCTTGAAGGGGTTCGTGGAATCAACAAGGCCACCTTATGAAAGAATTAATTCTATATAAAATATTCCATTTCAGTCCACATCATTGTACTATTGGAGTATCAAATCATACATAGTAGGTCAATCTTGATTTTTTTTGTGTTGTCCCCAAACAATACAGTGTGTGATGGTTTATGGTGTCTCCGAACCATACGGTGTGTGATAACATATCGATCTATCTGGGTCATTTGAATTTTGTGTGATTTATTTGGTGGGGCCCTATTATACTGACCAAATTGAGTATGGTTATTTCATATGGAATGTATCCTTGATTTTAATCTCAAAAAATTAGAATTAATATTGGTATAATATGGTTGATGTATGATTTATTGTGACCACCTAGAGGAACTGTGTCCTTTCTGAGTATATAAGGGTTTTGTTGTGAATTTATTAATATATAATTATTGTGACATAACTATTTGTTATGATTAATGGTTTGTGATTTTTGGACATCATAAATGGTATTTTTATACTCACCCCTTCATGTTATCTACCGTAAATATCAAGTCTTATGTAGATGATGACCAATTTATCAGGGTCCTAGGATGATAGGGAGCTGGTAGAGCATATCTTGATATTGAAAGACATAGGTGATTTCCAGGTGGTCGAATTTTTTCTTAATCATCGCCCATGTAGTAGCCATTGTGGAATAAATATTATTTATTATTCTTTAGTTCTTCTATTACTTTACATTCGTACTCAATTTGTGGGATAATAGATGTATGAATGCATTGATAAAAGTTTTTTTAAATTTAATCATTTTTATGGGCATGGATATGTGTGCATGTGTAAATTTAGAATAAGATAATGCCTCTAATTTTTCTCATGTTCCTACATAGAATTTATCTACACCACTAGTCCTTTTGGATGTGGACATGGGGTAGTCTTAGTTCAGACCCTATTATGTTAGGTCACAATTGGAATCTTTGAAAATTAATAAACAAATCAATAAAACTTACAATAGTTCCAAAATAGTTTTATTTTAAATGAGATTTTAATCTATTAATGTAATATTTTAAAATCATTTTAATCTCCTTTTAAACAGAACACATTTTCAAAACAATTTTATTTGAAAATAACACTGAAAAAATAATGGAAACATTGATAAACATATAAAATAATTTTCATAACAATGAATGTTTCAAAAATTTATATTTGAAGATAAATTTGAAAATATATAATGAAATATATTTGTAAATTATTATTCATGATGTCAGAAAATTCTTTTCAAACCATACATATAAAAATGAATATTTCATTCAGATTATCGGTTTAAGACAAATGTCAATTTTTAGATAATGAAAGGGATATTAATTTCAAATAATTTTATAAAAATTCAATAATGTGTTAAAAAATATACTTAAGATAAAATGACAACAATAAAACATTCTTATAATTATTTGTAAATCCTATTTTTTAATGAAATCAAATTTCCTCACTAAGATAAATGTAAATTAATTTTGTAATATTTTTTTCCTTAATTATCAAATGTACCAAAGAGTAGAAAAATGGTACCATAACTCCAACATATAATTAATAACTATTTTCGATAAAATTCTTGAGAATTCATGAGAGGTTGATCTTAATATATATATTATAGGAAGCAAAATGATAAATAATTACGAAAATGATGATAGTGTGACATAAAATCCTTGAAGCATGGGTATCCTTGAATCTTAAGTACCCAAAATGGATAACATAAAATATAACATAACATTTAATGAGGTTTAATAAATTAATTTTATTAAATTTCAATTGGGATTTATATATGTCCCATGTTTAAATACATGTACACAACCTAATGCACGTCTGAAGGATGGAAAATTAAGACAAAAACATTTTTCTGATTTGCTAAATTTTTAATCACAAACCCCATGATATTGAAATTCTAAAATTGAAATGAGAAGTAAAATTAATTTATGTAGAATAATAAAAAAAGTATTCCTTGTTTTTATATCTACAAAATAATGGAAACATGTGTGGAATATGTAATTTGACTCACCAAAAATAAAAGTGGGGCAAAAATCAATTATCTTAAATTTTAACATCCATAATACGCATTAAAACCACTTTTATAATAAACATATGCTCATTATATTTCTAATATTAAAATATATTAATATATAGTTATACCATACCATGAATGATTTTCAAATGAATTTTTATTACCGTTACATTAATAATTCCATTATAATTTTATATTTTGGGAAATAACCATATTGTTTTTAATTTATGTTTTAATTTGTTAATTTTTTAATTATAAATATGACTATATTACTATAATCTTAAGAAAGAAAAATTTATATAAATATCATATATATTCAATATATATGTATTTATTTTAATCCATAATATTTATAGATATAAAATGAAATACACCATTCATTGAGATGGTAGGTTATACATATGCATGAACACCATTTCTATTTTCATGTTGGATTGAAATGAACGAAAATTTAATGACATATATTTTTGTTCCCCAGTCATATTAATCTCATATATATCTTATATTGTTACTAAAACCATCCATAATACATTCCATGAAAAGTGTGGATGAACCCTACAACTTCGTGAGATTGTAGTCCTCCATACACAGGAATGACATTATCATATTGTCACACAATGAAGAGTATAAAGTATATTTTGATAAAATAATAATAGAATATTAAAAACAAAATTGATATTTTAAATATCATAAAAAAAATAAATCCATCATTATTTAAAATAGTGTGGTGGAAGTGGGAAAACCATTAACATCATTTCACAAGGAATTAGTCCTCCATAAACATGAAAAAAAAATTGGTACATATTTTATGGATGTGTGTGTGGTAATAAGTTGTTAAATTAATATAAAAATATAATTCATTGGAAATAAATAGTATTTTATATAATCATGATATAATAATAATTTATAATTTCTATAAAAAATTAAATAAATATTCTCATTAAATAACATTATCTATTCCTTTAGTACTCTCAATATGATTGCATAAAATCCACCCTAGTATTGATTTAATATCAAACAATATCCTCTAGTAACATATGTAGGAATATGGGGAGTTAATTTTTATTTTTTTGATAGGATGACCATATTTATTTTTTTTAATGAGTGAGAGGTTTGAGATTCTATATAGAATCGAGGAGGGGTGGTATTTTTTATAAATAGGCAAAAGTATTCACTTTTGGGATATCTTTGTTATATAACATGGAAAAAAAAATTAAAAAAATGATGTAGTTTCAGAATTTCATGGTTGAAAAAAACCCCCACCAAAATGTATGAACATTTTTATCATGTTATTATTTATTCCTTATGATTACTCAATTTAATCATTATAGATTTATGTAAGGTAAATTGTAATTTTTTATTTATGTAGGTAATTTAACCTCTGAAATTATTATTATAAGATAATTGAAATATAATTTATAAATAATAATTTTAAATAATAAACTCTATTCTGTAAATAAAAATCATATTTATCTGTAAAATGAGTTTCAATACAAACTAATATAATGCGCAAACCCCTATTTTAACCTTAATCACTGTAATTAATTTCAATTAAGTTTACTAACAATTAAGATAAAAAATAGATTTTAACATATTATATAATATAAATAATTATGATTAAAAATCATTATTTTCTTATTCGAACAATAATTATTTGTCATGGATGATTTTAATTTCAATTAAACCCTACAACGGCGATGAGGAAGCATGCTTTTAATGAAAAAATGGTCAAAATTTTACAAATTAAATATATACACTTTCAATATGAAATTGATTAAAACAACATATATTTTATTTATAGATTTATAATTGAAATAAATATAGATAAAAAAGAAATATATAATTTAACTTTATAAAAAAGTTAAATGATATGATAGTATTTTATAAAAATTCAGCATTTTTTACAATATGTTAAAAAATTAAACATTTGAGAAAAATACAAGAAAACTAACATGATGATAATTATGGTCATGAGGTTTGAAGAATTATTTTTATTTTATAATTTTTTTAAAAAGATGGAAAATTTTATTATTAAAATAAGTTCACCATAAAAGGTGATAAAATATCATATTGGAAATAACAATTTTTAAGAATAAAATAGAATTTCTTCATATATATTTTCTACAGAATAAATAAAATGATTGTAAAAAATTGATATAATATGTAATTTATAAATTATATTAATATTCTTGACCAAAAATTATTATGTTAAATTATAGATATATAACAAACTTGTTAGAATAAAAATATTTTTTCACAGAATGATTTCATTTTATTTTCAAAGGGATTTTATTTTCATTCCTAATTAACTTGTCTCCAAACAAATAATTTTACGTACATGTGTAATATATATTTTGTTAATTTAGATAATATTACCAATATATTCAACACCAATGGATATGTTATAATAATAATATGAAAAAATATAATTTTAATATTTTGAAACATATCACATAAACTTGGTTATACTATAACACATGCTAAACTCGATATTGTGTGTGAAAGAAAAAAAACTATATATGCAACACTCGGAGATTTTATGAAAAATAATCAATTTAATTTCATTAATGTCTTCTGTTGTATGCTACACCAAAAGGTTCTTGCACAACACGCATCCCTGACTTGGCTTGCGTTACATGCAATCATGACCTTCCTCGATAGCGTTTGTTGTACGCAATACCGAGTTTTACTAAACAATGATATATAATAATAAAATTAATATGGACTAGCCTTTATGAATAATATTAACTACATTTTAAATTTTATAACATTATTATTAAACTTAAATATTTTCTAGAACATGGTATGAGAACTAAATAAATTTTTTGGGTAAAATAATGTTTTAAAAAAAAAATGCAGTTTCGCCGCATTTTGATGGCGCGCCCACTTTAAATCTAGTTTTTACATGATTATAAGTTAAATTTTACAAAATAAAAATTTTCATTGGAATATGGATATATAAATTTAATTGGGATAAATTTTTCATATTATTATGATAACTTTCATATTTTGATGAATAGTAAAAATACGCTATATTTTAATTAAAAACAACTAATTTCATGGAAATAATTTATATGGTTAGATTATATTTTATTTGGTTTTAAATTTGAATTAGAATATATTTTTTCCATTTAATCCAATTTTGGTCATTGGAATTAATTTCACTTTGAAATTAGATATAAACAAGTATCAATCTTTTAATAGTTATTGTTTCTTAAAAACACGCTATTTGTCTTAATAATGGTAATTAATTTTAAAATTAATTAATGCCACTTCATTGTTTTGAATTTGGAAAAATAGAAATCAATTTTGAATTCAGAATATCAAACAATGATTAGGATAATGTTTTGGTATTTTTCTGAAAAACTTCAATTTTCAATGAATAGTGAAACCACTTAGTGGTAGTTAAAAAACTGACTTTTTCAATTAAATGATATTTTACCACTTCTGTGAATTGAATTTCAAAAATCCAAGAGACACGGTTAATATAATGGACTAAAATGTGGATCAATGAGATGAAAATAATTTTTGGTGAATAGTGACTTTGTACTTTTTTACCACGGTTAAAAGTAAATAGGGTAATTAAGGGTAAAAATGATATTATTATTACCCTAACACATGTAATAATTCTATTGGATATGTGTAATGCGACCAAAAAAAACCTTATGAATAAAATATGACCATTTAGGCCCACTTAGAGTAGATTAGGACATTTATTATTGATTTATTTAAAGAAGGGTTAAAATAATTAAAATCAAGGATTCATAACTAAATCATTTTTAATATAGGGTTATAAATAAGATAAATTGTACTATAAATATTCATCAAAACTCTAAAAAGCTTTCCTACATAATGGTATTTTATTTTCAATTTTTATACATTAAATAATTTAATTTATGTGTGACACAATGATGATGCAGTAATTATCTTATTAATGAAATATTGACATAATTGATGTTATAAATACCCAAAAAAATGTAATTTCAGAATTTATATGAATTACACTATTTTTATATGTTTATATTACATGTTATTATTGATTTAATTTACTGTTTTTTAACTAATCATTCTGTTATGATTTTCACAAAAATCAATTAACAAATAGTGTCAAAATTGACATAAAATAGTTTTTAAAACAAATATTATATTATTAATTGTTATTTTATTCCTAAAAATCTATGGTTCGGCCAAATGACTTAGATAAGGTTATATATATTAATAATAAACAATTTGGGGTTGGTTGGTCTTGTTTTTGTAATTTTATTAACGTTATAGTGTAAGAAACGAGGAAGATACAGTAAAAGTAAAATTGTTTAACATAAAGTTAAATCTAAATAATAAGGTTAAAATAGAAACCTAAACATCTCTAAATTCTATTGGATGATAGGATTTCGACCCATACTCACATTATCTTCGAAATAAATTATTTTTGAGCTATTAAAAACTGAATATGACTTTACAATAAAATAATATTTTAAGTTTTCCTAAGGTTCCCCGCTCATCCCTTATAAAAGGGCACCTCCTCTCTCTCTTCCTCACACCACTTTGAGCCTTCAAACACGTCCAACCCCTTCCAAATTCTCTTCCCACATCCATAGAAACATTCTAGGGGTCCTGTTCTTCTTCAATGACCAATTTTAGTGCGCTAAGAGGAGGTCTCAAAGAGGCGCTTCAAATAAGAGGTAATGTCTGTTACTGATTCTTTCAACTTTATTTCCTCTTCTACTTCTTCTTATTTAGTTGTTTCATTATGAAGTAATAACATCAGTATCAATAATATAATAATATTTTATTATATGTATGAAACAACCCTATTTCACCATCTATCCATCCTACGGAAAACGAAATCACCGCGCCTGCGTATGTACGAAATACCGTCTCCACGTCGTGGTGTAATCTATTTTCCACCACCACCTTACTTGGATGGGTATAATGGTGTAAATAATGGCTATATATGATTTTTAAAAAGTGATGTTGATTCTGAAATTTTATACATACACTACAATACAATTCCACGATCATGGAAATGATATCATCGCTCGTGCGTACGTACGGACTACCGTCTCCACGAACGCGATGAGATTCATTTTCCATGATTAACCATTCATGAACGATTATAAAGTTTATATAATGAATAATAATTAAATATATGACATAATAATGCTACTGTATTTATGTATATATATATATATATATTTATGTCATCTATTTAATTTCATGCAATTCAACATGGAAACAAAAACAACGTTCATGCGTACGTACGGCCTACCGTCTCCATGAACGGTGTATTTCATTTTATTTATCAATCTATCATATATATATATATGTATATGATGAATATATATTACATATAAATCATTTTTTACATTCTGGAATTAATTAAATCAGGATATAAGTAATAATATCAAGAACAACAAGTCCAAACATGTACAATATATAAAACGATTTTACCCAAAACGCTGCTTTAACATTGAACTTTCAACAGAACTGGAAATATAAAGTCATAAGTGAACCATATATGATATCATAACAATTAATATGATTCTTTAATAAGTCATTGAAATTATTTAAATCATTATACAAGAGGTTTGGATACATACTAAGCATATCAGACCTAAGGCAAGGGATAATTTTTCAAATCTCATTTTTATCCGAGATTGATTATTTGTAAGTATTTACTGGGGTTATTTTTCTCATCCATGTCCATGTTTCCTAAAAATGGTTTCATGTATTTTTAATGTATTTTTTACCCATTTCTAACTTTTATTACATGGTATGTATGGAATCATTCTTTTAAGAGGTACTTTTTGACTTTTTCGGCAAATGTACGAGAAGAATGTTTTTTAACACATACGGCACAAACGTATTTTTACCATTTCATAACACCTTATTTTCAAGAAGCTCACTCTACAAGATTTCATTATTATATTAGAAAATATCATTTTCTTTTAAAATTTCATGGCATTTTGTGAAAAGAAAATGATTTTGAATAAGAAAGGATATTTTCCTCAAGAATTTATTTCAAGTGTTTTATCAGAAATATTTTCTTTCTAAGATGACATTATTTCATATGTGTATGTTTCAAGTATAAATTCTCTATGATTTACATGGTTTAAATTTTATTATTATGAAATGAAATCCATTTTTTTATATGGATTATGTGATAATGGGATGATGTTTATGAAAACCATTTTATTTGTTGGGTTATTTAGAATAATGTATTTTTATTTTGTGGCACAAGTAAGAATGATTTCATTATGAGATGGGTGGGACCTATATCACCCTCCAATTAATTGGGTAAAGATTTATATCTCATGAGATATACATGGTTGGAATAGTAAGTTAATCTGGTTCAGTGTTACAGGACTGGAATGATGAGTGAACTCGATTCAGAAAGAGACTTTTTCTACTAAGATCGTCTTGGCAGCAATGCATTGGCTACTATGGAAATCATAAAAAGTGTTGAATGGTTTCCATAATTACATGATTTATTCCCATGCTATTTTATCATTATTGATGTTCCATTATAATACATGCCTTACATACTTCAATGATTTATATCCTTGCTCATGATTTTGATGTTTAGATTTTATGTTCAAGATTTTTCATTCATATGTTTATGGATTGTTTTATGTTCTCTATGCATACACTTACTGAGCATTTGAGCTCACAATTTTATGTTTTCCTTTCCCCAGGATATAAAGGCAGGTTTTAGGTATGAAAAAAGGGGAAGATATTTATGAGAGATGTTGAAGATCTTTCACCATGATTAGATGATTATGTTCCATGTTTCCAAAGACACTAAACTATTACGGTCCTTGAGTGTATGTTTTTGTTATGTACTAAGTATTCTGTAAAAGTAATGTAATGTAAATGTACATCACGCTTCGGGTCTCTACAGTTGGTATTAGAGAAATGTTTTAGTTAACCTTTGGAAACTATGATGCAAAAACATTAGTGAGAACCCTAGAGATATTTCTATGGTATGTATAGGGATGTCCCTAAGGATAAGTATACGTATAGGATATAGTCCTAGAACTACGGTAAAGATCATAGAATTTAAACTAAGATGTTAGATATTGATGGTAATCCCCCTTTACTGTGTAGTTTTCCCTAGCAGGATTTTTTCCTCTCAAACAATTCTTTTTGGGTTTTAGAAAATGGCAGGAAACAGGAAGATTCACGATAATAGAGGATATGACGGGCAATGGAATGATATTCTTCATGAGAACCCAAATGAAATGGGATTTAGAAGTCCAAACATCATTATTATTCCTAATCAGCAATCTCATAATATGATAAATAATCTCAACATTGGTAAGATTCCCGACTCAGATAATAAGAGAAAGATGGAGTTTCATGATGATCATAGAGGAAAGAAGTTCAACTTCCATAATGTAAATCATGTGGGAAGAGGAATTAGGGAGATTTTTTCAAAGGAACTGGAAGATGCTTTGGGTGTGGAAAAGAAGGACACAAAGCCAGTAAGTGCAAAGGAAAAGGTTCGGTTAACACCATCGACAAGGATAATGGTATTACTACGACATAAAAAATGATTAGATGTTTTAAATGTAGAATGTATGGGAATTATGGAAACCAATTCCATAAGGGAAAATCTCATGAAGAGAATCAGCATTGTCATATGATTAGTATTTATGTGGATGATGATGAAGATACAACAAATGATATGTGAGATGAAAGAATTGTTGAAGCTCGGTCAATGGTTTAATAAGGTAGAGGAATGATTACATGTTGATCAAGTGTAATGTTGTATAAGTAATATCATGGTACTATGGAATAAAGAGACATCTAAGGATTGTTACACTGTTGTCTTTCCTTATGTTTTGAATGTATATGATGAATGGTACCAGTGACCATGAAAGGTTATTCATATATTTTTGAAAAGTATATGATATGCACATAATAAAGGGATAAGGAGAAAATTAAATGTTTGATAGTATTCATGAGCTCTGACAGATATAAGGAGAAGGTCATATCATGGTTACAGTATATAGAATTTTTGGATTTTGGTATGTGGAAAGAGTTAACATTTGACAGCATTCATGTTTTCACTAAGGTTTAATGGGTTTTCATTTTTCAAGAGCATACATGATTAAGGTATTCACATGAATGGAATGTGACCAACAAGATATACGGGGGATAAATGATGGTATTCATATGCTTGGTTGATGAAATTTCAAGTAATCGTTTTCTTTAAACTATGAGATTGGACATATGTATTTTGGATAAGCCTAAATATTGGAATTAATTATGTTGGACATAAGTTAGTATTGTTTAAGGATATATTTTTTTGATATTATTTATAATGTAGTTTTAGAAAAAGGAAAACCTGCAGGACGGGCGACAACTCGTCGCGTCGGACAAGGCTGTGGGAATCAAACCCACAACTAAAGTGCGACATTCCTTTATCACCTACCACTGGCCTACAGGAAGTCCCTATTTAGTAGAAACTAGTTTTATTATATTAAGAAGTATGATATATGAAGTATAAGTCCATTTTTGGAACCATATATGATTAATCACACAATAGATAGACTTATGTATTTTTGATAACATTTCTAACCTTTTTTTTGAGATAGATTGAATGACCCATCATTCTATCACATGATCTGCTAACACTTCATGATTGAAAAATTCAACTTCATTTCATTAAGAGATGAAGTCGAAACTGTCCAAAGAATGACCAACGGTGAGACTATACCAAAATCAAAAAATTATTTCATCTAATTACAATTTCATCAACTGTAGGGAAATGATCTTGAAATCCAAAAATGTTGTCCTTGTGCCCTTATATCTGATGAATCAGATGGTACCATAGATCATCACAAATCTATGGCGTTGTGATTGTTTGCTTTTTCATAGCCATCTTTTCTACCACTCTCCATAAAAACATGATGGTTGGATTTCTCTTCCATATCCATATTTTCACCTATGTTCTCTTATGTGGAAACCCAGTGATTAGTTAATTTGGGTAACCTTTACATATCATACTTTAGTTTTTAAATCCAAGTTTTGGTATTCCTTTTTACGATGTGGGTTTCCATTAAAGAAACTTTCGAGTAGTAAACCATTTATAACCCTGATGAATTTCGATGGAGAAATTCATTTTAAGGGGGTAGAATGTAACACCCTGAGATTTTATGAAAAATATACCTTTTAATTTCATTAATGTATTTTAATGTATGGTACACCAAAATGGGATTTCACAACACGCATCCCTGACTTGTCTTGCATTACACGCAATCACGACCTTCCTCGATACCGTGTGTTATACGCAATACTGGGTTTTACTAAACAACGATATATTATTATAATATTATTATTTACTAGCCGTTATGAATAGTATTAACTAAATTTTGAATTTTATAACATTATTAATCATCTTACATTTTTCTAGAACATGGTATGATAACTAAATAAATTTTTCTAGTAAAATAAGTATTTTTTAAAAAAATGTAGTTTTGCCGCCTTTTGATGGTGCACCCACATTAAATCTAGTTTTATTCAAGTTTATAAGTCCAATTTGACAAAATATAATTCTTCCTTGGAATCTGGATATAAAAATTTAATTGGGATAAATTATTCATATTATTCTGATAACTTTCATATTTTGATGAATAGTAAAAATACACAATATTTTAATTAAAAACATCATATTTCATTGCAATAATTTATATGGTTAGATTACCTTTTTAATTGGTTTTAAAGGGTAATTATAATATATTTTTACCATTTAATCCAATGTTGGTCATTGTAATTAATTTCACATTGAAATTGGATATAAACAAGTAATAATCTTTTGATATTTATTGTTTCTTAAAAACATGCTATTTGTTTTAATAACGGGAATTAATTTTAAAATTAATTAATTCCACTTCTATTTTTTGAATTTTGAAAAATAGACATCAATTTTGAATTCAGAATATCAAATAATGTTACGGATGAATTTTTGGTATTTTTCTGAAAAACGTCAATTTTTGATGAATATTGAAACCAATTAATGGTAGTTAAAAAACTGAATTTTACTTTTAAATGAAATTGTACCACTTCTGTGAATTGAATTTCGAAAATCCGAGAGACAAAGTTAATATCAAGGACTAAAATGTAGATCAATGAGATGAAAATATTTTTTGGTGAATAGTAAATTTTTACTTTTTTTCCACGGTTAAAATTAAATACGGTAATTAAGGGTAAAAATGATATTATTATTACCCTAAAACATGTCCTAATTCTATTGGATAAGTGTAATTCGACCAAAAAAAACCTTAGGAATAAAATGAGACCATTTAGTCCCACTTGGATTAGATTAGGACATTTATTATTAATTTATTTAAAGAAGTGTTAAAATAGTGAAAATCAATGTTTAATAACAAAAACATTTTTAATAAAAGTTTATACAGAAGATAAATTATACTATAAATATTAATTAGAAAGAAAAACAATTTCCAACATAATGGTATTTTATTTGTAATTTTTAGACATTATATAAATTACTTTATGTAGTACACAATGATGATGCAGTAATTATCTTATGAATGAAATATTGACATAATTGATGTTATAAATATCAAAATAAATGTAATTTGAGACTTTTTATGAATTACAACAATGTTTTAGGTTAATTTGAAATGTTATTACGGATTTAATTATGTTTTTTCGAACTAATAATTCTGTTATGATTTTCACAAAAATCAATTACCAAATAGTGTCAAAATTGACATAAAATTGTTTTTAAAACAATTATTATATTATTAACTGTTATTTTATTCTTAAAAATCTAAAGTCCGGGAAAATGGCTTAGATAAGGTTATATATTTTAATAATAAACAACTTGGGGTTCGTTTGTTTTGTTTTAGTATGTTTATTAACCTTATAGTGTAAGAAAACAAGAAGACACGGTAAAAGTAAAATTGTTTAACTTAAAGTTAAATCTAAATGATAAGGTTAAAATAGAAACCAAAACTTGCCTAAATTGTATTGGATGAGATTATTTCGACCCATACCCACCTTAGCTTCGAAATAAATCAATTTGGATCTATTAAAAACCGAATATGACTTTATAATAAAATAATATTTTAAGTTTTCCTAAGGTGCCCCTCTCCTCTCTTATAAAAGTGCACCTCCTCCCTCTCTTCCTCACACCACATTTAGACTTCATTCTCGGCCAACTCCTAAAAAATTCTCTTCTCCACTTCAATAGAAACATCCTAGAGGTCCTGTTATTCTTTAAATACTAATTATAGTGCCCCAAGAGGAGGTCTCAAAGAGGCGCTTCAAAGAAGTGGTAATGTCCGTTACCGATTTTTTCAACTTTATTTCATCTTCTACTTCTTATTATTTAGTTGTTTAATTATGATTTAATAACATCAGAATCACTAATATACTTATATGTTATTATATGTATGAAAAAACCTGATTTCACCATCTATCCATCCTATGGAAAATGAAATCACAGCGCGTGCGTACGTACGGAATACCATCTCTATGCTGTGGTGTAATCTATTTTCCACCACCACCTTACTTGGATGGTTAAAATGGTGTAAATAATTATTATATATTATTTTTTTAAAGTTATATTGATTCTGAAATAGTATACATACTCTTCAAAACAATTCCATGGTCTTGGGAATGATATCATCGCTTGTGCGTACATATGGACTACCGTCTCCACGAACGTGATGGGATTCATTTTCCATGATTAACCATTCAAGAATGATTATAATGTATAAATAATGAATAATAATGAAATATATGAGATAATAATGATACTTTATTTAGGTATATATATGTATTTAATCTATTTAAATTCATTCAATTCAACAAGGAAATGAAAACAACGTTCATGCGTATGTACGGCCTACCGTCTCCATGAACGGTGTATTTCATTCCATTTATAGATATATCATATACATATATATAAATATAAATATGTATATGATGAATATATATAACATATAAATCATGTTTTACATTTTGGAATTATGTAAATCAGGATATAAGTAATAATATCAAGAACAACAAGTCCAAACATGTAGAATAAATAAAACGATTTTACCCAAAACGCCACTTTAACAAGGAACTAACTAAAGAACGGGTAATATAAAGTAATAAGTGAACCATATATGATATCATAACAATTTATATGATTCTTTAATAAGTCAATGACATTATTTAAATCATTATACAAGAGGTTTGTATACGTGCGAAGCATGTCGCACCTAAGGTAAGGGATAATTGTGCAAATCTCATTTTTATCCGAGATTATTTATTCGTAAGTATTTACTGGGGATATTGTTCTCATCAATGTCCATGATTCCTAAAAATGGTTTCATCTATGTTTAATGTCCTTTTTACACATTTCTGACTTTTATTAATTGGTATGTATGGAATTTTCTTTACGAGGTACTTTTTGACTTTTCCGGCAAAAGTACGAGAAGAATGTTTTTTTATCTTATATGGCACGAACAGATTTTTACAGTTTCATAACACCTTATTATCAAGAAGCTTACTCTACAAGATTTCATGATTATTTTCAAATAAATCCTTTTCTTTTATAATTCCATGGAATTTTTTGAAAAGAAAATGATTTTGAATAAGAAATGATATTTTCCTCAAGAATTCTTTTCAACTATTTTATCAAAACCATTTTCCACATAAGATGACATTATTTCATACGTGTATGTTTCAATTATAAAGTCTCTATTACTTACATGGTTTCACTTTTCTTATTATGAAATGATGTCCATTTCTTTTATATGGATTATGTGATGATGGTATGATGTTTATGAAACCCATTTTATTTGTTAGGTTATTTTGAATGATGTTTGTTTATTTAGTGGCATAAGTAAGAATTATTTCATTATGAGATGGGTGGGACTTATATCTCCCTCCAATGCATTGGAAAATGATTTATATCTCATGAGATAAACATGGCTGGAATGGTAAGTTAATCTGGATCAGTGTTATAGGTCTCGGATGAGGAGTGAACTCGATTCAGAAAGTGACATTATCCACTAAGATGGTCTTGGTAGCAATGCCTTGGCTACTATGGAAATAATAACAACTGTTGAATGGTTGCCACAATTACATGATTTATTCCCATTCTATTTTATCTAGAATGATGTTCCATTATAATAAATTCCTTACATACTTCTACGATTTATGTCCTTGCACAAGATTTTGGTGTTTAGATTTTATGTTCAGGATTTTGCATTCAAATGTTTATGGATTGGTTTTTGTTCTCTATGCTTACCCTTTCTAACCATTTAAGCTCACCCTTTTTATGTTTTCTTTTCCCCACGATATAAAGAAAGATTTTAGGTAAGAAAAAAGGGGAATATCATTATGAGAGATGTAGAAGATCTTTCACCACAATTAGAAGATTACGTTCCAAGTTTCCAAATACACTAAACTATTATGGTCCTTGTGTGTCTATTTTTGTTATGTCCTAAGTATTCTACAAAAATAATGTAATGTCCATGTATGTCAAGCTTTGGGCCTCTGCAATATATTTTCCAGAAAATGTCTTAATTTTTTCCTTTTTTGTAGAATAATCATAACAGTATGTTTCAAATAAATCGAGATTATCTTTTTTTTTTCATTCATTTCATTTCTTCAAATAATTTTAATTTATTTGGAAAAATCTCAAAAAACATGGGGTGATATTAGAAAATATTAATAAGAATATGGTGTTGATGAACATATAGACAACATTCAATGATTAATTCCTTCATGATAACTAAACGAGGTATGAGTGACTGTTTATAGTCCCTTTCTGTAAGGTTCCATGTCTGTCATTGGATATTCAATTTTTTCTACCGAGCATCAGTACTACGCATGAACTCTTATTGGTGATGTGTAGTTGATAGTGAGATGATATGTGTATGGGATAATATATTCCATCTGATCACAAGTAAATTTATTCTGTTTGGATATGTTTTTTCAGATATATAACCAATCACTCATCACTAAATGAAATACAGTGGGAGATTAATGTGTGGTCTACTGTGGTTTCACACCTATATTGGAATGTAGTTTGTCTAGTGTTAGAAAAATTTCCTTGTGTATATTCTTAGAGGAATTTTTATCCAGATGATTTGGAATTAATATTATGTCATATTTCATAGTTATGGTAATTCATAGTATATGAAGACCCTTTTTGTCGATGACATAGTTGAGTTTTGAGCATGCAGTAAGGTTTTCCCCAATCAATGTTATGGAAAAACATTTCCTCCTATATATATAGAGAATCATTATATACATAATTCATATTTTTTGGAATGATCAGTAGCAACTTGTCCAAAAGGGAGCTAGATTACCACTATACATTCTGGTTGATGATGTCAATGTAGTTGTATAACCCATCCTTATGAGACTCATCACTAGTAGAGTGGGCTCACTCCTTGTAGTCTTGTTGTATCTAAGGGTTGCAGGTCTAGATATCTATATATAGTACCACCTATAGAAGAGAATAAATGTGGCATGACTTCTATAGTACAAGGTATGAATTTAGTATCCTCCAATTTAATATATAATATATTTGACAAATATACTACAAATTAATTTGTATTTGTGCATACTAAAGAAATAATTGGCCTTGATATTTACTATTTTGATGGTGTGATGACTCTTGAAACTTCATTAAGAGTGAAATCAGAATGTTTATGAAAATTCAAGGTGTTCCCTGTGGAGAGAAAATACTATCACATCTTATAGTGCCTATTTATCCTCCATATAATTTCTTTGACAAAATTTTTAGGGTGGATTGGAGGGATATTTATCAAGACTCGAAGGATTGTTATAACCATAAGGTGTAATTTGAATCTCCAAGGGGCTGTAACTATGTTCAAAAATGATAATAGGATATATAGGTTAGTATGGATGGGTAGAGGTATCATCATCTAGGTTATGTATCAATACAAATAACTAATATTAATCTATATGATCACGTAATATGAAATAATGATTTCCCTCCAGTGGTGAAATGAATAAATTATGTCTTCCCTAATGAAATTACTGTGTTAACTCCATGGTGGGAAGGGGTTAATATTATTAATATTTTTGCATGATGAAAATTAATATATATTTCTCTTTATTGGATTGCTCCAAATGTGCACTAGTAACTGAAGAGATAGCCATAGAGCATGGATGTTAATGGTTCCCCGTAGAGTTCACCCATATATTTGTACAATAATAGGGACCAGAACCTCAATATTTAAAAGAATTAATGTTAATTAAATTTGATTACTACTTTGAATAAATATATTGTTTCTTATGTATATGATATTTTCTATCAGCTTGAAAAATATAGGTTTTTCTCAATGATATATTTGAGGTCATTCTGTCATTAAGTAAGGGTTAGACACTCAAATATATCATGTTCGACATTCCATAGTGGATCCCTCTTGTATGATTATTTCGTAATGTCATTTAGTCTAATGAAAGAAAAAAATGATTTATTAGATATTATGAATCATGGTTTCAACAATTATTTGGATTCTTTTTTTTCATTTTTATTGAATGAAATCATGGTGTACTCACAAACTCACAAAAATCCTTCCAATCACATCGATATCATTCAGCGTATACTAATAAGAAATTGGTTATATCTAATGCTCACAACATTATTCTTTCATATTAAAAATGTTCACTTACTAGGTCACATAATTTCATAGATTGGATTATCATTGGACCTAAATAAGATGATATTTGTGTTCCCTTATAATTACCCAAGAAAAAAATTATATTTGGTGTCTTAGGGGGATAACTGGTTACTAAAATAATTTTATTTATGATTTCCAGGAGTCGAATGACCTCTTATGGGATTGAATTAAAAGTGTTTAATGTTGTTATACTCAAACTCCTATGAGAATTTGTTTCAAGAGTAAAGAGTAAGGTTGAATTAATTACTAATATTTATTTTAACTAATATTGGTAGACAATATATGGTATGTTATGATTCATAATTCATCGGGTTGGGATATGTTCTAATGCAAGTTGATTGAGTCATGGAACATGATTCTCTCTGCTTGAGACCTTAGAAGCATGATTACACAATGAAATATTTAAAAAAAGCTTCAGTTTTCCATGAATTTTGTTTTTGGATGTATGATTTTCTAATAAAGTACTTATTTATAGACGTGTAAAGGAATATGCTTACATAATAGTTTAATAAACATGATTTAAACTGTAAAAATTATGAAATGTTGAATAAAATCATTCCTTATATTCTGATATTCCATTTTTTTGTATGAGGTAGAAATTTGTTGATGACCTAATCAAGAATACCCATACAAAAGAAGTTTATGAAGCCTATAGTGACTGGATGTTAATTGATATGTATTATAAGATGCATCATGAGATTCTAAAGTGTCATGGAAACCTATAATCACATTATGATTATTGACATGTACACTAGAAAAAAATAGTGATTATGTGGAATCTCTATGATCATAAAGGATTAGTATTATGAAAATAATATTAGGTGAGGAACCTCCACCTCTTTGGGTAATTGATAGGGATGAGATATTTCACATTGATGGGTGTGTCTATATTGAATAATACATGCAAGATTGGTTTATGTGATTGTTTTGTATATTTTTCTATCTACTACATATCAATATTACCATGATGTACAATAAAATACTCCATCAATATTGGTGGTCGAAAATGAAAAGGGTGAGAGAAGGTTTCATTACACAAAGTCCCATTTGTCAATAGGTGATAGTGGGTCACAAGAATCCAACATGTATTTAACAACAATTAGTATTTCTTAAATTAAAATTGAATGTTTTCACCATTATTTTTTTGTAGGGTTTTATGATATTAACTTGAAGTTGTGACACATCATGGTTTATATTTTATAGGTTAACAATGAATTCCCCTTTCACACCTATTTGGGATACCTTTTTAGTATATGATGTTTGGAGACTAAATTTCAGGTAGATCATACACCTTCTTGGGGTTCCACATAGAAGAATATCATATAATGATTCTATATTCACGTCATTGTTTCTAAAGGGGATATAGAAGGTTCTAATTTCACATGTAATGCATAAAAAATAATATCTCCAAATTATATATGGTCACTATTAGTATATTATTCAGGTGTCCTAGGATATGGTTTAAGAATGAATATATTATTTTGGAGGTTCTTGTTGAATAATATACCTCATTTTGAGTATACATATTATACTAGATTCCAAGTGACTGTATTGATGGATCATTATGAGGTCATATAAGTTTTATGATTCCAATCACCTTTATAATTATTTCAGGAATGAGAGGGACTGATAATGTCTTAATGGCTTGTCCTAGAGACACCGGAGAATTAATAGATTTTTTAGGAAGCATACAGGTACAAATCAATCTATTATTATGTCTTATATCGATAATTATTGAAATCCTGATTTTAAGGTGGTACATCGAGTACTCAAATTTGACAATCCTAAAACTGTATTGCACTCAAAGGTTACCTCAGCCAAGTTTCCCACATAGATTCATGCATATCTTCCCAAACTACAGTAGATACTGACTATTAGAAAGGTCCTAGGGTGTGTCTATGGGGAGACTATGACATCATTTCATGATTGTATAACAACTTAACAAATATAACAACTTAAAAAATATAATAATATATAAATAGTATAATTTGAATGATTAAAAAATGGTAAATTAGAAGAAGAGACTATGGACATTGGGCATGTAACCCTCCACTACAGAAGAATAAAATAATAATAAATAACATAATCAACTATTATTGATACATAAAATATGAGATTAATGAACATATTTTGTGTAAAAAAAATACAATGGAGGTATATAATGTAGCTGGAATATGTTCTATTGAAAAAAGAAAAAAAGGAAACCGAACACATTCAGAGCACGCTGACCTCTATCTCGATCATCTGCTACTAAGATCCATCCTACGATAGAATGAAATAACATATATAAACATCAATATTCATTCCCTAGTCAAACCATATAAACAATTAATCTTTACAAGTAACAATGTTGGAATATATAATTTGTGAAATAAATCTTTGTAGGCCACCCAAAAATTCATCTACAAAATCAAGTCTGTGATAGATAAATTGAAATAGTTTGAATTTTGGAAAATATAAATGTAATGAATTAAAATCATAAAAATACCCAATATCTTGTTTTACCTATACTAGTTTCTAATCATATATCCATTTAAATTTATAATTATTTCAAATTTATATAGTTAATCACTTAAAATATAACTGGAATATACATCATATCATGTTATTAAATAAAGAAGTTGTGATATAACAAGGTGTCATGCAATGGTGATTATATTAAAGAGGATCCAAGTGAGTGACCAAGACATCCTAACCGTAGTAGAAGATTAGAATCTATTATAACTCATAGCTTCACTGTAAGGGGTCTACATGTAATCCTGGAGGAATCTAAAAGGGAATTATAATATAATATGATTCTAATACAGTCCCAAGAATGCATCCACGGAAAACAAGATAAGTTATGAATGGGCCCAATGGGTGTATATATGGATCGACATGTGTAATATGATATGATAAATCTAATTATTGTATCATAGTAATACAAATAATAATAATATAGGGATCATATGGTGTCATATAATGGATCCACTAATAGAAAATAATCTTGTTACAATTTGGTATTGTAATGTCCAATTTTTTCTGATGCTAAGAACCATATTTTATGTTAAAAATACTTTAATCATTACTAATAGTATTGCACCATGATCTAATGGAATTCATGGGTGAATTTAGCTATTATTTAGATCCTGATGCCATAAAATGGAGAATAAATTCTAGGGAACATCATTAGGAGAAACTGTTCAATCCGGTCCTCATGAATTCAAAATGTCACGACACTATAGAAAGTGGGAACCTAGGAGCATCATGATTTTTTCTATAGTTGTGATACCTACGTTTCATGGTTATGAGAGACATATTAAATTTTTTTACATTGGGGTTTTCATGGTTTTGGTGAGGTTAATCAAATAGTGTTCTTAATCATGTGAAGTTCCACATTAAATAAATAACTAGTTCACAGTTAGTGAAAGGTTCTGAAAACTAGGAGACAAAACCATTTTCCCATATAATTGAGGGTGAAATTAGTATTTTATAAATCATAAATGAATTAACATATTTCTTCCTTACCTCATTTTTTCTTATGTTGTTGATCCCTCTCCCCCCCATGAAAATAATGTATCTTCTTTCTTTGTAGGTTTTTTATAACACCTCTGGTCATCATCATCCCCTCTCACTGTAAGATACATAATGATGATTGAGGTAAATTATTTAATTAGACCAAATATATATCATGTTATTCATTCCATCCCTTTTAACTTTTTTGTGCATTCTCATTTTCCATATTTTTAGGAATTTGATGGTTTCATAGATTTCATCCAACCTAGCTTGAATCAAATGTCTATGATATATTATTGAAGTTATTATATTATACGGTGTGTTGTGTCCATAATTTTACATAATTTTTTGAGTTTTATGAAATGAGTTGTTTTTCTGTGAGTAAGACAATTATTGTGTGTCCCCCTTTTTCAAATTATATTAAATTTAATGCATTACTTAGCCTTTGCAACACAAGATATTGGAAAATAAAACCCTAGGGTTGATATTCTTGACATGTTCCCCCAAATTGGGTGTTCTAATCCTTGAGGATCACCATTCCATTCCATAGGTTATTTAAAACCCCTTAAGGGGGTTTTTTTAATAATTGATACCTTAAACACATAATATTAAATTGAATTGAATGAAGGGACATGATTTAGTCATTAGATTCAATGCCATAGGTAGTATACCAAATTGAATATAATGGAATCTTTTTGAAATTATACTATAACATAATTTTCCATGTTCTTAATTCATTATGGAATATAACATAGAGAATTGTCCAAATTAAATTCCGTGAAAACTTATTCCTATTTCCTTATGAATACCCAAATTAAAAGTAATGGACTCTCAGTTGAACCTAATAAATGAGTAATGTTCATAGATTCATTCACTATAGTTTCGATAGTCAATAGAGGTGTTCCAACTAAAGGACACCTAAGAAATACTATTGTTCCTTCCATTTAGAATTGATAATTTTTATAATTATGATGGGGCAACATTAGCTACTCGTAGGTCGGAATTGTTGTTAATATATATTTTTACATAAATATGTGTGAAACATGATCCATTGGGGGAAACCTTGGATGGGATCAACGACATAATGGTTGTACCATTTTATGTGAGAGACACTAACCCTAATTGTTATACCAGGTATATACTCGAAAGCTATTTGATGTCTTTTTTCACCCCATGCAGAGATTGACACATGAGACTTCATCTTAGATATACATTGCTGGACTCACTAAGAATTGTTCATATGATGAACCCCTCAAAAAATTAAATTCTCATGGAATGGTCAATGGTTTCCTCTAGGAAACCTTCTATATTTTATAATGTGATTTCAAATTGAAAATGATAAATTATGATTAATGTTTTCAATAGGAAAAATGATCCTTTGGCTTTCGAATTGTTTGTAAAACTATTACAAACTCATTCCATTCTTTGGGATAGTCTATTATCTAGAACATTATACATATCACACTACCAATATAGGTTAACATGGTTTAGAATCACTTCCTTAGGCTAAATAAGGTAAACTGGGTTGGTGTTTAGGTGAATCAATGCCCACGTTATTTTTTCCTTTTTCATATTTGATTACAATGGCACATTTTTTATTTTATATACAATAAAATATATTAGAATGGTACTTATTTATGGAAGATTACTTATTTCACATATGAAACCCATCTTGGGATTCCATTGGAACCTATGAAAACATAGGTTGAAAGTATTGACAAAGGTAACAAGCCATCATCCAATGCATGATTGTTAGTTCAAAGACATTCTTGGGGTAGAGAACCAAGTCTATCCTTGAAGTGATTGTTGTAGATGTTATTTCCCTATTTTATGTTTTGATAGCATGATTCATATTTTGGTATCCCCTTCAACCATTCATTATTATTATTTTTGTAGTACAAGTCATTGCATCATCATGGTCTTCTAGTTCAGTTATTATTATTGTTCATCTTCCTCTTATTGTTTGTTGATATTTTTTCTCGTTATTATAATAATTCTCCCATTTTTTTCCTATGATTATTACTTATTCTGATTTATTTTACTATAATATTATATGTATATATATATATATTATTGTGATCCACACTGAGCAAGGAGGTAATATTCTTTCACTGGGAACACCCTAGGCACTCACTTCTAGTCAAAAACCATTGGTGTTTGGAGAGGAATTCTTGAGGTCTTCTGGTCCACCGTATTAGGGAAACATTAAGTGGAATCTAGAGAGGGACATTAAATAGTTAAATCAAAGGGATTTTTGGAATTGTCATGATAATTTTTTATAATGGAGTCTAGGATATTTGAATTTGATCATGATTTCATTCATTATATTATCTAACAACCGTAATGGGGAAACCCGAATCACATGGGATTGGTAAATGAAATAATTGATTTCACTATTATAGTATTGCAGATTTCTCCATTGTATGATGAACATGAATTTCATATTCAATATTTAGATGGAATATTTATTGTTTAATCTCAAGGATATGATGGAATATTAGTATCTTGCATCATACTTGGAACCATGCGATTTGATATTCAATACATCATTACATGCCAGAATTTATATAATATGTGAATTGCCTATTTTTCATGTGTTTGTTTTTTATTTCATGATTATTATGTTTCTTAGTAATAGATTGTATTATATTTAATTGTTGTAACATTTCTTGTAGAACTAAGACCACCCAATTGAAACGTAATGCATATACCAAAACCAAACAATGTTTTTCTAAATAGGTAAAAGAATATACCTTACATAACCAATTATTGGAAGTTGTACCATGTACCATTAGTTGAATGGAATGGAAGATGATGTGGTTGGGATTAAATGGACACTATCATCTAATATAGAAGGTGTATGTGACCATATTAATTAGATATAGAGATTCATCTAATTCAACCAAATAAAAAATCTAATTGGACTAAAATATTTAACCTTTTATTATAAATGGATACTTCATATGTGATACAAGAGAAATTAAATTTGACATGTTGTATTTTTGGTCAGTAGACCATATCTCCAGTTTTTTCTTTTGTAACATAATTTTATCACCAACACCTAGAACCTACACCTGGATAATGGTTGTTGCGTGTTTATAAGAATTATTTTTACTTTTTCTTCATTATCTCATTTCATATTTTTTTATAAATACTATTTTAGGTATTCATTTTGAATAGTGTTGTTATGTAATTGTGCTAAGCATGTGTTGTGTACATTTAAATTGGCTATGGGAATACTATAGAGGTTGTGGGATATGATCCACACATGATACCTAATGTAGTGTCACCTAAGGGACCTCCTCCATATCCTCTACTGGGGGATAATTCACAATTTCGTGGTATCTACATACACTTATATGAATTAGTTTATGGTAATCATTGACCTACTATATGTATGGTAGAGATGGCCATGGATTTATAATAGCAACATCCTCCCACCTTCATAGCGGATAGAGTGCGTCAAGCTGCTGAGTCCTTGTTGGTATAAATGGTGTGAATATTTTAGCGTATCGAGACACCTCCAGAGTTAAGGGTTATGATCATGAATTAACTGCTCCGATAATTCAATAGGATTTAGTGATACATTCTGAATCATGATGGTCGACATTAAGGAATGGTCTAAAAGAACATCAAAACAGCCTTGTTTGAATAATTATTCATCAGAACATGATAACAGATCATGATCTGAAATTTATTCACCTTAATCAAGATGGTATATTAGTGATGGAAAACTCCTATCATTTTACCGAATATCATTTCACTTCATTGACCTTGGGCACTGATGAGATGACTACATTGTGGTTAGTTAATAATGTTCTTACTAATTTCATTCTCTAAGTGGTGAGTGTATTTAAGCTAACCACCATTTTAGTGGTAGTGGATGATTCCCTCATCACTATGAGAAGCTTATGGGAATTACGAGATGTGAGACAATAAATTTAATCATCCCTGTAGACTAGTGGATTATCCAGGTGCGTCAAGATATTCGTTGAGGGTATATTTAGGGGAGGTACTCAATGATTGTAATGTAATGGAATCTTTTTTTGTGTGTCACTAGTAGAGAAGGATATAAAAAAATACCCATGGTATAAGGAACATAATAAATTAATGGGATTGTGGCAGGATAGTTCACCTCTTCCATTTCTCCCATTCATTTCCTTTATTTTCAAGTGAGTTTGGTTTTATTTAAGGAATTCCGTAACCTGAACGATTATTCACTCCTCACCAGATATGAAATTGGTCTTCTATAAGACATTTTTTTGAGAAGGTGGTCATGGATGAGCAAGACTGTTCTAAGACATTCATCAACAACGTATGAGACTTGTCTAGGATTCTTTTGCATCATATCTGGTCTAAATTTCATGAAACATTTATGTTATTCATCTTATGTAATATGAGAGGAGTCCATTGCCATTTATATTTGGATGTACTATTATTGTATCCTCTACTATAGTATCTTATTAAATTGATATGGGTATATCAAAATATTTTCTATTTCAAACAATCAAGGGAATTCTAGGCTTAGTGATTGAGTACTCTAATGAGGTTATAATTAATAACATCTTGTTAAGAGTGAGAGTAGAGAATTTTTTTCAATACAAGTACATCCCCCTTTAAATATTTGGGTGATGTTTTTTTTTGTGTTTATTCATCCTCAGGATAACAGATTTTTAGGTTAATATTATAATGGGGTCCTTATGTCTTACCAATCCAATGTGTATTTCTATAACCTCATTTTTTATTCACATTACCAAAAAGAAACATGTATATCTATGAGGGAAAATGTGACCTCCACATGAGTCAAGGTTTAATCAAGTATAATAGTCTAGGTGGAGTAATAACCCATAAATTCAGTATCTTTATGAGTGACCAGTGAATGAATCTACTAGAATTCACACATGATATGGATTTTTTCAGGGACATCATCCCTGATAATTTCTCTTGGATACCTTCAAAGGGAGAAGTTGAGTTCAACATAAGGATCGTTCTAGGTATGACACTATTGTCTATTCCTTCTGATAGGATGACACCTACCTAGCTCCTAGGAATCAAAATGTATCTTGCATATCTAGGGGATAATGGTTCTATTTGACCCAACACATCACCATTGTTTCCACTAGTCCTTTTCACCATGAATCATCAATATACACTCATATATTTTTGTGGATTACTATTGATTGTACTAGATTTTGGTAGAATCATTTATCCACTACATCATATACACTCTCTAGTTAGCATGTTTGTGGAGAGATGGATTTCCAACAGATCAAATTGATTTTGGGAAACCATAATATTCATATGAGTCCATAAAACACACCACATACAATGTAATTGAGTATGTACGATTTGTATGAGAATATGGTTATGTCACTATTCATGAAGAACATGTAAGTAGTCCTCATAGATCTCATGAATATATTACTCAACCCATACATCTATTCATTTTGATAATCTTTCATAGAATACATCTTACTATACTCACTCACCAGACATGACTATGGTGGTCATCTTGAGATTGTGGTAAGTACACTGAAAGAGCATTGGAAAATGACAATCTATGTAAATGAAACTATTTTATTAGTATGGTTCACTTATTTTGTAAACCATATCTAAGGTATGAGTATAAATTGAACTAGGGAATTTGAGTACCACATTTTTATGGGAGCATCCTATGAATGTTTTTGATACATCAAACTTCTTAGGGAAAGCTGGCTATTATAACCCATTCATCTATGACTTCCCATGCCTGGAAGTTCCACTTATGTGATTGACCAAGATGGGTGTGTATTTTTATTAGACTGAATATTATGAGACATACATTCTAGAGTTAAAGGGAATAACAACTTTAGTAATGATTTTTATTCTTAATGAGATGGGTAGAATCTATATTATTTGTTGTTATGACTCTAGAATCGGGATGGGTGAATTTCCTTCGATGGGTAATCAGGTTGTATGGCATAGTTACCACCAGTTATTACCCCATGAGGGGAATTAAACTATACACAACCTCAATCTGGAATAATTGGTTCAATATCTATGATGTTGATGGAATTACTTTATGATAGAGTGATTCATTGATTACATGGAAAAAAAATGTCAAAAAATTACATATCCACAAAGTGGGCCTTGAATACGTAGCAATGTAGGTGGGTAAAAATAACAATTATCATTCTAAATTGATATTGAATACACACTCTAAAATTGAAATGTTATATCAGATTCATTGTGTTAGATCACTATGACACAATCATTCATAGAGGTTAATAGTGAGGGACATCTGATTTCTCTGTTCCCTGAGGCGTGTCCTTAAATATAGAAACAATATTGGTAACCAGTCTTAGAATCTATGATAGTGAAATCCTCCCAACATGATAGGGTTTGGATGAGGAATTATACTTTGGGCTAATATCACCTGATAGAACCTTCCTCTTGGTTTAGTTGTTGATGTTAGTGACATCATGGTCTATCATAACTATGTATGGGTGCTTCTTTATATATGAGAAGATATGATGTAGGAATATCTTGAATATGTTGGGGAAGTTCATTATATTCTTAACAAGATGTACTAAGAAATTATTGGTCAATATTGATGTCTAGGAATAATGATCTAGATAGCATTCTTCATAATAAGGTTCTCCAACTATCTGGTTATTAAGGTAAAAAATTAGTGACCAACTTATCTTCTATAGACTACCTTAATTCTAGAATAGAAATGGAATGATATCACTATGGATTTTATGATTATATTTCCAATATAACATTGATGATGGTATATAGTGTGGGTGATCATCAACATTCAGACCATGATCGTGCACATCACACAATCCATGAGTTCTTCACTATTGATGAGCTATGAAGGCTCTACCTCCAGGATAGTGTGTGAAAAAAAGGTGTTCCCTATTTTATAATATCATAATGAGATTATCAATTTTCATAATGTATTTATAATGTTTTTAAAAATGAAGTTGGTACACATGTTCTTCTGGATACATTGTTTCACCCTCAAACTAATTGGAAATTTGAGCAGATGATAGGGCTGTTAAATGATATACTATGGGAATGCATCCTTGAATTTGTAGTTTCATGATAAAATAATATTCATATTTTTGAGTTTTACAATAATAAAATTTTCCATGAAAAAATATATATTAATCAATATGAGGCCATTTATGGTGGACTGTGTTATTCAACTCTTTGTTGGTTTGAGGTAGGTGAGTTTTCTACACATGGTCCTCATCTAATTTTGGTGACTTGAAAAAAGTATATCTAATTAAAATGTGTATGGATACAAATATTTCATGGGAGAATTCATACACTTAATGTTTTCATAGACCTATTGATTTTTAGGTGTGACATCATGTTGTTCTATGTTTAACTCCTAGATTCGGTTATAGAAGAATTCAGAGAAAGCAAAAACTATCACATGTCTAGGTAAATCCTTTGGGGATAATGGAGAGTGTTGGTACGGTAACATGTTTTTTTTTAACTCAGATGTTTAAATCTATGCATGATGTCTTCAATATATTTAATATTTGAAAATATCATCCATACATATCTCATTCATTTTACAATGATGATATTATGTTCAAAGATAATGTGTCCATCAAGGAGCATCCAATGTGTATCATTGATCACAAAATATTGGATCTCTGTGTTAGGTCACTTCCAATGGTATTCGTGTTATGGAAGCTAAGTTGTATATATGATGATAATAGGGACCGGGGGTCCATATTGTGTGTGAAGTGGCCGAACTTTTTCTTACACCATATTCTACCACCCTTGGAAGGGTAAATCAGTGAAGAGCTGTCTTAAGGAGGGAAGGTTATAATATCCCGAATGATTCATAAGGATCAAAAAATTTTTGTTTTTAACTTCATTTAAATAGTAATAATAATGATTCCTAATTATATAAAGGATTTCATAGGCATTTATGGGACTTTTTTAGGTCCCAAATCCCTCAATGGGATGAAAAATACTAGGCTTCATGGTTAGGAGAAACCGTGAAACCCGGCCTGCACTGTTCCCCTAAAACATGCACTTGAAGATTGTGGTCACCTGGTAGATGAATTTTTCTTCTAAAACCGTTCAACCAAATCATCATGTCTATGAATCCAACCCTTTTTTGGATATTGGGTTTTTCATTGCTTAAATATGTTTAAACGAACTGTTTACCTAACCATGAGAAGTGGCCATTTTATATAGTAACTGACATAGGATTGGAACACAATTATTTCAACCATGTGGCTAAAGCATTATAGAAATGAATTTTCTATTTGTTTAATGCATTATGACCTACACTATAGAGGGTTTAACCAATGTAATAACTTGATCACTTATGCATGTTACTATAATAATAATTGAATTAAATGTAATGGAATTCTAGTTGAACTTATTAAATGTGTAATTCTTATTAGATTCATTAACCATACAATCGATGGTAAAACTAGGGGTCATGAATTAAGTACCCATTGGAAGAACACTCGAGTATTCATGCTGGAATATTTAATGTTCCTTAGTCACATTAGGGTTGACATAAGTTAATCCTAGGATAGGCTTGTTGTGCATTTAAGAGTATTAACTAAAGACCAGTGACACCAATTCCTCAAGGGAGACCCATTTCTTGGGATTGATGGCATGATGTTTATAATAATTAATGACAGAGATAAATGCCCCTTTATAGGATATGAGCTATAGAATCAATGCCTAGTTCCATAATTTTTTCGAACCATCCCCAGACCGACACTTTGTACTTCATGGGTAACATTGGAAGTACTCCATAGGCATCGTTCAAATAATAACCCCCTTGAGAGATAATTTGAAATTATATTCGAATGGTCAAATAAGGTATCATGTTGACTCTATATAATTTATAAAGTTTATTTCAATTGAATTAAGTAATGAAACATGAATTTGTTAAAAAATGAGAAATTATCCTTTTATTTTGAAAAAGGGACAATACCTCCAAGAGAAAGAACAATCTAGGTAAAATCCATCCTATAGAAATTTATACCTCTCACATTACCCAAGTATGTTCCCTTGGATAAGACTCAACAAATTAGGAAACATTGTGTAAATTTGATGGGTTCCCTGGTGGAACCCAGTCTATGTTAAGTATTTATTTATTTGTTTGTTTTTGATTTTCATTTGATTATTATGGATCACTTATAATTTACTATTGATAGAAATGTATTTTCATAGACACTGTGGTTCCTTGCCTATTGAGATTATATCTCACATCATTCTTGGAACATCAATGTCACCCAATAATAATTTATTATTGTAATTATTAATATTGTGAATCACACAGCTTCCAGTGCATGATTTTATATTATCGTATAGAGTTGAGTAATAGGACCGAGGATATGCTTGAGATGATATCTATTGCCGTTTTTGGTATTTTTGTATGTTTTGATTGCAAGTTCTATATACCTATATCCCATTCCCCTTATATTATTGTTTTTGATCTACATTTAATTCCATTATCATGATCTTATGTATCAGTTATTGTTAATTATCACCTTCTACTCATTATTGAGATGACATGTATTAATTATTATATTTTTTTGAGGTTGTGTACAAATTATTAAATATTATATTGTCATTTACTAAATTATAACATATATATAGTTTAATTCATCTACTCTGATCACGGAGGGAATAGTCTCCCTATAGATACACCCTAGACCCCCACTATTATTCAGAAGCCTTTTTAATTTTGGGAGGTCAATTAGAGGTTTGGTGGCCAACTATATTAGGGAACCATAAAGTGTAATCTGAGATTGGAAACTACTAGAATCATACTTGGAAACAAAAACCCATGAATTAGAATGAAATCCTTGAGTTCTCAAGGTATTCACGTTGGAATTCAAGGGTACCTCGGTTCTAACCAATCCTCTATTGCTAATATGGTACATACAGAAGAGTAACATTAAATATGATTCATTAATTAATTAGGGTCATGTATTAATCAATCTATTTGATAAGTAATTTAGTCTATTCCATTTAATCCAATATTTGTGAAAAAGAATAAGGTTCATAAAACAATTTAGTAGTTCAATTAAGTATTAATCATTTCATTTGGTTCACTATGATTCCTTCCATTAGGCATTAAAAGGGGTGATACAGAGATGAAACACATTCATTAATTTACATTAAGATATTCCATGTGATATATATATATATTATTTACATTTAATATTTAAAGGGTCATCTATTTATCTAAAACACATACCTTAGAATGTTTACGTTATATCTTCACACACATGGAAAACCATTAAAATTGAAAATTAATTTAATAATGTAAAGTCATACTACTAATAGGTTGAATCCATTGGACACTTGAACAGTGGTGAAAATGAAAAAAACAAAATTCTAATTGAATAATTATATACTTGGGGTGGTTGGTGTTTACGTCATAACTTTTAATGAGGTATAATATTTATAACAAGGTTTTTAAAATATGATTCTAATGAAAAAATGCATGGCTTGTGATTTTAATAGGCAACATGAAATTAAATAGGCATTCATGCAACTAAAAAAATCTTTCAAACAGAGAAACTTGATGAATGTGTCATAGAACACGTACCATAAGATTATAAAAATCTCCACATCTATTATCATAATTTAGTTTTACTTGTATTATAAGAAATCTAATGATGGATCAATGCATTGAGAAAAAGTAATACAAGATTACATTTAAATAACTCCAAAGAGGAGAATAGAAAAAAATAATGAATCAAAAGGAACTGATCACATAGTGTTCATCATCCAACATGAAAGATGTGTAACTAATCAGAATTTAGATGGAAAAACATGGTCAAAAGTTATTGAATGAGGGTTTGTTGGAGTAAAAAGGGTTATGAGAAGGATTATTGTCACTTGGAAATAGAAAATTATCAAAAAAAAGGTGAAATAAACAAATAATTAAGATATTTTATATAGTTTATCCCCAAAATATAAAATTGAATGATTTGGCTACACATATGACCAAACTGTGAACCAACCATGTGATATTACTCAACTAAATGATATAGATATTATTGTTGAGTGTGCACCCCTAGAATATTGTTAGGGAATCATTTTCACCCTATATCACCCACAATCAATCCATGCATAGTTATTAGATACCATATGGGTACGATCTCTCAGTTTCTACTAATCATGTTCCAGAGTTTTTTTCTCCATATGATAGGGTATTGAGCACTGAACAATCCCTGAGAACCACCAAAAAACCATTCAATCCTAATACGGTGTATATATTACTTCCAAAATAATGAATTAGATGAAATTTACAATGATCTATTCTTGAGATAAAAATGATGTACTTACCATTTTTCCATCATTAATGGAACTTGTCCACTAATTCACTATACAAGTGTAGGGAAACATCGATTGAAAACAAATCTGGGAATTATACATGTTCATTATCATCCCTCTCACATTCCCCATATTATGGATGAAAACACTTCCATATAACCCATACAAAAGAAACACACCATCCTGAGAGATCCTTCGTTCTCTATTCAATGATTCATATAGGATACTCTTCAAAAGTTGAATCAGGAACTATGTTAACCTCTTCATGATCAAAAGTATTAGATGGTTTAACATGATAGTAGTGAAGATATGAGATGTGTAAATACCGATTAATGGAATTATTACTATGAGTACATAATAACTGAAAGAATTACAACACAAATCTCCCAAAAATATCCAACAGACCCAGATTATGAGATTAAAAATTCCCTTTCTTTTGTATTTGTCCATACACAAACCTAAGTGATAGGTGTGGTAAAATATGATCCCAGAACATGAAATCTAAATGTCATAGATTTTTATTGACATAAGATTTCATTATTAACTATGAAGTACACATGCACTTCATAATTTGATGAACATGCTCCAAATTCTATAGAATGAGGTGAGGACCAAGTAGGACTGCCTCTCCAATCTCTAGCCAGCATTGGGGAGAGTGAAAAGTCCAACCATAAATGTCCTCAAAATGACACATCTGAACAATAACATGAAATATATTACTATAAGAGATATTTTTTATAGGGTTATGCTTCTCCTTTGATAACTCAAAATAAGGGATGCATGCCTAATGCATATCCTCTAACAAATTTATGATCAGTTCCAATTGACCATTGGTCTTATGGTGAAATGATATCATCATAAGAACCTATGAACCCATTTCCTTATGAAACTACTCAAAAAATAATAATGTTAAATGATCATCCATATCAGAAATGAAATTATATGTGTCCCCATATAGCTGTAAAATCTCATAGTAATGAATAAATCATAGATCATCAATTAAGAATGACTCCTAGATGGGAATAATGTGGCTTGATTTCATCAGTTTTCAATGAAAACACAAACTATGTCAATACATTGAGTTGACCTTAGTAATTTGACAACATGTTTTGTAGAAACATCTTACCATTTCTATTATGGTAGCGGAAAATGTTTCATGCATCGTTCAAGTCATTGGTGCTCCGCCTTCACCTACTTACCGATGGAATAAGTAGTGGTAAAGCATGTTGTCTAATTTATCATCACAAGCCACTAATTCTGTTGTTATGTAACTTAATACATCTTGAAGATTCCTGGATTAACCACCCACTTAAAAGAGTGGGAAGCCCATATCAGTTCCACTATAATATCAATATGAAGCCTGACACTCCCTGGACTTAATAGGATGTTTTATCCATCCCTAGACCAATCGGATGGTGGGACATATGTATAAATGCTCCCTTAGATATCCAAGCCTTCAAGATTTTAAAATAACATACCTTTTACCCTATAAATAATATAATAGGTAACTAAAAAGTATAAGATATAATACTTATAATAAATATCAAGAAACTCTAGATTCATCTCAGAGAGAAGGGCCATAAATTTACATTGATCAATGGCATTGAGTAAATCGTGTGATTTTTTTTTATATTTAATTGCACAAGATATTATGTTTCTAATACCATGGATTTAAGAAATATAAATATCAAAGTAATGAAGATATTATACCCATATTTGTAGAGTAAAATTCAATTAACAATCTATAATGATATATTTTACTCTATTATGGTCCACAAACACAACAAAAGTAATCACCCATTAGAATTTATCCCCAATAGCATAAGGAATAGAAAACCACTTCTAGCTCAAGGTTGTGCATCAGGTCATTTCTCTCATGTGGCCTCATCTACCAAGATTCATAAACAATTACACTATCCTATTGAATCATCATTTATCAATGGAAAATTCCGGATGAATCATAGAACAATTTATAGACTCTACCATGATTTAGAAAAATCATTATAGTGGATGAATTAAAAAACTATCTTTCAGCTCATGAATAGATCTTTAGTACTATTCTAACCATAAGAACATATCACCTTTCATTTTAAGACCAGTATGAGGTGAAGCATGTTTTATGAATTAAATTATGAAACACATATAATATAAATAAAACCCCAAGAAGCATTATATTTAAAACATGTTCTTATGATACTTATAGGACACAATACCATTCACCTACTATGGGTAAATAAATACTTATGATTCCGACATAACATTACCCATCATGTAAACATTGCTGATCTATAAGTGTATGTTATCATGAATGGAATAAACTTGATTCAATATTATTATATTAAGAATAATCTTAATGTGATAATCATGGCTTCTATGATCATGAGAACCCACCAAGATGTCGTCCACAAATAAAATAAAATGTAATCCTAATAGGGGTGGAACACATTATTCATCAAATCCATTGTAAAGGAAGACACATTAATAAGACTAGAGGACATGATGAAATAGTCATATAGACCATACCTTTTATGAAACAATGTATAAGGTCTGTATGAATGTATTACTCAAATAATATGATATCACTGTATTTCGTCTATTATAGAAAATACCATATCCCCTAGGGGATACACAAATAGATAATATATTCAAGGATGTGGATATCAATTTTCACCCAAATATCGTTCATCCACATGTTGTCCATGCATAAACATAGGTTCCTATCCCACTAATTTTTGAACATTATTTTTGACCACTATTAGGATGTGTTAGGGTGTAAAAAATATTTTCCTTATATATCCACCAATTGTGTCTTGATGTCATTTTTCTCAATAGGTTTTATCATATATGGATGAAGGGACACTAGATATACTCTTTGATGAGTTGGATTGTATAATCTACCTATATCACACGAGGTAATTCATAACAATCATCATGAAACATGTCCATATAATGATCTACAAAAGTTGGAAAATCTTAACGATGTACACCATGATCCTCCAAGAAGAGACTAGTAATAATGGTGGTCACTCCACCTATAAAATGTTTCTATCGTATAGTTTTACTATATATGAAATCCCAGTCACCCTTATGTTGATAAATTCTTCCCAATATTTAAGTAAATTATACTATATGATGACATGAATTTAAAATGGCATGATATGGGAGAAATATTCCATCTTGAGATCGAAATCGATGCCAGTCATCATGAGAATGAAGAGGTCCTATTTGGGAAGCAAACTACCTACCTCAAGGGGATAATTCATGAATTATATAATTCTCTAAGGGTGTAATTAAAATTATTTATCAATGTTCATTACTACACAGGAACACTTTATTTTCACCATGTTACTCTCAATGATAGGTAATGAGATATGGACTGTAAATACCATGTATCAATCATAGGCGATATAATAGTGAAGGCTATTTGAATTGTATTGCACATAATAGTTGGTTCCACAATCAAATCCTTGGGAGTAATTTGAAATGAATGTAACTAGAATAATCTACATACCATTGTTGAACCTAGACTACACTAAGTATGAATTCTCTACTGGGGATGCTAATTAGAAGTCTGGCTAACAGAACTATGAACTTCTCCCAAGAAAGTCCTGACGGTACTAGTCCAACTCTCCACCTAACCTAGCATAAAATAAAATTCCCCATAAGATGGATCTTGTGTGTATCATCGTAAAAAAATTTGTGAATTTCAGATATAATCTCTATATAAGACCAATACAACTACAAGCACGATATTTCATTTGGTTTCTATCACATTGAGTCATTATAATCCTCTAATTTCAACACTTGTGGAACACTATTGAGAAGACAATGTGGTCACTCTAAATACCAATTCTCTTATTTGAAACCTGATAGAAATTATTCATTCTACTAAAATAACATATATACTCCTTCTACAATAATCTTAAAAGATCGATTCTACTTCTTTCACTCAATGATTGATCATTGAAAAGATAGTGATTAAAAACTGTAGAGAAAGTATGTAGGTGAAAAAAATTCACCTATGTACCAATGGAATAGTGGTTCCCTTCCTAGAAATTTCTAGCATGAGAAATATAATCACCAACTATAAGAACTAAAATGTAGAGGAACTCTGTAAAATTCACTAAATATTCCTTGACTTACATATAACCCTACACAAGAATCGTGAACTCTCTAGCTCAGTCAGTCCTCAATGTCTGAGAAATGATGTGATAATAGAGAGTAGATTCAAAATGATCATAGACCATGCGTTGATGTTATCTATCCTGGGTAATCATATCCCACTAGATCTTCGAATAATCAATTATCTCTTATGTAGAAATATTGACACAATTTTCTAGTGGATTATCCAAACTATAAAAGATAGATATGATGGAATCTACCTAAGGCTCAGTAGGTATTGGATTCTATTACCCCCCCCCCCCATAGAAGGTGTGAGAATGCTGTTGTTGTTTCAAATGGGTTAGATCGAACATTGTATGTACTGTTCAATGCGAAACATTCATGGAAATTATATGATGTAGGAAACTCTCTGAAAGTTGATTGATAGGTCCCATATTATATATATCATGTGGTTCCCCAAGTTTCACATCTATAGGTAATACGGGAATATCAAGGCCCACCACATCTAGAGCTTGAAAATCCCCACCATCTGGGTTTATGAAAAAATAGTGTCACGGTGGAGTTGGTATAAAAATGCAAAGCGCATGACTTAGATCAAGATTTTTGAATTGATTGATGCACTTGTAGAACTATAACATAAAAAATGATCACTGCATTAAATATACCATCCCAAATACTCAATTATGAGGCCATATATTTGTAAGTTTTCAATATTCAATTATAGGGCTCCTAGATGATGAAGGGTCAATTGTACCTTGCCTCTTCATTTACTGGAAACAATTTATTTTTATGTCATGTTTAACATTTATTTAATTTTCATTTTCATATAAAATTATATCAAATTATTAATAAAATAGATTTTAGTTCAAAGTTAATCAGGTCCCATAAACCACATTACTGAAAGAGACAACATCTATTCTCAATTTAACATAGCCTACATTTGGTTTTTGAATTTCATGTGTTATGTATATTGTATTCAATCAGTAAATTAACCAATCCAACTCAAAAATTCCCAAGTAACATAAGAATTTAAAATAGAATAAATCAATCACATCCAAAGAGAAGAATAGGAATAACATAACTTCTATATAATAAGTCAACAATAAAATATCTAATAAAAGAATTCAGTAAGTGAAATTCACCTATATAACATGTTATATTAATGGTATATGAATTATAGGTGCCTGTAATGATGCATGTAACATTTCTCCTTTCCCTAATATCATGGTTCCAATGATGATGTAATGTACTTGTTAAAAATAATAATAATAACCACCACATAACATGTGCATCACCATATACTGATATGACAACATCATTAATATAAAAAATATTGAACAAGAATTATTATCTCAAAAAACTCATCATTTACCCCAAACTTGTGTTACCAACACCAAATCATGGATGAAAACCAATTACTAATTTTTTTATCTCATGTTCATTTTATCCATATAGTAGTGAAATAATATATCCCATTCTAATACAACTATCTAAATTCCCCATCACAGGTTCCACTAAATGGTGCCTCAAGTATAGTTGGTGACATGGCCTCAAGAGAATCCATACAAATTCCAATGTTTATCAACCTGTTGTGAGGTCCTAGGGTTGGACAGTGGGGAGACTACTCCATAATTTACCTTTTTTAGCACATTAGAGATATATAAAAACATTTAAACACATGATGAATTATGATGAATATATGACATATTAGATGAAGACACTATAGTCACTGGACATGTTTCCCACTATAGAAGAAGTATATAGAAATATTAAATAATATTAATATTCAATAAATTATTATAATGTATGTATTATGTCTACAAAATTTAAAAAATGGATGCAATGTATCAATCTACATTACATGAAAAAATATGTAAAAATTTAAATAGAAAAACTATCCACGAATCCTAAGCTCCATCTGTGTCATCTAATACCGAGATCCATCCACGGAATATTGATAAAATCCAATTAAATTATCCAATTTAGATCATTTTGTGATATTGATAGAATTTAATTCATACAATTTTATTTTGGTAGGTTTTAGGGTAATTTTATTATATTTATCATAATGTTTTTTACCCTAATTTGTCTAATTCACCGTTAGTTGTGGTAAATAAAAATTATCGTAGAAACTATTCAAAATATCCAAAATAAAATGTATATATTTTCACAATATAGACCTAATGATATGAAATATGGAATCAAATTTTAAAATTCAAAACAAATAATTGTATGAAAATTAATTTAAAAGGAATTCTTGTTGTCAAAACCAAAAAGCGGGTTTTTAAGAAGTAATAATTATCCAAAGATTTACATTTTTATGTCCAATTTAAATGTAAATTTACATCCAATGACCAACATTGTATTAAATTATAAATAAATAATTATAATAAATATTAAACAGAATTAGATATATAGTTTAACTATATAAATAAATTAGATGAAATGGGAGTTATGAATTAAAATGCAGTATTTTTCATTATTCATTAAAATATAAATTTTATCAAAAAATATAAAAAACTAAACCAAAGTAAATTTTAATGTAAAAATTCATAATAATATGTTTATTTTTTCAAATATAATATATAAATGTGTTAAAAACTATATTTAAAATTAATGCTCCATCAAAAGGTGATAAAACTGTATTTTTTAAAATACTTCTTCTATAAAAAAAATGAATTTGTTCTAATATCATGTCTAGAAAATATATAAGATGAATTTTAATGTTATAGAAAACTCAAAATGTGGTTAATACAATTGATGATGGCGAGATTATATTCCATTAAATAATAATATTTTAATAATATATTAGTGTTTAGTGAAACAGGGCATAGCGTAGAATAGAAGATATCGAGGAAGGCTTCTCTTCTATGTAACACAAGCCAAGTCAGTGTTTCATGTAGTGAAAGAACCCTTTTGGGTTGTGTATAGCATAATACAATACTAATTATATTCCATATTGAACCTAAGTTGTAATCATTATTGCATGAAATTGATTCTATCAAAAAAAACTTTAAATTTTGTGTAGCACAACACAAGAATAGCATTGTGTATACTTCAAGCTAGTACAGTGTTGTGTATGGCACAAGATAATATTGGTGTAGAGTACAACACAAGATATAAAATAAATTAAAAAGAATCAATCTCATAAAATATCAGTCTGTTACATTATACCCCCCTTAAAATGAATACCTCCCTCGAAATTCTTCAAGGATAAAAAATGATTACTACTTTAATGTTTCTTTAATAGAAACCCATGTCATAGAAAAGAATACTGAAAAATCATTTTCAAAAGGAATGTTTGAAATATTAAAGTTACATAAAGTATCATGCCACTTTATTTACACATTGGAGAACATTGTTAGGATGTGAAAACACAGATATGGAATAAAATGTAACCATCATATTTTGATGGATAGTGATAGATAATAAGACTTTGATAATGTTAAAAAATAGAAATACATAAATCTATAATGATTGAAGTGGCCATCTGATTCTCAAAATAATATCATAATAATATAAAATTTTTGGTTTTCAATATCCTTTCCCTAAATATGAATAATTGGTTTATGAGAATAAATACATACTTCTATTTTTTACAATCTCACCATTATTCATGCCTTGAGCAATTTCCACATAATCACTTATTTAATTAATTTAATTTGAATTATTCATTCTTGAATTCTTATAAGATCATGTGATAAATGATAGGTGATTCCATCTATCTTCAACAAAAAGTTTAGCACAGGTAGTAATAAAGGAATAAGAACACATATAGTGAGATAATACACTAATCTAACAAAATTCAACGTGAATGTAACATATACTAACCATAAATTCATATCATTACAATTGTTCCAAAAACTAAAAATATAAATCATTAGAAAGAGGTGAACTAAATAAAAGTAGCATTTATCTTCCATATCTCATTAGGTAGTTCTTGGTTGTCACATTCCAAACATGTTAATATTTTAATCATGTATTCTATTGAAAAATGAAAATAACATGAATTACTAGATAACCATAGTGAAGACATGCATTCTGGTAGAATTACCTATTTCCACACAAAAAATACCAAAAATTTTATATACTCAAACCAGGAAATCACATTGTCCTTATATCAATCATGGGGCCATTAGTACCATCAAACATCCCATTATTTTTTATCCCTTCATTATGTGCAAATCATGTAATATCTAAAAATATTATAATCTCTTTTCGTGCTTACCGGTACCATATACTTATGGGAAACCACAATGGACCAGTACATAGATATTCCAATATTCCATAATTCTATAAAATAGATTCTAAGAAAATATTTTGGAATTCGATTATATAAACACATAGTCATTATACCACTTTGTAATCATACCCAACATCTCAAGTAGTGATCACATGTGATTTTCCTTTTTCATTAGCCTTAAGAGGTTATTGACAATGATAATCATCCATAACCCTTATATTATGTCATTTGTTAGCATAATTCCCCATTTCCTTGCACTTGTAACATGGATTTGTAGGAGGTTAACTCTTTGGAGAATTCTGTTTATTCCCATTACATCGATAGTAAACTGCTCGATGACCTTAATTCTCACAATTAACAGAATTATCGATACCATTATGAAAATTTACTCCATGTTCACTCGCACACATTTATCATAAAAAAAATTTAACCTACTTTTCATAATAATTTTTACAGTTTCTTTTGTATTCTATAATTCATTTCATATCATTAACATGATATAGATGGTAAACTACAATATCTATTTTAATAATATGAATATGAGAATGGTAAATACTGAAAAATAAGCTCCTGAAATCATCCCAAACCATGGTCCCAATTTTAAATTGTTTTTCATATTCTTGATAATGTTCTACCACATATTCACTTTATCTTCTAAGAAATAAGTTCGCAACACTTCCTTTTCACTTTATGAACAAACGAAGATTGCAAAATATATTTTCAATGGTATAAATCAATTTTGCTCTAACTAGTCGATCGGTCATTCAACTAAAATAAGGTTGATCATTCCTTAGTAAATATTAATGAAATGTTGTTCCCACCTTTATTCATTTGGATGCCTAGTAGTATTTAATGAAATAGAAACAAGATTATTTATCATGGTCCCATAAAATTTGGGTTTTTATGAGGAAAATAATTTCATTTCCCATCTCATCCAAAATTAACATGATTTTTTGGGCTCCATCCATTTTCTAAAACACAAAAATAATATCATGAGAGGCAAGAATCATAATAAGTGAAAAAAACATAATCAAGGGGGAGTAACTTCAATCCCAAACATCATAGTTTTAATCCTAGTTTATTTATGATCATTACCATATTTCTAGAATTGTAACCTATAGTTAGACTTAACCTTAGGGACATCACTACCCATACCATATAAATAACTCTAGGTATCTCACTAAATATTTCACATCAAATTATGAAAATGTTAACTAATCATTCGCTCTGATACAAACTGTTATTTCCCATGCTTGACATATATGGAAATTACATTACTTTTACAGAATACATAATACACGACACAAATAGAATCCCTATGGCCACATTAGTTTAGGACTATTTGAAACTAGTAATCATAAAAAACTAGTTCAAAATACATAGCATCATCTTTTATTTATCCTTTATAACTATAACCTATTTTGGAACAAATTTCTTAATACAATTCTTCAAATCCAAGGGAACATGAAAAATTATAAAGGGTGAGCTCAAATTCTCAGCAAGGGTATGAATAGAAACTATATGGAAAAATATGAACATAATAATGTAAAAACATGAACATATCTTTTTGAAAAAAACACACCACATTTATCATCTACCAAAATCTTGTGTCATGAAATAAATCTTGGTAGTTCATAAGGAATAATTCATAATGGAATCATGTATCATGTGAAAATAGAATTGGAAAAAAACATGGAAATGTGGAAAATAAATAATCACATAATATTATTTCAATACTAGCCAGAGAATTTTTTCCAAGACCATCATAGTGGATAAATCCCATTAATAAACCGAGTTTACATGTCGTTTCAGCCATTTATTAGTAAACTAGAATTACTTGTCCTTCAACCCTGTATTACTGAACCTGATGTACTTGTGATTTTATTCAAGTATTTATTAATGGATATAAATCTTTACCCAATGCATTGGAGTGAGATATAGGTCCCACCCATCTCATTATGAAATCATTCTTATATGATCCACAAAAACATAACTCGTTCATCATAGCATAACCCAAGAAATAAAATAGGTTTGTTAAACATCATTCCATCATAATATATATATAATAAATGGATTCAAAACAATCATACATTAACACAAGTATATGAATGTAATAATTGAGATAGAAACATAACAATAAGTCATCTTATATGGGAAATAATTTTTATAGAAAAATTAATCTTAATTTTTTTTTTGGAAAATTACATTTTTCTACAAAAGAATTTTATCTTCTAAAAATGTCATGGAAATTTAAAAGAAAATTAAATAGTTGAAAATAAATTTTAACTATTGTAAAGTATTAATCATGTATATATGGATTTATACAGACATAAAAATATGTCCATGAAGTATAAGTTAAAAAACATTATCCTCTTACTCTAGATGGAATATTCAAAAGGTACATCGTATAATAAACAAAAGAAAATTTTCCTTCCATAAAATATTAATATAAAACTTCCAATGGGTAAATTGAATTTAATTTTTTTTAAATAATATATATAATATTATATATTTAGGAAACATGGATGTCGATGATAAATATACACTAGCAAATACTTACGAATAAAAAATCTCATATAACAATGAAATGCAAAATTATCTCTTACATTAGGTATAATATGCTGCATATGTATCCAAAAGTCATATGTATTTGCTTTAAACAAATTATTAACATGTATAAGAAATTTACTAATATTTATGCTATCATATATGATTCACATATGATTTTATATTACTCTTTCTCTTATCAATTCCATGTTAAATTGATATTTGGGGTAATAATCGTTTTATTTATCATACATGTTTTGACTTTTAATTTTTGATATTATTGCATAGATCATGATTTAATTAAATTCATGATGTAAAATATGATATATATATATCAAATATATTCATTATATTAATATATATAGTAGATAGATAAATGAAATAGAATACACTATTCATGCAGATGATAAGTCTTACATACGTGTGAACGTTGTTTTTTTCTGGTTGAATTGGGTGGAAGAAATAAAATGACATATATATATAAATTAATTAATTATATTTTTTATGTAATTTATTTATTTATTTTTTATTATATATACTCTATAATAATTCTTTAATGGTAAACATGGAGGATGAATATCATCTCGCCGTGAAGAAAGTAGATCATATATACAGACGAGGAACAATAACGTTTATTTAATGGTTAAATGGAACATAATTGCATAATATATTAATAATATATAATAATTATGATAATATATTTATTATTTTTATACATTATATGCATTATAATATCAATCATAATTCAGTATTGTTGGATAACAAATTACACAACTGTTTGGAGAGGGTAAGAAATCTGTATGCATAGATGGTGATATTTTTATTCATAGGATGGATAAAATGATTTATATGGTTTTAACATTATTATAATAAAATATCATTATATGTAATATATTATATTTATTACAATAGTTTGAGAACAACATAGTAAGGAGATGTAAATGATGAAAAGAATTTTGAAAGAGGTGATAAATAAATTACCTCTTTTTTCGAGTATCTCTTTTTGACTTCCACCAAAGGTATCCCTAGGAAGGATTTTTTGACATTGTGTGGGATATAGGAGTCAGTAAGGGATGTTGGGAGACTATTGGAGTAGAGGTTGGATGATCAGAATTGATTTAATGTTGTGAGTATGTGGGTATAAGTGGTGACCTTTTATAAGAGGGAGGAGGGGCACATTAGGAATGTGTTGAAATATTAATTTATTATAAATTTATTTTCAGTTTATAATGCTCCAGTACTCATTTATATCTAATATAAGATAGATATGGGTCGAAATATTCTTAAATTAAAACATTTAGAAATGTTAAAATTTATTTTAATCCTTATCATTTTTAATTTATCATTATTTAATATATTTAATTTTTATTTTTGTAATAATATTCTATATATTAAATGATTATAAATATTTACTAATGTGTTTTCAATAGTCTATAATTGGATAATTTATTACATTTTAGACAAAATATTTTTTACTGTATAATTATAAAATATTTTTGTGAATTAAAATAATTTAATAATATGTTATTTTTATAAAGTAAGAATAGTGTCAATTTTGAAACTATTTATTTTATTGACATTAAATAAAATCCAAAAACTAGATAAAATCGAAAAAAAATTAATACACTACTATAATTTCATAATAACCTATAAAATTCATGTATCACATTAATTAGTTCATATAATATTTCATAAAATATTTTTAAATCCATTTATTGGACATTTCTATTAACAAAATAATTTCTACATCACTATTGTGACATCATTAATGTTACTTATATAGTCTATAAAAATTATAAATAAATTTACATGATGTATATAAGTATATTATATTTATTTATACTATTTATTTTTGAGTTTTATCATGTTTATAACTACATTGAAATTATTATACTTATAAGAGATAAGAGGGCGACTAGTTGTCATTTTCTTTGGATTTAATTATAATTACATAACTTTCATGGGAAAAAGTCAATTAAATGAATTAATTCCGACCCATAGGTGATATTGATCGAAATTAAGACATCCAGTAGAATTTTGGTCGGTGTTAGGATATTTTTATTATCTTTATCATATCGCTTGTTACCCTAATTTACCTAATTCAGCTTCAACTGCGGTAAATAAAAATTTGCATAGTTACTATTCATAATATCCAAAACAAAAGTTACATATTTAAATAATTTTAACATTATTATTCTGAATATAGAATCTATTTCTCCAAATTATAAAAAAAATTCTGAAATTTGTTTAAAATTAACCCCCTTATCAAAACCATAAAGAGGGTTTTTATGAAGTAAATAACTATCAAAATATTGACATGTGTTTATATCCAATTTAAATGTGAAATTACTTCTAATAAATTCTGTTAATTAAATGGTAAAAATATAATTAAACTTCAAGTCGAATTAGAAATATAATCTAACAATATAAAGGAATTTGATTAAAATGTAGTTATGAAGTAAAAAATGCTATATTTTTCACTATTCAATAAAAGATAAATTTTAATAAAATTTTTAAAAAAATTAACCCAAAGGAAATTTTGATGTCCTACTTCCAAATAAGATTTTTTTTTGTCAAACATAATATATAAAAGTTTAAAACTATATTTAAAATTGGTGCTCCAGCAAAAGGTCAGAAAACTTTATTTTTTTAAAAATACTTCTTTTATCTGAAAAATGGAATTTGTTCATATATCATGTCTATAAAATAATAAGAAGAATTTTATTGTTATATTAAATAAAATATATAGTCAATGCTATTAATAAAAATAGTTTATGACCCATAAAATAGTATTATATTAATAAGGTATCGTTGTTTAGTGAAATTTTGTATTTTGTACAATGCAAGCTATTGAGGAAGGTCACTCTTGCGTGTAATGCAAGCCATGTCATTGTTTCATGTAGTGAAAGCATTGTTTAGATTTTCATATAACATACTTAAAGCATAGTTATTTGATACATTGAACACAATCTATAGCCAGTGTTGTGTGAAATGAATTATATCAAAAGAACTCGAAACTCTGTATAAAACAAGCCAAGAGTAGTATTGTGTATACTATAAGCTAATATAGTGTTGATTATGGTGAAATCTAACTTTGGTGTAGCATACATCACAAGACATTAAAAACTTTAAAACTAATATATCTCATAAAATATCAGCGTGTTACATACTCTCCATTCCCCTCCAAACTAGAAAATTATGTTATAAATAAACACAGCCTTAATGACTCTTGGTTGTTTTTACCATCATGTGTGTTTTAAATTATTGTTCAGTTTATTATTCAGATTCTCTTATTTTTTTAAAAATTAACCATTATTATTTATAACTTACAACATTTTAATTCTTCACTACTTTTTGTATTTTTTATGAATTTGGAATATTATGTAAAAATTATTATACTTTATTTTGAGGGGTTTAATTTATAAATAGTTAATAACTAGTAGATTAAATATTTTGATTTTTTTAGAAGGTGTTGAATAATGGATAATTATTTTTATGTTATGTTTTTTCATTAAAATAAATAAAGTCGTTGAATGAAAATATAAATTTTTTATTTCATTTTAAAATTAATGTTTATGGTCTATTTTGAATATGGAAATTGAATAGAATCAATAATTCATACATACTATGTCATTAATTTTGAAAGCTTAATCACACAATGTGGTGTTTATTGATCGAGTGGCCTTTTGTAGGTTCTAGCTTGGATTCTTAGAATGGGATCAGAGTTATGTATGGGGAGTGACCTTATGTCATAAGATATAGCATTTTTTAAATAAGTATATGATTATTGTTATACATTTAGAGAAATTATTACATTTAATATTATTGATTATTTTTATGTGTAGAGACATTATATCTATGGAGGTTTCTATGTAACTAGGGGATGTTTCATGTGAGGTAATTTTAGGGTGATTTGAGCGATTTATTATATATATATATATATATATTATTCCATTTGTTTAAATTTTTTATGGTATTTATAGAAATTATATATTTTCTTTGAATATATTTGACACTTATGGAATGGTTATTTATGATTTTAACGAAGAATTATAGAGCCCTATAATTGCTTTATTATTTGGAAAATCGTTTCATAAATTGGTTTTCTAAATTTTGTTGAACATTTTCTATCCCAAAGAGATCTAGAATTACTCATTGGTCTATAACTAGTTTGATAGAGTTCTAAATTATGGGTTGTACAAGAGATATTTTCTTACAAATATTTTTATATCCTAGGTTCCTATGGGTTCATAGTTTCCATATAACCCTTTGTAATTTGGTTTGTAAGGTAGATAAGAGTAGGACAGTCACGGCTATACTAGGATGAGCAGAACACGATTTTCCATCTATTATATATACTTAACCTATTGTAGCCCTTGTAAGTGGGGATTTAATTATTATATTGGTCTTTATAATGTTTTTTTATTTTTCAAATTGTTTATGTATTTAGATGCATAATAATTGGATTTGAACTATTGTTATCCATAGAACTGATGTGGCCTAAAAACATTGTAGAGATAAAGTCCATAGTTCTACATGACATTCAGGGGTGGATATACGATTAGAACATTATATTTTAATCTATGTAGAAAATTTATGCACAACCACCTTCCCATTATAATGAAATAATTGTTTATTAAAACACATTAAATTGGATTTTGGATGGTGTCTGTTGTAAGAGAGGTTGTTTATAAAATGAAAAATGATTTGCGTATTGGAAATGGTAAAATGTTCTTTTTCGATGATAAAATAGACTACAAATTATATTTTGAGATATATTAAGGGGTTTTGTAATGATGATTAAATTGTATTTAAATTATGAAAATTTGGTTTTGGAAATTATTAATGGTTATTTTGTGAATAAAATATTGTTTTAAAAGAAAGGTGAAAATCTAAAATTTTAAAGGGGGAATTAAATTTTTTTCCAGTGGATTTGAAATGAAATTATAAATTTAAATACTAATATCAGAGAATTTGTGATTGGTTAAAAATTTATATGGATAAATTTATATTAAAATATTTAAATGGGATTTTAGGAAGTGATTTTCTATAATTGTCTATGATTTATTTGAAATTTAATTTTGAATAATTTTCAGTAAAAAGGGTCATAAGAGTATTATATTTGTTTTAACATAGATTTTACATTTCGAAAATTAAACAAGAGTATTTTGATGTCATTTGAAATCTGATTTTTTATTTTTTCATTGTTTTGTTTTATTATTAACATGTTATATTGATTCATTTACTTGATATGATTTTTTTATTATGATTTTTTTAGATTAGGATAATTTACCCTTTAGAAAGGGATATCATCCCACTTAATTTCCCACTTATTTGAAGTAAGCGTCCAAGAATGGACTAGAGAATGTTTTGGTGAAGGAGAATACTGATTGTGATTTTTTAGTCAGTTTATTCGTATTGTAATTTTTTTCAGCTGTGCATTTGTACATTGTTTCCTTAGTGATTTTTATGAATAGTGATTAATTGTGTTTTTTATTGCTCCATGTTTATCTAAATGGATCGTTTCAGAGTATCTTGTGGCTCTGGATTTGGTGAGATATCTCCCAATTACATTTTTGTTGGGGAAAATTTCATGTGTATTTTTTTGGGTTTCTAGGACATATTATTAGCTAGGTAATATTATGAAATTATTCATATTGTCATTATTCTATTGGGATCACCATAATATGTATCCTAGTAATGAAATCCTAGTTCGTTCGTCGTTTTTATTTGACTAAGGGTTATATCTTGTGAAGTTTGGGTGGGTTACACCCATGGTTATTGATGTAACCCCTTGGCATTCATTGGTCATAGGGGTTTTCATGAGCTGATTGACTATCCTGGAATTGAGGATATTACGTTGATAGTTACATTATGGTTCTATCCCCTTTTTGGATGCCCAATTCCTTATGTTCATTTTATGGGTAAGTGGTTGTTTGGATATATTTATATTTTTCATCAGATTGAATATTTATTGATTGAGGCTCTCCAATTTGGAAATCATGTTTTGTTTTGGTGACCATTTTTTGAACCATTACATTTTTGGTACACCGTGATAATTACTAATTGTTGGGGAGATCAATATTGGGTCTCCCTTATCAGGATCTTATTCTATACAATCTTATGTTCATTTTATTTGATGTTTGTATATGTTTTTAGATTTGTAGATTAAGCAGTTTGATGGAGTTATGGATTGTTTCATAATTATAGGATCTATATTAACCCCTTTGGTTTACAGGCTTTTCTAACTTTGGTGATGGCCCCTCAAAATGACATCATGAATCAACATGATAAAATATTCCATACATGGTGTGGTGACCTAATTTGGGAATTTTTTTTATACATCCTACTTGAGCTTATTGAGTGTCTAATTTGGCATTAAGAGTCATACCAAGGGTGGTTTTTTCAATTATTTGTGGATATATTTATTTTTTATTATTTGGTAGGATATTTCTTTTGGGATGAGAGTCATAATTTCCTCTTCATTTTTAATTGTTTAACATTATGGGGGTATCAATTGTTACATTGGGGGATATTGGAACAACATTATTTTTCATATAATTTTTTATTTATTTATGTAAAATTTCAATATTTTTTTATTGGTAATTCATATAATTTCGAAAAAAATATATTTGGGGATATGTAATGAATTACACATGGTTAGCATGAAATTTTATTACTATCCTCTTAAAAATCATGTTACTAGATCTTTAAAGTTGATAGTTCCATTAGTACTACTTGATGTATGATTTCTCATACCATGAGAACCAATTGTGTCATCTTTAATGTCCTCATTATTAAAGGGGTATGGTTACAACATGATTTCTCAACGTGTGAGGTCCAAACATGGGGATAGACCAATATTTATAAAAAAATATCCTCAAATTTACAATTTTATTTTATTCCCCCTATTTATAAAAAACCTCCCCTCTCGCTGTTGGTTGAGACCCATAACACACACCCTATAAGACACCGACAAACATCTCCTTCCTACTATTCTGTCCAACTATGCCCATTCTTCCAAATGATATATTATTCAATCATCTCAGGTCATGTTTTTATACCATACCCTTTCTTTCAATCATATCATTATGTTTTCCCCTTCCCTATAAATCTATCTAATACTGAAAGGAACACTAATAGGGATTCCTGTTTTCAAATCATGTGGATTTTGTTCATTGTGTGTGTGATCATCCCACATGGCCTCGTTCAAACCATTATTGGTCGTGCTTCTTCATCGATGCTACTTATAGGTAAAGGTTTCTATTTTTTATTGAATTGATCCAGTTATTATTGGGATTCACTAAAAAAGTTTCTCTAGAGATTGTGAAACACATATGATTTATTAAATATCGAAAAATTATATTATGTGGAATTGGTATATAAAATTGGTGTTATGATTGGAAAATTAGTTTTAAAATAGTTTAGTTCTATGTATTAAATTGATAATAAGTGGGTTATATATTTAATTATATATTGAAATATTCTAAAATTTAATGTTATTTTTCCTTATACCATTTGTGGATTCTTAAGGATATATTGATTTTAAAGAAAGTGTTTTATTTAATTTCAAATGTATTTTCAAATATTTCATGATTATTATTTAGTCCAAAATAGTTTATATATATTTATTCTTTTATATATAGATATTTATATATTCATATATATATACGAAAATAATCATATGAATATTTATATATATTCATATGTGTTTAGGTAAATATATACATGTACTAGTGTTTACCTAATTATTTTTAAATAAACACATACATTATTTTTACAATCTAATATTACACATAGAAACAAATATATAAAAATATAAGCATATTTGGATTCCTATTACATATGAAACCAAAGGACCATTTTGGATATAAAATTATTTTTAAATTTAAATTAAATAAAAACGTGGTTTAAAGTGATTTTGATAAGGAATACCATATTTTTTATTTATCACATCGAAACTTATTTTCATGGTAATATTTTTGGAGATAGATGATAAAATTAGACTGATTTTTTTTTTAAAAATAATTTTTTTATCCCATTTAAATGGATTCTATTAATTATTTCTAGATGTTTTCAATCCTTATAGAAACCATGGGTTCTTGGGAAGGAGAACATATATCGGATGAGTAGAAATGCTATTGAAGTATGTTGACTTAAAATTGCCAATAAAATGGTGTAATATTTTATGAAATATTTTAGGAAATTATAATCCATGAGACCCATGAATTAGCTACCTATTGGTTTTTATCTAATGATTCTTGTTTTAAATTATTCACTAGTTTGCTCTTATATTTTTTATTTATTGTAGTTATAACATGATTATTTTTACCTTAATATATTCTTCCTTCTTTTTATGATTTTAGTTTATGTATTTATCATGATTAATTAAAACAAATCAAATGGATTTCTAAAGCCTTTTCTTTTAAAGATTCATTTAAAAGTGGAATTAAATTTTGGATTTTGGTTAAAAATGGTGTGATATATGGAAAATAATTTTTAAGTTATTGTTTTCAATAAAATAAATAAATGGTGTTTTTTAAAAACACATATTCATATTAGATGTTACAATTGGTGATTATGGTCTGTTTTGAACAATAAGATTTCATATAATATATGATTATTATATTTTAATTTATTCATTCCTACACCGTACTCACAAAACATACTCTTTTTAGACCGTTTGACTTTTTTCAAGTATTATCAATATTGATTAAAATGAGATAAATGTTATTGATAGTGATTTTACTTAGGATACATCAGGTAAATTTTTTAGTGTTTTCAAAATTTAGTATTAGTTATTTAGTATATTCTCCCAATTAGGTATTTTCTTTATTTTATATATGGTAATTGGTGGAGTCCCTATATTCATGGAGATTTTAGTGGATAAAAGGGTTGTTTCGTGTGAGTGTGTGAAAAGGGTGTGACTAGGGAATTGCTTTTCTTATTTATTATTTGTTGTATATCTATTTAAAATTTTCTTAAAACACAATATTTTTGGCATGGAAATCCAACTTATGAATGCGTCATTCCAAAATTTCTGAAGAAATTTTAATTCTATATGATTGATTTAATTTGTAAAAACTACTCCAATGTGATGCTTCTTTGATTCCTAGTCACATTTTCCAATACATGGTTATTGGAAAAGACTCTCATGTTTATCATGTCTCTATCTAGGTTCCCAGTCCATTGGTGGCCAAGAGTTGGTTTATGATATGTTTGAACCTCAAAGCAGTTTAAAACATATCTTGAAGAAGCAAAATCAATGGCACATAGTTTTAGTTTCAAATATTATGTTCAAGGGGATATTAATATTCCTATAATTTAACATCATAATATGATAACATCTATTCAATGAAAGGGGTGAAAAATTGGATTGATTTTAGATTACACATGGTATACCCTGACATATGCTTTTCATTTGATGGAATGTGGATGAAAGGGAATATATATATTTGTTTATGGGTTATATAAGTGATATATCATTCTAAAAATTAGAGGGGGATTATAAATATGATCTACCATAATTTTTTCTTCCAATTAATTATTAGGATGATACCATTACTGAGGGAATTTTTTATAGTGGATTGTTCCTAAGGGGGAGTACAAATTGATGGTTTATACCTCATGCCATTTCATGTTTGGAAAATAGAGGGATACTAAACTCATGAGGGATATAGATCCTTGATGAAAAAATGTTATTTATTATTCATTAGGACTCTATAGATGGATTCATGTAACATTTAGTGACTATGCTAGTTCTCCTTGATGATTCTGTGAATGATGCCTACACATTTGAGGAGGTATAAGTGCTTATAAGGTTCTAGAAGACGACTAAATGGGATTATTAATAAGTGTGTGAGTTTAATGTATGGATTTACATATATAATTTAATTCTCTTAGTGATGAAATTATTAATGGGAACATCTATAAGAAACCACTTATAATGGATTCCAATTGATATGTTGACTACTTATTATAATCAGAAACAGGGATGATCAGTTTTTTCTAAGAGAAACTCCTCTATTTTCATCATGAGAGGGACCCTAATTATTAATTTAATCCATAACTACAATTACCAATAGGTTTATACTTATTTGTGTTGAAAATTAATAAGATTTTTATTATCGATATAATAAAGGATATCGGGGTTTCACATTGGATTACAAACTCTGATCATATATTTATTGTTGTTATATTTAAGGTTTATGTATTTAATATTTTATGGAATAAAATATAAAATGGAGATATAGACTAGAATAAAATACAATGTGTATGCACAGGAGAGAAGAGGTGATCACACACCCCGAATCTAGTAAATCTATTTGGTAGGATCCTGAGATTGACTATTCTAGATAGTAGTAACTTAATGGAGGTCCATGGGGATGGTAGGTATAGAGTGGTATAGTACACATGAGGACCCCACAATGGGGGAATTTGAACCCAGTTGCATCATGAATGAGTCATGTATTTAGGAGGCCCACATTATATGTTCATGGATGTGAATCCTTATGTTATCTTTTCCGGGTAAAATAAGGAAGTAACTATTCATTTACAGATTTTTAGATGAGTTAAAAACCATGTTTCAATATTTTTAATAAAACCCCTATGAAGTTATTTTTTATAAATGAATTCAGAAGGAATATTCCTGATAAAAATTCTTACAAAACCATAAATTACATATCCATTTTTTCAAATAATTTAATAAATTAAATCTTCATCCTATTATTAATTTCTCTCTCATTGTGTCTTAAATATGTCATTTTTAATATATATGTGTCTACTTTCTGAGTTTAATAGATGGGATTTATAGAGAAGGATTATGTAAAATAGTTTCTAAAAATATAAGACCACATTTGAATGTAGTTTTTGATTGTGGGTTTTAATCACCAAACATCCATGTGTGATGTCTTAATACATACTAAGTGATTGTCTATGAAGGATAATAACTAAAAACATCATGGGTGTGATTAACATATGAATAGATTATTATTACGAAGGATACCATAATAAATACATTAATAATGGTATTCTATTGATATGATATCTCCATGAATGTTTCTATTTGTAGAATGTGAATAGATATTGGTCAGGATAGTTGATCAATGATCATGTGGTGATCTAATTATTGTCCTATATAAGAAGCTAGTGGTCCTATGATGTAATTACACCTACAAACATAGTATGTGACCATGTGACTATATAGGGTTTTTATATTTTATAAACATTACCTTAGTTTTGATGATTTATCATCCAGTATAGTTGTATTGGTCGAAATTTTGATTGTAAATGCCTCAAATGACACATAACACATTCCAATTTTACATAGGCATTATCCATATTTTTCAAAGTCACCTATTGTTGTAGTTTTTGATTCCATTTCCGTGTTCTCATAATTTACATATTTATAAGAATCACTTTTTTATCTATAATAATGTCCTAATTTACCCATCTATTCAATTTAATATTTCAAATATCATGACACAGATCATTGTCATCTATTTCAATTGATCATTTATGGTCTACCTAATTGTCATCCCTCTTTGAAATTTTTCATATTTCAAGAAAAGTGTTTTGGAAATTTGATTTGAATATCTGTAGTTCATTTACTTCCTTAATTAATTTATATTGAAAATGTTCATGAACTGATTCCTATTCACACACTTTTTACTCCATCATGAATTTTGAAATATTCCAATATTCAATAAGAATCTTCTAAAAAACTAATTTTTAGTATTTTTTAATTTTAATCTATTTTATTAGATTCTTTTTTGCTAGGATACTAGTTTTGTTTCATCATTATTTTTATCTCCTTCTATATTAGTGATCGAATTAAAGGACACTATAATTATTATATATTAAAAAAAGTCTATATTAGTATCACATTCACTCCCATCATCAGTAATTTCATCACAAAAAATATTCCTTATTCGCTTTAGAATTTTTCTTATCTATATACCATAATGGGTTAAATTACTATTCCCCATAAACACCCTTAAAGATACTACACATTAACTATTTATTTATAATTTTTAATTTTGATTCATTATTTCCATTCACTTTTAATTAAAATATAGTTAATTGGTCTTTAATATTTACTTGGGAGGTGTTCTTCTTGGTCATTAATTTTTATGTACCTTGACTTGTTCTTATATTAAATATTTGTATTTTTATTATAAAATGGTCAATAGATCCAAACATGAAATATTTCTTTATATGTTTCACCATGAACATTCTGTATTCAATTTTGACACATCTCTAGATAAGATACAAAATTTTATCAAATGATATAACCATATAATCTTATGAATCTGAAAAACCATCTTCATCCCTATAAAATTATATCATAAAAATTTTATTCCTTAACAATTAAAATACATATTTTTTAATCCTTATAGTTATTCTTGAAAAAAAATTCATACCCTATCTCATAATCTGTCAAAATAATAAAAAGATCATATAGAGGGAGTGTAATAAGATCATATTATTTACGATATATAACCATATAATCAAAATATTCTAGTAAGATGTATAATTTCCTTTAATGTTATTAATAGTCTTAATTTTTAAAATTAATTCTAACAATTCCCACTATTTTATTTACCCTATAGAAGAAAATATCCATGTTCTCACCACATGGAATATGATGGTATTAAAAATTTATCCTCAAAATTCATAATTTTTTATTGCTTCTCCATGTTATTTCCTTAATAAATTTTTCAAATTATGTCCAATATAAATTATTTTCCATAATTTCATTACCATTTGGAGACTATTTTTTGGATAAAGAAGAATGTAATGAATTCGATGAATAGAAATCACTCTCTCGGTAGTTTCTATCTACTACTATCCTAATATCCCTATCATTATGGGGTGTAAAAACATATTTTCCATGTTGTAATACATTTGAACTACTAAATAAAATATTATTAACTATTAAATAATTCAAAATATATTAATTAATTACATGAAATGTGGGAGTTCACGTTTTTAACATAATATTCATTTTCGGTGATCCAAGAAAATTAACTCAATGGACAATTCTAAAAAAAGTGATACTAGATTTATTAAAACTATAAAAAATAGAAACTCATTGAAGTGAAATGTATATTTCATACTACATAAAATGAACCCATGATATCATTTGGAAACAAAAAGATGTGTGGGTCTAAATTTGTGATCTAAAAATAAATCTTAATATCCTTTCAAAACAACCTTCATAAACTATTAATTAAATAGATTATGTTTCTATATAACATACAATTAAAATTTCACAGACAATGAATAATTTATTTACATGGTTTACCAATCCATAATATAAGTTTAAATATATTCCATGATATAAATTCCCCCCATGATCATAATTTACATAAGTATCACCATATATATTGCAATGAAAATGGAATATCAATGAACTCATGTTACACTAAATCTCTAATATTTTTATTTGATTGAAAAATTATTATAATTATATGATATTAAATTATGAAAAATAAAATAATTAATTAGAAATTACATACACTATGTTTTCTATTTATAATTCTTCTTCACCTTCATTCTATGAATTATTTATTTTTATTTATTCTTATCTTTAATACTAATATTCTTTATATTTAATTTAGATAATCATTAAGTGTATTTTATTAACCATACATTAGTTATCTATTCTCCACCCTCTATATTATTCATTCACACTATTTATATATCTATTTATGTTAAATATAAAATTTTCAATTTCAATTTCAAAATAATAAAATCATTTAACTAACATTTAACATCTCCCAATTCCTTTTGAAACATAATATCATCCAACCATATATATAAATAATTTAAATTTTTTATAGTTATTAGAGATTGATTGGAGTTTCACTATTAATCATATAAAATCAAAATTATTAGATCAATACTAATTTTGAAAACTCCATTCACTATAGACTTATCATTGACCTATTTTATGTTAATTTAGAAACATTTTTACACCGTGACCACTAAGCTTGAATATTTTATAAATTTTCATTCTAGTTTAACTAAATCTATTTGAAAAATCTTGAAAAATTCATGGAACGACAAAATGTAATCCAATTTCATGTTTGAATGGATACTCAATTATTTTATGATTAAATCCTCTTTTAATAATTTTTCAATATATAAAACATCAAATAGTGAACCGACCATTTCATTCATGACAATAATTTCATCTAATAGACCGGGGACTTATAAAAATGTTCACTATGAATATTCCATTAAATTCATATCCAATTTTAATTATTAGTCAATTAAACCTCCTCAAAAACTAGAATCCCCCTTTCAAATTATAATATGATGTTTCCTATTGGGAAATCATTTATCTATAATACACTATGAAATTTAGGTTTTACTGTGTATATTCCAATTTTTATGATGTCTTGTATACGCTAAAGAATAAAACATAGTATTCATAGAGAATGAAATAACTATGAATTATTCCTCATAGTATAGCTAAAAAATTACATTTTTCTATCAAATAAATTAGTTTTAACTTCCCAAACTATATTTATTCCCATTCAAAAAATCGAAACAAGGTTGGGATGTTAGTCTGTCAAAAAAACCCATCAATATGAACTAATACACCTTACCATGTATTCCATTTTATTCATATGAATCAAAATCCATGTAACCAACATCAAATAAAATTAATCAACCTTAAATAATTGAGTTGGAACAATATATATTTATCAAAACATTTTAAATTTTATTTTTCAATTAAAAAATTCTGTGTTCAATAAATTTATTCACATGAAACATCAAACCAAAATTTTCCATGGAATATTATACAACAATTAAAATGTATATGTGAAATTGATGGTTAAAAATAGAGGAAACAAAATTAAGGAATATATTTGTTATCAAAATTAATTTAAAAATTATATGATAATAATTTATAGACATAATTCAGTAAATATTGCAAAAATTTATAATAGGATCAATTTATGATATATATATATATATATATATTTCTCATTAAATTAGGTTTAATGAGCATTTTGAAACCAAATAATTTATATATATATATATATAATATACTATTTATACTAAAAAAATATTAACGGAGATCTAATTTGTATTATATAGGAAAAAAGAATAATAATCATTAAAATTTCAAAATATTTTTTCATATAGGAATAAGTTTTCACCATATATTTATGTATTTAATTATAAGTTCAATAACTAGTATCTAAAATATTATGATTAAAAAAATAATTTATTTTATATATTTTGAATAAAAATATTATCATTGGGATAATTTTTATGATTTTTTTGAAATAACTAAATTTTCAATGATTAGTTGAAAATCTTGTTTTTACTAAAACCCAAAAATTTAGGACCATATCGAGATGGTTGTATTAATTTAAAACCCTTGAAAACAATTTCAAGATATAAAAATATTTCTATGTGAAAGGATCATATTGAATTAAAAATTTAAATGTTTATCATTTTTAAAATAATGTTGTAATTTATAAAACAAAATCTTATTGTTTAGTGTTTTCTTTAAATTAATATTTTTCTTGATTAAATTAGGTTTTGGATATATTTTAAAATCATAAAATTATCATTTCTATAATAGTCAAAAAAATCATTAAATTTAGTAACATTGATACATTTTTCATATGAAGAACATTAATAATTATAAACAAAGTGTTTAAAAACATTATTTTACACAATATATGCGCTATTGATAAAAATAATTATTCTTATTATTGAAAGTTTATTATATAAAAATTATTTCATATAATTATTAATATTTTTATTTAATGTAAGAAGGGACACATTATGTTATTCATTAAATGTTAATTTCTTATGTAAATATTAATTACCTCTATGAAAACAAAAAATGGTAAAAGGGAAAAATATAATTTCAATTGAGATAAAAAATATTACAAATATGTTTCTAATTGAATTTTTGAGGGATTATAGAAAATAATAATCCCCCATGCCATTATTTCCGCCCTTTTCTCCACATTAATATTGGAACATGTCCTCTTTTTTATTATGAGTCTATATTAACAAAAAAACTCATTTCCCTCACTTATAAAAGAAGATTAAATCCATAAAATTTTACAAATAAATATAACTAATTATTTAAACCAAAAATATTGCCTAATCTCTACTATATACTATTTACAAGTATTAAAAGGCTTGATATTTACATAAAACCATTCTAAGTAGAATTAATGTTTTACTTAATGAAGAATATCGAAAGTTTATAATAATGTTATCAATCGAGACTTATTATTTTAGTTCTCCTTCTGACCAATACAATTCATTGTATCCCTAAAATTATGAAATAATTATTATTATTAATATGAATAAATTTCATAATAATATGGTAATATAAATTCTCTACCATCCAAAAAATCCTTTCTAAATATGGAGATGTTGTCAAGTATAGATGTAGACTATCACCCCATGACTAATGTATTTTATTTTTCATATGATCCTTACCCGGATTGTTCATGAGATTTATTTATTGAAAAAAATATTATTAATAACATTTTTCTGTTCTTAATTGATAAATTATATCATTTTCTCTCCCTATACATTCTAGTGAAAATAAAATCATTATTCATTTGTCTGTGCTGACTACCTCCTCTATACAATGACATACTTCATTTTCCATTACTAACATACATAAAGTACATTAAACATGTACTTAATGGAAAAATAATAACAATGTCAGTACTAATATTCTGTTAATATAATTTTGGACTTTATATAAGTGATAAATACAATTAACAGTTATAGTAATCCTGAATTCCTTAAACAAGCATATAAAAGAAAAAAATTATTTTGACGTATATTTTGGAATTTCAAGGAAATTTTCATATTTTGTTATAATAGAATAATAACATATATATATATATATGAAGAAAATGAATATATTTTACAACACATTAGATCATATATAATATACTCATGATGTTTCAATGAAATTGACATAAAAACCTCACGTAATCAACCTAAGTGAATCAAATTTAGCAATGAATAAAAAATGCTAATAAATATACCACGTAAAATAATGTATAGAAAAAATGGGTTCTTATGATAGTATTTAAAATACATAATTGAATATTTAGCTTCTTCGGTGCATGAGTAGAATGAACTACTACCACTGGAATGTGTTTTTGTATCACAATTGTGTTTCAATGAGACATGATGCATACCAACTACATGTTTTGTTATTTTTTTATATTTTTAGACGTGGACATATACAATAATTTTTGAATTAAATTTAATGGATTTCAATATTCATATCATGTTATACCATTCATGGGTTTCAATTCAAATGATAATGTTAATCTAATGGTATTTTACCCCACTTTACTTTCATTGAGAATGTTTTGTTTAAATAATGTTTTTTTAAATGGATTTTATTGTGACTTTTAAATATTTGATCTCGAAAAATATTTTTTTCATTGTATTTTTAGATCAACTTAAATAACACCCTTTCGATGGATTTTCATTAATACAATTTATAATTTTTAATGTACGTAAATAAGTAATAAATTATTTCATTAATTTTTTATACTTCCTCCTAAACATATTCCTTCCATTCATGGGTTTCCACACTATAAAATTATATTATATTATATTATATTATATCTATATTTTTGTCGAAAATTTAAAATTTAATTATATATATAATAATAATTTCATACTCATAATGTTATAACATTTTGAAGAAAAATTCTCATCACTCCCAAAAAGAAATTTTTTATATACATGTTTTATATTATCTAATATACACTCTAATATATTTCAATAAATTATATGAATTATCTTTTTTTATATTCACATTTAGACATAAACAATTAAATTTTTGTCCCTCTAATCAATGAGGTTTTGAAAAAGGTATTTAAAAAAAAGATCTTTGGAACAACCCTTATTTATTGTTGGTTACACATTCTATTTAATTTTCACCCATTTAAATTATTTAATTCTCATATAAATAATTCATTTTATTTATATATATTCAATACATATATATGTTGATTAACATACCATTCATTGTTAGAGATAATACATAGTTTATGTTCACTTCAAAACTATATTATTTAAGTGAGGAGATTTAATGAAACATACCAATTTATATTTCATGTAAAAATGAACCTGCAACATGTTTTTGTATAACCGTTAATTGATTTTTAAACCATAATTATATATTTTATGTTCAGATAGTTCAATTCCAGTTTAATGAAAAACAAAAAAGATGTTTTATTTTTAAAAAATATTAAATTATTATTATATAATGCATCACTTATTTGGAGTTTATTTATTCTTACTAATTCAAAAATTCTCATTATTTTAATTTCATTACAACTAATGGTTCATGTCCTGTGATTCATTTTCAAATATGATCATACAAAAAAATATTCCTTATTGTTTTTGGAATCATTATTATTTATAAATATGTTATGTTTTGAAATAATATTGTATTGCCAATTTCAAAATCATGTGGTTTATCAAGATCATGATTAATTTGTAGAATATGTTTCACTGAAGGATGATGTATGCATAGATATATTATGAATTTGAATGGTGTTCCATGATATTACTCTAATTCATTAAGAAATGTTTTCATCTAATGATAATCCATGTATGTTGAATAGGATGTTAGACTAAGGACATAATGTTATGATGTCTTGGTGGTGAGGCTTGATAAATGTTCATGATGTCATCTTTTTATGTTGTTTAAACATATTTAGTATTCCATGAAATTATGATATCATTCTATTATACCTTCTTTCCATGATTATATCATACAATTTTGACTTGATATATGTTTTTAATATTATATCTCCCTTTATAATATCATGATTTTTTGACACCTCGTATTATTTTATGTTTTTAATATGATATCTCTCAATAGATCCTGTTTTTGTCATATTCTTTTGATCTAAACATTTCTGAAATATTGATATGTTTTACCATATTGATTACCTCAGCTTATCTGGTTATTTTTTTCATTGTTTTGGTTCGGAATATGAGTATAAATTATGATAATTCAAAAAGAGTGTTTAGTGGGTCATACATATGATGAAATCATCACAACTACAATTAGATATATTTTTAATGTACCTAGTCCTAAATGAAACTAAACCTCACATTATTTTGATTGTATGAATATTTTCGAACTATAATTCTTAACATATGGAAATGAATTTAAATAAAGATATAAGTATCTAAGATAACACTACTTTTTATCAAATAAAATTCTTCAAAAATGTATTTTTAGAACTCTATTTGAGAGTGGGGGTATGGGGAACCTATTAAAGGATGGTTTTATTATTTTTTATAATTATTATGGGGATATTGGTTATTTGGATGATAGAACTTGATTATTAACCATGTGGATTTGTATACATATCCACATAACATAATAAATATTTGAGGAATTAGTGTTTGTGTGGTTTCCATACAATTTAGTCTAATATCCAATATTTTAATGGGAATATTAATCTTTAATTTTTAGGTTCATCCATATTTTTTGAAACATGGTTAATTTTCTATTTGGTGTTATTGGGTAAATTTTTCGAAATAACTATTGTACTGGGAAACATTATAATCTCTTTAAACACATGAAATTATAAAGTGATATATTATTGTGTAAATATTAAATTTACTCTAAATTTACTATTGGACGGACCCCATAAGATGGAAGACCCATTTACACCCAATGTTGACATATTACGCTGAAAATAGTCAATTTATATTGTAAATACTCTTATTTATTCGATATTAACCATGTGATGTGATTTTTTACCATTTCCCCCCATTTAACTCAAAAACTAAAATTAGTACCCCCTATTTCATTTCCAACTACCACAATCCATAAAATATCCTTCATTTTTAATCAATCAAAGATCAATGAAACCTAAATTTTCAAATGTAAAATCCAAGAACCTTTAGCCGTGTTGGATAGACAATAGTGTGTATATGATTCAATTAATATCGTTAATGTAAATCTCTCACTGTTAATAATGTTATTTTACGAGAGATAATATGATATAATTTCTAGTTATCATTATATTTCTCCAATTCCATCCATTATAGCATTGATTTGTGGGAAATATTGGTTGAAAAGTTTACTAGATATATTTTGAACATGGTCATTATAGTTAACCATAAACTCTTGATATAGATATCTTGTTCCACTGTTCTACAAACTAGACCCCCACTACATTAATACTAAAAATGTGTAATAAATTAAATGATTTATAGACAATTATCATGATGAACCATAGTCCCGTTGACATAGTCGAGGAATAATAATCTCATCCTGAACCACCCTTTGTGGGGGATTCATTTAAATTCATAGGATGGAACCATTACATTTTTATGTGATAAACTTTCAACTTGTGCGTAGAAGCCATATATGAGTTTTAATGAAATTTATTAGGAATGGTATACCGTTTTTTTTATTTTCATTTATAAATGAACTGCGTAATGATGTGGAATAAATAGAAAAAAGGAAACCATAAAGATAATTTCATATCATTTTTTATTTATGTAAACTATATGTAATGTGGAATGAACAATTTCAATACCAACTTATTATTACTATTGAGTGAGTTTATTAATTATGTGAAAGTGATGAATTGAATTGGCTGAAGTCATACTCACTAACAAGGACACTTTTCCCCTTATATAATTTGTTTGATGGTGGATATTTTTGTATGGGACCGATCATGAGTATCTCAGAAAGCCACCAACCATGGCTATAGTGGTATTAAATTGACATCATTGTATGAAATATACATAATGGTATGAAATAGTTCATACACTTATATTACATGAATTTTAATGATTTTTCATTATCTCTTAATATCTGGATTGAAATATTGACCCCCTTAGGTTATCTATTTTTTCTCTACTTAGGTCTTACCGAGCTTAACTTGTACGTGTTCCATGTACTTAGGGGGAGGCCTTAGTAACATTCAATTGGTCCTGTACAATGTTAGCATAACATTTTATATGGTAAGTGAATATTTTACTTGATGGTTTTAAATTCCAATATGGTTACACCTAATTTATTGATTTATCCATGTTACATTAATATTCATGGACTGTATTATAATAGACATTATGTTTTTATCCATAATCATAATATAATTTTATACTGTAACATATATTGTGCACAAGATAGATTTTTTATAGACACAATTAGTGGGCATCCTACTATGTTTCACTCACACCCTATGTGTGTCTCTAATTAGAACCCTAACATACATTAATGATGAATGTAGGGATAAGGGGAAGAACCCTTCTATTGATAATAATTTTCAATACTATTATAGATTATGAGATCAAAGGACCATTGTTCTGATTCCAATTCTATTATAGATAGCTTTTGTTTTTTTATGTTTTATAGTGTGTTCTATGTATTATTATTACCTAGATCCCCTTTTATCAACCATTTTTATATAATATATTTACACCATCATTATCTATATTATACTGGATATTTATTTTTATGTCATTTAACTATCTATATATTTTGTTTTATCTATTTTCTTAATTATTGTTATAACTATTTCATTTAAATATATCCCCATTGTACATCACTTTTATCATCAATGTATAATATCACAACCATAAAATCACTAAATCTCAGAACTATTTGGTCTCATGTTTCATATAGGAAGTCATTCCTAAGTCCACATATCCAACCGAGAGTGGTTACTTTGAAGTGAACCATTTCTTGGAAATAAAAAAGTGTAAATATTTCCAATATGTATCCTAACGTACCCAAGAACTATATGGATTTTATATTTGGGTTCCATAGAGAGTGTGATTTTATTTAATGGTGTGTAGAGTATAACACCCCTAGAAATGTGAGAATTAAAATACTAAATGAGTGTACCCATGGCATCAAGGTGATCCAATATTCATTGGATCCTATTTGATTTTAATTCCAATGGTAAGTATTCATGGACTAAATTATTAGACATGATGGGTGACCTCCTATAATTATTATCATGTTGTGTGTGGGTGAGGAAAAACATATTTAATGAAAATATATAATCCTTATAGGAAAATCATTATCTACATATTTAACCTTGTGAGTAATATCTTTGCGTGTGATGTTAATGAAACCACAATGTGGTAGGAGACCCCTGGGGTTATTCAAATAGGTTCATTCAAAAATAAGTGTAAGAATTTAGTAATTATCCTTGTCCAGGTTGTAGTTAACTCACATATTGGGAAAATCCATGTTATATGGGAGGTGTCTTTATTCTGTTGTTTATTTCCTACTATAGTTGAAATATTATCACCATTGGGTGAAAAATGTGTTTTGTTTTATTCATTATAAATATTATGGGTTCTATTTTACAAATGTACCAATATGAGATGATATATTTGTCACATAAATCATGGCACCTGAAGATTTATATGTCATATTTTTTCGATTACATGAATTTTTATTATGTTCATTACATTTATCATGGTTCATTTTATTTGTTGAAAGATTTTTTTTGTTGGAATGATGTTTCATGCATTAAAATGGGATTAATAAAAACTTAATTAATGTGTTTGCATCAATCAAGATGTTGTTATCGTGAATAGATTCATGGTGTCCCATTAACTAACCAGTTGTGGCTTGTTTGATCCATAGTCTAGTATTCACATAGGACAAGCCATTAAAGGTTGGTTGAAATAAATGTAAATATCAATTAAGAATGTGTATGGTATTTTATAAAGTGTAATAAATTATAAATATAATGAATCCATTGTAAATGGTTCTCCCTAGTTACATGAAATTCCAATTATAACATATAAAGAATAGGAAATTATAACATGGTAATTCAAGACACATATAACTATACCATGATATATTTTTAAACCTATTACTATAGAATATTAATTCATAAATGAAATGTTTTCCATTATATGGAGATTATAGTTGATAATTGAATAGTTTTTTCCTCCATAACTATCAATTGAAACTCTGTATACTAGAACCTATTTTGTGAGACATAGACTATGACCCAAACTAGTTCTTAGTTGATGCCATTTGGGAGTATCAATTTGGTAAGAATGTGGTGTACCTACCCTATACATTTTATCAATGATATATTATGTTATTAGATCTTATGTTGAGGAATTCATTAGTAATCGTAGAAATAAAACACTGTAAAAAACCATGAATGAATTATAGGAAGGATATGATGACCATGCTCCATTGGTGGTGTTCCCTAAGCAACCAATATTATATCATACAATTAATCTTTTTTAGATGATTATTTTACCTAATATTTGCATTGATGATTAGTTTCATAGGGGTTTCATATATATAGATTAGTTCATGGTGGGAAATCTTTGACCTTCCCCTTCTTTGGAAATGATTTATAGCGAGTTCCAACTGCAACACCCTCTAACATTTTGGGAAAATGGTAGTCCCCAAACTATATAATATTTTAGAGACATGGGTTTCCCAAAAAGACAATGATATATTTTGAAATATTATTCTAGAGCAAAGAACATAGACGTCCTGAAATTATGAGGCCTGTTGTGCCCGAAATTAATTTTATAAAAATAATAAATTTTTTTAAATTACACACAACGTTAATAAAATAAAATGGGATAACACTTAGATGGTTGATTGGATCAATAATCTAAGATGATTTTTGGGTTTAGAAAACATTATTTACCATATGAATGACATTAAATGGGTCGACACAGGACGTTTTACTACTTTCTCTTTGGCGGTGTGTTTAGGTGATTTAGATAATAAAATAATTTATTTTTTAAATCATTTTTAACCTAATGAAAAATCTATAAGTATTATTCTATGGATATTTTCACAATATTTCCCTATAACACGAGGATTTTCAATGGATCATATCTTCTCCTTCCAGTTGGCGAAGGATGAATGAAGAATGAGAAACTCTAAGACCATGGAAGATCAATTCTCTACAAACGCAATATATCCTATGCGTTCTTAACTAATAAAGGATCCAATCTAGGCATGCATCTTCATTGGTGTTATTATGCTTGGGACTAAACATTGAGCATGTTGATAATTAGTTCCTCAATTTTCACCCTTGTTTTCAAAATTTTCATTTGCCCAAATACTCAAATTATGTATTTTTTATCCCATGTTCTAACCATGGTGACCTAATATTGATCGCCAACCAAGATCCCTTGGATGATGATATTTAAAACTTTGGATTTTGGTTCCTTTCCCCCATATTTATCCTATTCTTTATTGATTAATCCCCCTCAATCTCGATTTGACAATTGTCGGGTGACCTGAGGTATTTCATGCACAAGGATTCGAGGTGGATCGAATAAACAATGAAAAAATCATGAACGATTACTATATATTACTAGATATATACATTAGAATCACAGATCTGGGATTGTATTAAATTTTTAGTCTTAAATTGGGATGATGGTGACTCTCGAAAGGTGTGACAGCTATTAGGGGTGTGAAAGCTGGGAAATTGTTCTGGACGGTGGTATGGCCTGGATATAGGGCTCAACCTTAATGATTCAGTGGTAGCGGGCTATGATGACAGTAGTTCAATATTCAGGTGGAGCAGGCTGGTAGTTAAAGGAAGCGTCATCATCGTGAGTTAAGCGCGATGGTGCAACAGAACATGGTCGGTGCAGGCATGTGCAGCTCTAGGCGAGCCCAGGTGGGGGCATAATTGCTTTCTGATGTGGTTGTAATTTGGTGGAGAGCTAAGTCCGTCTTTGTTCATCAGTGTTGAGGATCTTTTAAGTATCCAGAAGTTAGAGTTTTCATGAGTGAGAACCCATGGAATATGAAAGGATAAATATGATTTGGGATAGAAGATGAATTTAATTGAAATGAAATAAAAGAAAACTAAATAGAAACCAATAAACAGGGGAGGTACCATGGGGGATTTTTTGTGAACATACCAATAACATACCAACATTTAGGGTTAATCTCTATTTATTATTGATCTAAAGGTAAATAAATAAAATCAATAATATAAATATAATAATATAAAATTTATTATTATTATTTCAAAACATAATTCATCTATAACATCCCACACAACACTGGTTTGAAAAACTGTAAATGGTAGAGCGACACATGAATTAAGACAGTCGATTCAATTTCATTGTTGAATGTTAAATTTTAGTCTATGGATAACATCCATAAAACAAACAATATTATTATTATTATTATTATTATTATTATTATAGATTTTTTCATCTTTTGTAACTCTCTCAAATGACACAAGAATGGCGAGTCATCAGTGGTGTAGTGATCCTATCATTTAGGTGGATATTATGACACCAGTTTTAGGTATTTATGTTGAGATTGAGGTGCGGTCCCCATGAGACCAGGTTCACACGTGCTGTGGTGAAATTCACCTTTTTTACCAAGTATCTATTTTGGAAGAATGAGTAGTACATCTCGTGTGTTTTTGCCTGATGATAGCATTGGTACAATCTGTTTAATTATTTTCGGGATTGAGGTGCCGGCCCATTGTATGGAACTCGAGCATATTGTTCTGACATACAACTTTTCCATCAATTGTTTTTTTGGGGTGCATAAGTATTCTATATTGCATAATTTCCCATTAAGATCACAACAATGTAATCTTCATGGATATGTGGATTTTTATTCATGAATCATTAAATGTGGAAACAATAAAGGAATATTCATGAAATATCATTCTCTTGGATTTGAAGAGAACCCATGGATTAGGTTGACACTGGCTCTTCTTAGAGTGGAGAAGATTTATGATGAATAATTATAAGTGATGTTTTGGTTGTGATTCCTTTTTGGGGAGACACAAGATGACTACAGTGGAGTTATGAATTCTTCACAAGTGGTATCATCTAGAAGGGATGCCCATTAGAGTTAATTATTCTTATCGAGAGGTACCATCGATTAGGGATGGCCAGTGGAGTTCCTCGTTCACTTCTGACTGGAGCCCTCTAGCTATGCAGGGAATGGGTCCTCAATACTTTTTTGATTGGAACCCTCCAACCATTATTGGAGAGGGTCCTCAATCTTTTTAGATTATATCCAACCAGAAGATATATGGATGGGTCCTTGATGTCACTAGTGTATAAACCTCCAGGCGATATGTGGATGTGTCCCCGATGACACTAGAGTGGACCCTCAAGACGGGTATGTCATGGGATTTCAATATTGAGACAACCTCATTACTATGTATTAGTGATAAGACTTACATTTCCATTACCTAAGGACTCATAAGAAATATGGTAACCTTAAATGTTGATATGAAACATTGTGATGCAACCTAAGTCCATTTGGTCATGTCAGTGGAACCCAAAGAAGATAGTATTGAGGTGTGCTGATTTGAGCCCCCTTGAATAGAGAATCCTGGGCAGATGAAGTGGCACTAGGAATTGCATATGGTTTAAAATAGAACTATTCACTACACACATTCCTAGGATGAGTTGTGAGATGGATATATCCTTACGCTCTCATTTGGTATTCATTGACTAGGTATATATATATATATATATATATATATATCCAATTTCGGGACCCACTCCTTGGGTTTTAACTACTCCCTTTCCAGTAGATGAGAAGACACACATTGTATAACACATGTTTTGTGTGTAGCGATTCTCAATGTTTGATGAATCTAATCTCTTACTATTGGTAGGTATGTATCGATGATAAGTTCATCTTCTCACCATTTCCATCTCCTTGTGTTTAGATGAGATTACTTTACTCTCTTGTAGGGTTGGGCTACACTCCATTTATTGTACCTTGTTCAACCTACTGATTTCCGTTTTAGAGTATATTTATAGCTTAGCCTTTGAATTTTTGGTGCAACCAACATAGTGTTTTTATACTCACCATTTTATTGGACATTACTGCAAGGGTTGTGCCTTATGTAGAAAAAATATAGTTTAATAATCACTTTAGAGGAGATTAGAGAGACAGGTTATTGGACTGTGTACGGTGGTCATGGCTTGGGATCCCATAGTGGGGTTCCCCCATCTTTTTATATTTTTCAGTGATGACCAGGTAGTGGAACATTTTATGATGGCATTATAATTTTTCCTTTTTCTATTCAGTTTATTATACCATACTCGTAATGTTTAGTGGTTCATGCATGTTTGGTTTATTTATATTTTTTTGCGTCTTTTGTCCCTTTACCTCTGTATTTTTTCATTTAGTCTGTTGTGTGTGTGTGTGTGTGTTTATAGTATCTTAGGAAAATGCATCATGGTGTTTTTTGTTCCTTTGGCGCTAGTCGATTACCCCTGGACTATGTAGGCTGTCTTGCGGTATTTTTGGATCATGCCCCGACAAGGGTGGAGTCATGAAAAAGTGGTATCAAATGGAGGTTCATTCCTCGGGGTATTTTATAGAAATTCCCAAAAAAGGAGTTTTTTGGATTCAGGGAAATAGTGTAGAACTATCGCAGGAGTGGATCTTAGGCTAGGGAGTCCAGTGATGGTGTTGGTGGCCCTTGAATCAATTCACCATGACCTAGATTATTGACATTTCGAATCAGAACCCTGCTACATTTGTTGTGGGGAACAATAGTACATGAATCATAGAGGATTTAATGTTTCACTATACTTCTTGAGTTAGATCTGCATCATTGTTGATATATGTATATTCTCATCTGACTGTGGTACTCCTTGATAAAATTTACTATGTCTCTGCAATGACACCCAACCAGGATATTCGCTATGGTTTGAGAAGATGATCCTTTGAGAGACAAGGTCTCAGTTTAAGACCCAGCATGTGATTACTTTTCTTCATGTGGGGCGGTTGTAACACACCCAACCATTGAGCAGTAGATATCCCCAGAAGATCAGGATGAGGACATGAGTAGGCTGATCACATTTCATGTGTTCCAGTTACAGAGACCGCTGTGGTACCATGGTGATCCAGACCCTTAGCTAGTAGACGTTTGGATTGAGTTAGTTGTCCTTTTTATTAGGCTTGTTTGGAAACTTATAAATCTGATGGTATTTTTGGCAACCATATTTTTCCATAGTGTAGCCAGGTGTTAGTGGGGCTTGGTTACATAGATACTTGATGAGTCAAAACACTCAAGGGATGAATTCTAGCACATGTATTGGGAGGAGTAATACCTCTCCGCTTGTGCTCCATTAATATTCAAGAGCTCCATTAGTTTCACTTTGAATGGATTATGGTGACTAAGTATACAACTAGGTTCACAAACCATGCATGCTACTCTCTGGACATGATCCCTGATGACTACTTTTGGTAATGGATGTTTGAGTAGGGACTCCGTAGAGAGATATCTGCAGTCATAGTGCATTTTTTCATCCCCACCTCTGGTGTGGTACTAGAAAAGGAACATGTGACTGAGATATTTCAGAAAAAGGGACACTAGATGGTTTGATTTGGTGGTGGGCGCAATAGGGATGAGTTGTCTTCATCCACAGTTAGGTTCCAAAGATCGTGAAACAGGAGAACCATTCGTAATAAGGCTCAACCACATGGTATTAAGAGAAGGGACAACATAGAGCACTAATGTTGTATAGAGAGGTTCATTATCATGATTAAAATAGGAGAGGCCACATGGAATGAGACTTCCCGGCATGACATGCTAAGAACAAAAAGAAGGTAGTAGGTGGACCACCAAGTTAGAGACAACGCTTTGATCATGGTGTTTCATAGTGGAGGTGGTGCTGACAGAGGATCGGGAGAAGATGGATGTGGGGGACAACATTATGAGGTCTTCCCACCACCACCATGTTGCCAATGTCAGGCTAATGATGTTGGAAGCTGGGTCCCTGGAAAACATCAATATTTGGATGTCTATGACCTGACAGTTCATGAGATGATAAAAGGTATTCATTGAATATTTTCTACTTTTTGTATAAGAACTTGTTAGACACTATGTGAAATTATCTTTTCTCCAAAATCCATGCTTGAGGATTCCCAGGGTGATGTGTTGCATCAGGGTAACATTTTTTCTGTGTTTTTTGAATTATCTTTGAATACATGAAGGATAGGGGTACTTACCCCAATGTGATACATTTTTGTGACGTGATAAAAAAATTAAGGCATGTTAGTGCCTCCAATAGAATATCGTGTCTAGGTGTGGTAGAAGTGTCCCTCTGACTTGTGTATTCAGGTTGTGGTTATGTGATCGAGTGCCAGAGTAGGTTCTAGTTCTAGTATGGGTGTTTTTTTATGACCAACTTTTTCATGGAATGTTACTTGTGGGTGTGAAAGAGTGTATGTTTCAGATATACTATCCTTTCAACCGAATTGAATACATGCAGTGTATGCTACATGATTTCTATGTCCAGATTCTTAATTTTGGATGATTTTACACACCTTCCAAGTTCATTGTTACCTTATGTTCTCAATGTCAATTCTTTATACTAGAGTTATCAATTACAGGTCGAGGTGATTGAGACCCCATGAATAGAACAACATGACTCGCTATCTAGTGATTGAAGTGGTATTATTTTCCTTGATAATGAGATGATTCTATCTTCTAGAAGGTAACATTGTTGTTTTGTCAGACCATAATAATTTTAGGTACGTCTTCTCACAGAGACACCTAAACCTAAGACAATGACACTGGTTAGAAATTCCTATATGCCTATGACATGAAGATAGTTTATACTCAAGGAATGGGAAATGTTCTTATAGATTTTCTTAGTGGGAAGTCTTAGGATATCCTACCGTGGGATGTTTAGGAGTAGTTAACTACCCTATAGTTGACCCTAGGGGATAAAAAGTGTAAAATTTTCTTCTATAAATGGTGTTGAATACTTAACTATTATTGTGTATTATATATTCATTGTAATGATAAATCTACTATGAAATTATTTGTGAGAAGATATCCTTTGTTTTTTCACTATAGTGATATTATGTTCAAGGGAATCAGAAGACCCATTTCTAGGGACAAAAGGTGATTCCATTCATACAATGGGATGTCGAGGAACCCAACCATAGTTCCCTCTCCTTAATATCTATAGATAGTGCCCAATGTCTTCCATGTGTGGCAGTTTAAGAGATATGTGTGTGTTTCTACACATGTCATCTATAAGAGAAAATATTATGGGGATGGACAGTCCCATTGATTCGCTTGTTGTGGAATCACAAAAAAGTTATATCCTCCATGGGAATATGAGTTCCAGGTGTGATCGTGGTATCCTGAGATGTTCCCATAGTTTTTATTTTTAAGAATGAAATGATTAAAGGATGGAATGATGTTGAGACTTGGTTTTTTTTTCAAATAAGACATTGAATTATTTCAAAAATATTATTCTACGATTTGGCACTGGGATGAAATAAATTTCTGAGTCACGGTGTGCCCGAAATTAGTTTTATAAAAATATTATATATGTCTTATATTACACACATTTAGTTAATCCATGAATATTTGATAACTATTAAATATTTTCCGAGATCTGAAATCCATGAACACAGTTTGGTCTAAAACATAGTCTTTACCCTAGGTGCAACATAAAATGAGTCAGCACGGGACATTCAGAACCCTCTCTCCTTTGAGGCACATTTATGTGATTCAGTTAATTATATAATTATACCCTTTTTAACCTAATGAAATCTCAATAATCATGATGATATGATGATTTTCCAATGGTTTCCTCATATCCCTGGGATCACCAACGACTCCTCTCTTCTCCGTCAATTTGGCGAAGGATGAATAAAGAACGACAAACCCTGGGGTCAATGTAGATCAATGTGTGATGAATGAAATAGATCCTACAGAACACATTCTACACAAATGAATGATCCAATGTAGTTAGGACTCATAGTTATTGTTTTTACACTTGGATATTAAACATCAAGGATGTTGATAATTAGTTATTCACTTTTATCCCTTGTTTTCAATCATTTCTTGGGAAAAAATACATGGATTCTATATTATTTATCTAATATTCTACCCATAGTTCCACAATATCCATCACCGTCCAAGAAATCATGGCTTGTGATGTTTAAAATATTGGATTTTTCTTCCTTTATCCCACATTTCTTTGCATCATCACTGAGGAATCACTTTCAATCTCTGAATGACAATTTTCCATAAACCGGAGCTTGATCAGGGAACCAGATTTGTCGGGGATCAGAAAAATAGTGACAAAATCATGAATGTTGACTGGAAATATGTAGATAAAGACATGAAAAATCAATGATCTGGGAACTGTTAAAATTTTTGGTCTTAGAATGGGTCATTTGTGACTCACAAAAGGTGTGATAGCTCTTCAAGACATGATAGTGAAGCAATTAGCCAGTATGGTTGTATGATGTGGCAGACAAGAAAAACTCTGGTGAGCGTAGGTATTCGGATGTGACCAAAATGATGCCCTATTTTTTCATTTCTACCTGGTGGATCAAGGCAGTGGCTGCAACATGAGGTCATCTTGGCAGCACGATGAAACGAGGTAAACAAAGGCTGGTGCATCTCTGATAAAGACCATGTGCGAGTGCAGTGACTTTATGGGGTGGTTGGAGTTGGGGGTGATCTCAGGACATGCATGTTCTTTAGTGTAGAGGCTCATATCAATGGATTGAGGTTAGGGTTTATCCGGGTGAAAAATATTGGACGAAGGAACGATAATGATGTTTGGGGATAGGAGATGAATTTAAAGGAAAAAAAATAAAGGAAAAATAAATGGAAAATATTCAATAGGGGAGGAACCATGTGGGATGTTGCGTACAACAAACTAAAGGGATACCTGCCTTTGTGTGTGAATCTCAATTGGGTTTTGATCTAATTTAAAAATTAATATAATAATTATATTATTATTATTTTTTATTGTCAAATATTAATTCATCTTTAACATCCTCATACGACATCAGTTTGAAAAACCACAAATTGTAAAAAACCCCTTGGATTAAGATGGTCGAAAGAAGTACAATATTGAATACTAAATTGTGTTTCATGGATTGAGTTCATGGAACACCCAGAATAATAAAAATAATAATTTTGTAAAATCTTGAATCTGTCGTAACTCTCCCATACAACATTAGATTGGCGACCCGTCAGAAGTGTTTTGATCTTGACATTGAGCTGGATATTTTGACACCAATTTGGATTATTTATGTTATGATCATGGTGTGGGTCCCGAGAGGCCTGAATGGCATGGGATGTGATGAAGTTAAGCTTCTTTATAGGGTATCCATTTCTTTAAAAAATAATTAGTCCATCTTGTGTGTTTTTTTAGGATTGAAATGAAGTTATCCATATATTTTGTTTAGGGGCCAATATATGGACACCACGAGATTCCACTCAAGAGTATTATGGTGAAATACAATGTTTCCATAAAAATCATGTTTTGGGCGTATAAGTTGTTGACCTTTTAGGTTTTTCCCCAAGGATTGTAATAATGTTATCTGTTTGGATGTGAAATGTCTTATTCATGTTCTTATTAATTGTGTAAACATTAAAGGAATATTGATGGATGATCATTCTCATGTGTTTGAAGAGAACCCATGGATTAGGTCAAAACCGAGTCCTGTAAGAGTAGAGATGGTTTATGAAGATATATAATAAGAGATGTTATGGGTGTGACACCATTCCAAGAGGACACCTAACCAATACAATGGAGCTCATATTACTTCATGAGAAGTATTGTCCAGCCGGGATGGATAGCGGAGTTACAAGTTGACTTTCATGTAGATTCCTCTAGTCGGGCTTGGCATGGGTCCTTAATGACCAAAAAGTGGAACCCTCTAGTCTGGCAGGGCATGGGTCCTTGATAACCCATAAGGGGAACCCTCCAGCTGGGCTGTGCATGGGTATTCAACAGTTTTTCTAGTGGAACCATCCAGTTGGGCTGGGTATGGGTCATATATATTTTCTATGTACTACCCTCCAACCGAGATAGGGATTGGTCCTCAACTGCACTATAATGGAACCCTCCATCTAAGATAGGGATGGTTCCTTGATGACAATAGAGTGAATCCCTCTATCCAGGAAAGTCATGGGTCCTCAACTTTCATATGAACTCATTACTACAGATTAGTGATGAGACAAACACTGACGATACCTAAGGACTCATTAGAAAGATGGAAAATTTAACCATAGAGACACATCCTTGTGACGTGACCTAAAACCATAATGGTGGGTAAGTTCTAACCAAAGCAGATATTATCATGGTGCGATGATGTGAGCCCCTTTGACTTGTAACTCCTTGAAAGATGATGAGGTGATGGGAATTGCATATAGTTTTACATTGAAATATTTACGACACTTTTTACTGGTCTGAGTTATGAAATTGAGATCCCCATACACAATAATTTGGGATTATTTGGAAATGTATATATATATATATATATATCATGTTTTGGTACCCACTCATTGGGATTTGGCTAGTCTCTTTATAGGAAAGGTGAAGAGGCATGTGATATTCCATGTCCATTCTCTCTCAAGATTCTCATAGTTGGATGATCCAACAATCCTTCTATATGTAGTGAATACACAATAAGAAGTTCATCTTCTCACCATTTATTTCACTTTGTGTTTGGATGATCATAAATAAATCTCTTGTAGGCTTGATATACACTCCATTTACTATACCTTATTTTACATACTTCTTTAATTTTTACAGAATCAATTACAACTCCCTCTTCACCATTTGGGTGCATCCTACTAACTGATTTTATTCTCACCCATAAATGGGTATTTCCCACACATGTCATGCCTTATGTAGACAACAGATAGGTTGACCATGACTTTAGAGAAGCATTGAGATATGGGTGATTGGAACGCGTATGGGGGGTCAAGTATTTGTATACAAAGGAGGGGCTCTCTAACCAATTTCTACTTTTCAATTTCTTCTAGGTTGTGGAACCTTTATGTTTGGGTGTGTATTTCCCCCCTTTTCTGTTCATTTTATTGTACCATACTTATACAATTTAGTTTTCATGCATGATTGGTTTATTTAATGTATTTTTACATACTTCTTCCTTTCCCTCAACACTTTTTCACTTAGATTGTGGCATGTGTGTTTACAAGTTCATATGAATATTCCACTTAGTGTTTTTATACCTTTCATTCTAGTCACCAACCCCTAGCATATGGAGGCAGGCTTGGGGTAGTAATGGATTAAGCCTGAGAATGGGTTGGGTCATCACAAATATTTTCTAAAGGCCAAGTAATATATATTTTACCACTAAACGACAAATTAGAAAAGTATATTGAAGCCTAAAACATATATTCGAAAAAGTTCATCCAAAAGATGGTGTGATGTTTTGAACCATGATGATCTTCATTAGTTGATGGTTTGGAAGGAATTACATATTTATTTTTATAATTTGTATAATCCTAACATGTCTAGGAATGACAAAGATATATATTTCATACACCTAGAGTTACGAAAATTACCTTATATGGATTAATGCACTCATTTCATGGTGATTTATAATTTCTTCTCTACATTCCCCTTTGATGAGTTTTATATGGTTTGGTGATATGAGAATAGACATATGAAGGCTATACAATCAATTTTTATTGTCTTTTTGATTAAAGTTATTTTTCAAATACTAAACCAGGTGATAATCATTGAGAATTACATGAGTGAATTTGAATGTGTGGATCATGGTATTTCAGTTCCTATATACAATCCGATTATCTAGTGGTATGAAACATCTCTTTGAGTTCCATCACTAGGGATATTCCAGTTACAGTTTGTGTTCTATTAGTTTTATAGCATGCCATCATTGCGAATGAGTGGTCATATAAAGGACTTGTGTGATCATGAAATATTTAAATGAAAATCATGTCATAGAATGGGTCATTCTAAGAGGTTTTTTTCCTTTCCATTCCTCCCATGTCTTTTGTATGTGCATCCACACCCTCTAAACCATTTTGAGTGTGCTCATCAGCTCCCTGTCAAGAATGTAGATATAGTACAACTTGAAATTTCATATGTGTAGATGGATAAGAATGAAGAAGACATACTTCTTATATACAATGAATATATGAAATACCTACTTGGAGTATACCTGTTGTGACTTGGGGACAAAAAATTGTGATTTTAATGATATAAAACTACACATGAAGAGAATAATATCAAGAAATTTACAATTCATTGTGAAATTTTAGTAGCCTATACTTTCGTATCTACATTATTTGATACAGACATGTTACACTTCTCTGTATATTATAATATCATAGAATGTCCTACACTAGATGTTATGTATTCTTATGGTGTCATGAATCTTGATACTCTATATGTAGTGTTATAAAAATACTATTTCAATATAGTGAGTCCCCTTGATATTTTTTGATAATATTTCCTTTGGAACCACTTCATCCTTCGAATGAGAAGATTCAATTTCTCTTACGGAATGTATTGGTTAGTTCCATATTAAAACATTATGGTTTTTTATTAAGGGAAAATGGTTTTTTAATCGCTAGAGGGATGTAGATAAATTCATAACGAAGCATAGTATGTTTAGGAATGTTGAGATGGATATGAGCATTATGATTTGGGTGGAATAACAAACCAGATTGCTAGTGTTTTACATGGTGATAATGAAATGTGGCAGAAAAATATTAGAATTAATGGGGTTTATTTCTAAGACATATTAATAGATGAAAGTTATTGTTTACCTTTTTTTAAGAGAGGTATATATTACTATTTAGATACTTCCAAGTGACTCACTAGTACATATGACTCCATATATAATTTATCTTTCAAAGATTAAGTAATAAAAGAGATTCCTAGAGTACCGAGAATATAATTGATATATATGAAATAATACATCTCCTTAGGGTTCATCATTACATTTATAGAAATGTGAAGATGGTAACCTAAGGATTATTGTCAATTACTTGAAAATGAACACTTATATGATTAATTACATGTATTTAATACCTCATATATAAAATCCCTTTGATTAGATTTGAGGAATCAATTATGTGTCAATAATTGATTTCATATGAGGATGTAATTTAGATTGTGACTGACCCTCTAATACACCACATACAACATTACATAGTAGATATGACTAGTATTTGAACTTGGTAATTCATTTTGTCTTAGAAACCTGGTGCCTATTTTCAATGATATTATTAATCTAGATTTCCACTCATTTCTTGATTATTTTGTGTTTTTTTAATGTACAATATCTTGGTGTTCTGATTAGATCGACATTATCATTCCAGTCTAATTTATATAATTTTATGAAAATTTAGTGAGAATAGGTTTTATAATAATATCATAATATGCCACTTTTGGACTGATAGAGTCTATTTCATGCATTGAATTATCTTAGATGTATGACTTTCTATTAATCCAGAGAAGATGTGAGCCACGGATTCATGGGAATATGAAATTAAAATTTCTATATTCATGGATTTATGGGTATTGATTGGTATTACATGTATTTAATTCATAATTTTTCATTCATTGATTCTTATATTATATGTTTTGTCACATGATGTTGTAAAATTCTTCAATTTTGAATCTTGTGAAAAAACATTTAGAAGCTAAAATGAATACATGCCTAAAAACTATTAATGTTTCTACATGATCCGGGAAGAGGCTACATGGTAGATTATGATATAAAAAGAATAATTAAATTATCCTTTTTTTATCAAAGTGGATAGGGCCATATCAATGTTTCTTTATATTTGAGGCTATATGAGCGTAGTTACATGAGTCATGATCTATATATTGAAACAATGTTTCCTACCCTTCATTATTGGATGAATTATTTTATGGGAGAGTGGTTCATAGTATAAACAGATCACATTAGCCTTAAATATATATTCATTCAAATTTATTTCTACCATATATATTGAATATTGGTTAAATACCTTCAATTTATTGATTTAGTTATTATTTATGTTCTTTTTAATTGAAATTAAGTGGTTGGTGATCATATAAGGAATAATTATATGCCTAAAATTGAGGATGCAATTAGTGAATGATACTTAGTTTAGTTGTTTATCTATGATTCAATTAGAGGTGAATGTCCATTTTGAAGCCAATATTAATATCTATATCAGTGGAATATTATCCTATAGATAGATTTATCTTGAGAAACAATATAATATAAAATGATTAGTACAAAGGGATTACATCTCGCGTGAGGAAACATCACATAGCTGGGAATTTAATATGGTTGTGATCGTGCATAGTCATCAGAAGTTCTGTGTCCCCATAGAAATATTAGAGGAGTTTATGTGAAATGATCATTAATGTTCTTTGGAAATAAATACAAGGCATTCTAATATATATTGTGAATTATCCCATCAGCATTGGTGGTTGGGGATAAACACGGATATAGTAGGTTCTTTTATAAGGAGTTTCATCGATCAGTAGCTGAAGGAAGAGAACTCATGAATGGATTCCTTTTTATAGAAGTTCCCTATTATTGAGTGAAAATAGGATGAATTCATAGGGAATTTTGTAATGGGCTTAAGGAAATCACAATGAGGCAGTGATGTTGTATGAGTTATCATGGTTAGGCTAATGATGGTCACCCAATCCATACCTTTTGGGGAGAAAATCCCAATGGATTATCTTGAGAAGATATATGTCTAGGATAATATACACTTTCATAGAGTTCAATATTATATTGTATTGGAAATGGACTCCTATTTTATATCTTAGTTCTTATAAGGATTGCATATGGATCTTGGTTCACTAGTTCTTCTAACAAAAAACAATCCCCATCAGAGTGAAGATATTTCCAAGAATAAAATAAATGTTCAACGAGGAAATATTTGGGAATGTCTCCATGATTTTATATTCTCTTGGACTCCTTTCATAATTTTAAAATAATAATATCTTCTGAGATTATATAATGATCGACCATTATGATTCCCTATAATGTTTGTCACTTTGTTCCCACGTAGCCCTATTAGAGGAAGGTTATGTATTGTTACTAGAACTTTAACACATTCATGTGTCCTAATGGATGGCACAATATATAAGATATAATATAGATATATGATAATTTAATCATATGGTTAATGAGGATCGTCACCACCAACCTCTATAGTTTTTTTGGGATATCTTATCTTATTTTTTGTTTCATCATGATTGGAAAATTGATAAATTTATATGTAAATGGTTTAGACACCTATATTTATTGGGACCTTTGAGATAAAAGTAATAATTAGGTTTATGGATGATCAATTAACTTTAACTTAGAGGTAATAGGGCATGAATCACGTCTTTCATATTTTACAAATTCTTCATTATCATTCTGACCCATCACATGCATTTCACCATAATAGTATTGAGTTGCATGTTGATTATTATTTTGAAGGGTATCTATTTCTTATTTTTGATTGATGAATAAAAAAACATTGAGGTAATATAGTTCCCATGGTTTAGATGATATGGAATTATATCCATGTATAGGATGAAACATATGAACTAGAGGTTGAAGGGCATACTCAGTTACTATGATTATTCTCAGATTACTTTCAACCACCAATAGAAGGTAATATCTATGAAAATATTTTTTATGTGGGGGGGGGGGGGTTCTATAAGAGCACATATTTTTTCAGGTATATGAAATAATATTATAGTTTTTAATTGGTTTGAAATTTGGTTAGTGTTCCTCTTGATATTTTGGGTAGATGTGTATGTAGACATATCGTAAATGGAAGAATAAGATTATATATATACAATTTATATTATAAATGGAGATATTATTATATAAATACTGAATTTAAATAATAAATTTATCCTCATAATGACCATGTAAGTTGGAAACCCCATTGAAACTGTATCTTGACATATTACGATGTAAATAGGTGAATTTACACAATAGAAACTCCATTTACACTATAAATAACATGGGAAGGGTTTTTTCTATTTTTTTCTCATTTTCCTATAAATATTAAAATATTTATTCCCCCTTTCTTTCTAACATGGAAACACCATAAGAGATATATAATTTTATCTCAATCTATGATCTGACCCACCTCATTCATCTATCATTTGATTCAAGTACAATTTTTTCATGTTGGATAGTCAATGGTGTTTCTATGATTCCATCACCTTTTGTTATCAATTTATCTCACCACAGTTGATTATAGTTCCATGAAATTTAATATTAACTATTTTGAGGGTATATTCTTGTTTCTATGATTTTTTACATTATAGAATGGAATAAAGGAAAATAATGAATGAGGAGTGTACTACATGTATAAGGAAGGTGGTCAATATGTTTCCCCAATTTTCATGATATCAATAGTTTCTAATGTTTTTACTCATACTAAACCCTCCATGGTTTGCATATAAAAAATTTTAATACGTAATTAGAATTGTTTAGACTATTATAATGATGTAACATATCCCATTTTATATGGTCATTAGTTTCCAACCTCAAACCAAACCAACCCATGAGGAGGATTTAATAATATTCATATTACGAATCCACGCATTTTTATATTCCATTCAAATCACATAAGATTGGAATCTATATATTAATATTAGTTGTTTTTTAAGGGATGGGTAGCTTTATTTTCAGGACCTATTCATGTATAAAATAATTGGATAATGATGTGTACAAAATGGGAGCACTAAACCATCATGGATAATCTTTTTAATTATTTTTAATTATTTAAATGGTTGGTAATGTGGTTTTAAATTTAATCTGAATCACATTCTTATAAATTGTGTGTGAATTGATTAATAATGATAATGTTTCAAAGGAACAAAAATGAACATGGACCATTTTGATCTATTTGTAACTTGTTTAACAATAGGTATTTTTTTATAGAACATACATGGGTATCATGATAAGGAACCAACCATTGGTATTGAATTACGAAACTAACATTATGGATAGAGATCAATATCATGGTATGTAACTGATTCTAGACATAAATTCCATTAATTTTAATTACATGAAATCATATCCATGAATCTTGATAAATGTATAGACTACTTTCAATTATCCCTTTGGATACCAATACAGTGTTACCATGTTTAGCTAGGATGAGTTCCATGAAATATAGGATGACGCCTTGGTCACTAGCATTGGGTCCAAGACAATGCACATCTTACCATTGATATGACCAGCGAATATTGTAACTTATGGTTATACATTCATATACCATTATACAATATTTATATATTTATTCTCATTATAATTATATTCTAGAATCATATTACATTAGAATTTCATTTTATATCTCTAACCATATCATACCCACACAATGATATTACAATATTTCATATATTTTATTTGATATAGATACATTTGGTATTGGCCTACCCACTATTACTAATACCCTATTTTGGAAAATGATTGGTCCCCAAATAAAAATTATGGGTGATGTTATTGAAAAAGTGAATCTCCCAACTATCGATTATTTATTTTATATACTATGATAGAGTAATGGAGAAGTTTATTAATCCTTTTCCAGAGATTATATTAAATATATAATATTCCATTTTTATTTTTTATAGAAGGTATTTTGTATTTCTTCTACCATGTTCTACTTTTATTCTCCATGTTTGTATTCCATCGTGAAATCCTTATTTTTTTATATGTGAGTATGTGTTGGATTTTCAATCATTTATCCATCGAGATGTTTTGATTTCACTATTTACTTCATTACATCTTCTGGAGTTTCATTCAAAAGGATCCCCAATGATCAAATTTTATCATTTGGTATTATCTCCCCATTATAATTATAGAAACACACTTCCATTTATATGTCTTTGACATATAGGGAGGTGTGCTTGAGGCCACATGGTCAACCATGTTCAGTAACATATAAGATTACCAGATCCGAGACATAAAATTAAACCACTATTTGTATAATGAAATGTGGACACATATGTGGAATAGATTAACCTAAGGGTTAATATCCTTATTAAATATGGTACAATTTCCAGTTGTTCTTCACATAGTTATTAATGAGTTGACCAAAGACTATACACCTTACTAAAAATTCTCAAAGGATATTATTTAGTCAATCAAATTCTATTAATGATCTATTATGATAGATTTATTATGTGATATATTTATGTTATGGAGTATAATATAAGTATAATAATACAAATATGGATTTAATCATGTGTGATCTAGGTTGAATTGAAATATAATTTCATGTTGTCAAAGAGTAATCCATTGTGGGGTAGATTTATTCATAATATAATTTATTATAATTATCATATGATATAAATTGATAATTACTCTTGTTATCCACTTTTGGATTTATCATATTTTTTTCATAATGTAACCAAGTTAATAAAGGAAATATATATAATTAAAACAAGGTCTCATTGAGAAACTTATGGGATAAAAGTTGTAATGGAAAAAACGTGTAATTATCTAATATCATCTTTTAAGACATGTGATTAACAACATAGACATAAATGAGATTCCAGAGACACATAAATAATATACATAATGATTCCCATGGATTTTTTTTGATAAAAATTTTAAAGGAATAAATACTCAATTTCATATGCGTAAAGAATATGAGAATAGAAACCATGGGGAATGATTCTACCCAACAATATAATTCATTATGTATGGAAAATTGTGGAAAAAATGAATATAATTGAATGGAATTATATATAAATTAGTTAAATTGATGAAGATAAATGATGTGTTTTCTTTTCATTCTAATGATATTATATTAGAGACATCATTTTAAATTATATCTTCACCTATTTTATTACTACATATATCCTTAACTACTTTTAAAAATAAATGATAATTAAAATTGTGTGTATGTAATTTATTTGGTAGAGAGGGGTGAATGTACAAACCTGATATGGTAAATTATATTTTCCCTTTAAATAACAATGTGTCCAATATCTTGCTTCACACAAAATAATGAACCCAATGAAACCCGAAAAAATTATATAACCATTAATGTGTGGATTTGTAAATGGAAGATAATCCTTAATGAAATCATCATATGAAATTCAAATAGAAAAAAATAAATTTTATTTTTTAATATTAATTCAGTTATAAAATTCAATTTTTCAGCTAAAAAACTAAAAGAGTAGTTCAGGATGTAAATATCATTTTTAAATTTTTTATTAACTTAAATACACTAAATAGTTTTTTTAAAAAATATATTGTTTATATTAATAATATATTAACCCAAAACTAATTTTTAATTGATAGGAAATAAAAATATTGGTTAAATAAACCACATTATATTTGAAAATATCAATAGTTAATATTTTATAAATAACTCATACATAGATTCATGATAAAAAATAATATTTATTAACAAAATTAATTTATTTAAATTTACTATTTTGAATTTTAACACACACCATTTTTTCATTTTGAAAATAAATAAATTCCCTTAAAAAATTACTATTTTGTGACATATTATTTTTTAATCAATTTTTTTGTTGATAAAATAGGGTTATATATATTTTTTTAAACCCATATAATCATTCTTTATTTATTAATAAACAATTTAATTTCATTATAATAAGAAAAACTGATTAATTTTATCCTAATAATATCATTTATATTTAAAAATAACATTTCTTAAAAAATGTGGTTTTACATGTTATATGTGAAAATTTTAAAATTAAATTTTCGTAAACATATTAATTTTAATTGATAAAAATTATTTGAGATTTTTTATAATTGGATAAAAATCATTTAATAAGGTCCATTTTAGTTTTAGTAAATATATTTATGTTACTTAGGTAAATATTTAGTCCCACTATAAAAACAAAAAATGTTAAATGTGAAAAATCAAAGAGAAATGGACATAAAAACTTGTCTAAAAATGATTTAAAATTAATGGAAATATGATGATTAATGTTATATCATCTCATACTCAAATATTTTTAATTTTTTCTATTATTAACTTGTGAAACATGTGTTTTCTTTATAATAAGATGTTATATTTACACAATTTCTATTTCCATCACTTGTGGAGTGATTTCACCTTCACCACATTTATATAGTCTTTCTGAAGCATTAGATCAAAAACACTCTGATGTTATGAATCTAGTTTGTAGACATGTGACTTGTGAGACTTGTCACAGAGACTCAAGCATGCCTTCCCATCTACTAGAGGCTACCAAGTAGTTACTAGGTGTATGGTTGTACATTGGGAAGAAAGTATCACCTTTAATATGATTAGGGAATAATGGTAGCATAAAATGTGAACAAAAGTAGGGTATCAGAATAAAACATAATAATAATAAGTATCATTGATAAATCCTAAAACAACTATATATATATTTATGATTTTATGTCGATGAAAAATTGGAATAGATAGACATGGAAGCAATAATTTAAAAGTAATATTATAACCATAATAAAAACAAATGAAAAAAACAATTATCCATATGATCATATAGAGATCAAAATCAATCATATAATCCCAAAATCCATTCCTTATGTGAAATCAACAATCCAAAACAGGGTTATTACCGATTCCTTATACTTGCATCCATGAAATATACCCACACACAAAATGGAATCCCAAATATTGTCTAATTAAAACTCAATATGACACCACCAATTGTGTCAAATGAAAATAATATCTTTGAATTTATGTTTTAGTATTTTTATGGTATAATAAATGAATCATTACAAAATTAATAGAATCCATGTCAGTTTTACCCTATTTTATATTCATCCAACTCTATCATATGTGGCTATAAATAGATGTATATATACAATTATTATTTTATTCATATCAATTCACCTAAAAAATAACTAAGGAATAAATTTATATGAAGTAAAAGGCATGAATTTAAGATCCATGGAATCCACGATCATCATAATTCATACCAATCATAGTGATCAACCGAGATGTAGGGTTGTTTGGGGTTGACTGTATTCCACTGTATGAACCCCTGACAGTGGACTCCTAAAAATTTCAAATTAACCCCAAATAGAACATCCATAGTAATCTGAGTATAAGAATTATTGGAATATATTTATATAACCTTGAAAATTTTGTTTATATGGACATACCGATGACTCCATGGATATCATCCAAATAATTCATATTTTTTGGAGTTTTCATGTGAATTTTCTTTTTCTGGATGATCTATTAATGAATCATTGAAATGGAACAAATCCTTATTGGTTAAACTACATGGAATTCAAATTAATAAATCAATATGAATCCTATTAGTTCCCCTATAGTATTCTATTTTAGGAATCCAAAGTTATTTCATGGATGACCACACCTATAATATTGTGTTCAAGGTCCACATAAATTACTATGTATAATATTTTAATTAATCCCAATTACATGTAAAATATCAATTCTATTCATGAATCTTATTAATTAATTTTTTCAATCGGTTTATATGTGAAAAATTTACAATATATTAGTGTTATGGTTATAATAAACGAACAATTGTCAAAGGAATTTATCTATCCACACCCTAATTAGTTGTTCAAGATGAGGTTTTAAACGTTATACGGTTTTCTTGTTCCCATTGTATGTCTAAGAATTTTTTTCTTGAAAAATAAATTAGATACACTATTTAGTGTAATTACACAAAAATTACATCATTTAGATTAATGAACAATCAATAAACATCATAATTTTTTTTGGAAAAGTAATATATGGCCTACCCCAAAATTATAGAATATTCCCCATCCATTATGTGACAATCATATATTCTGGGACATGAAAATCGAGAAAACATTCTAATTCCCTAAAAATAAGGGACAATGATTATACATGGTGGATGATATTTGTATAGAAAGTAAAATCATGAAAATAATGTATTAGAATGTTAGCTATTTGGGTGGGTTTCGAGACAACTTATGGTGAAGGATTTAGAGGAAGAAAAGAGTGGATGTAAAAATAATTCCAAAGAAGATGATGGAATTCTAGGTGGATATAATGCATGAATATTTGGATAGGAAAAGGGTTAATTATACTTAAGTGTAATAGGGTAAAATTACTGAATTATATCATTTAATAGGGTGATTGTTTTTTCTACATGGTTTGGTAAACCATGTGTTAATGGTACATACATAGTTTATATGGACACCACTCCTAACAAGTTTTAAGAAAACAATCTGAAAAACTATATATAAGGCCTTTGAGATTAATAGTAATTGTAAATTATATATTCTACATAGGCTAAGAACTCCATTTTCATGGTCTATAAAACCATGATCCTCCCTATATGAGATGAATTCATAAAGAAAACAGTTTCCCTAAACCATGAACTAACTACATGCTTCATCATAAATCTCAAAAAACCTTAACCCTAGGCCTTAAACATTCCCAAAAGCTGTAAAAAAACCCCCTCTAGCAGCTTTGGTTTTCCATTAAAGAATGTATTTGTTTGACATAAATGAAAAACATTATATTTCACAAATAAAAACATGTATCTTAAAACCTCACTCCTTAATAAAACTCATCTTCATGTTTCCCATTCCAGGTTTATTGATATGCATCCATGATAAACATTGGGAACTAATCACATACATGAGATTCACATTCCCACATATTTTCCAATATATAGTTGTGATTCCATAGCTATAATACCGGAGGTAGCATCCTTCCATGGAGTGTATTTGGGAAATAACTGACTATGTGGACTAGATACTCCACAAATGATACCTTATACTCCTATTAATCTTCTATATGATCAAATGTGTAATACATGAAAAATTAGTAATGGATGATATGATATCCATGGATTCAACCATTCATATCTCTATACCATTGAAGAAGAGATATTGGATATGCTTCTGGCTCAACACTCCCCATGATCACGAAAGGCCTGGGAGACAAAGGTTCAATATTTCAATTCTTCATAATCTTTCAATGAACCAATCTAGGTGAACCATTCATAAAAAAAGATCTATAACCTTAAAATCTATGGGAAAACAATGATGATCAATATCTGAAGTCCTCATAGACTGAGACATTGACACATTTTTCTCAATAATTTGTACCTATTTATATGCATCATTAATTAGAGGCAGTGAAAGTTACAATACATCTAAATATTTTAACTAGAAAAAATGTGAATGTAATTAACTTGAGTATAGAGACTAATAGTAATAAATCTAAATAGAGTCTTGGAAAATTATTTTTATACCCAAGAAAACCCTGAAATTGGAGGGGGAATTAGCTTGCCAAAATTTTTGTTTAAAATAATGGATGTTATCACCTCACAGTCAAAAAATTATTAAACATATATAATGGAATCATGCAGTTAATAAACAAACATATTTTGAAATAGAAATGTACCACAATAGTTTTACTTGTTTCACCTCTAAGGGAAAATCCCAAAAGCATACATCCACAATGTGTAAGTCATACATAAATTACAAAAGAATAAATAGATTTTTTGGATTAAAAATATTAAGTAATGGTGAATACATTCCACAAACAAAGACTTTAAATTATTTTTTGGGATATCACACTCCCTCCATCACATTACATCAATTAACTCCCCTTTTTAATAGTTTGGGTGATGAATTATTTTGTTTATCAACATGAATGTAACATTAGTATATTAAAGACATAATTATTTATCACTAATTATCATAAGACTCTTAATGAAACATAGTCTACATTTGATTTACATGATTTAATTATTCATTATAAATAGATGTTCAAAACCATCAATTCATAAAACTCTTTCAGTTTCCTACAATTAGTATTTTTTTGGGAAACTTTTATAACCTCAAAATACACCTCAGTTTTCACCAGGATTTTTATTTTGTTGTGAAACTAAAAATTTCATGTAAACAAAAATGTTCGTGCATCTAACCTAGTCTTTATAGAAAAAAATTGAATCTCATCGCACAACACTACTTCATGAATCTGGACTTTAGAGAACTATACTTTGCACAACTCATTCAGGATGTATTATCCCCATAACATTTTTCTAGGGAGAGGTTTCAAAATGGAGATACTCAACAATTTATATATGATTTTAACCCTTCAAGTAACTAACTTTTACACATTCTACCTTGAAAAAATTGATCCTAGTTTACCGAACACCTTCATTTTAGAACCTCCTTTGGTGATAAATGTATCAATATTTCATCTCATCAAATAATATTATTTTATATGAAACATTAAACATTTATGAAATCAAATCATTACATATATCTTGATGTGGTGTCCTTTGAAATAAATATATAAGAAAATATATAATACTCTTTCATATATTTTCTAAAATTTCGTATTTACGTGTCGCTCATTATTTTTCCAAAAAAAACATTATCCATCCTCTATAAGTTGGGCCCCAAATATTTAGAAATAATTTTAAATTGATCGAACATTATCAGTGATTCAAGCCGCATTGATTAGAACACATGGATTGATTTGACCATTGACGATTTTAAAAAATCAAATACACCATCGATTGCAATCTATTAAAATCATTGGTTCCAAGAATCTATCCCATTATGTTTGTTTGAAATCCAAATATAATTTAAATAATGATTATTCCTTAAAAACAATAGATTGTACAGAAAACGATCCTCAGTTTCCCTCTCTCTATAAAAGAAATAATTAATGTAGAAAAAATGATTTTAATTGATAATTCTATTCCATGAGATACCTCAATTCCTATAGACATTAATTACATTGAATATATTCTATTGAATTTTTCTATTCCACTCCTTTGGAAAAAACATAATAAAAGCATATTATTCCATTTAGCAACCAAAATACCGCAAGGATCGTATCATAATTGAAAACTAGAAAAAATTTCACTACGATAGATAACCATTATGAAGTAAGATATTTGGGTTAAACTTTATCTGCCTCATGTAATCATAGTTTTCTAAACTTTTTGGATCAATTGATATTTATAAAAAATGGTTCTTACATAGTATTACTCATGATTCCAGCCAACTAATAATTAGTTCCAACATGATCCATTGATATCATACATTGTAGAACTCTTTCATTGATTTTGTGCTATCTAATATTAGTATATTTCTTAAGATAGTGTTGAACATGATTTTTCATGATCTTGATCTCACTATTGTTGTCAAAATGTATCATCATCAGCAATTTCACCTCATCACCACCATCAATCATTTGTGTCTTCATGAAAAAAATTAGTTCATACTGTTTTCATAAATATATATTCATCTTCATCCATAATATGAAATGTGAGTTATTTTTTATTACTCAACAATCTGAAACATTTGTTTCCAATGAAGACATCATCCCCACTTGTTAACTTTTGATCGAACACATCTCCATCACAGTCATCATCTAAAAATCCATATCATTAATTAGCCCTTACCACATAAAATCATAAAGAATAATTATGATTACATTGAACGCTCCTTATTATTATTTAAACTACTTCAAATTGATCATCCTTTAAATAACATTGGAAGAGAGCCATAAAATATTATTAAAAGATGATATATAGCCATGATGTAATCAAATAAATAATATTTCAATAATCCTCATGTGTAATGATAGATCAATAGATTTATTATCCTCATTAATTACTTGTTTTTCTATGATTGAAATCAGATTCATCATTGGTTTTGTGAAAAGAATGTTTAGTTCCATTAGAAGCACTCTTTCATAATGTTCTTGTGAAATAAATGAGTTGTCCTTATTTTAAATCAACTTCATCCCAAAAAAATTTTATTTCCCCGATACTAGAAAATTGAAATTTTTATTTCTTCTGAATTGAAAATTCATCCACTTATATATTTAATCATCTTCCAAATATAATTTCATCCACATACAAAAGAACCGTAAATTATTCTCCCAGTGAATTGTTTACATTGAGATTATGGTTAACACCTATTATTTTAAATAAAAGATTCATTATTTGAGAATCTATTTGACAATACCATGCTCTATGATTCAAATTTATACCATAAATATCCTTATTTAATATAAAAAACATTATTTAATTATTTCTAATTAGAAACACCTCTATTATTTCAATTTAGTTTTCTGCCTTATGAAAACCAATTATGAATTCCGTTTTTCCACTCGTATGATAAATTTGAATTACTATGATTAAAATATCCTAATAAATTTCAGTCAAGCTACTGGAGAATGCATTTCTTCAAAATCAATTCCTTCAATCGGTTCGTATCCTTTATATATTATGGATTAGTTGCCTCTGATTACATTTATTATCTCTTATAATTGGTTTTTTAGTATCCACTTTATTCCGATCAATTTGTGATTTTTGGCCTCTCAAGAAGATCCCAAGTCATGGTTTTCTCAATATGATCTTGGTTTTCATTTACAACATTATCCCATGATTAATACATCACTTCCACTTCAAATGTGGTTTGTTCCACAATTGAGACCATATAAAATGTACTTTATTCTTCATTTTACTTATCTCTATAGTTGTGTTCCAATTTACAATGATGTTTTATTGAAAATTTGTTTCAGTTTAATTAATCTAATAACCTCTTTTTAGAGTTTCATAACAAATGGTTTCCTATTATAATTATTCTTCTTAATTTTAAACATTTTTTAAATATTAAAAAATAGGAAAGTCTTTTACAATTTATATATTTGAATATGTTACTTTTCCACCATGTACATCATGTTCAATCATATCAATATATGATCTCCATGACTTATTCATAATTTTATCCTCAATTATCTTCAAATCATTTCTCCCCAAATAAAAACTAGGACTCTTATTGTGTCAATTTTAAGCCGTATTCTTCATTAAGAATACATGGAATATTCCATCATCTGTAGCATCCCCATACATGACTATATTAACTTCTTTGATTCAGATGAAAAATTAAGTTACTGTAACATGAAAATAATTTAGAGAAGGATTACTTCCAAAAAAACATGTTATATTGTCTTTTATCCTCTTCTAGACTTAGTCGTATTCAATTTTGAGTGTACACTACATCATGAATAACCTATTTCCAGTAATGGTGGGAAACATAATTCTCAACCATTATTGTTTTGGATATTTTAATCACTTGTAAATTTTTTCTTTCAATAACCCCATTTTATTGATGTTTTCTTGCAGAAGACAACACTTGCATGATCCAATTTTTTTAAGGTAATATTAAAATTCATTAGATATCAATTTAGGTATGTTTTCAAATAGAGTTATCTATATTGTGGATCCAGATTACTTATCAAATTCATAATGATATCACTTAATGTAATCAATCAATTCACATTTGTGATGCAAAACATCAAACATGTCATTCTACCATAGTCATTAATAAATAAAAGATTTAAACCTCTCTATTTGAGGCATCCACATTTGGTAGACCATACACATGGGTGTGACTAGATAATTTGGATTCAATACACAACATTCAACATCTAAATATATTTTTGACCATATTTCCTTTCATGAAATCATCATATATATTTTCTCAGTCAAAATTAAGATGAAGAATGTATATAATATCCATTAAATTCCCTGTTAATTAATTCTAACCAAAATCTGGTACCATATTTTTTTCCTATTCAACTACTAATAAAAATGTGTATTCTCTACTACATACCTAGTATAAATTACAGTTTTTCTTTAAATGTTCATGAGAAAATTACCTGACATTCCATTATTGTTTATTTTTTATAATGTCACTAGTAGTACTTAGCCATAATAATGAATCAAACATAAGAGATTGATAGGAAATAAATTTCAATGAGAACATTAATTTTATTTAGTTGAATATTTTCTAATTACATGCCTCCAAGTATATTGGACATTAAGGAACCATCATATCCAAATATAACTGTTATATCAACATAATAAATATTTTTTAAAAAAAATTGATTTCCAGTCACGTGGTATTAAAATTAACTTTCATAAGTTATGGTTCCAATGATTTTTGGAGAATTTATTTAATCTCTACGAAGATGGATTTTTCGATATTAAACATTTCCTTTAATGAGACACCTGATTGATTTTATACACAATTATTCCTCTATAAAATCTTTTAAAATTTTCGATTGGATGATATTCATGTTCTTATTCCATAGGGTAAAATTAATTTTCAAGGGTAATTTTTCATGGATGAATTGTTATTATGTAGTAGTTTTTTGGTTATGATTTCCACCTTTTTCATGTAATAATTAATAGCATTTTGGTTATAAGAAAAATAATGAAAACTGTATCTAAATAAATAATTTCTTCAAAATGATGAATGATATAGTCCCATTATCATTTCTTTGACTACTAAGTGTTCCCCAACTTAGATATCTCCTTGCCTCTTCAAAATTAATATTAATAAGTCCTTGAATGAAAAAAAATCACATTTCATAAAAGGAAATATCATATCATTTCCATTCCACCACATTCCACCATCTATATTATAGGTCTTTAGTTGGAAATATTTTTTGGATATTTCCAAGGTATTTATATCATTTTACTAAGTTTGTTTTGACTCTATCTCTATTAAGACATGTAGCACTATTGTGAAATGTACACCAATCAACATCTATTTGTTTTCACTCATTTCTTTTACATCTTTTTATGTTTCTATATCACAACCAATTACACATCTTCCCACAAATTTAGAACTCCTACAATTTATAGATTTATTTAATTATTTAATTCCATATTTGACTTTGTCTAAAATATCTTCATCTAAAATCCTTCAAAACTGTAATATATTGTTCATTTCCCTTGATTTTTTTAGTTTATAGTTTAAACCTTAATGAAACAAATTCTTCTTTATAACTCTCATCTATCATACCATTTTCTTATAATGTAAATTTATGTTCATTGATTAAATTTTAATTCCCATAAATATATTGTTTAAATTTAAAATCATAATTATATATATAAATAGTATTTAAATATTCTTCTTCCTATCCTTGAAATTGATCAATCCCTTCATTAATATGATTTACATATTCCAATAACTCTTTCAATAATGATACAATAATTTTAATTTTTTGTTGATTTTAATATCTTCAAGGGAACATTAATGTTCATGATTGAGATCAAGAAAACCATCTAACTAATTTTATTCTTCTATCATATGTTCTATATTTTAAACTATATCCATCAATGAATCATCATCATCATGTTTATACAGTCCTAAATCCTTAAAAAATAATTATCATCTTATTACCCTTTGAAAATAATTACTTACTATATAATTCCATTCATAATTTAGTATCTACCATTAGTAAGAACATCCTATGAGGTTTATACATGATTTAGTATTCACATTTTATATCATTCAATTTTTGTGGTCATCGATAAACAATGTACCGTACTTTACTATAATGATAAAAAGAGAAGGCAATATTTCATTCAAATATGCTTTCATATATATTTCATTTTCTGAAAAAAGATTTTCATAATCAACACATTTGTAAATGAAATGTTTTTAAATGGATTTTAATTCCATTTTCTTTTATACATGAATCATTTTATCTTTTAGTTTGGCTCTAATTTAAAAATCCACTAGAAATCCTAGAAGATCATCAAGAGAATGCATTGGAACATCCCATTCCTCAAGGGATGAAACATTTGGATTTATCAAAGGTGGAATCCTTGTCATTATATAATTCATATTATAAGTATCCTCAATTACATACCCATGTATTTGAATTTATACATGAACATTCATAATGGTATGAAAATATATATATGAATTTTCATGTGGATTCATTTATAGATCATCTAACTAATTTTGAAAAACATGATGTTTATCCTGAATCAAAATTGAATAACCCTAATATATATATATATATATGTATGTATGTTTCTCCCACATATACATATAAATAGTCAAACTATTCACCTTTGAATATATTTGATCAAATAATACTATAGTAGGATATTTTTAAGCTTAGGAATTGACATTAAGAATTTTCATATCCATATTCATCATTGAAAGACATGTTGTGTCACTAATAGTAATTGCTTGAAATGTAGAATATATAACATCTATACTCAGAGATATTATATGATATATCATTTGATTTATACAAATTTTTAAGTAGATTATATAAAAATGGGATCTTCCTAACATTCATTGAATTATCTAGAAATCAAAAATAAAAATACATGTTACACATTTTCATCAGTGCCCTTTTGATACCACTTGTTATTCCCTAGAACACCATATGAGGGGAGAGGTGAATCTGGAATTCCACTATGTCATTTAATTGGATGAATATTTTCCCTGTGTTGGTCGGAACCTATTAAACCTATTTGAAAAAATTGTGTAAAAACGAAACACACAAATGGAGAAATAAAAACACAACGTAATATTTTTACACTAACCACCACTAAGGGTTTGTCCAAGGAGAATACACTAAAAGTGAATTGGTCATACATGAATACACAATGTATCTATATATGTTGTGGATTAAAAATTTTCAATTATGGTCATACTAATCAAGGGACACTCACATTCCATGAATTGTAGGCATGAATCACTACCTTTATTAGAACATTAGCATAGAATACCCCTTGATAACTACATTAGGTGAAGTCTTTCTTATTGTATAGACATGTTGTTATTTTAGAAGATTTTATATTTAAGTATATCTTCTTATTTTCAGGAGACTATAATTTCACCATAGTCCATCATTGATTCCATGTAATGATGTTTCCAATAAAAATAGATGTTCAAACCCTAATCTTCAATAAACTATTTCACTATAATGTAATTAGTTTGTTTTCTAATCATATTTCACAGTCTTGAGAAAAAAATCATATTTTATGTAGAACTTTGTTTCATTAAAATACAAAATTATCTCAACATTTATGTCTAAAAAATAATACATTTTCTTCATAGACACACATTAACTACTTAGTGAAACTATACTTCACACAAATCTTCTTCATTCCACTATTTCACAAAGAAGTGGCTTCAGATATCTATTTTTATAGAGGTATATTTTATAATAGAGGTATCATAATATTTATATATTCATATAACCATTAACACAACATTCATCCACACCATATACCTTGAACGCAACATTCAATGTATGTTGAAATTCAAAATTTTGACTTTTCCTTTTGTGTGAAATATGTTTTGTATTTTTTTGGGTTTGTACAATATTTATCTTCAAGAAACATAAATTATTCCAAAAAACACATCCCAAATTTATATTTCAAGTAGACAGGCACAAAAAACTCATTTTCACATAACTATATTATACTTCAACACATTTCCACCCAAATAATTCATTTAAAAAATATTTCTTCTAATAAAAACAACTCCCTCCATCCATCGAAATATGGAATCGAACAATTTAAAAAAAAAAGGAAAAATATTCCCCCATCAATAAAGAATCCACCATCATGGATAAGATAACTTGGCTTGATTAAGAGAGTGATGATTAATAACTAAAAAACACTATCAATTTTCGTCTATGAAAAAAATTGGTTCCCACACTATTGTGATTAAAAAACACTATATGATATTACTTACATTACAAAGAACAACTAAAAAGAAGGAGTCTTGCATAAATAATTTCAGATAGTGTCTATATAGTGTAATAATATTCATCATCTGTCTGAGGGTTTTCTATTTTAATTAAATGTACTTGTGTACCAAGACCCTTCTTCAAATATTTCTAGAATTAAGAGCTAAATCAATCATCCATGTATAAAACAATTGTAATTGGAATCTTCTAAGGTCATATGATATCATATAAATAAATTATATAGGTAACATACAATAAAAATGTTTCCCAAATAGGCATGAATTGTGTTCCAATTTTCATCTTGTCCATGATTTCCTATATTTACCAATGCCTTTTGCACATATTAATATTTCATTTTAACATAAATATGCATCAAGTTAAACCAAAAAATTAAGTAGCCTAGTTTCTTTTGAATAATAAATTAATAATACATGAAAATAAAAAAATTAAGAAATAATTATTTTATTCCCAATATTGGGATCAAAAAACCATTTTACATCCTAATATATCATACAAAATCATTGGGAATATGTAGACAAAATGGGTTATCTAAAAATACTAGAAAGGGAATTAACATGATAAGAAATTATAATATGTGAGTCAAAGACATAAATTGATATCATAAAATATAAGTCTCTTGATTAAAAACATGAGATAATAATATAATGAAATGGTATCAGGGAAAAATATTATATATAATAATTTTGTAAATAACACAAAAAAATACATAAGAATAATTCATGTCCAACTACAAAGAAAATTTCTCATGCTGGGAAGAGTCCCATAGTCATTTATGATTACTCAAAAATTCTTTTAATAATGTCTCACGAATAAAATGATTTACCCAATAAATTGTAGTTATATCTTTGAAAACCCATCATAAAATTGTAATGATTGTATTTGAAAAAAAATTGATAATAAAGAAAAAAAATATGAATTAATCATGGATGTAAAATCGGTTGTATAACCTTTCCTCAGGTAATAATAAAATGGGTTTACATAATGAATGTATTTGAGAAATGATCATAATGAATTGATGATCCCCAAAAATGGATAATAATATAGGTATATATGTTAGAGACATATATAAAAAAGTATTATTATTACCTAACATTAAATAGGGATATTATGTGAGTTATATAAAAATGGCCATAAATCAATAAAAATGGTTGTTTAGAGCGATCCCTTTCATTAAGTATAATTCACCGAATATTTTATTTATTTCCTTAAATAATAAAATTATATTAATTATATTCATGGTTAAAAAAAATTTTCATGTTTATTATTTTATTTATTTTATTTTAAATCTTGTTATTTTCAATTATTTAATCATTTAATTTCATGTCGAAAGTTTTGATGATATTCGACTCATATGTAAAAAATAACAATGTTATGTTGACTAATGTCATATAGATTTTTATTTTATCATATCATTAATAATCATAATAATGAAATAATTACCATTTTAATATAAAATTTAGACATCTAAAAATATCCGTGAAATATTTTCATGAAAATTGAACTATGTTACGATAATATAGATATTAAGTCATATGTACACAAGAGTAACATTTATATTATTCAACTATACTGATGAAAAGAATGAATAATTTTTTTCATTTAATAATTAAAATTCTATCATTAATATCATATTATTTATTTAAATTTACATATACATACCATCCATGTGTTTTTGATAGAAAAAACATACCATATCTCATTTTGGTGATGGTAATCCCCATGTATGCACAACTGACATTGTAATTTGTTAATTAAAATAAAGCTAAGATAATTTGGGATATATTACATTTATGGAATGAAAAATTAATTATTAATTTATATATTTATTAAATGAATAATAATAAATAACTATGAGTTGAAATTGTGGAAAATTAATAATATTAGTTCGTGAGGTGGTACTCATCCGTACAAACCAAATATGATTTAATTTATCATTTGATAGAATATGAAAAGGATTCAGGAAATTAAGTTAAAATAATAAACTAAATTTTTATTATAGTTATTTATTTTAACAAATTATCATGGTATAATAACATTTTAATGGTATGTGTGAACATATAAATATTAAACTCTTGGTTAAGAGCGACACCACTTCTTTAAATAAAACTCGTTCATATTTGGAAAACATTAGTTCAAATAATTTTTTTTAAATATATAAAAGGATTCTAATATAAAGTAAGGCGATTAATGAAATAATTTGGTTAATTATTTTATTATATAATATTCATTCTCCTATTATGAAATTATAAGGATGATACCTTTTAATGGTGTGGGGATAGGACAGACTTGTAACTTTAGCTAAAATACAATATATATATGTAAAATTATCATTAAATGGAACCACAATAGATAATTACCATATATTATGTGATATAGGTATTAAATATAACAATAAAATATTAATTTAATTTTTTCAAAAATATTAAAACATATCACTTTAGTTTAACCCTGGGTTAAAATGTATTATCCATACCATGGTAATTATTTTTTACTAATTTTGAATTCATTATGATAAAAAAAATTATTTAACATATTATATAATATAAATAATTATGATTTTTAATTTTAAATTAATTTTATCAAACTAAATTTACATAATTTTTCTAATTTAATTTAAAATTAAACCCATACAAGTGATTAAAATCGTGTTTTTAGGTAAATTCTATTTTAAGTAATAGATTATCTGATATTAACGTAATAAATAAATATTTTATTTAAATGAAATTGAATTCATATAAATAGTTATATAATATATATATATAATTTATATATTTAGCTATTAGGGGCTATTCAAATTAATTAAAATTGAAAAAAAAATCACATTAAAAATCGTTTTAGAAAAAAAATATTTTAGGAATGAATATAAACTTATTGCAAACACCATGAATATTTACAAATGAAATGATATTAATTATAATATTCTAGAAAAAATGGTTCATATATCACTCTAATATTAAATAAAAAATATTAGGACAATTTAATATTACTTTCTTTAATGAATGATTTGAAAATATTAATAAAGTATGTAATTATTACAACCATCGAATAACCAATCATTCTAGAAAATTAAAAAAACAATTGTAAGTTAATTTTTATATAATTTTTTGAAAATAAAAACCATTTTATAATATATAATGACAAAAATTCCATTACATTTATTAAAATAATTTCCCAAATAAGCAGTAATTTTTTTTAAGAAGACATATTTCTTGAATAATATAACGTCTTAATTAAAAATTTAGTTCTTTCATTGAAATAATTTTCCAATACATAAATATTATATAAGAAATATATATATATATATATATATATCATAAATAAATTAATGTTATTTATATCCTATAATTTAAACACATGGTTATAAATCCACATTTAAATAATAATGGTCATTTTATACACGATGTTTCATGTAATATATGGTATCAAAGATAAATTTATTTTTAAAATCACATGATCATTCATTCATCCCACATTAATGAATTTCAAACTAAAAAATTCATAATACATAATATGGTGATATCACATATGGGTTATTCCACTTCATTGATTCCTCAAATTCTTAGGTTTCATCCTTTTGTTTATGGTTCCACCATTGTAATTTGACTAGGTGACTTGTCTTATTGTGTAGAACATTGTATATACTATCCATGATCCTCATCATATTATCATTAAAAGAGATATAATTTTCAATCTATACCACGAATTAATTCTGTAAATATGATGTCTCTATAGTTTTCATTCTCAATATGGATATATGAAATATGTATTTTATATTAGAAAGGGATTGTTGGAGTGTTAATCGATAATCAAAAACTCATATGAAATTGAGAAAACAAAATTGGATAATTTACATGGGATTAGCTTTAAAATATACAACAATATCATGAATATCTTCCATTGGTATAGATGGAGAAAAAAATATCACTGACCTCAATCCCTGGGTCACTTCGATGACTATCAGTATATATCTTCTGTCGACACTACAAAGTCCTGATGTTCTTTCTAAATGGTATTGAAATTTTAAACTATTTTCATAAAATATTTCATATCCCAATGATTTTTTCTCACCAAAATCATCCAAATATTTAGTTTCTCTACATATCTTTCCACATATCGGATTTATACGGATCCATTTTTATTTTTAAGTGAATGTTAATGTTATATGAGAACTAAACAAACAAATATGTTGATCCCATCATATTTTCCAGTACATCTAAAATTCACTCAACATTTCATACATTGAATTAATAGTTTGATCATATGGTATGTCAATTTGGGGGGATAATTCATATATAAATTCAAAACATTATTTCAATAATTTTTTAAGGTCTTCAAAAAATTTGAGGTAAATTTAATATTTTTAACAAATAAAATCAATTTGGTCTTCCATGCAGCCTCACCTCCTCTTAGACGTAAGCCATTTTAAGTTCATAGAGTGACATGTCCATTAAAATTGAATTAAAGTGATATATATTTTTAATATGATCAACCATAACTCATATGTAATTATTTCTACTTGTTTCTTTTATAATACCAATGAAAACTTACATGGTGATGTTTTAACATTTCCACGTAGGTATGGCTAATGGTCATATTATCCCCTTATAGTTTGACATTTCTTCTGTAAGTTACTACCATTCCAAACACATTAATCTATATTAATTATCTCTTTCTCAATATTTTACAACATATAGTGCACTTATAGATCTTGTTACATCTTCTTTCTCTTTAGGAATACAGAGACGTTTGATCTATGTAAATCATTCAACCACTCAATATTTATCATTGGATTAGTGGTATGTATAGTACCAAAACAAATAATACCAATCGATCTTCATAAATACTAAATTGAGGATTTTTCTTCTCTTATATCATCCACCATTGTATAAATTTATAGAATATTAATTATAAAACCCTTTATCCTCTCTATAGGGGATGGTATGGAAATAATTTAAGTAAGGAATATTAATTTTTTTCCCCTCCTAATTCCCATGTCCATTTTTCCTAGTCTCAAAAGATAGGATCTTTCTAAATTCTTATCTATAATAATGTTTCTAGATCCCTTCTACATAGACCATATTTCCATTTGATTTATTTCCATGGATGGAAATAGATTGAGAAGTTACAGTCATCGATCACCTCTAACCATCTTCATTATATTATATTCAGCTCATTATATTTGAATATATATTTCATGATCTTATTGTATGTATATATTTCAAAAAAATTACTACAGAGGTATTTTTTTGAATTTCTAGTGAAAATTTTCCTACAACCAAATATAGATCATGTCTTTGATAGTATTGTTCACTGTCATTCAAATTTATAGAGGTGTAGGCTATTATTTTATCAGTCAACATTTGTACATATCCCAAGCCATTATTTGAAGACTCTCTATATAACATGAAATGGTACCCGAAACCATTGAATTATGATCAAATGTTTAGTGATAGGAAATTCATTATATTAATTATATATACTTTTCTTACATAGGTTTGATAAAACAATACCCCCATTTGAGTCATCTTGATCATAATTTTTGAAAATTGAGAGATGTTCCCCAAATATTATCAGTAATATCTATCATGTCTATAAAAACTATAGATCTATATTATAATTTTTAGTCAAGGAAACTCCCAAATTTACTTTGTTTTATACATGTCCTGATATATACCATTTTTTGTGATAATATTCCCTAATAATGACACTTTCATTGTCAAGAACACTATTTTATGTAATTATCATATAGTTTAGCTTTTTGTAATGAATTTAAAAAATATTCAAAATCCTATTATGATTCCCATCGATTTTGGATCATATCAAAATATCATCTAAAAACACAATCACTATTTTGAATTATAATCTATAAATACTATATATATTAAATATACGAATATTACTTGATAATTATTAAGTAAAAAAGGAATCACATTGAGCTCATATTGTTTGTACGATGTTCAAAATGATATTTTGGAAATTCCTTCCATCATCACTATTAACTTTTTATATCCCAATCAAAGGTCCACATTCAAGAAAAACATGAACACACATAGTTGATCTTTAAATTCATCAATCCCTGGTAGGGGATACTTGTCTCTATTGTTGTTTTTTTGAGGTCATGAAAATCCATATAAAGGAATATTGACCCACCCTTGTTTATAACATATATGACTTGTGTTTCCCATGATGTAGTACTGAAGTTTACAAAACCATTTTCATGTCACTCTTGTAACATTAATTTTTAGTTCTTCTAGATGAACATTCTATAATCATTCATGAATATGGGCATACATCTAGGTATATGTTTTATTGGGAACCCAAACTCTCAGTCTAGAGGAAGTCTAAAAAACTCTTCACTAAATACATCAGTATAATCCATCACAATGGGCATGTCATAAATCACAATTCTCTCCAATATCCTAATGATTAGGTGTAGATATATCTTCTAAAAAATAATAAAATCTATTATTCTAAATAATATTCGTAGGGTCATTCATCCTCCTCCGTATAGATTTAAAAAATTGTAGGATGTCTTTAGAATGAAATAGTGTCTCCACCCATTGACAATTGATGTTGTATTTATATAAGGACTATAAATACATGCCTAATATAGCATCAAACTACACTAAAGGAAATAATAAGATTTTTTATACATGAATGAGTACATAAAAATTATCTATGAAGAGTTATATATTAGGGATTCCAAAATTTCAGCATTATCAATTCTCACTTATAGTTCATCCTCAATATTTTTTGGTGGTGTTTGGGTAGATCCAATTAACATGTATTATATGAAAACAATAAATAAATCCAAAATTAAAATATACATACACTAACCTTTAATGAATAACCAACATATTTTTTCACCAGATAATTTCCAGGATCTACCTCAGAAGTAGTTATAACATATTCCCCACATTTCCTTTTATTCCATATATGTTGTTCTATGGACTATCTCGAACAACCCAATTCCTTTGTCATTTGTTTTTTTAATTCCCATATTCCTTATATTTGAATCAGTTTAACTAATAATGAGTGTTGATCTGGACATTATTTTCTTCTTCCACAATACTAGCCATATTCATTTCCCATCAGTATCGATTATCCCAATTCTATCATTTTATACTTTTGAATGATCTCTGATTACCTTAAAACTATCTCCAAGAAGCCTATTACCACAATTTAATCTAGTGGGATATTTTTATTTCTTTCCTCCATTGATCCACCGAATGAATGATTTATTTTACGCATTTTATCTATAGGACCTAGAGATCAATGAGTGTATCAAATCTCCATATCAACCATTAAATAACAATGATCAACCTCTATGTAACTATCAATGTCTTCAATAAAGAATTATTCTAATAAAAGTAAATTTAGTACACTAAATAATAAATCCTCATTATGTTTTTTTATTTATTGAAAAACCAGAGTCTTGTTATGAATTCCATGTGATATTTTTATAACATTCCCAGATAGATAGATCATATATTTGAACTTCAGTATGTGTAACTGACTCTTTATTTTAGTATGGACTATTCTATTCAAATATTAATTGAAAAATATTTTATGGATGACATTCTATTCCATGGAAAAAATATCCTCTTTAGACTTTGTGTTCTTGATCAGTGTCCACAACTGCTAAGATTCCCCCTCACTGTAAAAAATGACATGAACAATTTTATATTATTATGATAATTATAGTATAGTGAATATAATATAAATAGAGTTAATATATTGTTCCATTAAAATGGTATCATAAGAACCACTAATGGTTGGAGGCCTTTGTCACATCAAATAATCAATTGTAACTATGTCTTTCTTTAGAGAAGGATAATGTTATGCATGATTCATGTTATTATTCATAAATTAGTCTATTTGAGCCAATACTTATATGAATTTATCATCACTTACTCACATATGTTTATATTATATATTGGATAAAATCACTAAAATACCTATCATATTTATTGTTCAAATTATTTCTCATTTTTTACAACATCAACTAAAAAAAGAAAAAATAAATATAAGAATACATTAACTAATGAAAATTAAAATGGAATCATATAAACATAGAAGGAATAAATTATATATGATAATTATACCCTAATATAATAGTATTTATGTTTAAAACTAGGTTATCTATGGTAATTATTCCTATTGGGTTTTATAACCTATTAATATTTTTATATCATTCATAATGGTACATAATGATTTTGGGAATTTCCTAATCATATACACAGTGACTGTAATACCTGATGTGTAGAAGGGTCAGATTTTTGTGCACTAGATGATGGTTATGTCAACAATAATTGTCCTGATTTCAATGTTATTACCCATAGGCACAACAATGCTATATCCATATCTATTTTTTGGTACAATAAATTGATGGAATTTCATATAATATCATAGCTCTATACTCTACAAAAAAATTATGATACTTTCCTATCCATTGACATATCCCTAGGGATCGAAATATAGAAATATAGTCTTCATCACCCAAAAGTTACTAGATTATTCTAGGATACCAACAATAGTAACTGAATTGTTTTTAAAATATTATTTCTTAATTTTTATTATACATATTCATTATATATAACCCAAAGATCATGAGGAATAATGTATTTAGATGACTAAATTAATAATATATTTAATGGAATGAAACCAATAAAATCCTTATCTTACTCTATATAATGGACTCCTAAATACATTTGGGATTCTAAAACTGACTAGGGTAATATAGGGTATACATAGACAAAATGGGTGTTCTAAAAAACCCTAAAAGGGTATAAACATGATAATGAAAAATTATATGTCTTCCAAAATTATGACATGATATCATAAATTTTAATCCTCATGAGTAATCACATGTGAGACTAACTTAAGGAACATTGTGTAATTAGATAACTATAATATAGATAATATGGTATAAATAGAAAACATGACTTATGAATAATACAAGCCTATATTATAAGATAATATCACATGGTGGATGGAGCTCCTATGGTATTGGGATTACTCCCTAACATCTCATGAGATATATGATTTACCAAATACATTTGAGAGCTTACTAGATAAATCCATTATAACTGGTTATTATTATGTGTAAGAGAATAATTAAATGATTAATAAGTCATAAACATATGATTTAACTAGGAAAAAATATGAGCTTCATAATAATTCCTTATATCATCATCAAAATGTTTTTCATAAAGACTTTAATCAATAAATTCTCATAAAGAATGTATAATTCCATAAATGGAAGGGTGGATAATACTATTATATATATTAGATACATATATACATTATTTCAAATAATTATATAACATTAAATAGAGATAGTATGTGAGCGAGAGAGAGTGGTCATAACCCGATGAAAATGGTGGTTTAGAGGGATCCCATACTTTGAGTCTGGTTTATCATGTGAATTATCTTACTTCTAGAATAATAAACTCATGTAAATGATTAAATTTATTATAAAACTTTTATAGGTTATTATTCATTTCATTTCACATATTAAAATATTATCTTGAATTACACAATAATTTCGGTTCATGTGAGACATTTTGTTGATATTTAGAACATATTTCCAAAATCACAGTGGTAAAATAACGAAAGTAAAAAAAATTATAATTTAGTAATATCTATAATAATAATAATGAAATATATACCATTTTATACATTATTTAACTTTTAAAACACCCATTACATTATAGTTATAACAAATGAACAATATTATGATCTTGGAGATAGTATGCCATAGATACACATGAGTAAAATTTACATTTGTTAATTATCATAATTGAATGGAGGTATGTGTTAATTTATCATTTCATAATAATCATTATATAATAAATATAATATTTCTTTTTTAAATACACCTATATATTCCATCGATGAAAAATACTAAATGAAAAATGCATCACATTGCTTTGGGGTGGTGGTAAACTACAGGTGCATGCAAAAGATATTTCTATATTTCAATTAATTTTCTTAAATGAAAATATATATTATATTATGTTTATAGAATGATAAATATTTCTTGAATATCATATATATATATATATGTAATGAATCCTAAAAAATATACATTATTGTTCATTATGAATAAAATTTTAGATCGGTCCTTGGGGAGTTAGTCTTCTGTACGCATGAATGAGGGTTTTGTTTCCCATTTTATGGAAGAGGATGTAGAAACAATTTATTAAATTAACAAAATAAAATCAATTTATATGGAATAAAATTATTTTATTATTTCACCATATTTGAATAATATTTAATGGTGGTGGAACAAAATTTAAAAAAAACACTTATTTATGAATGATGTATCTATATTTGACAACCACTTTAGTTTTAAACCAAAAGACATCATAACAGTATATTATAATAAGAATTTATTATAAGAAGTTTTATGGGATGGATGAAAGGGTTTTTTTGTAATTCATTGAACCAAATGGTTTGTTATGTTTTATGAAAATATAATAAGAGGTTCTGTACTATATGTGAGGGGAGAGGACCGACTAGTATTTTTTAAAAAGAATGAAATATATAAATGAAGTATTCCAAAATAATTGATCCAAAATTGAATATTAATGTCGATTAGAAGATAACGGATCAAAATATATAAATTAAAAAATATTTTAGTCATCATTTTGGGTTATGTAAAACATTATAATATTAGTATAATCCCTTAATAAACTTATATTATTCATAACGAATAAATGCATATTATTTTACTATTCAATTTGAAAAAAAAATTAAGTTGAAATTATGACATAATATTATTAAAAATGGATAAATTTTTTAAATCAATTCTTTCTAATTAAATTTAATTACATGGATGAATTTAAATTTTATGTAAACTGACATAATGGGATGTTGAATTGTTTTTTCCAAAAAAAATAACTTTTCATGAAAAAATGATCATATATTAAAACAAAGAATATAAATAATAATTATATAAATTCATATATAATATATAAATTTAATTTAAATATTTATTTATTTGAGGTTATTTTAATTAATTAATGTCAATAAATATTATGTACATAAAAAATGCTTTTAGGAAATTATATTTTCAATAATAAAAATACTTTAAAAAATCATGAAAATTATATATTCAAATGAAGGTAATTATATAATAATATATTAAATTGTTCCAAATTTTTTTAATAAAAAATATATGATATAACCAGAATTTAAAATTAATAAAATTTAATGAAATGAATTGATAGTATTTGAAAAAACTATAAATTTCACAATTCATTGAAAATCATTCATTTCGAAAAAACTGGAAATTTTACACTAAGTTAATTTGAATATTCATATTTTCAAAATGAAAAAAAAATTCTATATTAAAATCTTTAAAATTTAAAAAACATGTAATAATATTTTCTAAAAAAATAGAAATCATTTTTGAAGAAAGCATACTTTTTCAGATTAGAATGTCATTATTAAAATTTGATAACATATTTCCATGTAATTAATCAATACATGTATATTTTTTAATAACTCTAAATATATTTCATAAAGATGTGAATTATATTTATAACCAATAATTTAATATCTATATTATAAAAATCATATTTAAATAATCATGAATTATTTTGGAAAAATGTCTCGTGTTTTATTTCAACCTTAGAAGGTTTGTTTAAAAAAAATTAGGTTGTCAAATCACCCATATGATTTCATTACAATCCAGTTTTGTTGTAAAATAATTCACGAAATCTATGGTGATTTCAGAAATTTCCATTAAATAATGGGAAGTGGCTGTAAGTGTTCAATTGGTCATTTGGGATATTTCCCCCCTGATGATAGGATGGACTTCTTTTAATAAAGGATTAGTCCTCGTTTCCCATTATATAGAACCATTACATCTAATGAAAGTCAAAATAAATATTTGTGAGTTTGTGAGGTACTCCCCTTTTAAAGGAGAAAATTGTTGAATCAATTCATAATGTATTGTTAATGGAAACCAAACACATTGATGAATATGAAATAACACATTCTCATCAACAACTTAACCTAATGGTGAATCCTTAATAAAAAACACCCCTCAATACCAAGCCTTCTATAAAAAATACTTTCCTCCATTTCCCTCAATCTAGGAGTGATGAATTTTATGATAATTTCATAAGGATAATTTTCCTACAATAGTAATTAACTAGCTAATGATTTTTAAAAAAGGAAAACCATTATTTTTCATTCACTATGAGATTCCTTAATATCTCGATATGAAGACATCTAGATCAAAGAATTGACAAATAAATTTTTTCCCTGGGGTGTATACCAGTTCAATGTTGAATAAATGAATATATTTAACCCATATTTATATCACTAGGTTCAAATCACAATGTGATAATATGTATCTAAATATAATAACATTAACCAACAACAATAATCATTAACCCAATATATATATATAGTATAAGGAATCACAAGGCATGATCATAAAATGATAAATTCAATGTTTGAGTTAGATAACAAAATTCTTGAGGCCTCAAATGATGACATTCATATGAAAATACTTTTTCCAATTGAATAAATATAGATCCCTCCATGAAGTATAATTCAACATTATACAATTTTCCACATCTTTTGGAATCATGAATCATAAATAAAGGAATTGTGGTTAGCCTTCCTCTGAACTGATTAATGTTTTTCTTATAAGAGTCAAATAATTTTAACAGTTCACCAATTGTTGTCAATACTAAATTTATTAATGAAAGGATTAAAATGTTCTAAACAAATCACTAATAGTAACGAGCCCACCACAATAAAGTTTTAAAATGAAAATGATTATATATATATTCTCAAGAAACAATGGTTCTCACTTTTTCTAGATCGGCATATTCCACTTATTTTATATATTGTTACAATATATGTAAGAAACTTTTATCCAAAATAAGAACATAGTGAGATAGGAATATAATAAGTTATCTTTTAGCACACTTAGTCCATTATAATGGGGTTTGTGATGATAAATTTTCTTATAGTACCATAAGTTAACATCCATAAAAATTACAATAATGGATTCAATTTATTGGTGTAAATATCAATTCATCAAATTCATTAAGAATATAGGTCTGTTTGTAAGACTAAATAGAATCACTCGATATTTATGTATGAAACACATACTCTGAAACTTAGTGTGTGTTATATCCAAGGGTCTAAATATTACCTAATGATATCCATATCCAAAATAAATCATCAATAATACTAGATAACCTCATAAATGGTCAGTGATATTTTTTATTAAAGGTTGCAGTTAATGATTCATAAAAATAAGGTGATTAAACAAACAAAATCCACATATAACCTCAGTGAATCATCAAAATTATTCGAGAAAATATAGCTGAACCTTAATTATAAGTACTTATATGTATAATCCCATTGGATTATAGGTCCCCAAAATTCCATTGTGGTCCTATATCTTTGTATTATCTGTCCTATGTGAAGGAATATATATATTCTCTTATTCATTAACATGATTGATGGAGTGTTTTCACCACTCTCAGATGTGGAATCACTTAAAATTATTTTTAATGATATCTCCGAATCTATCCTCTATTGGTGGAATGACAATATGAGTCACACTCCAATCATCAATATAATGGTTGGAAATTTGGAATGATACTCCCAAAATCCCATGATGCTTAGTTCAAATTCTATTTTCTTATACATTCATGTTATAAACTTTGAACATATGTACCGCCCTTGAATAATGATAAACACACACTCTGATATTTAAAAACAATATGCGGTTGGAAATTTATAAACCAGTACATCCTGAAAAGTATGTCAAACCCTATGATCTGATCCATAGAAATGAATGATAAGAAATGGTATCCAGCAATCTCTAAATAACACTCCATGCCTTGGTGAATGGTATATGACCAAAATAATAATATTGTATCAAAATAAATCACCCCACAAAAGTATTCTATCTCATGAACAAAAAATCCCATTAAATATGTAGATATGAATAGTTGTGAAGGGCCTGAGTCAGAAATAAAAGATAAAAATGTTGAGGGTACTATAATAAATAATTATATTGTATACATAATGAATCTATTATCCTTATTTGTTGGTTAAAGATCATCAAATTAGCTATATACATGACCCTGAGTTTCATAAGACCTCTCTAAAAAATTCAACTCTACTGGATCTACCGAACCTATGTTTGTATTCATCATCCCCAAAGACCCCATTATAATTATAATATAGTAGTAATGAATCTTCCTTAATATCATGGATATAAATACCCTACTATATAACTCATATGTGTTTTGGATCCTCTCTCACTGGGAACTGATGTAAATTTGAAATAAAATCTATAGAGATACCCCATTATCCTTATTTCTTAGCACCATATTGGGTCTCTACTACACTGGACCCTCATGTGACTCTCCCTTCCATTAAAAATGAATATAATATAATGAACATGGAAAAAACAATGAATATTACTAACCTCAAGAGAAAATATAGAGTTACAATTCCAACCACTGTATGAACAACATCAATGAATTGGAATGAAACTTCCAAGCACATTATCATAATCTTACTTAAAATTTCACTAGGGAAAAAGGGATTAGTTCACCAATATAATATTAATAATCAGTTAAAATATATTATCATAAGATCAAATGGAATATCTATTCCCATCCTCAAATCATATTCCCTTTGACAGCTCATCACCAAAAATAGTGGGAGAAAAAAAGAACAGTTGAGAGAAAGGAGATGATTAATCTATAATAAACACAATACCCTATTCTAGATACATTAATTCTAATGCTAATTCATCACTCAATGTTTGTGGTGAAATTTTTTAAAATAATGTAGTCTAGAAATCCCTCTAACTCATGCACTAATATTCATCTGTATGTGTATGAAAATCCCACCATCACTTATAATATTAATGAATAATATATAATGTGATATTTATAAGCCTTTTTAGCATAACTATATTATTAGAGAGTGTAATCATAGAATTTATCCATTACTAAGAAACCAATAGACTCTGTTCCTAAAATAGTGTAGGTTGGTGATGCTGTGTGAACTCCCTACTCAATATCGGTCTCCATCTATATAGTTAAATGAGGTTTTTTCATTACTTTAATAATAAATTGCGGCTTCAGCACCATCCTTTAAAAAATTATGGGCATAGAGGAAGCTTTCGAGGTGATCCTTCTACTGACTACACTAAATGTATAAACCAATCTCAAAGATGAGTATCGATGAAAAATCATCGAAAAATATGTTGAACCATAGGATGTTCCACAATTTTTACTATAGGTGGCTCAGGTCCTTCCACCATAGGTTTGTAGTTTTGGCTTCATTCCTTGTTCTTGACCTAAGGACATTATTGAGGAATATATCATCAATTACAAGAATAAACCTCCCAAAAAAACTTTCAAAGGAGGGGATATCCTAGATACAGAAACAAGTACAGGATTATGGCTGCATTAAAATAGGTACAATAACCCATTAACCCATTATAATGTCTAATTATAAGGTCTTATTTCAGGTATTAATTATAAAGGTATCATTATACGGGGTTTAAATTCTATATTATAGATGGAGAAATAATCATGTTGAATTTAGCGATCTTATTTGACATCTACTATGTTTAAATTTTATATGTACTCTTATAATGTCTTATATATTTAGTTTTAATTTCTAATTAACATAGGCATAATAATTTACAGTTACAATTGTAACTCTATATATCTATAACCAACCTTTTATATCGAGTATTATACTCTAATAAATATATATATATAATGGTACAATTATATAGATTGTTATTCAGAAATAATATATACATAATGGCTTAAATTGTAATTATAAATTCATTTAACTATAACGAACCATATGTTTCATCTTATTTAACTAAGTTTCTATATCATAAATAGGTTAAAATTGGTTAGATAAGGTTCTTTGATCCCGCAATGTGGGATAATACTATTTTTATTTATGATGACACTTTTTGAGTCCAATTAATTTATATTTCTATTCATGAAATGGATGAAAATTAAAATAAAATTAATTTAACATATAATAAAAAAAATTAAAAGATATAATGTGATATGAATGGCATGTAACATACATGGAACATAATTCCATAAATTTTAATAATGATTCAAAAAATAATTTTCCCTTTCCATTTTGGATCAAAGGATAAAATACATAAATCATAGCAATATAATTTTTGTGCACCACCCAATGGTATAAATAACACAACTAAAACTAGTGAAATACAATAAAACTAATCATATCCCTGGAAACATGGATTTTATCCTACACACTAGATAAATACACATAGGCATGACTCTTTAAAATATCGAAAAACATTCTATTTTCATGTATACAAATACCAAATAATAACACATAAAAAATAAACCTCATATGATACAGATTTGTGATGTATTATGATCGATTTATATTCAGGATAATGTTCTATGGAGTCACTCCGCCTCAAGCACACCTCCACATATTTCAAAGTTTGTTGAATTCTAATAGGGTTATTTGTTGGTATCATGTAGAAACTACACCACTATTTATCAATTTTTGACAAAAATTACAATTAAATCTCTATATATAATAAGAAATTATAGTAAATCATCTATAGAATAATTAATATACATAAATTAAAAATAGGTCATATAAAAGTGATGTCATGTCCATACAAAATGTGAACTGGTAGACATGGATGCTGATATACAATAGTTCCAATATTAAAAAATAAAATAAAAAGACATAAAGAATCTATATCCATGAGAATTATGATAACTATCTTAGTCACCTTCCCCTAAACTTCCATCCAAATATGAAATCAATCATCCGTACCAAGGATCTTCTAAAATCCTTACCTACATCAACAAAATCATCATAATAACCAAAATACGTCCCAAATTGGGTGTGAGTAGATTATAGTGGGACACTACCAATGTTTTCTAATGAAATACTATTCTATAAATTAACACGGAATAATTTCTCATGTATAATAAATAATTATGTTAATAAATATAATCTATGTATGGATCAGGTTCCCCATGGGATTCAATGTCAATCATACCTTCTTCTCCCTAAGACAAATGTCTCAATGATAACCACTTAATTAATCATAGGATCCAAGGAACATTACCATGGAATCCACATATAATAACAATAATGGATACAAAGAATAAAAATGGTATAAATGCATTCGGGGAGTTGTTATCACTCACATTGATCCACCAATTTGTTGGGATATTTGAGTTTCAGTATATTCTAAAGAGAAAACCCTTAACATTAAACTCCTACTTCTTTTTGACCATGTGTGTGGATAATGTACAAGCTAAACATGGGATAGTCTTTATTTGAATCCAAGGATATAATCCAAGGAAGTCCATGAATTAGGACATTAATATGAATTTTGGAATCTCATTTTTTCATTATAATTATAGATAGCATTTGGTAGAATCATCAATTTTAATTGGTGGAATTCCCAGAAATATGATATTATCAAAATCCATGTCAAATTTAACATAGATAATTCTCATAAATGAATCCAAAGGAATTCTATGAGTTCTCTGAAGGCATTATAGGTCAGGAATCAATGACTAACTAAAATAAGGATAGACATGTAACTTGGTGTTCTAGACCTATATCAGTTTCCAATAATAAAATAGTAATTATTCATAATTATAAGTGAAGTATCCATTCCATTAAAAAAAATTAATTAATTCAATTTGGTCAATAATTTTATAATTGAAAAACCAAACACACTTGATGTGTGTTTTAGAAAAATGAAAAGGACATTTATTAATGACATTTAATCGAAAAACCCCTCATGGGTAGTTTTGGTTGAGGTATTGAACCTACAAAAGAATATAAGGTCCTTGTAAATAGTTTATATTATGTTTTAGGAAAGAAATAATTGAGTAACTATAAATAATTAGATTTTATCCTATTTTATTTTCATATACTAATTGGGAAAATTCAAATACAATCCACTGAGATTGTGTGTGATCATGAGGCTTGATGTTCCCTGAACAATTCATTGAAATGATTTTTGTTTTTAATAATTTTTTTGTTGGTTTTTATTGAAATGGAATAACTTCTAAATGCATGTCTGGATCAAAAATCTTAGGCCAATGTGGGGTTTGGAATAGATACTTTATCTTAGGTGGGGCCTAACATCAATCGGTTCATGCATGATGTGAAAGTTGAATTTTGGATGTATCGGTAATAAAATATTTAATAAAAATATTTTATATTGATGTAGAAGCTGTCATTTTCTATATATTAGGTTTTTAAAGGGATCCAATGTATCACCATAACATTGGTGTATCAGTAACACAATGATAATGAGGTTACCTAAATAGCGACAACAAATCAATGATTAGATCATAGATTGAATATCTACATATCAATAAAAGACAACAACGTAGCTTTACCAATCATCAATTACAGATCAAAAATATACGTAGGGTATTGTTTCTTTATGATTCTTTCATCATTCATAATTTCAATGACAAACACAGACCATCCCATGAACATGTTGATGGGCGGTTCGATAGCTTGCATGATGTGGTTATGCATGCATGGATTTAAATGGGATATAGATCAATGTGTTTCTTTATTCTTAATTATCCAACTAACAGCAATGAATCAAGGTTGACATGAAAAAAGTCCCATATCTATTCGTTGGGTGTCGATGTGATTTATTTTTCTCTATCCAAAAAATTCCTTATGTTCCACATTCTTTTTGAAATATGAATTGATGATCATTGCATCTTTGATCCACTGTACAATGATCTGATACTGGGAAGGCATCCCCAAAATGATTCCATGATGGTTTGATAATGAACGTGTGGTGAAAATTGGCCACAGAAGCATCTTACAGTGGCATGAGGTTGTGGTGCATGGTGGAAACTAGATAAGCAACTTTGTTTGGTTCAGGTAGAGTGTGAGGGAAATAAAGAGCTGCTAGTAGGGTGGCCATTGACCGAGCCATCATACTGCCCAACATTGGCAGGACCTAGCATAGCAACATGCATAGCATGAGGTAGTGGTCTATGAAGGGCCGTGTGGGAGCCCAATACCAGAGCGGTTCCACAAGGGAGATGGTGTACATAGTTTTGGTCTGTATGTAGCTCGTAGTGGTGGAGACTTTTGGGTGGATAACAGATGTTATGGACGTCTATGTTGAAAATGGAGGCACTTTGTTGACCCCAACCACATTACTGTGTCGAACGTGTGTGTGAGAAGGGGATGTAACCTCATGCAGTGAACCGGTATGGACATATTAGGCCAATCCAGCAGTCCAGCAGGCTAGGACCAACAAGCTGGGCCTAGTAGCCTAGCGGGCTGGGTCAGGCTAGTCAGGCTGGGGTGCTTTGTGGTGATGGGTCAGTCCCAGATAGGACTCAATTGTGCATTTTCCCTAAAATGGTTGTCACATTTAAATGGATGGTCTATTTGATGACCTATCAGTGCCGTAGAGATCCTTTCGATGAGGTTTTCCTTTTGAGTTTTAAAATTTGGTTTTTATCATGAATCGGAATTGATGGAGGGTATTCCTTGGTACTTTCCTCTAGGGTTTGTGATGGTGTTATGTTCACATCATTGTATAGTAGTCCCCTCTAGAGGCTGAGTCCTGGGAAGAGTTATTTTATCATTCCTCGGAAGTGGTGTGATCCCTTATCACCCCTGATATAATATTCTCAAAATTGTGGTGACCCCCCCAAGTGCAGGGTGTCAGTCCTCCATCTAATGGTCTCTATCGATAGTGTTGTTAATATTCTTTGAGAAGGATCTCCAACATTTCAAGATGCTTTGGTAGTGTTTTTTATATTCTCGAATATGATACCCTATGTTGTAGTTCAATATAGATTGTTTTTTTGGTATTCTCTTGGAAGGATCCCCTCTCTGTATGATATTATCATTGACAAGTGTTCTTCTAGGGGCGGTTCCCAAATTAGTAGAACCATATGGTGTAGATTTGTTGTTGCATACCTCTATAATTATTTTATGGTGATGAGTATACCAGTATATTCATGATATATGTGCTATAGACATATACATGTGTACAGATGAATGTTCATCATGTATTTTCATTTTTGGAATACCTTATGTATTTCATAGTTGTATTACATTGGGGCTTCAGGGTGTCATATTGAGTATTGTTTTAGTCACCCTTGCACATGCTTTTCTCACATGTGTTGTGTCTTATAATGATTATAAATATATTGATTAATCCCAAGGTGGACATGAACTAGGTTTTTATTAAAGAGATTAGATACAAGAAGTGTGATCATATGGATCTAGGAAGCTTACCTAAAACCCCTCTTTAGGTAGGATTTTTTTCAGTTGAGTTTTTGGAACAAGTGAAATCAATTTAGCAGACTCTTTCTTTTGGTAGAATCATATTCTGGACATGTTTACAATCCAATTTCCTACTATCGTACTATATATTAGGTATCCTGGTATATGGATGCATTTTTTTCTAGGTGTTTTTTTATATCATAATTTTTTTCTTAGGGATGTTTGTGTGTTCTGGTACTTTGAAAAATGCCTCCTTTTGTGGAATGTTTCTACTCGGTGCTAGTACCTAGCCCATATCCTATTAGAGGGGGTGTTAGGGTTTTCATGGAATGGGTCCCTTTGGGATAGGTCATGATAGATCTATATTAGAGAAGGATACGATTCTACTTATGAACTATGAGTCTGTGAAGATGGTTTGGGGAAAAAATGTTATGTGTTTCGAGTTTTTATTTTATTCTAGGGAAACTAGTGGTAGTGTGATGACTGATGTATCTATACATAAGGAATATGGAAACCTAATTTCTATCTCTATAGATGAAAAAACTGGTTTCCATGTATAAATGGTACATGAATCATACATGATTTTGAGAGTGTTCTCATCTACATCTTGAGTCAGCTCACCTGACATACTATATTAACTATGGTAAATCTTGTTTGATTTCTTGATCCCTCCATGTAGATAGCCAGCCATGGCTCTATTACATGATTATGAGGATGATCTTCCAAGCAACAAATCATTGGTATAAGGTCATGTATCAGATATAATCCACATTCCACGGATAACACCTATGTGTTTTTTTACTAGGTATACCACCACATGTCGAGAAACAATCCCTCCTAGGGCCATTAGTTAAGGTTTCAAACTAGATGAGTGTGTTGCATGAGTTATAGATGTAGAATCCTCCTATTTTTTAGGGTTAAAAGGTCCCATAGGTAGATGAGTATTGGTTGGAGGCAGTTACATGTGTCTTCTTACATGTGAGGATGCCATATAGACATATTGAGTTCCTATATTCAAGCATTCATCAGGGCTCGATGAGGTGATGGTTGAGCTTAGTGTCCCATACACATAATGAGGTGACAATCTCTTGGAAGGAATTATAGCATAACTCTAGGGAGGAGTTCATTCCAACAATGCTTCAATAAGTTTGCATTCATGAGCTCCTAAATATACCAAATGGACGTCATACTATGGTGGATTACTTGATGAGTTTACTTATATTTATCACTACTCCACAGATATGGTGTGAGACCAATATTTATGGGCTTGGACCATTGAGCAGAAACTACACTGGGAGATCCAATATTTCATGATATCCCTTACCTTTCCATCATATTTTCTGGTATTGGAGAAAGATCTAATAATGGAGAGAATTCCAGCAGAGTAGACACCATCTATAGGGGAAACTAGTAGGCACCAGGTAGCTGGTTCATTGGTAGTAGGTGGTTGATGAAAGCAGCATGGACCCAAGAGGGCAAGGTACTTCCGGAGGTGAACCCCTGATATCAGGTCAGTGGTGCAGGGCTACCAATGAGGCTCGATTCAACCTTGAGAGAACTACTATTATGCATGCAGGTTTCACATGAATATGGATTGAGATATCCTAACTCAATATATGGATGATCGGGGGACAGTTGAGGGACCACCATTGTATAGGATGAGACATGACTAAGGTTTTTTATAGGGTTTTAAATGTGTAAGTAGAGTATATAGTGTAGTAGTATGTGGTCGGGGGTTCAAAATCTTACCACCACCACCCCTAAGTGGTCCACATATGGCTTAGGGATCTAGTGGATGGGGATGAGGACAACTATAGGAGATGGAGACTTATGACTCTAGTTCTCTAGGGATGATTGGAGGTACGATCTATGTCTTTTCCAATATATCTATAGTTTTGATTGGCATTGGTTCCAGACGTTCTTTTATTTCAATAGACTTTATTCAGGTCAAGGAGAGTCTATTTCAACCATTAATTCAACCCTTACGTTTAGTGACTCATATGGGAAGAGATTAAATGATCACACACCAGAGCCTATAGTGTGAGCTTACTCATGGAGGTGAGTGTTTTAGTTGGGATATCATTGTAGTAATGTCAAGGTCGTACATTGTAATTGTTGTTATGGACTAATCATCTATAGTCCATGATAATAATGGATTTTTTAAGACCATAGTGTGGTGTGTCCATTATGATGGGACAAGGTTATCAATTGTTTCTAGAAATTAAAACGCATGTAGAATAGAAATGAATTACTCATAGGAGGCTGCATCCGATTAAGCATCATTTGGCTAGCCTCACCCTCAGTGAATTGGATGATAGGAGTCCTCAATTTCTTGCAGCGGTGGAAGAGTATCAGGATGTATTTCTTATGGATGTCCCCAGATTACCTACCCATATGTAGGTTGACTATTTAATTGATATAATCTATATAAAGGCATCGATATCTACCACTGTATATTGGATGTCTCGAGCAGAGAATTGTGAGCTAAGGGTATAGTTGGATGACCTATAGAAAAGGTCTTAATGAGACCCAGTGTTTCACCCAAGGTGGTCCTCTTTTAGTTTCCCATGAAGGAATATAGGATCTTGGGGTTATGTGTGGTTATCTAGCACCTGAATAAGGTGACTATGAAGAAAATGTATCATCTAATGAGGGTGGATGACATATTTGATTAGCTGATGTGTTCTTGGTGGTTCATGATGATTGACCTCAGATCTGGATATCAGCAAAATTGTATGTAGAAAGTGTATGTACCTATGATAGCCTTCAGATGTCAGTGCGTCCACTGTAAGTTCATAGTGATGCTATTTGGCATGAATAAATATCCATCAATTTTCATGGGGCTCCTAAACTTGATCTTATAGAATTGTACAAGATGGGTTGTGGTTGACATCATTAATGAAATCCTAGTGTACTCATTGTTTGTGTAAAAGAACATGGTGCACTTGATTATGGTATTGTACACACTATGATATGCCCATATATATAAGTATATCATATAGAATCAATTCTAGATCCAAGAGGTGCACTTTCTCAGAGATGTAATTTTAGATGGTGGGTTTGTGGTCGATCTGGTAAGGATTGAGGCAGTTCTTTCTTGGAAGCAACCTATGTGTGTTACCAAAGTGAGGAGTTTCCATGGATTCCATTGGTACTATCATACGTTTTTAAAGGACTTTTCTAGAGTATAAAACCCCGTAACAGATTTGAGACATATGGTAAGACTTTTGTATGGACAAATTAGTGCCAATAGTGCTTTTAAAAGATGAGTAAGATACTGACAAGTGATCCCATCATGAGAAAATTATTGGAGGGCATCAGGTATTAGTATTCTACAATGCATCAGGGATTGGACTTGGTTGTGTCCTAATGCAAGGTAAATTGGTCATTGCCTATAGTTTGCGATAGTTGAGACAACATGATTAGAACTACACAACACATGACCATGAGATAGTGGTGGTAGTCTTCTCATTGAAGATTTGGGGACTTTTCCTGATGGGAGATTGATTTATTTTCTACTCTAGAAATAAGATTCTCAAATATATATTATCACATAAGGATTTGAAAGTAGGGTAGTGGAGATGGATAGAGTTCATCTAGTACAATGACTTTGATATTTTATATAATACTAGGAAGCAGTAAATTGTGGAGGATGCTCTTAGCTGGAGATCCATCTTACATTTTCCAAATGATGCATTAGAGAAGTTTTCCACATTACAGATATCCATTTTGGATGGATATGGGGAAACTTACCTCCATTTTATGGTTGTATCCCCTCCACTCTTAGTGAGAGTCTGGGAGGTGTAGCCTGGGGATACTGACTGTGAGTCCTGACATGCACAATTTTCCATAGGGCATTCCCTATATTGATATTTGATAGGGGTCACGTTGTTCTCTTTAGGGATGCACAGTTTTGCCCGTGGCATTGTGGGAGAAGGTTCTAATGGAGTTCCACACATCCCCTTTGGCGATGTATCTTGGAGTGGAAAATATGTAGTAGGACCTCTCACATTAGTTCTGGTGGACTTGGATAAAGAAGGTTGTGACATGGTTTCATTATCGATTCCTCACTTTTCAACTAGTGAAGTTTGATAACCATGTTCTAAATGTATCAGACCAACCCCTTAAGGTGTCTATGTGGGAGTGGGATGGGATATTTATGGACATAATGATGGGTTTACCACAAACTTATAGGGGACATGATATCATCTGGGTGAATATTGACTGACTCAGTATATCCACCCACTTCCTACTAATCTGGTTATATAGTTTGGTATATATCTTGAAATGACTATAAATAAAAAAGTTAGTTTTACTCCACGGTGTTTTATCGACGATCATTTAATAACATGATTCTCTTTTAACATCCCAGTTTTTGAAGGGATTACACGAGGAGATTTGGACATAGTTACGCATGAGCTGAGAATTCCATCCCCAAAAGGAGGTCAAGTCTAAGGGGACTATTCCGGTTATATAGGATATGATGCGGTCAAGCATCATAGGCTTTAGTCATAAATGGTAAAATCACCAACCACTGGTGTTTTTCCAATAAAACAACAGCTACCACTACACCATTAAGATGGTTCCATCTGAGTCCTTTGATAGGTGACCATGTATAGAACCACTAAGCTAGACTGTACTAAGAGATTCATCACTCATGTCTCCAAAGATCCTATAGGCTACCACTGAGAAGGTGAAGATCACCCAAGAGAAGATAAGGACACTACATAGCTATAAGAATTTTGTGTCCTCTGGAGTTTGATGAGGGATACCATGTGTTCCACAATGTCTCATAGACATGGGGAGTTCATTGATTTGGTAGGGGTAGAATGATATCTATGAGATACATCAAAAAATTTCAGACTCTATATAGAGTTATTGAGGTAGTGTACCACCTAGATCTACCACTACATTTTTACTAGTTGTAAGATGTCATCCATGTGTCACATCTGAGGAGGTTTTTGCCTAATGCATCACACATTATTGACTTGGTCAAGTTAGACATTGATGATGGGATGAATATTTCACATTAACTGTTGGATGTTAAGGATTGATAGCAGATGATCCTTTGTGGGAGGTTTATTCCTATTGTTGAAATTAGGTGGTAGCAAGAAAATCTCAATGAGAGAACATTCCAGAGGTGGGATCAAATGCATTCTCATTAACCTTATCTTTTTGTTGATTTTCCCATGTTATGTATTTTTGGTATGTATATACTGAAGGTGGGGAGAAGGTAATGAATGTAATATTTTCCAGTTTTTTTTATAGTTTAATTAACAGGGAAAATTTTGAGACCTAGCCCTAAGACAATGTATGATTTTGAGTCCCTACATGCCTGAAGAAATTAATTTAAATGAGTTATGTTTTTAATAAAACACGTATTTGGTTTTTGATTAAATAGAAATATCTTTAAAATAGGCACCCATATCAGAAATATGATTTCATAGTTGCATTCAGAGGAAAACAATTTCTATAGGCGGTGCCTTCTACTGACAAGAATGGGATGAAGGTTAATGTTGTATTTTTGACATAATGGTAATAAAATAATTAATAATAATATTTTATTTTTAGAAAAAAATACCATTTTTTTATATTATGGTTTCCCATGGATCTAGGGTTAACATTGTGTCATTGGAGTTTCCCATATACAAAGAAAAGGAGGTTCTATCAACAAAAATAAATGATTCCATATCATTACATGGATCAAATATTTATGGATCGATGAATGATGAAATCATAGCTTCACCATTCATTAATGACCAATCCAAATTCTAGGAAGGGTGTTGTTTCTTATTGATTCATTAAACTATATAAATTTTTAAGATGAATAAAGACCAACCCACGAACAAATTTACCCTTAGTTTGATCACTTGCGGGGATTTAAATGATATATAGATAGGTGTGTTAATTTTTTCATAATGATCCTTCTAACAACAAAAAATCAATGATCAAACAATAAATGTTAGATTTTTTCTTAGGGTGTAAATGAGATTTAATTTTCTACCCCAAAAACATTCTTCTATTCCCCTTTTGTCAAGAAATTTGAACTGATGTTTGTTGCATCTTTGATCCGTGGCACAATGATTTGAGACTATGGATCCGACACCACAATAACACAAAATAGGTGAAAAGGAAAAGACATGATGTAAATCTTCCAAGGTAGAAGTTTATAGCAGCACAATGAGTTGGTGCATGGTGGAAACTATAGTAGAAGATCTAGCTGCGTTAGGCAGATTGCAATGTGGATAATGGTATGTTGGTAGGCCGACTGGGGGAGGATCCAACATGTGTCTGGGAGGGGATCAAACTAGGTGGGATTCTAGGTCATGTGTGAGAAAGCGGTCTTGGCAGGACCACATTGGAGCTCATAATGAGAGTGATGTAATAGCGGAGGTGGTGTATGTTGCTGAGGTCAATGAAGAGGACACGAAAACAAAGGCCACGGGGGAGCCTAGACAATGCGGTGGCCATCTGTGATGACCGTGAAAGATCCGTGTTGATCAACACCATGTGTTTGGGTAAGCCGCATGTGGTTGAATCGGGTTGGTCATCTTGCATCAGTCTTTGATAGATTGGTTGCTCTAGACTGGGTCAGACAATGCTCATTAGGTCGGGCTTTGTAGGGTCATCCGAACTGGACTGGTTTGGGTCAACCAGACCTGGAAAATTGGGTCTGGCTAGGTTTGGTCACCTAGACTAGGCAAGGTTGGTTCTAATTGACCAGGTCGAGTCGGCGGGTCAGGATGGTTTGGAAGCAGACCGAACCGCGGTCAGAATATTTCACCAAAATGGTCATAATTTTCAATGTGGTGGTTTGTTGGATGATCCATATATGGCTTAGTGACCCATGATACAGGGCAGTCCTTTTGAGGTGGCTTAGTGGGGTTTTCACTTAGAACTATGTATGTAGAGAGTTTCTAATGGTTCATTCCTATAGAGTTCATCACCATATTACATAAACATAATTGGATAATAGTCCCCTGTAGAGGTTGAGTCCTAGATAGAGTTATAATATTCATCATTAGGACTAGAGTGATCATCTATCACCCTAATTGAGTTCTGTGTTAATTGACATGACCTCTGGGTGAATGGTGCTTGTCCTCCATCTAGTGGGTCATATCGATCTAGTTTTTGTCATTATCTAAAAAGTATCCCCTACATTATGAGCCACATCAGTAGGGATTTTAGTATTCGTAGGGAATGATACCCTATTTTGTAAGTTAACATAGACTAGGTTTTTGGTTTTCTCTAGGAAGGATCCCATCTCGGTATGTAATGAGATTTGAACAGTGTTTTTTCTTTGGATGGGGCCCAAATTACTAGAACCCTATGCGAGAGATTGGTTGTGACATTCAACTTTACATTGTTGTTGTATATGAGTATACCTTTATATCTATGGTATATGTTCTCCAAAAGTGTACTTGTGTACAGATAAATTTACATGATGTATTTAATTTTGTGGAATGCTTTGTTGATTTTCATAGTGGAATTCCTTTGAGGTTTCGGGGTGTCCTACTAAGTATTGTCTTTGTCAACCCTTCACAGGATTTGAAGGCATGTGTCGTCTCTTATACCGTCAATCGACGCATTGATGGATCCCATGATGGACAAAGTCCAGGTGGTGCTTAGAGAGATCTGATAGATGTGGTGTGCTCTTACGGTTTTAGATAACTGGAATATACCTACCATTCATGTAGGGTTTCCTATTGATGAGTTTTAGAAACTTTTGAATTGACATTTATAGACTCTTTCTTTTGGGGGGATTCCAGTCTGGCCCTTTTAACTCTCCAGTTTCCTATTGTCTTACCATTTTTTTGGTATCTTATTGTATGAATTCATTGTTTACATGGTATTTTTTTATTTTTCCATTTTTTTCATTGAGATGTGTGTGTGTGTATAGGTACTTTTTATAATGCTTCCCATTTTGTAAAATATTCCAACTTGTTGTTATTCCCTACCCTCGGCCTATCATAGGTGGGATTGGGGAAGTCCTGACATGGTCCCATATTGGATAAGTAATTTTAGTGACCTATTTTATGGTGAGCACACAAAATTTGATACATAAAACAAAATGATTTATGTTATAAAAAATATTAAATTTATGGAGATGTATTACACCACCTACCAAAAAAATTTAAAATACACCTTATCCAATATTGACCTCATATTTGGGATTCATTGAGAGATAATGTGAAAGTAGAAAAAAATCACAAAATATAGGTTATAATATTTTGTCATGGATGAAGAGAATGACATGGAATATAACAATAATATAGGAAGATAATATATTGATTTCATTACCGTTGGGGTTTAAACATAAATTATGGTGAAGTAATCATAGGCTTAACGAATGATATATACAATGAAAATACAATTATAAAGTGGGATAGATATGGAGTAGATTCCACATAAAAATAATCATATTTAATTTGTAGAATTATACATAATGAAAATAGGTGGAAATGATAAATTATATCATTTAATAAGGACTATGTTTTTTCCATGTTGTTGGGAAAAAAAGTTCCAATCCAATGTACCTATAAAATTGCAACACCACTCCTCATATGGTGTCAGTGCATGTCTTGAAATGTTTTTCTAAAATAATGTGATATATAAATTTAATTTTTTATTTTATTTTTTCACATTTCTATCCCAATGTCATGTTTTATCAAACCATCCTTATAACAACCCATAACTATCTTTTCCAGGTCAAATACTGAAATAATAAAAATTATACTTTTTTAATTGATATTGAAAAATTTACACAATTTTTTTCATCTAAAATAATCAACCTAAAAATTAAAATTTGGATCACTTACATTCTCAATGACCTTTTAGGTTTAGAGTTTGTGATATTATGAAAAAATACTTACATAACAAATACCCATTTCATTAAATGATAATCTCTACCACTTGAACCATGTTTCCATATATGAAATTATGTCATCATAATTATACAAATGAAACCCTACTAGACAAAACTAATTCAATATCATTATTGAAAACCAGGCGAATATAAAATATAATAAGAGTGAGATAAATTTTCTCTGTGAAGAAAAAAAAACCGTGACAATTGAATTCCATAAATTATCAAAATAAGTGAATAATATTATTCCAACACAATCAGATTCCATGAGTGAATCATAAAAATTAACATACCCTAAAATATCTATATCACCAATCCCAAATCATGAAATAATGATTTTACAAGGTAATGATTCATAAGAGTCATACTCATGAGTACTATGATATCATTTTTGATCAAAGGAATAATTATAAGCCCATGTAAAGTATAGATATAATGTTTTAGTATGTTGTAAAATCATTATCATAGACCCCTTAAAATTTTCATAACTATAAAGCTAACTTACAATAAGATTAATGGATTATATAATCATTACCCATGGCATTAGTTTACTATTTGGGTACAACCATCATATATGGTATCTCATTCTATCCTAGTGCCACATGGGTTCACCCATTGTATAATCTAAAATGGGATCAATTTGTTCTTTCTGGGTGCACCCATTGTATAATCATTGATTGTCTCATCCACCTCTATCTGGGAACACAACTTTTATAATATATATTGGGCTCACCCACCACTATCTGAGCACACCAATAATATAATATAAAATGGGCTCAATCTATGCGGTCCTACCACACCAATATTATATATAATGTCCAAAAACCAAAAAAATAAAATAAATATATTTTTCATCAAAAACTCATAAAAATCATAATTATTCCATTCAGAACATGATTAACACATTGAAATTAAATTAATTTTATTTCAATATCTTTTAATAATGATTAACCCATAGAAAAGAAATGGGATCCATTATAATATCATTGAATCTTGGTTTTACCATGGAAAGGAAACATGTTCCATCCAAAATATTTGAAACATGGTCAATCCATGGAAATTAAATTCGTTCCATAAAAATATCTTTCAAAAGTGATTAATCTATGGAATAGAAATGAGTTTTTTAATAATCACATTGAAATTTTCTTAATCAATAAAGGGAAGGAATGTGGATGGTATCATTACAAAACACCACCACTAGAGAACATGCAACCACAAAAGTTGCAGAGTTTGATTAATGGTAATACCAATCAAAATCATTAAATTCATTTTTAGATAATTAAATTTCCATTTTGTGAAATCAACATAATGAAAAAGAAATTCAGATTTATTTTTAATGTCCAGTTATTTATAAATAAAATGGAAAACATTTAATGTATGCTTTAAATATAATTTAAAACATATGTTGTGGAAAAAAAATCTTATATTTTGAAAAAAAACTTCTTATATTTTTTAGAATTCATTTATAATGAAAATGACTATTAAAATATATTAAGGACGATTCAATGAAAATAATGCTCATGGTGGAGGAAAAATATGTTTCTTATATAAAAGATAAAAAATATTCCTTCCACATTTTCAATAAAATAAAACAGATCGTGGTCTATTAACTGACATAAAAAATCAATTAATTTTTTATTAGTAAAAATGTGTAAAAATTAATTTAATAAATACATTTTAAATGGATAAAACCTTTTTATATTTTTTTGAGAAAATTGTAGGAGAATAAAATATATTCCAGGTAAAAGAGAGAAATGATGTTAGATATTCTTAAAAATAGATACTTAAACATTTTAAGCACCAAATAGTAGAATTATTAGAGAATTCCATTAATAATTACTCAATAACAATAGGATACAAATTTTAAATGGTTTTATAATTAAATTGATAAATAATATCCATCAAGTCAAATTCATGAAAAATCCAACTCGATTATAATGATATTATGATATAAAAAATACAATAAATATAATGATGAAGTGAGAATAAATAAATTCACTGATTATGAGTATCATATTTAAATCCACATAATGTAAGTGAAAAAAATAAGATAAGATTAATTCACTTCAGATATAACATTTGAATGTCAATTATGATGAATAAATAACAAAAACTGATGAAAATAAATAAAGTTATGAAATTATATATGTCACGCCCCTAGCCTGAGACACAATAATGTATTTCCTAAGATGATTCACTATATGGACCTAAGAACACCTCCGTATACACTACATGTTACCAATAAAACAACTAGGGTATTATAAATCAAATGGGGAGACTATATAATCAATACTAAAGAAGGTAACAACAAATAAAAATTATAATATAGAAACAATATGAAATAACTAAAAAATATTATAATCAATTGTCTTTTAAAACAAAGTAGATACCATAATCCCAAAATAAATATGTCACAACAAGCTAACAATTTTAAGGAATCAAAAATACCCAAAATAAGGACCAATAGATTAATCCACAAAATGATATTAACTTCAAATATGAATCATCGTTCGTAAACTTCCTGCATCCGACTCAACTCCCTAGCATGAGGGATTCTCCATTTCCAAGACCTATAAGTATAAAATCTACTTGGGTACCCAACGACACCCATGAAAGGTGTGAGTAGAACTCAGTAGTCCACACCCAATGGTGTCTACAAAATATCTTGTGTAAAAATATTGAACATGAATGTAATAAATAAATGAAATGTAAAAAAAGACACCATTGGTGGAGTCATTAAAAATATCTACATTCAAAATTTCTATCATTGTTACTATTTTTATTACATAAACCATCTTTATTAATTAATAGATTTTCATCATATATTCTGTGTGTTATGCATTTACATCATTTACACAATGGTCAAAGGAATTAAAACACTACACAAAAGGGAAAATGTCATGTCCCAATATCTCTAGGTGTAAACACATAACAAAACTTATATCAGACTCACCTTGAATCGATATTATGTGTGGTATCATCAAATGAAACTATTAGGGGTTTATATCTCCATCCCCACCCTTACTCGTGCATTTTTTGTGGAGTTTAGAGCCTCAGTATAATTTGACCCAACATCATAGAACTTCAATTTCATACCCCAAACTAAAAGTTTATGTCCACATTTTTATTTATCCATTCAGCGCTTAAAGCCATATCATAACCACACTAAAAAAATACACATAAAAATCAAAATGGTTAAAAATATACACTGGAATCAATATAATGCAATAACTTATTAACACGTGTAGGATTTACACTATATATCATGTTTATCTAGTTTTCCATTCTCATGACTCACTCCACTAGGTATATCCCATGTATTAACTCATTAATCGTATTGATCAATTCCCTTATGAATGCATCTTAACATGTTCTTCAATTCACAAGTCAATGATAGTTTAACATCTTCATCATTTCATATGAACCTACCCTCTTATGCATTTAAACATAATTTCTAATATATTTAACACCATATGAATTACCATTATTAACCCATTCCAACACCTTACCAAACAACCCCAATAAATAATTAAATCTGAGGAAGGACTATCAACATTCAATTTTTCTAAAAAAATATAATTTTAACATTTTCATCAAGGGAACTATATCATCATGAATAAACTATACACATAAACATATAAATTTCTATCTTTGGGAATGTCCCCACACCCTAGGGGTTACCCTAAATTGCTATCAATTATCCTACATGCATCCCATGAGGATCATGATGGGTTACATTCAAAATCTAGACACTCATTTCACTAAATATCCTTAAAGACTCCTAATTTATAATGGGATAGAACAAGTAACATAATTCACATTTTAAAAATACACATCAAAACTATTGGAAAAAAGTTATAAAACACCTACATTGAATATGATGATGATAAAACCTCTAATTGTAGACTTAAATCCGAATTCCAACACACATACAAGACCAATACTATATTCCATTAGATAAATTAGGGTTTTAAGTCTTTAGAAGAACATGAGATAAAATGGAAACCCTAATCCATAAAAGAGAATAAATAGGACCTTTGGAATTACCTGGAGCATCGATCATCTACTAATGGCACTCCAAAAAACCCATAATAAAATAAGAACCACCCTTTTGGATATTAGGACCCATAGGTTAATTTATAGGGTTTCTAGGAGAATAAATGACTGTGAAATGTGGTTGGAATCTAAAAATTCAAAGGGGGAAAACAAGAAATTCCTACTTCGTAAAAGGTGCATGTTTTGGTAGCATGGTTTTCCAAACCATGCACCAACAGTGTTCCTACCTCTATCTAAGAGGATTCGAGTGACATGGTTACATAGGGATGGAGACAAGGTTTGAAATCCCATTTTTCATCCGTGATGAACTATACAACCTAAAAATACTGGTATTGTCTCTCCCCTCATGTGGTTTTTAGTAAAACTATGCAAACCATTCAATATGAATAGAATGACCTGATTCCCCTTTCATTCGTGTCCTAAGCCCCCCCCCCCAGAATAGCCTCAACCCTCCTCATACACACAATAACCATTTAATTAACCAATAATTATATATTTAAACCAAAATCAAATAAGAACACACCTCCATGAAATATGGGACCTTACATCCTCTAAACAATACAATAGCTCTCCCTCGAGCCACATTCCTAAAAATTACAGATATTATGAAGAAAATATATCATGTCACTGGGCTATCATATCCAATTCCTTATACCATGTCACTTCTATAATATTCCCATGACACTAAAATATTAAAACTAGGGGAAGAACCATCCCCAAAAAATTCATTCTCGCTATAATCCAGAACCAGAACTTGATTGTTCTCAAAGGACAAATCCACTTCTAGCTCAACATCCTCAATATCAACCACTATATATGGGTCAAGGTGATATCAATGAAGCTATGAAACATGAAAAGAATTGTACATAAAAATATTACACTATTGAAGTTGTAATCTATATGCCACCAATCTAATCATATCCACAATATTGGATGGACCCATGTACCTGGATTCTAACATACCCTGTTTTTGAATCCATCGGTGACCAAATCTTGGTCACAACCAAAGAAAAATGCGATCACCCACCACAAACTCAAGAGGTATATGGATCCAATATTTATAATATTCACTCCTACATTTAAATCTTATGATACTCTTCTACAAAAAGTGATCCTGATACGATGTCTCATATGTGATATCTGGTCACAACAACTATAATTCTCCGTCACCCATCCAATAGAATGAATATTTTTATGGTATGCCATAATGTGCCTCAATTGGTTCTATTTGTATTATATCCTGGTATATATTGTTGTTATAAAACATAATAAGAGTCATTTTTTCCCATAAACCATCAAACTCTAAGAGAGAATCCCTCAACATGTCATATAGTACTAGAGTGGTACATTTTGACTGTCTGTCCATCTATGGGTGTAAAGTCTTACTCATGAACACTTGGGTACATGGATATTTCATAAGTCCATTCCATATGTATGTTATAAAACATAGAACATGATTTGAAACTATAGTACATGGTAACCCATTAAACCACATAACCTATTGAATAGTCAACTTACCCAACTTATCTATAGTGAAATTCTATCAAATCAGTAAAATGTGTTCCACCATATTCAACCAATTGAAAAATCCCCAAATTTAATAATTAATCTTCTATTTATTAATAAGTCCAACCATAAAAAATTGTTATATCATCCAACATCAATTGTGAAATAGTCAATGGATGAAACAAAACCCCAATTCACTATTATTCAGGCTTCACTTACTAATAGATAAGTTATCACAACACTAATCTTAGAACCCATTTATACATCATTTACCATGAATACATACTAGATATATCAGGATACATTTTGGTTTAACCAGAATGGAAGTCCTAATTGAAAAGATGAATCTTCTGTATCAACTATTCTAATATAAACATCAATAAAAAACTAGGCCCATAAACACAAATGATCCCATCATCTCTAACAACCCAATGTAAAGGTTAGTGGTCACCTTTAACGCTTTCCCTTATTTTAAAATACTCTAAACATCAATATATTTTTACATGATTTGTATCGGAAGGATGGAATAAACTACCATGTATGAAAGGGTCATCTTCCCTTTGATATCATGCACAACTATATGCATATCGACAAACAACACCATCATCTACCACTTGGAACTACATTCTTGAACTGCATTATTTGTTTTCTGTCTCAATGTATTCATAACACAATTTCCATTTATCATTGTATAAAGATTTTTAAAATCAATGTATTTAATGTAATAAACCCATTTTTACTGCGGAAGCATCAAATTATGCTGATATAAAATTTACTTACTACTTTTAGGATCAGTATATAGAGTAAACTCTTTTCCAAACAAGTAGTGCCTCAATCATTTTAAGGAAAGAACCATTGTATCCTTATCGAGATCATGAGTAGTGTAATTTCTTTCACGAGGCCTCAAATTCTAGGAACCAAATGCAACAACTTGATAATCCTACATCATCACTACACCCATCCCAAAACCGTACACATAAAAAAAAAGGTATACTTATAAGCCGACTTAGGTAATATTCAGATAATTGTGGTAGTGAAACAGTTCTTTATCAATTGGAATGATTTATCACATGGTTCTTACCATCCTAAAATAACTCCATTAACGGTCAATACTAGAAGACGTTCTTCTAAATAGGAATATTCTTTAATGATCATTTGGTAATATCTCACCAGACCTAGAAAACATCAGAATTTACAAACATTAATTGGATACTACCAAGACACAACTACCTATAATTTATCTGGATCCACTGACACAACTTCCTCAAAAATGATGTGACCCAAGAAATGAACACTATCAATTTGGAAATGAAATTTGGATATCTTGGCGTATATCCTATGATCTGTTAGTGTACTCAAGATGATGTCAAGTTTTTTTTATTCTTTTCAAGAGACTATGAGTGCACCGTGATTTCATTGAAGAAAAAAAAATACAAACTGATCTAGTTAGGTGATAAATATTCAATTCATCAAATCCATGAACAATTCATGATCATTTTTTAAACCGTACGACATCACCACAAACACATAAAACTACACCTTTCTCTAAAATGTAGTCAGTGACATATCAATAGTCCTCGCACTCAACTGCTGATACACCAATCAATGATCAATGTTATAAAACACTATATCACATATCATCTAGTAAAAGAGATCATAAATTCTCATAATAGGGTATCATTTCTTAACATTCATCCAATTAAACTTCCTATAATAGACACATAATTTCAAAGACACTTCTTCTTTTTGGAATAATGAAATCCTTTTATTCTACTAAAAACAACTCCATTTTGAACTCAACATCTCTCTTTGGAGATATGCCCAAGAATTTCTTATGACACACATCCATAAACCGATCTACCGTAGTAGGAAATACACGTTTCACTACTGCTCAATCATCAAAAATAAGACAAGGGTCTTGGGATGAGAGTTTACCCAACTACAGTAAAGCCATGCTTGCATGGCCTAATCAAACATCCCATCCAATATGATGGACATAAGTGCATCCCTCCAGATATTTTAATTCCACTCTATGATGGTAACAAAAGATATGATTCTATTTCAAAATAGCTAATCCATTCCTAAAATATAGTAAAACTGAAACATTGAGGAATAAAATGTATCACCTAATAAGGTACCCTCTATCTTATAAAAATACCCTTAAATTCTCTAATATCATTAGTTATCACCCTAAACAGATTATCAATAAAAAATTGCACACACATGTTCCATAACTATACCCATCAAAACCACAAACTAAAAATATATAAAATAATGTTTTGTGAATTATTCAAATAAATAACTAGAAAATGTAGAAGATATAGGGATCCTACCTTGAATAGTCAATAGTACAACCACTCCAACTACAAGCATAGAATGAACTATGTGAATCTATACGGACCCTTTGACCTAAGATCTATCATGGGTCCATGGTGTTGTACTAATATTCTAATATGGATACTCTCACCCTATAGTACCACGACTGACACATAGACCAGTACAACCCATGGAGATCCAAATGACTTCTTAATATTGGGTAACTAATCCCCTAACAACACTCTAAATCACCCTTTATTCCCTATCTATGCCCAATTGATAAGGATTCCTATAGAATATCTACACATTCCACATCCTTCTAGATGAGCAACAATCAATTGGTTGTTGGGAGAACTGACCAGGAATGTGACCAAGTATTCCACACAAATAATATTACTCATGATTACCACCTTGAGAGGATATACCACTCTTTTGACTATTTTGTTCACTATCACCCTGATGTAAACTCTAAAACTACCACTTCCTTCTCTTGGAAGCCACACCACTCATCCATCCAACAAGAACCATATGTCCACTACTTAAAGGAACCTTCAGGTTCCCTTCCTAGATAAGGGAATGATACAATAACATTGCAATCCTCCTAAATATTAATATACTCACCTAGGAAATGATCTCCTATCTGATCCCATTCTGGAAATATTTCACCATATCCATATTATCTCATTCTAACACTAGAAAAATGTGGAAAAAGTATGTTAAATGAATAGCATAGTCCACCACTGATAGAACCCCTTGGGTAAAACTCATAAATGCTACATCTTTCTCATATCTTAATGTATCTGGTTAAAAATTCTCTAGGAAATTTTCATGGAAATATTCCCACAACATTCCTTCATCATATTAAGTCTGAATTATGATGTCATGTCGACACTTTTATTATCCACATACCATATAGGCCACCAATATGACTATCTTCTCGGAAAGAGTCTCTAAAATGTAAAGATTTATCTAGATGGTCTCTCTCTAAAACTAAATTGCATCTATCCCACCCACTCTGGTAATGGACAGATGATGGTGCATCTTAAAATATCTAATCAACTAAAACATACTTGGTACAACTAGCCATAGGTCACATTCCATGATCTATATTAAATTAGAGAAGTTCTCATGAGACAACACATCTTTGATACCCTAAAATAGCAGGTCGTGTTGCTCCACTATGCGGGGATAATTCTCGATAATATCCTCTAGTATCCTTTCTAGAACACATCTTTTTGTGGAATCTTTCTAAAATTCCAAAAAGGACATTTAGAACACATTAAATAATGGTTCCACAGTTTACACACAAGAAGTCTCTTCAATAGTAAAAAAAAATCCATTCCCACAAACTATCCTAGAGGATATTGTCCCATATAGAAGAATGACCTCTACCATACATAATGTGGGTCATGTAAAACATCAGGTAAGCTAATATTCATAGCCATGGTCTTACACCATACACCATTTTAAAACAATTTCAGAACTATTTATGTAAATTCATCTTGATATGAAGATTTCCCATATCTCAAATTATAAAAAATTTTTTTTTTACCCATTTAGAAACCTATATTAAACAACATTCATTAACGATTTTTAACATTCCATTAATTTTATTCAATTTCATCATTCTAATTATACACCAAATTCATTAAATTTCAGAAGAAAGAAGTAAAATGATTTCCACCTTTAATATCCCACACACCTATCATGTGCGTGGGTACCTTGATGCATGCTAAGTATCTTCCTAGGTTCTTATAATGAATAATTAATTTACATCCTTTTGTTCTCTTTGACCATGAGTAAAATATCATCCAAAAATCACATCACACAATAACTGAATCACCCAATATTGAAATATCATTCAACATCATCAACACATAATAAAAAAAATAATTCCGACTTGGGTAATTGGGTTTTTCATAACTGATGGTTTAGATACTCCTTTGAATGAAATCATTTCATAGTCATGACACATTCCTTGTTTACTTCATACCATCCCAAAATAGTAAGTTATAGAAAATAATATGAATATAATACAAAATTTCAATATCCTCGATAAGACACCCACTAAATTGGTGCCCTAACATAACTCACCTCATTATCACAAGAGAACCTCACTATATGACAGGGTATACTAACTAAAACTGAAGAAATAATAAGTCATGCAGGGACACTATAACAACTTTACTAGAGTAATTCACAATAGTTAAAAAATTAAATAGCAGAAACAATATTTAATAATCAATGAATAAGAATAATTAAACATATCTCAAAACTAAAAAACCCAAAAACCAATAAAAATATGTCATGACAAGATTACAGTGAGAAAGGTGTTTTAAAACCTAAAATACGGACACATAACTAAATCCTAAAAAATGATCTGACTCTATGACTTGAACACGATCCATGCACATCGCAAATGTGACTCAATACCCTAGCATATGGACTTTTCTGTTGCCCTAACATGGTGTAATGTAATTTTATTAGGAGCCCAACATTGCTCGAGGATAGTGTGAGTAAAAATTATTAGGACACAACCAATTCTATCAGGAAAAAATTTAGTTTAAACAGATAGTGTTTGAATGTACTAAGTAAATGATAGGTAAAAAACACATCATGGCTTCCATTGATTAAAAATATCTTCCTAAAAAATTCCTATCTGTGTTAAAATTTTATTCACTTATTCTAACCTCATTAATTAATCCATTTTCATTATCTATTCCGTGGGTTATAGATTTACATCATTTATAATGGGGTCTAAGTCATTCAAATACTGTGTGTAATGGAATAATTCATTTCCCTATCAAACTGGTGGTAAACACATCCTAAAAAATACAAGACACTCACCTCAAAGACTTGTCTATGTATTCTCATTGAATTCAACCATTCAGGGAATATATATTCATCCCATTACCTAACCCATGCATTTTGGGTGGATTTTAGAGCCTCGATCTAACTCGAAATGTGGGTGTAGAATCTGATATCCATACCACACACTTCCAAGCCATGTCCTCATGAATATTAATTCATTAACCACACAATTTTATAACTCATTTATAAAAAAAATACTCATAATAATATAAATCCATAAAAAATAAACATTAGAATCAATATTATTCCATAACCTGTTTTGAAATTTACCAATTACCCTACATAGCGTATTTATCCCATTTTCCATTCTCATGCCTCAACCCACTAGGTATTTCCCACAATTTCACATGTATTTACTCGTTGAACATATTCATCATTTCCTTTATTAATACCTATTTACATTTTCTTCAATTCAAAATTCAATGATAGTTTCACATTTTCAAAATTTCATATGAACCGACCCTTTTAGGAATTTTTACATAATTTATACTCCATATAAATGAATCTCAATTAACTGAATTGTCCAATTCTCACACCTTACCAATGAATCCCATGTACTATTATCAAAAACCATGAACAACTATTAACCTTAAATTTTTTAAATACAACAAAAAATATTAACATGTACATCAAGGGCACTACATTTTCACGAGTCCACACTATGATTATCCTTATCGATTTCTATTTTTGGGAATGTTGGAAAACCCCATGGGTGACCCTAAATCATTATCAAATATCTAATAATCATTCCATAGGGATCTAGAGGGATTCCATTCTTTATTTAGAAACAAATTTCACCAAATATTACTTATGGATCAAAATGTACAGTAATATTGAACCATGAACATAACACACATGCACAATCCCCATTGAAACTATAGGATATAACATGTCCACCACCTACCACGATATCTATGATAAAGACACTCCTAATTGTATCCCTAGATTCAGACTCGAACACCCTTTGAATACCCAACCAATTATTATCCATGAAAAACAGGGTTTTAGTAATTTATAATAATATTAGAGAAACAGTAACATTATTCTAGAAAAGATAATCAAAAGAAGTGTTAAAGTTAGATAGAGCTTTGATCCACATCCAACAAAACTCTAAATAGACATCATTCGATGTAGAACCCCCATTAGGGAGCTTGGGTATGTTTTATTCCTCCTTAGGGATGAGAGGGGAATAAATGTGTCAGAAATTAGGTGGGGATATAAAAATATCGAGGGGGAAAAAGAAATTAAAACTTTTAAAAGTGTCCACAGTATGGCTGTATGGTTCTCCAAACCATGCGCGTACATATATCCAAGTTGGGTTGATTCACACATTTACCAAGTTTGGGGAACATAGATTTAAAATACAATATCCAACCCTATATAATTATATTTTCTCAAACTCCATGGTTTGGCTCTCCCCTCACATGGTTTTCCCTAACTGTGAGCAAACCGTGCAACATAAATAGAATTGACTTATTCACCTATAATCCACGTCATAAGACCCAAGAACACCCTAAAACCTAATAATACAACATTTAATTATATAATTAACCATTGATACGAAATTTAAAAGAAAACTTTAAAAAGGACTTCCCTCTATAAAGGCGGGGATCTTACACTTTACAACGTCACAACTCTTAAATAAAATCTCATTGAATTAGATAATTCAAAACAAAATGTAAAATACATTTAATTTTTCATTAATAAATATATAACATGACAAAGTTCATTATATATTCCAAATAAATGAAATTTTTTACATAAAATTATAATATTCCTCATTAATGAGAAATTGGGATGAAGTCCCAGATCTCATGCTTCCTTTTGGTTGAAAATTAATTGAAATCACATATATTGGTTTAATATTTATTAACTTTAGAAAACCCATATTAATATTAAAAATTTCGTATTTGAACATTTTTAACACCTTATAACCCATCTGTTAATAATGTTTCATTATTTTCATCGATTCTGGTGTTAATAGACTAGTTTTGTCATGCTATTTTTCATCTTGAATGTTTATATTGATTTCAATATTTTATAGTTTTATCAAATACATATTAATAATAATTAAATTATGTTTCACATTTATGTATAAATTTTAATTTGAAAACTAATTATAAATGATTTTTCATAAAAACAGATTTTTTATGATTATGGAGGTGGTAGATTGTATATACGCATGAGTAACATTTCCATTTTTCAATAATCATTATAGAGTGAAGGAAAATAATTTTTTATTATAAAATAATGATAATTATATAACATATACCATATTAAATCATTTTACATACTTATATATACATTCAATGTGGTTTGGTGTTGAAAAGAAATTTATATCACTTCATTCAGGCGATAATCCATACAAACATGAATGATTTTATTATTTTTCAATGTAAAAATAGAAATGATATATTATATTTTCAAAATTATAAATATTACATTAATATCATAATTATTTGATCTAAAACATTTATATTCATTAATATTATCCTTATTTTATTCCATATATATAGTTTGTGAATGAGGAATCACATCGCTTTGCAAGGTGGTTGTCTTCCATATACATATGAGATGTTATCGTATCCCATACAGAATGAGAATTAGAAGCATATATATATTATAATGAATCCATATGTTTAAATATGTCATAATTATCATGTATAGATTTTATATCAATGATCATACCCATATGTGGATGTTTTTGATGAAAAAAATGTCATCAGTTTGAAAATGAGGTATTCTATCATACACAAAAATGGTGAATTTGTAACCCATTTGATTTAAATATTGATGGTCATAAGTCATTTTGAAAAAATAAAAACAATTAGTATATGGGATATATATTGGTTTTTATATCATCATTTTTAATATTAATTTAATGATGTGGTGGAATAAATGGAATAAAGTTACTCGTTGATGAATCTTACCTCTTCATATAGTATCCTTCTTATGTTAGAACTAAAAGTCCACCAAGAATTAATTTATACCAAATATAATGGATCTAGAGTGATATTAATGTATTATATTAGAGAATAGAGTTTTAAATTTATGAATCAATTTTTTTTGTTTTTATGTGTGGAGGAGACTGAGTGGCCTTTTATAAGTTAGGTGACTGACTCAATTTTAAATGTTTTGAAAATAATGAATTCCACCTATGTTTAATTAATTTCATAAGGATCCAATAATGAAAAATAAAAAATATCAAACGGTACAATACATATATATTTTAATAAAATTAATTTTAGACACGTTTTTGGTCATTTATATAGTTATCTTTTTTAGCACATGATAAATCCATTTTTAACTTAACTGTAGTAATTAATTTGTACTGTTCTCCATATTAAATATGATTAAAAATATGTTTGTGTTATTAGAAAATATAAATTATTCTGATTCAAAATATGGAATCTATTCTTCCAAATTCAATTCATGGAGGTTGAAAATTTTAATTTATAATTAATCTCACACGTGGGATGAGAAAACAGATTTTCATTGATAAAATAGTCAAATATTTATAATTTGTTTATGTTTAAATAAAACATGAAATTTATTAATATTAAAAAAATTATATTAATTCATTAATAATTAAAATTGTTTTACTTTAAAAATTTTTAAATATAAATTAACATTATGTATAATTTAAACAGAAATCCAATTTTCTATTGAAATTTAGTATTATTCACTATAAATAAAAATCATTCGTTTCAAAAAAAAATTTACAAATTCAATATAATATAAAATTTTAATGATATTTTAAAAAATTAAGTTTACTTTTCAAAATAAATTTCCAATATGTATCAAAACCTAATTTTAAATCAAAAAACATACATGTGATGAAAAAGGTGGTTTCTGATATGTGTTTTTCATTGAAGCACAAGTTGATTTTATATAAACTATTTATATATTAATAATCAGTGTAATAATGTTGATTAATATTTATTGATATATAATATAAAATTTAAATTAAATCCTTCCACCATAGTTAGTATTTTAATTAATTAAAAAATAGAAACGTTGTGTACAGAAAAAGTATTTTAGAATAATATTGTTTGTAAACCCAAAAAATATTATAATAAAATAAAATATTGTGATTATTAGAATATAATTATGTATATTAAATATAAATAAATAGTATATATGTTACATTAAATAATATTAAAACCCTAACATGTCTTTTAAATTACATAATATATTTAAACGAAATGCAATTTCCATAAGAATCATCATTTTTCACTATTCACTAAAAATCAATATTTTTTAACAAAATATAATCAATTTTACCTAATGTTAATTTTTTTCTGATATTTTAAAAATTAATATTAATTTTATTGAATAATTTTAAAGTGGTCAAAAAAATTTATTATAATATTACTTCATGAAAAGAAATATATAACATTTTTGAAAAAAAAAATTTATTTTTAAAAATAAAATTACATTACTATTCATTGATCTATTATTTAGTAAAATATATTCAAAAATTAATTTTGGGTATTTAATATATATAATTTAAAATTTAGTTAATGATATTCATACCCACCTATATAATTGCTATATTAAAATAATTATATATAACATGGGTTGTTTAAGCTCGGTGTTGCATATTAAATATTTAATCAAACATAAAAATAATAGGGTTTGATATATCACATTCTGTAGAAGGTATTTAATTTATATAAAGTTAAATAAATCCTCATTTATTGTGGTGTTAATTTCCTATATCGGATAATTTTTTCATTTCATTTACTGTATCATAAAATGTATTATTCTTTTAAAAATATCTTAGTGTTTATCATCACCCCTTTAATAAATTATGTCATACCTATTAGAGAATTATATAAGTAGTCAATAGATGGATATTTGAAGGTAATTTCTTCCAAAATACATATTATAAAAAGGGTTAAATGAACATCTTTTTAATAATAGTGAAGGAAAGTATGAGGGTAATATGGAGTAACAAATACTGGGTTTCAAAATAGAAAAATATAGGTGGGAAGTTAATATTTGGACATGGATTAAATGTGTAAATAATTCTGGAGGGAGATTGAGTTCACTGGTCACAAATAAGTTAAATATTAATAGAATGTGCAGGTCCTCAAAATAACATACCTATAATCATTTAAAAGACTAACTGATTCATCATATATGAATGTAATATGATATTTTTTCAGGATTATATTCCTAATGATAATGAATTAAGTATCTATATAGACTAATATAAAAATGAAAAAATCTTATATTATATGTAGAATGTTATCCTTTTTTGTATTTCAATTAAAATATCATATTTTTCTCCAGAAAATGAGCAATGATGATGAATTTTTCTAGCATAATGCCGTAATATAAACATTCAATAACAACATAACAATTAAGGGTTAATCATGATTTATCAACTGTGTTAAGATATTTTCCAAAACCAATATGATTACAAAATTTTACGATAATTAATAATATATAAAAATCATTATGCATTACATTAATCATAAATATTCAATGGAAATTACAAAATTATAAACTAAATCATTTTAGGAATCAATAACCCTATATCCTAAATATAATCAATAAAATCAATATTAAATAGTGTTTTAACCTCAAAGGTCATCTCATAAATGTTAGCATACATGAACAAAAATATAGAGATATATTGTTATTGAAGTAACATTATTTACATAGTCACCAAATAACTTTTAAATATAATGCTTATATATAAAATAAAACTTTAATTCCCATAATTACAATAGTTTCCAAGGTCAAATAATCCCTATATATTATCAAAACCAAAAATATTGTTTCTTAAAAATTTAAATGCATATTTTTCTTCAAAACAATTATCTACATATACTTAAACTGATCAAAACATAAGCAAAAAATTCATTAATCACTTTATGATCTCATCTCATAAAACCTCAAAGTGATCTCTAAGTAAATTAAACTATTATAATACTAAATCATAAAGATATAGTATGGATTCCATTACTCTTTATATAACCTCACATGAAAACATCCTAATATCCAATATTATTAACACCATCCTATGATACCCACTATAAGAAAAAATAAAGCACACTCTTAGATACAGTTATTAAATAAAAAAAAATATCATTTTTAACATTTATATCGACGAAGGTGACCTAATTTTTTCATCCAAACATTCAAGATCAAAAGGAATTTTTTGAACACAGAAATTCTCAGGGACTTTTTATTTTATATTTGTATAGAATTTTCAACAAAGACTTACATAAACAATAACTATGTCTTTAAATGGTTGTTTGTCCCACATGGACTATATTTTATTATTTCCCATTATTTCATCATTATAATCCATTTGAAATCCTTCATGAAAAAATTCATTCAACATCATTCCTGATAACCTAGGGAAATAAAAACATAATAAGGGTAATCATAAATGATCTGTAATGGTAAATATAAAAAATAAAAATTTAATGTGATCATTGAACAATGGAAGTGGATAATGGCATTACAATAAAATCTGATTTCATGAGAAATTCATAAAATAATCCATACCAATAAATAAATGAATCATAAATTTTTGAAAGAAGAAATTAGGTGTTAAAAGTGTAAAGGTACATAATAATCAATATTCATGAGTCATGCAATAACAATCATAGTCAAATGAATCATTAAAAACCCATTAAAATAATAGTTAAATATTATTGCTAACTTGGAATATCATCATCATAAAACCCTTAAAGTTTTAATAACAATATGGATAACATACAACATGATTCTCAGTAAAACATAATGATTACCCAATTTATAAGAGTTTTATCTCGGAAAACCCGTTATATAAAATATAATAGAATCACCCAATACTATTTGGGTGCAACAATTATATAAGATATAATGAGTTCACTTGACGAAATGTATGAAAATCCACTGTATAATCTATAAAAATCTCGCCTGATTATATTTTGGATCACCCAAAAAATATTTAATATCAATGATCAACATCATGAACAACGTTAAAAGATATTTCATCATAAAAACCTTGAGAAAATAATCATTACGTTTATAAATTTATTATCCAATAAAAATTAAATGGAATTCATGTAATTATCCCTATATCATGATTAACCTATGTAGACAAAATAGATTCCATAATAATCACATTGAAACATGGTTAACCCAGAGAATACTAACATGTTCTATTAAAATCTCATTGAAACCTGGTTAATCAATGAACAAGAAATATATTCCTTAAAAATATCATTGAAATTGAATTAACCCATAGAAAAGAATTGGATTCCATAATAGTCACATTAAAAAATATCAATAAATCCAGGGAAGGAATGAGGATTGTATCTAAAATATTTCATGGTTTGGACCAAGTTGAAATTCCATTTGAATTTCAGTATTTCATTGGGAGGGTGAGTCGAATATTAACATGAGATAAAAATATAAAATAACAACATAAAATCACATAAAAGATATTTTGTGGATTAGTTCTATGATTTGGGATCTCCCTTTGGCCATTATTTGAGATTCAAATGTTTTATTCTTAAAAATAACTAGTTTTTTGGCGAGTAAGAATAAGGTGCATAGTTTGAACATAGTTAGTGTAATTGTATCAGTAAACTATGCTTCCCTTTATCTTAAGGATAAACGATTTTATAAAATTTTATAGCTTCTATGGGTAACTGTTTTCATTAATGAAGGTATTTATAGGTGAAAAACTTGTGACCAAATAGGATTGATGAAACATTTCACCTTTCTGGCACACTTTGTTCCACTTAACCAGTAGTTATGCATAATAGTATCATGATTAGATCAAATCATGTGACCTTACTATATTGGGTGTTGCTACTTTGAAGGGTCGACCACATGGTTGGAATATTGTTTTAAAATCTATGTGGTATAACTATGTACATAATCATGAGATCTTTAAATGAATGTTCTCACATTCCTTATAAAATGTAATATCCTTCTTTTTCATCCCATCCACACTTAAAACCTCTACCATTATGTGGGAGCTATCCTCTCCTCCCTCATAGTCTTTGGGAAATATTTCTACTATGACATCGAATACCGATCATATGAGTGAATTCGAACTTCATCAATAAGATCATGACTCCCCATGGTTCTCTTCATCATTTACCTCACAAAATGGAATGCAAATTCAATGTTATATATTTGGCCATATTTTTAGTGTATTTGAAAATTCATGCGATTTCATAAATTATTACATGAATCATAGCTTGATACTAGATGATTGGTCCATACTAAGAATATGTTTTGTGGTCTATATCATTTTACATTAACCATAAATTTTTTACATGATATAGTCACTGTGTTAGGTTCCATAACAAATTGGTGTGGTTTCTATATTATGAAATCCCTAAAATTAAATTCTGTGCCCATATTTTATTGTTTTTACATGCCAAGATATGGTTTCAGATTATGAATTCAACCCAAAACACCATTTTATGTTGGGTTCTCTTAAACCGAAAAAATAATTATGGATTTATTATATCTAGATCACACTTGAGATGTGATATATTAAAATGGTCATGATTATATTAAACACCTCATGTTTGGAATTCATTCTAAATCAGCAAATTCTAGTTTACTAAATTATTGAACTTAAATAATTTATTTAATGTGAATTAAATTAACTACATGATTAAAATATAATGATTTATAATAAAACCTAAATTTTAGGTTTTATTTCATATAAATAAAAATATGAATTCATCAATGCTTTTTGTAGTTAATTATAGTAATTTATGATTTCCTCCCATTAAATTATTGTTAATTTTATTTTAAATGGACTAGTTGTATAATTAGAATTTATTTTGCAATGTATATTCACATAACCCTTTATAAAATGATAAATTTTTATAGTACAAATGGTCCACTCCACCTTGAGAGTCTCTGTATAACACTTTACAAATTGTCTAGGATATTATCTCAAAGGGAATGTAAAATTAATATTCTTCAGAACCTTTTAAGGGAATGTTGTAAGTGTTGATAAGATTTATTTGCTACACCACTATATGAAGGATAATGTTAATGGACTCAAAGATCACATGGGTGGTTGGTTATAGCATGCCACTCTTCCTAGATAATGATGTTGATCATTAAAGTTACTTCTTTATGAAGGATAATTGACCTGACTTCTATATCATTTTTAAAATGTTGGGGTTATTACCTATATATGATAATAAACCACCTTATTGTTACTAAATTAACACTATGATTATTTATGGAATTTAATTAATCATTAATTTAGATATAATTTACATGACATACCCTCTATTGTATGAAAATATTTTGTTTATATAATCATGCACAAGTTACACCTTAGGTCTGAACTAGTGAAATGTGGGTATATTCATATATGTACACTTACACATATAGAGTATATATATATAAAAACTAATATGTATATATATATATAGTGATGTTATTATAAGTATCCCATCTTAGGCCTAAGAATTTATAGTTAGCATGGTTTCCTTGAGGAACCTCAGCCCTACATGTATACATTTATTATTATAGAACTCATCTACATTGGATATACCTGAAAACTGATTCCTTTTATATTCATATAAAGGATTTTTTATTAAAAACAATTTCTCATGGTCAAATGAGTATATATGACTCCTTTCAAAAGTGACCATTACACTGGTGTATCAAAATAGACATCCTGGTTGGAGGTATAGGTTCATGGATTTTTATTTCTCAGTGTTACTATTCTTCGCTTGAATGAAGCAAAGGTTAAGAGGACCAATCTAGTTCCTCTAATTCTATTGGAGGTAGTTTTGGTTTATTTTATTTAATTATTTCCTTTCTCGGTTTGTCAATGTACTGTGTATACATTCATGTGTTTCTGTTAGAGTATGTTCATGCATGCTCATTTAATCATTCATTGTTGGTTTCATGTTATTATTATTTTAATATGCCATTATTTATTATTTATTTTCTTATATAACATAAAAATATAGTGGGTATAGTTCCCTACCCTAACTACAATACACAACCACCACTACCCTTTAGCCTCTAGAATATGGGGCGGCATACATGAGGCCTTGTAACTGAGAGTCTTGGTGCACCTTTTTAGTGGAACATGAGAAATGACATTATGGATGGATTTAGAGGGGTTTGTTTCCTCTAAATTTATAATGTAATTTAAAAAAGGTATAAATGATACATGGAATGTGTCAGTTGTTGGTAAATATATTTTTCTGTGTCTATCCTACCCACATAAATGGAAAGGTTATGTTGTTTGGGAATGGGGCAGTTATTCATAATGCTATTATTACAGTTGATTATTTTTTCACCTAGTGTGATATTTTAAATTTATTTTTACTTATAGATTTCTAGATATTATCGATTATAAAATGTCTTATGATTGAATTTTTCCAAAGGTACAATTGAAATTAGGTAGATTAGTTGGGAATGAGTTTGTACATTGAAACCATTTGGGGGAATAAATTTTTTTTCAAAATCTATATGGTTAACATGACCTAAGTAGGTCAGTATGGCATACAAATTATGAATTAATATCACTAATGGTGTCTAGAAGATTTGACAATATATACTATGATTGGTCGAATTATATTGAACCTGTATTGACGTGATGGAACCCTCACATGTAACCATAATATTTATATAACAATGTACTTATCCCGATGAGTGTATGATTATGTTAATGGAATGGTCATTTAATGTTTTCGATTCAACATATAGTCTTTTACATGAAAACATATTTTGATATCCTACTTGACTAGCCCCATTAATTAATAAATTCCTTGTTATACACCAATGAGAATTATTATTATAAGGTTTCATTTAATTAAAAATAAAATGAAAATATATTGAGTGTTTTCATATCAATATTGAAAATTAAAATTTAATATATCCAATATTGTTTTTAAACTTATTGAATCAAATAAATGTTTAAAATAGAATTATGATATTATTTTCCAAATGTTTCATGATTTCTCTTTAATAAAGTGAATTTTTTTAGTTCTCCAAAACACTAGTACATAATATCCATGACGTATAGACTACATAAATTTTTTAATAAAATATAATCGTTAAAATTCTATTATTTTGGAAGCCTGATATATGTATTTAAAGTGGAAACCTTTGTGTAGGGGTAAAATTTTTATATTTACATGGAGAAAGAATGTATATGTTTCTATTATACCTTATATGAATTCCTAATTTATATTGTACATCGAGATTAGTGGTAAATCCTAGTTATATTTTTTAGGAATGAACTTATTTTATGATTTACACCTTATTCATTAGTTCAGAGGGATCCCTATAATGAAAAATCCCTAAAATCCCTAATGAATTGACAAATTTCTCTTGTATTTTTTCTATGACTAGTTCCACATAGATTCCATTTTTCTTATGTAGGAATCCTTATAATAAATAGAAAAAATTGATTAAATTTTTTTTATTCCGTAAGGTAACCCTTATTAATTTCCTATGCATCGTGAAATCAACAAGTCTAGTTGATTAGACATGCCTCAGGAATAATCATCCAATTAATTGGGCATTTGACCTCCCATCACATTGATGTGTTATCACGTGTGTGGGACTCATTATTTTAGATTTTTTTTTCATTCACATCAGTATTCTTTGTTACGTGTGGTTCCCATAATGTAAAATTGGATCATCAAATGTTTTTTGGGTGAATTTTCCTTGTAATTGCTTAAACCATATGGTAACCTGACTAATTGGGTGAAAGAACATATTTTCCTAATGGATATTTTAGTTGTACTATATTTAGTAGAGTTTCCATATCATTGTGAGCTCATTATATGCAGTGTACCTTTGAGTTGGAAATCAGAAGTAGTATTGTCTCAATAGTCTAAGGTGGTGTTATACAAAATATCTTGTGTCATGCCATGGAAGATATAGTTTAAATTTGGACTTTATATATGATATTGATGATGCTCATGGAATTCACACAATAATAGTGTCCCATATAAGTCTAATGGTGAATATAACCGATTGTACTTATATGAGGATAGTATTTATCTATTATTGTGTTTCACATTCAAAATTAATTTTTTCTAAATCCTTAATCCCAATTCTGTGATGATAAAATATGTACCATTATATATTTGCAATGTTGGTTACACGAAAACATGGAATCTCTTATTTTTTGTAGCCTTAGAACAATCATATGGGATATTTAATTCTAGGAAGAATGAATGAGATTGTAAGGGGTCGTTAAAGAATGGTCAAAATAGTATCACCTACTTAGTGAAACATGTGGATTCCTATTTTCAAGGATAGTTTCCTGCCAACACCTTCCTTAATGAGACTCTTGTGTCATGCAACACGGTAAGATTTAAATGATGATGAATAACCCCCAATAGTGTGAGTTGGGTATGGAGTTGTGTGGTGTAGAATTTTACAACCACTATGTATGTTAGGTTTGGTACATTCCAGTTCCATGCGGTACTATTTGGAAAACCAATTAGTGAATTTTTTTTATTGTGATTAGAGTATCATTGGTTCCCACATAACATTTTTGGTAATAGTGACCGAGATATTTATTATAGTTAAAGAGTGTTCCTATGGTATGGGATATCCTAAAGATTAATTCTACATTGTATGGTCATTAACCTATATGGGAGATAAACACTCATGGTCTGGAGATGTCATTCCAGGTGTTCGCTATGTCTATTAAGGAATGATTTGGATATGAGTGTGGAAGAAAAATATAATAAAACTCATAGAAAAAAACAAGGGTCTAGTCCCAATATAGATGAAAAAATAACCCATATCTTGATGGCATCATCAGTTTTCTAGGAGATCAACTGTTATATTTGGAGCTAAAGTAATCAAATTTCATCAATGTTAATGATTAGCCTCAATGATTTTACACTCATATGTAATCATGATGGAATCCTTATGGTTTGGATCTCTCCATAGATAGTTTTATGATGACCGCTAGAGTGTAGGGTCATGATAATGTGGGGATGGGGTTTTAGATTAATGTCTCAGAACTCATATTACATTTAATAAAAAGAGCATGGAAAAGTTGATTTAAGATACTACACTGTATTTTTATTACATTATTTAGTTAATATGATCACATTTTTGTTAAAATTCCTCCATTTATAGGAAATGGGATCTATCATTTGAGATGCACATGCCATCAATTCTGATTGTTTTTTAGAATACTCTTCCAATGGTGGCACTGACTGACTGAAAATAAAATTTTTATTATTCAAACACTTTTAATGAAAAAGTGAGAAACCAAACCTGAATTCATAAAATCATGAAATCAATACTTAAACGAAAAAACTAAACCCTAACGGACCAAAACTCAAGATCAAGAAAAAACATCCTAACAAGATAGAATCTCCTCCTAGAAACAAAAACATTATGTTCGGCTTCTATTGTCTCATCACATCATGAATAGGAGTCCCATGCCAAAGAGAAAAGGAATTATATTGATGGCCATAGGCATACCCTCTCCATCATCCGATTCTAAGAATCTATGAAAAAATGAAAATTACTTACCTTTAACATTATGTGGAGAATCTTCTGGTATGAGAATTGTTGGAGAATCCATTGAGTTGTGGACCACCAAGGAAAAAATAAAATTCAATTTAAAAAAACCATCACTAGAAACCCTCCATCCAAATCAGAGTCGTATGAAATCAAACATAAACCAAACAAAAGGATTTCTTCCATCAACAAAAGGAGAAATGCAAGGAAGATGAGAAAACATCATGGTAAATAACTAGGCTCGCAGGAGATGAGGATCCATAAAATTAACACCCAACCACGAATTCATCAAACACCATGGCACAGACTGGAGCAACACATCCCAAACCATAATCAACATCACAACAAGAAGAACATATTAGAACATCCACCCTGAGAATCATAACTGAAATCATATGCAGCCATATGAAAAATCAATGACCCATGAAACATCACTAGGTCAGACACCCAAATTCTGGCCACTAGAAATAAGTGATGCCACAAATCAATTTGAGCCAAAACAAGATCCCGTAGCCACCATCAATCTCCCCATAAAAGACAACAAAAAACCCTCAAAGAACTCAATACAGTAATGATCATGGATACGACCCTCAAACACCGATTAATAGACCACAATATGACACCAAGCCATATCAAACCCAAGAACACTCTGATGGAGTAAATCGGTGAACAAGGAATCCATCATCAGAGACCGGTCTTATGCTTGTGGATCATTAACAAAAAATGCCTCAAAATCCCATAGATCGAAATCAATTTCACCACAAAAGGATGGTCAGCCACGAACTCATCATGGATAGTGCCAAAAGTATCTGATGAAAAACCACCATAGGGTAGAAGAGGGGTGATAGGGGAAACCATAGTTCCAGAATCCCCTAATGGGATCATCCTAGAATCCTTAGAGGTGGTATGATTAAAACGATTTTAAAGGGCTGAAAATTACTTTTTATTAAAGTTAAGACACTTTTTAGGAGAAAGTGAAAAACCACAACAATTAACATAGAAACCAAAAACATCCACATAAATCAACCGGTCCTAACCTAACCAACCAACAGTGTCATGATTAAAAGCCTCCCGCGATGTACAATTTTTAAGGGAGCTTCACAACTGATTTGATACCTTTTTGTGAAAATTGGGAGTTTATGTCGGTTCAATATAAAGGATCAGTTGGGAATCATAGTAAAATACAAAGAGACCCATATTTAATAGGATCAATCAAAATTAACCTATAAGCACCCGAATATTCTTTTAAGACATAGATCTTGTTTTAGTGTTGTTTTGAGGAAAAGTAAGAAAATGATATTTTCCAGGTGGAAAAATTGTACTTCTATGTACACACTGTGTACCTTTTTTCCATGTAACACTATGTTCTGGATGTGTATCGTCTGAATACATGGTTTTGTGGTGACCTAGTAGACCGGTTATGTTGGGGGGATGGTTAAGGCCACTACACAACATGTAGTATTCATGAACATGCCATGTACATTTATTTTTAATTGATATATCAGATCAGGGTCCCATCTCATATCTAAAACCATATTCTTCTTCCCATGTTTCATGTAGGAGAGATCTAGAATGAAAAAAAAACTATTGAACCCCCAATTCCCCATCTGAACTCTTATTGAGACACTGTCATGTGTGTTGGAATCCCACTAGTGAGTTCTCATGTCATCTTGAGCAATTAATCAAGATTATTCCTTTATTATGAGTTATTATAGGTTTTTAGGTCTAACCATTTTGTAGATCTACAATGATCTAGACTTATTCATGGAAAAAAGTTCAAGTATATTGACCGTACAACATCAAGGTAGTTTCTTTATGACTTCTGTTGTTCTTAATTGGATAATATATGCTAAAAATTCCATATACCCATGATTAAGGTATTTTATGATTTACAATTTGAACCTTTTTATTACATGTTTTGGTTTTTTATTGATAAAGTGTTTTTTTCTTATGTGTAAGGTTAGATACCTTGTTATGGGACACCACATGGGTGTGTTTCCCTTTATTGATTGTTTATGGCCGTTTGGTCTAAGATTAATGTTAAGATTTAATTTTTTACATTACTTGTTTGTTTAGGTTTGAGTTTCATTTATTATATGAAATTCATGTGGGATGATTTTGAGTGATTATCCATGTAGTAGTTCAGATTAAATGAGTTTTATTGATATTATTTGTGCACTATTTTTCCAATGGACCGTGAGAGCCTCAGACCCGGATGATGGCGGGGAATTACACATTATTTTCAAAAGACAATGAGATCCTTGGTGTAGATGAATTTACCATGGTTATTGACCGTGGGAGCTACCCATGATGTCTTTTATAATTTATTTTTTTATGTTGACCTAGGGGTATTAACTGTTAGAGCTACCCATGAGGTAATTTTAATATATTGATTTGATGTGGACCCAAGGGGATTCAACATGAGAGCATCCCATGTGGTCATTTGTAGATGATTAGTGATATGTTAAACCATAGGTGTAATACCATGATAGTTTTACTGGATGGTTTTTTATGAATTAATGGATGATTTTGACAAGTATTCCGAGGGAAAAAACAGGCTTGTACTCAGTCTTACATGATTGTATAGATGGTATAATGAGACATCTGTTTTTTAACTATTATATAGGGAGGATATAGATCTTAGGATATATCATGAGATTAAATGATTCATTAGGTGATTAAAAAATGAAAATGAATGTAATTTATAATTGTAAGATTGGTTATTTTTGAGTACTTCCTAGGTTATTCCTTCATTCGTGTATATTACCTCTTAAATATATATTCACTGATAGTTAGGCATAGATCATTTTATGGATTCATACTTGGATTCATCTCACACCATATTTCGGTTTTTCTTTTGGTCCCAAATATATAATATAATTGTAGCTATGGATAGGGGAAATCACCCTTCTTCATCAGGTACTTGATTATTGGTGGAGCTGGAGAGATTGGGACCAAGCTAAGGCTTGGAATACTAGTTGAATAACTTGTTTCATTTTTACATTGGATTCATTATTTCATTCCTGCATTTTTATTTATTTTCCCTATTTTTTATATACATATTCCATGCATCATATATATATAGATATTGTGGCTTCTATTTAATTTACTTTCAGAATCCACTATTTATTTCTTGTTTGGAATTATTTCTTCGGATACTATTTACTATTTGTTTTCCATTCTGTATACTCTGCAAATTAGGAAATAGTATTCCCATTATCAGACCTCGGCCCTCACTGGTAGATTTTAGCCTCTGGAATTTTGGGAAATTCACTTGAGGTCATGTGACCAACTGGGCACCGGGCCCCATTAGGTATCACTCAGATTTGGGTCGTAACAAAATGGTATCAGTGGATGGTTTATTTTCATCTTTTCATTACTATTTTGAAGAAACATAATGGAATATAATGGAATATGAAGTAGGTAATAAGCTATGTTCAAGGGTTTCTAACCCATATATATGGAAAATCCATGTTACTTTGAATATTGAATTTTTTTTGGTTTTTAATTTTGTTACAGTTTAATAAATTTCATCGTATGGTGATTCACTTGTTTGGTGTTTTTATGATTGATATCATTATGGATCTATTTCTATTACATCCTGATGAGATGAGGGTATATAATATCATGAATCATATATTCACTTATTAGGGATCACATGTCATGCATTCTTGTCCTTCCAATTAAGATGCATTACTGATTGCATCATTTTGTGATAGATTTTGGGAAACATATGCATGATATTGTTATAGATGTAATGATAGAAATACTAACTATTTTTTAGGATATTTTTATATGTAAAATTTCATTTGGATGGATTCCAAGCATTGGTACGTAAGGTGTTATGGTCCCTTATGGATCAGAATTTGGATGATCATGTTTGAACTTTAATATAATTCACTTAAGATATTATATAAATAAGGATGTCAAACATTGATTCACTATGAATATAGGCTCTTACGGATCCAAACATTCCATTCCTATGATAAATTTTATGCTTTTTTGGGGTCCAAAGACATTTTAGAGGCTTACTATCTGGTTAACCTTAACAACATCGCATGTGATGTTATAAACACACACCATGTGTTTTTGTATTATATATGAAATGATTTTTCTGAATGATATATCGTGTACCATATGTACATGTAATTTTGTTTTTGACCGTGTAGAAAACAATTTGAGTGGAGACATGGGGTTGGTAAATTTTTAGTAAAGCACACCATGTACTAGGAGTACACATTGTGTTATAAAAGGCCATATATTCAGCCGTGTGACTAAATACACGAGTGGATGAATCTAGGGTTATACACGTAGTGTCCACATTGTACATGTCGTTTTGTAAAAAACCATATATCTAGCCAGGTTACTAATGAAATGGTTGGATGGAATGTAATTAGTAAACTCCATGACTAGGTTGATCATGTCGTTTTGTGTTACACCAGTAGGACCGTGTAGTTCTTTCCATGTTTATGTGCTTAGAAAAGATTAGATATTTAAGTACACAGAGTGTCTCATGAGAAACACAATGTTTGGATGGGGTGTTACATGACCAGATTGGCAGATGTACATGTCCTTGTTAGTTCATGAGGGAACATGCTATTTAGTGGTTCTACATGCCGTGTAACCCTCTTTTGTAATAATTGAATGATTTCCTCTACTTATTTTTTACATTCACTTCTTTGTTGTAGTTAAATTATTATCATACTACGGTGTGTGATAGACCTTATAGATTCATTCCACCAAAAAATCTTTTGGTTGTATTCTATGTACACGGTGATGATCTAACACCGAAAATGGTAGATCAGGTAAAACATGTAAGTCCTGTCATCATTCCAGTCTTGGAATCATCTATTATTCTGGAAAGAGGTGCTGATATATAGTTTTACGAAGACTTTATAAGGAATATGTACACTTTTTAGGGGTATCCACATCCTGCCTCGACTATGTAAGAGTTGATCAGGGTGTTACAGTAGCAACATCCTCCCACATTTTCAGGGGGAGGAGGACCACATGCAGCAAAGTCATGGTTGGAGGCCATGGTTTCTATATTTGAGCATCTAGAGACATTCTGGAGAGTAGGGTGAAGCTCGAGACATTAATTCTATGTTATTCTGCCAAGAGGTGGTGGGATATTATCACACAGGCAGGACATCATCATGATATGGATTTGGAAAAGTTTTAGAGGACCTTCAATGATTAATTCTACCACGATCCATAGAGGGTTGGCCGAGCCCAAGAGTTCGTCCATTTTGAGAAGGGCTCCCTTTTAGTGATGGAATACTATTTTCTCTTTACAGATCATTAGTGATTTGAACCTATTTTTTGAGGTTATAAGTTATCACTGGCTAAGAGATTTGAGGATGGAGTCAGGTATGACATCTGATCAAAGGTGTATGCTTTCAAGTTTACTTCAGTGACTGATATAGAAAATAAGAAGCTAGTTACATGGCATAATCTGTGGGAGTTAGGATCAGTGAGGTAGGGTGGTTCTGCATCCAGGGCTCATACTTCTTTTAAAGATAATAGGAAGCATCATAGGGAGTTTACATGCAGTGGTTATTCCAATAACAGATATGTATCAGCAGGCAGCCAGATGAGGTTCTACCAGTGTGGGGAGAGTGGTTTCACGTTATCTCAGTGCCCAAGAGACCCAATTGAGTTCCGATACTGTGGCAATATGGTTCATATATAGTGTTTTTGTTGGATTTTCTCACTAGAACTTGGTGAGAGGGGATCTGTTATGACTCTACTTATAGAAGTAGGGACACTGGTTCCTCATCATTTAGGTAGCAGGAGTTTTAAGGTCATTCGGGTCGAGGATGAAATCCTATTTCGGGAAGCCTAACATCGGGTTGTTAGCAATAGTAGGGTGGATCATATCTGTGTAGCTAAGAGGGATCAGAAGGCTGTAGTACATGTCTGAATTTTGCGATGGAATAGACCTAGCAAGAGCAGGATCCTTGACCCTCAATGGTTAGAGGTGAAATTATAGTTGCCTTGGTTTTATATTCTTCCCTTTTTTATATAAGGTACACCCATAGAATTATATCTGTTGACATTGTAGATACACTTGGTCTCTCAAACATTACTTCTCATGATGTTATGAAACAAGAAACCCCATTGGTGATTACGAAGGCTGGTGTACTTTAGTGCAAGGAGTTTCCTCTGGAGAGGGGTGAGTGTAACTTCTTGTAGTACATCTAGGTCTTCATGATGACATTGTTCAATGTTATTTTCATAATGGACTAGTTGGTCTCCTTTCAAGCCCTTTTGACTACTATTTCGACAGGGTTAGATTCAAGTAACTAAAGGCCAAATACATTCTAAAAAAAGGAAAATGGGATGTCCATACATACATATTTTTACCAAAGCATCATGGGATTAGAGGAAACAAAGCCCATATATCTAGTTTATAGTTGGATGACTCGGGTACTTCACAGATTAAATTTAATATATTGGTTGATCATTTTAGAAAATTCTTTCCAGAAGAATTTTCAGGTTTACCTCTAGAGAGAGTGGTTTATTTAAATTTTAATCTAATTTTAGGAGTGGCATCAGATTCCATTCATTCTTATAAGATGGATATGAAATAATTATAGGAGTTCACGAAGCTGTTAGAGGAGTTCCAAGTAAACGAGTTCATCTGAGCCAGCGCTTCTCCTTGGTTTTTGCCTATCCTTTTTGCAAAGAAGGCGAACATTATAGTCATATATTGTGTGGATTACTAGAAGATAAACCAATTGATGGTCAAGAAATGATATCGCTTTTTAAGGAATGATTATCTCTTTTACAAACAACATTGATCCATGGTGTTCTTGAAGATTTACATGAGATCTTGTTATTCTACATTTCACATTAGACAATCTGATATACCTCTTAAAAAAATTTAGAGAAGGTATGGTCTATAAGATTATTTGGTAATGTTGTTCAATCTCATGGAATCACCGATAGTTTTTTCCATCCCAACATAGATTATTTTTTGTAGTCTTTATGGATGATATCATGGTGTACTATCATACTTGAGATAACCATGCCATCCCTCTTGAGATCATATTGAGGAAACAGATGGAGAATCAGAAATATGCTAAACTCTCAAATTTCCAATTTTGGATAGACCACATTCACTACATGGGTCATGTCATTTATGAAATAGGTTTATCAATAGAACCTGAGAGGGTGAGAGCATCAGTTTCATGAGAATATCTGATGAAGATCATTGGGGTATAGAGTTTTAAGGGGTTGGTTCATTACTAAATAAATTTTATTCAGGGAGTTTCATGCATATCAGTGCCAATGACAGACATGACTAAGATGTATGTGATGTACTTGTTGACAGATTCCTATAATTCATCCTTTTAGAAGATACAAGGGACATTTAATTAAGAACTGTAATTGATTTTTTCGGATCTGGGTAAGAGTTATACTGTTTACTATGATGCATCAAGTATTGTTCTAGGAGTAGTTCTTATACAAGCGGATGTAGTCATTGCGAATGGGTCTTGATAGTTGAGTACAAATGAGGGGAATTACCAAACACACGATCTACATATGGCTGTCATTGGTCATGCCGTGAACTATTGGAGACATTACATACAGGGAGATATTTTCGGGGTATAAAATGCCAATAAAATCCTCAAGTTTATCTTCACTCAATGTAATCTGAATTTGAAACTGTGAAGGTGGGTTCAGTAACTTCAGTTTTTTGAATTTGATCTTTTTAACAGTCCTGGTAAAGGAAATGCATTGGCTGATTCATTGAGTAGAAGGACTTAGATACATGTAGTTCAAAAGGCCAGCTGTGAGTGGTAGCATATGGGTTTGTTCATTAAGATGCATTTGGAGGGGCAAAAAACAGATGGAAAAAATGTTCTTTACTCAATTACCTTTACCACTACTCTTCTAGATCGATTGTGAATAAGGTAGTTATCAGATTCCAAATTCCTAGATTTATTAGAGTGTGTGTCAGGTGATGACCCTACTCCTAGGAGGACCATAGGCAAGAACAAGGTTTCACATTTTCATGGGCACATATGGGTGTCAGTAGAAATACATGAGGAGTTTTTTCGAGAATTTAGTGCCTTAGTATGGGATGTTTATCCTGGTTTCACTAATATTTATCATGATTTACATCATTAGTATTGGTGTCCATGTATTAATATTGATACTTATGGTTTTTTTATGAGATGTTCCACCTATTAGTGGGTGAGGGTAGTGAAAAATTTAATTGTAGAGATTTTATAGAAGACACCCATTCCTTAGTGTGAGTTTAATGATGTTATCATGGATTTCGTGAGAGGTTTACCAAGGGCACCTCGAGGAAATGCTTTTGTATGAGTTGTTGTTGACAGACACTTGAAAGTAGCACATTTCGTGATGATTAAGAAAACCATTAGTGTTGATAAGAATAAAATGTTTTACATCTAATAGATATTACGGTTACATGGGGTTACACACTCTATAGATTTAGATAATGATTCCCTATTTACATCTCATTTATAAGAGGGACTACAAAGGGATTTGGGTACACATGTACTTCTGATTACCAGTAACCATCCCCAGAAAAAATGATTAGTCTGAGCGCACGATTCTGTTTTTTGAGGAAATACTTTGAGTATGCATCTTAGATTTCAAGGGATCTTGGGAGAGACACATTACCATGGTGGAGTTTGCCTAAAATAATTGTTTTCAGGTAACAGTTTAGATGGAACTAAATGAGGATTCGTATGGTAGGTCATTCCAATCACCCCTATGATGGCTGGAGGCATGAGAGGAAGCTATGTTGGGACCTTGTATTGTCTATGAGTCTACTGAGCATGTGGAGTTGATTCAGAATATGTTCTGTACTATACAATATAAGAAACAATCTTACTATGATTGACATAGATGATCTCAGGTGTTCGAGGATGTAGATTAGGGTTTCATACATGTTCAACCAATGCTTGCTCATATAAGGAATAGGAGACAAGGGAAGCTTTCACCAAGATACGTAGGGATTTTTGAGGTTTTGGAGAGAGTGTACATGGTTCCTTATCAGATTCAATTACCTAAGAGGTACCAGGATATGCATGATGTCATTCATGTTTCTCATCTATGACATTTCATTTCAAACCCATCTCACATTTTTCAATCTTAGGAAGATGATTTTGAGGTGGATGTGTCCTTCGAGGATCACCCTATTTGGATTGTGGATAACAACACGATGGTTCTTCGTTGCTGGTCAGTTCCTTTGGTATGGGTGTTATGGAAGTAAGACCAAGGGTAGGATGAGACTTGGGAGAGGGAGGCTGAAAAATATTCACAGTGGATGCAGTTGTTCGCAAATTCATCTTCATCATACTTTGAAGGGAAATTCGGGGATGACTTTATTTAATGGGAGATGTTTTTATGAACATGAATCATCTTTTTTGGTATGGATGAAGTTTTTCCATTTGTTTTTGAGGAAATGGAAGAAAAGTGTATTTTTATGTACATGTTTTGTACATCTGAAGACATATATTGTACATAGTTTGTCATGTACTATTGTGTTCCGGTCGTGGAATGGTAGAATACCTAGTCGTGAGGTGACATGGAAGACCTTTTAAGTAAGAGGGTTGGTTAAGTCCAATAAACAACATCAAGTTTTAAGGAACACATGGTGTACTTTTATTCATTAATTGATACATCATAGAGGGGGTGCGTCCCATGTACAAAACATTTTTCTTCTTCTTTTGTTTTGTAAATGAGCACTATGGAACGTCAAATGAATATCAAACCCTTGATTCTCTGTATGAGCTTCGATTGAGATACCATCAGGTGCGTTGGAATCCCATAAGTGAGTTCTTGAATCCTCTAGATCATTTTTTTGGATTTTCCCTCTCTTCTATGTATATCATGGTTGGTATATTTTTACCATTTTTTAGATCTATGTTGATCTAGGAAATTTCAAAACATAAGTTCAACTATATCAACCGTAAGACATCAAGGTAGGTGTTTTGTGCTTTTTGTGGTTTAGTTTTCGGTTATATATGCTAAAAGTGCCACAAAACCATGATTCTGGTATGGATAGATTTGGAATTTAACCCTATTTTTTAACTGCTATGGATTTTTTGATTGAGAAAGGGTTTTTCTTATGACTATGGTTAGATACCGTGTTAAGAGACACCCCATGGTTGTGTTTCCCTTAATTGATTTTTTATGGCCATTTGATCAATGATGCCTTTTAGAATTTCCTTGTTTACCATGAAATGATTGTTCTGGATGGAGTTTGATTGATTATATGAAACTAATGTGAGATGCTCGTTAATGATTACCCATGATGTTTTTCAGATTATATAAGATGATTTGATATTATATTGGCACTATTTTTTCAATGAACCATAAATTCCTTAGACTAGGAATACTGTGGGGATTTCCACATTATTTACGTAGGATCGTGATAGCCTTGGTGTAGATGATTGACCCAGGGGTCTTGACAATGATAGATTCCTAAGAGGTCATTTATAATTTGATGATGTTATGTTGACCCAGGGCTATTGACCATGAGAGGTACCAATGAGGTCTTTTATAAATTTAAATGAATGTAATTGAAAATTGTAGGATTGTTTCCTTTTGAGTACTTCGAATTTTATTATTTCATTCTATTTTATTACTAGCTATATATATTCATTGACAACTGCACAAAAATCTTTTGGTGGTTTCCTACTGGAATTCACCTCACACACATTATGGGTCATGATTTTAGACCTGTAAAATTATATTATTTCATATATTAACAAGGTCAAGCACACTTCTTTATCAGGTACTTGATTTTTGTTATATCTAGAGAGCATATGACCAGGGTTTGTCATGCAATGCTCTTGGAGTTACATGTAGCCTTTTTATATTGGAATATGTATTTCATTCTTACATTGTAATTGTATGTTTTTTTCCGTAGAGTCATATTCCATGAATTATATATATATATATATGTTATGTCTTCAGTTTTTTTTACTTTAAGTCTTCTACTGTTTATAGCTCTTTGGTATTATTGCTTCTTCATCTATTTACTATTAGTTTTCCAATGTGTATATTCTTCCAATGAGGGAATTTTTTCCTGACTATCACACCTTCTCCCCCACTACTATTCGATAGCCACTGAATTTTGAGGAAATACACATAAAGTCATGTGACCAACCTGGAACAAGGCACCATTGGACAACACCCAGATCTAGGATGTTAGATAACCTTCGAGATTAGATAAAGGGGAAAAGATATGTTTACTAACATATAATTAGGTGTATCCATTTTGGGAAACACTTTTTCATGGTTTATATAATTCAATATTCATCTTATGTAGGCAATTTAAATGGTTTATGTTCATTGAAATAAAATTTTCCATTCAATACTTAAAACATATGGTGGGGAGAACATTTTTTCTTATTTTTTAAATAGAAGATGAAGAAATCTTATCTTAATTTATATCGGATATGGTAGGACCCATATTGACATATTTACATTGAATATGAGTGTTGTACATTGTAAAGTAGTGAATGTACCGTTTTCTTAAAGAGATACATGAATGTGCATTGGATGTTTGAGATGAAACTATAACACCAAAATTTATTAAAAACAATTTTTTTGAATATAATTAAATATATTAGATGTAATTAATTGTGTGTGAAAACATGTCAATCATACATTGGACGTAATACTGAGTTCAACATAGGTTTCATGCAACACTAGGTTTCTATGAATTAATATTCTATTAACATAATTATATTAACAAGGCAGTTATATCTCATATGTTCAAATTAGTAATATATATATATATATTGTAATAAATAATTACTTAAAAAAATTTATAATTTTTTTATATAACTAAAACATATTTATAATGATATAAATATATTTTGGTAATGTATTTTTTTTGGTAATATAATTATTAATAGTTTTTTGAAATTAATTTTTTTTCAAAGGAACTTTTTGTTATATAATTTTTGGAAAAATATTAATATTAACCCTTCAATATTCTAAAAAAATATTATTATAAAATAAAATTCATTTATTAATTCATAATATCACAATTATCTTAGGTTCAATATATGTTATTTTTCTGAAATATATTAATTTTGGATGAATTGTGAAAAATAAAAAATATATATAAATGAAAACTTATTTTTGATTTATTTTATTTATAATAATAGATAATATTTTAAATTGGGTTTATAGCATAATTATTTCAATTATACATCAATAAATCCTATTTATGTCATCATAATAATTTTCAAATTTTCAAATGGATATAAAAATAATGAAATATTTTGATCATTTTAACGTTTAAAACCCATTGTCTCTTCCCATATGTGGGATTAAATTTTAAATTAATTTCATTATCCTCTTTTATTATAATTTGGATAAATCAAATCCATATTTTTAATCATTATAATTAACTATATATATAATGTCCAATTATCTTTAACATAATAATTATTGATAATAGAAAAAAATTGATCACAATTTTTATGAGAATAAAAGTTTACTATGGGATTAAACATTAGTCAAAATTTTTAAAATGACATGGAAACCTATAATGAAATTCCATTTCTTGGGAATATTTCAGCATTATACCGTGTATTATATTTATTTTTTACATTATTAGATCCATATGTCACAGATGGGTGTAATTTGATCTTCCAAAAATTTACATGTTTTCCACTAACGTCCCTTATAAAAGGCCACCTCTTCTTCCCCAATATTGAAACGATCAGAACCAATTTTGTAATTCAATGCCTAAAAAAATAAATTCCCCACATAAATAATCTCATACTATAATTCATATATTGTTCATAAATATAGCTATGTAATACCTTTGGTGCAATCCAAAAAGTGATACCCAAAGAAGAGGTAACTTTAGTCAATGAATGTTTTTGTTTTATGTTTTCTCCAAACCTCATAAAATATTTTTATATGATGTTTATATAATAATATAAGTATAAAATATATAAATATATAAATATATATATATATATTTCTATGATATGTTCAATACCTACAAATACTCATACTTTAAATTTTCATACAATATCATCATTGATGTGTGTGGAAGACTACCACCTTATGAACTGATGATGTTTATTTTTTCATTACAAATTATCAATGTTGGGAATAATTATGAACATAATATTAATATATTATACATAATTTTGTTATGATTTAATTATGATTATATAAATTTTCATCACATATACATTCATGTTATCCATTTTTTTAGAATAAGATAATGTCGTTCTTGTGTATGGCGGATTGCCACCTCACAAAGTGATGTTATTCATTATCTCATGAAATAAAATGTATAAAGGATGGGTTTGATAGATACCTATGAATTATATAATATATAATAAAAAATTTATTGATTATATAACGTATAAAATTTTACGTATATATTTGATAAGAAAATGGAAAGAACATTCATACGTATGTATGTCATACCATCTCCATGAATTGAGTATTTTATTTCCTATTTTTTATTTATTATAGATTATTATAATTACATAATTACTGAATATATATGATATTTAAATCATTTTTATCTTTATATATATTTGTAAACATTATTAATTAAATATTACTAAATATACAATAAATGAAAACATATATTAAATATGCAGTTATTATAGGAAACTTAACTTCAACATGGAATTGTTAATAAAATTGTAATAAAAGGTCCTAATAAAATTATATACGATATGATATAAATTAACATGGTTCCATAATATACATATAATAAATATATATTTATTATATAAGAGGATTTAATTATTACAGTGGAAGTTAAGACTTATGGTAATGGATTTCCATCTCAATTATATTTTGAATGAGATAGAAGCCATGTTCACTACATATTTAATGTATGTGGTGTGTATAATACCCTAGGATTTATTTTATGATACTTATACTAATAATTAATGAGATTATCATGTCTATTTTATGATCCATAAATCATGGGGGTTATAGTTAAAATGTTACCAATGTTGTAGAGGTATTTTTGTTTCAAATATCTTTCTTTGAGAAGTATGTTTTGTTATGATCCTATATTATTTCAGAACATTTCTTATACATCCCATTGAAATGTAATATAATAAATTTAATCCTTATAATTATATGTTTTATTTCATTTTATGTTATTATTTTAGGGATATTATGATTCAATGTTACCAAAGTGGAAAATGATTATTTCTACTATTCAATTTTTTTTAAGATTGATTATGATTTTCCTTCTATTGATGAAATTTTATGATCCAAGTCTCCAGAATATTCATGATTTTTCTTAATATCTAGTAATTAATCATATTTTAATTTAATTGATCCAATGTTTCACACTTTGGTAATAAATATAATTAATAAAAAAAATTATGAATGTCCAAATTTTTATCTCTCTTTAGTCAAAAATATTTTTATTTCAAAACAATGTTTTATAAAATTATTTTTTTCAAAAATTATTTAATATCATTAATTTTTTTTTAAAATAACCACATTTTACCTTTTACATTTCTTAATGAAACCTTTAGTTTGTTTTTCAAAACAATACATGTTTAGGATTTTTCTATAAAAGTTAAAGAAACCTCCATTTCTCTATGTATGGCGTGAACAAAATATTTAAAAATAGTGAAAAATAATTTCTTCAAATATTACACAGAATGATCTTAATGGTATTTTCGATGAATGTTTTTTAAAAATTTATAATGTATTAAGAAGTTTTTTTAAAATTGGAAAATATTATTTTCTCAATAAATGTTTTAAATGATCATTAGATATTATTTTACATCTATTATGATATCCATTAGTGTTACTCATGAATTACAAGGGATATGATCCAAGGATAACATTCATATTTTTTCACAAAATGGATTATGTTTTCATGGAATGATTTTTGTGAAACCCATTTCTATTTACCATGTTATATAATCATGCGTCATATTTCTATTACATTGGATACATGCTTATGAAAATTTGTTCTTTTCATGGGTTATGCATTGATGAATTGATTATGAAACCTTTATTTTTTCCACTGGTAGTGATATTATAAAATTTTTATGATACCTAGATCATTTCAATTGGTGATATGATGAATTTTTTAGATCATGTGGCACACAAATATACGATATCATTATGTAATGGTTGGGACCTATATCTACCACTAATTCAACAGGTATTGATTTATATGTATCATTATGTAAACCTAGATGTAATTGGGAGTAAACATAGTTCAGTAATATAGTTATGGAATTATGAAAGAACACAACAATGAAATACAACACTATAATAAGGAAGGGGCACAATATGTTAAGGGACTTCATTTGTTATGATGGACTTGGCATTTATCCTTAATGAATATGGAAATGATTTTCCCTATTTATGTGTATGTCAAAATTACTATCTCATTACATTATTATGCTCCCATGGATATTATTATGTTATTACCTTGTGATTAATGATATATTAACTACTAATATTATTTACAGGAAACATGATTATGATCTATGATATATAGGGTATGCTTGCAAAATGTTATGATGATGTTATCATATATATATGTTCATTTTATGCTTATGTATCTATTGTTTTTACCTTTACATAGAATATAAGATCAACCTTTCTATTATTTCCTTTCCCAAGGTAATGAAGATAACAATGATATATTATTTTCCTATGAATGGTTCATGTTATTATGAACACAATGGTATAGGATTTAGTTTTCTCAAGTACTTGTATTTGTATTTCAAGATTTCCTCTTTTTGTTAATAATGTATAATTATAGAAATTGTAACGCCCCGACCATAGTTACCCAGAGTTGGTGCATTATTACGTAACATTGGAATGATCACAAAAGATCATGTCTTGAAAGACCGATTAGTTTAGTATCATTGGAAACACTAGATACATTCATAATGTTTAGATTACATCATAAAGTGAAAAATCTCCAATAAAATAGTCTCCATAGTCCACACTCATACTATCTCTACAGGTCATTCATAAAATACTTGTTCACGTCCTGGAAAAATTAAATCATTGAAAGGGGTGAGCTCAGTTGCTTAGTAAGGATAACAATATAGTGGAAACATTCATAAATAAACATAAACATTTATGGAAATTTATAACTGAAACAAAATCATTATAAACTTGAAATTTAGCATCATATGGAAAAATAAAATAAAAAAATTACATTTACTTATTCACATGGACATTCTACTAGTCTAATAATCACTTGCAATATCAATAAACACTTTCATAATGATGGAATGCATAATGCCAGACTATCATAACCACATAGTCAAGGCCTTGTGCCAAGACTACAAATAAGATTTTGTCAAGGCCTTGTGCCAAGACAATAGTTTGTCTCATGAGACATACTGATGAATCGAGGAGCTATAGTGGGCTCCACCCATCACATACTAAGTCCAATGCATTCCTTATATGAAACGGTTTAAACATATCATAAACCACAACATAATCGTATCACATAAATCATGGATAAATGAAACATAACATTTCCACATTTCAATCACAAGATATCAATAAAACACATCGACATAATAAAACCATTTTCAATAAAAAAATAAAAGAAAAGTAAAACATGGTATTTGTTTTTCATTTAAAAAAATGTTATGTCTTGTAGAGGAATCCGAAACTCAAATAATGGTCACGGCGGAGGAGAAGTCATTATCACCACATACATACGACAAAAAAACATTCCCTTTTTTCTTTTTGTAAAATGATTCGTATAACAAATATCCCTTTTGAATAAACGTATATGTCAAAGGGGTTTATACACAGTATAAAATAAATTTGTATATAAAACAAAATATTCCTCAATGAAGGAGATTTAGACAAAGTCCCTTACTTCATGTCCGACATGAATCGATCTTTCTTTAATCTCCTGAATAATAAACTAGAGTTAATTTCTACTCTTTTAAGAACCTTTTTCAAGTTCATTATTCATTTTATATCACTTATTAAAATGTTATAAACATTATGTAGTCATTTAAGTTAATAACGGTTGTTTTTTCGATCTTTGGTACTTGAGTCAACAATAAACATTTTATAATTGCAATTTTTTATGTGGTAGAATATCCATTATATCCGGAATTATATTCACAATATAGATATCATGTATATAAAATATATCCATTAGATACATGAATTTATAATATTACATAACATTTACAGTTATGAATTGAAATGCACCTTTCATGGAGACGGTAAGTCGTAAGTACACATGAACGCAACCTTCATTTCAATTTCATATTTAATGGAATGAAATCCTAATGATATAAAGTTATATTATAATTCCAGTCTAATATCATATATAATTTCATTAACTCCATCCTTTATATGTCCCACTTATGGCATTAATGATTCAAATCATGTTGAGGGGGCGGTAGTCTGCACTTCCTAAAATGAAATTATCGCGTTTAGCCATAATGGAAATCATAAAGGTATTACATAAATGAAAAATAGATAGGCATAAAGAATAAATAAACATAATATATATCATATGTAGAAATAGTGTCATCATTAAGGCCACCATGAGAGGTGTTAAAAGGAGATTCAACAATCATCGTTTCGTGAGGCAGTAATTCTCCACCCACAGAAATAGTATGTTCATTAACCATTAGATGAAGGTTTTTGTAAGTGTAAATCAACTACTACTCATAAAAAATCCTAGTATATTTAATATACTGGTTTTGTTACAAAATAATGGAATAAAAAGAGTTTATGGGGATGGATAATCAGAATAAAACAAAAGAACATACGAGAAGACATTACATTAAAATCGGGTAACTCTTTTTGATTTGAGACAATGCCTTCCTTGGGAAGACTTATGCCCAAAGTTAGGCTTCTAGGAGTAAGAGAGGAATGTTTAGAGAGTATTTGGGTAGAGGTAGGACGAGACAAATGGATTTGAGGGTGTGAATAAGGTGGTAGATGTGGGGTCATATTATAAGAGGAGAGGAGGGGCACTCTTGGAAAGTAATGAAATGTTACATTATTATGAAATAATATTCTGATTTTAAAGGTCCCAAAATAATATATTTCAAATATAAGGTGATACGGGATCTAAATCCACCCATAAAATAGGCTTTAGACATGTTTAAGTCTTAGATTTTACCTTATCGTTTCATTTTATTCAAATCATTCATTAATGAGGTAATCACTGCATCATCATGGTGTGATAAATAAATACATTTATTTATTGCCTAAAAATTATAAAAAATTTACCATGCTGTAGGAAATCCATATAACATTCCAATGGATATTTATAGTCGAAAAGATAACTTGTATAACCCCTTGTAGAAAATGTTTTAGTAAAATAATACATGTCTGTGACATTTTTATTTTTACTTTAAATAAAAGGTATTAATGTCATTATCTTACCCAATTGGCTCCATGGGGTCCCAAAAATTGACCCATGGATTGTATTGGTCGGACATGAGTCATCCAATAATATTAGGACATTTGTTAAGGTAATTTCAAATTATTATAACATTATTTCTTCCTTAAATTACTCCAATTACCTCTAATCACAGTTAATGAAACTCAAAAGTTACTATTCAACAAAAATTATTTTATCCCATTGAACGACATTTTACTTATTAATTACAACCATGTATATCCGATTTTTGAAATTAAATTCACAAAAGCGGTAAAATTTCATTTAAATGAAAATTCAATTTTTAACTACCACTTAGTGGTTTCACTATTCATCAAAAATTGAAGTTTTTCTAATAAATACAAAGAATTCAACCTAAGATATATTTGATATTTCAAATTAAAAGTTTATGTATATTTTACAAAATTAAAAAAATATATGTTTCATTAATTAATTTTATAATTAATTCCCATTCTCAAAACAAATAGTGTGTTTTTAAGGATGAATATCAATCAAAATATTGACAATTGTTTTTGTCCAATTTCAAAGTGAAATTAATTTTAATGACCACCATTGGATAAAATTGTAAAAATATACTCTAATTATACTTTAAAACCACTAAATAATATAATTTATCACTATAAATTATTTTGAATAAAAAAGTTGTTTTTAATTTAAGTTTAGTATTTTAAACTATTCATAAAAAATTGGATGTTCTTAGACAAAATGAAAAATTAAAATTACGATAATTTCAATATTCCGAATCCATAAATGAAGTCCAATTTGAATAATAAAATTTATGAAATTTCATAAAGTGGGTATTACTATTCATAACATCTACTTTGATTGGTCACGGTGTGTTAGGATCTCGAACTTGCGTGCAATGCAAGCTATTGCATTATTGAAAGAGAAGCCTACCATGGAAGATTGGGGTGTTAAATTATAACCTCCTTTAATAAATTACGTCCTCACAATTTGAAATTGTTCTTTTAAATTAAATGGTTGAATGTAGAAAATACCTTTGTGGAAAACCCACATCAGAAATAAGGTTAATAAAATTTGGCCTTAATAAGAGGGAAAGGAAAATAAAAAGGTCACCACCAAATTATGATATCGATTAGAAGAAAATTGGTGGAAATTAGAGACACATAATTAGAGGTAAAATGTAAATATTTATAGAGAGTGATTGAGGCCATCAATCAAAAACAACTGTAAAATTGAGGGCCTCAAAGCCTTCAATCTATGGTGATTTAAAATATCACCAGTTCAACAAAACATAAGGTATTAGGATAAATTTTTTTATAATATCCCTTTCCTAAATTTTAACAGTTAATTTATTCATAGAATAAGAGAGAGGTATATATATATATATATATATATATGACATGTAGAGTTTCAACCTTCGACTAATTTCTACCAGAAACTCATCTTTCACTCAAAAAGATAATAGAACTCAAGAATAATATATTATCCTAATCGTACAAGGTTCCAAATATAGACACATACCATTTAGATTAGGAAAAATATTTTTTAATAACAGGGTACTTCCTGTAGGGTAGTGGTATGTAATAAAGGCCTATCACACTATGTTTGAGGGTTCGATTCCTACAGCTTTGTCCGATGCGACGGGTTATCCCTCGTCCTACAGGTTATCCTTTTCCTAAAACTATAGTATTATAATATTCAAAAAATAAGCATCAGAAATGTTTTAACGTTAAATAATACAATCCAACATTCAAATTAATCCATTACAACCTTTATAGTTATCCAAAATACCTCTGTCCAAACATTCGCTAAAAGGTCTCAAAATTCCAAAATCAATTATAACATCAGATTCCCCAAACAATGTAAAGTTTCTCTTATTGTCACATACATAAAATATGATTACCTTCATCATATAAAAATCTTAATGAAAACAAAACGTACTGCAGTACAATCCTTATATATATCACAATATTCTTATAATAAGAATATAATCCTTGAGTCCAAAATCACCAATACATTAATTATTCCACTTCAACTGTAGTAACAGCATAAGATTGGCATTGATCCCTAGGCCTTTTCTAAGGTAATTTTCCCTGATTCTTAGGACATTCATTTCCATAATGCCCCATTTCCCTACAATTGTAAAATTCAACATTGATAGCCTCTTTCTTTCCCTTTCAATCATGAGCCCAGTGACCTTTTTCTCCACATTAATAACAAAATCCCATTCCTTTTAGGCAAGTACCGGGGTGATTCTTCCCACAATTACTGCATAATGGAAAATCCTTCATTACCTTTTTTCCCATTATCTGTCATTTGTTCCACCATTCTATTATTCTCTTGCTTTACTTTATTGTCATAAGATTTATAGAATTCATTTTCTGCCTTGATAGAACACGAGACAATATCTTCATTTGTTGTGAAAGATTGTGATACTAATTCTTGATGGAGAAATGGTTTTACCCCATCAAAGAAACGATCAATCTTATTTCATTGATTACGTATATAATCTACAGCATACATCGCTATCTTTGTAAAGCTAGACTCATACATTGCGACATTCTCACCCTTTTTTTTGTCTTAGACGCAGAAATTGCCTTTCTATGTCTGCTCGATGGTCAGTAGGAAAGTATTTTTCTACGAAAATATATTTGAACTCCCACCATTCCATATTTGATACTTCATCATCTTCCTTTGTTGTTTGAATCAATGACCACCATTTATCAGCATCTTCAGTGAGGTGGTAAACTGCCATGATAACCTTTTCCCTTTCACTTCTCCACAAGGCATGGAATATTTTCTCTAAGGAATTTATCAATTTCTCATCTACTAATGGATTTTTACTCCCATTGAATGTTGGTGGTTTTTGCCTCATGATGAAATCTATCATTTATCCTCCACATTGCAGATTATTGTGCTCCATACGAGTGAGGATATTATTCATAACCTTAGTGAGTTCTCTTAGTATGGTGTTAAGCTGATCAGCACTAGTTGTATCAGCAGCTCCACTATAATTATCTCGAGTAGGAGGGAAATCCCTATATGGAGTGTTTGCATTGATACAGTTTCCATTCCTTCCACTAGGTGCCATTTCTAAACAATGGAAAAAACTATATTAGTTTATGAATCGAAATACAAAATAACAAACATTGAAAACACCTAACATAAATTGAATAGTTTATGGATATAATCCATAAGCATGAAAATGTTTTCTTTGAGGAATTATATACTCAAGAACCCTTCATAATGGTTTTTAATGAAAATGAGAATTATCCTAAGCATATCCCCCAAGAGTGTCGTAACCAAGAGTGCAACAAGGCCCGTTATCGTGAACCAGTTCCCGTTCGAGTCTAGCTCAAAGTGGTGTTTTTGGGTTTTACACCTAGGTACAATTGTTCCAGATCCTCCTCTACCTACTCATATCCAGATAGGGATGTATTTCTCTAAAAACTCACAAAAAATCTATAATATCAAAATTCTATGAAGTTCTTCTATACTAATCGTCAATGTCTATCTTAGGGCGATGTGCTCTAATCAGAGTTTATCTAAATCTACCTTCCAAGGTTAGTACTAAACTACCACTTATTCCAACTGTAATGCCCCAACCACAGTTACCCAGAGTAGGTGCATTATTACATAACATTGGCATGATAAAAAAAGATCAAGTCTTAAAATACCGATTAGTTTAGTAGCATTGGAAACACTAGATACATTCATAAATGATAAATTGCATTATAATGTGAAAAACTACAATAATATAGTCTCCATAGTCCACAATCATATTATCCCTATAGGTCATTCATCAAATACTTATTCACATCCTAGAAAAATTAAAACATTGAAAGGGGTGAGCTCAGATTCTCAGTAAGGATAACAATATAGCGGAAAATTACATAAATAAACATAAACATTTAAGGCAATGTTTAACTGAAACAAAATTCTTTTATACTTAAAATTGAGCATAATATAGAAAAAAATTTTAAATAATTCCATTTACTAATTCACATGGACATTCTACTAGTCAAATAATAACATGCAATATCAATAACCACTTTCATTATGATGGAATGAATAATGTTGGACTATCATAACCACATAGTCAAGGCCTTGTGCCAAGAATACAAATATGATTTTGTCAAGGATTTATGCCAATTAACTAGATTTTCCCATGTTACTTACCGATGCATCGAGGAGCTATAGTAGGCTCCACCCATCACATACAAAGTCCAATGCATTTCTTATATGAATAGGTTTAAACATACCCTAAACCATAACATAATCGTATCACATTAAACATGCACAAAGAAAACATAACATTTCCACATTTCGATCACTTGATATCAATAAAAAAATTGATATAATAAAACCATTTTCAATACCAAAATAAATGAAATGTAAAACTTGGTATTTGTTTTTCATTTTAAAAAAATTCATGGCTTCTTAAGGAACCCGAAGCTCATATAATGGTCACGGAGGTAAAGAAGTCTTTGTTGCCTCATACGTATGACAAAAAAACATTCTCTTTTTTCATTTAGTAAAATGCTTCATAGAAAAAATATTCCTTTTTAATAAACATAACTGTCAAAGGGGTTTTTATACCGTATAAAATAATGTTGTATATAAAACAAAATATGCCTCAATGAAAGGAGATTGAGACGAAGTCCCTTACCTCATGTCTAACTTGAATTAATCATTATTTAATCTCCTGAATAATAATCTAGAGTTAATTTATACTTTATTATGAACGTTTTTCAAGATCATTATTCATTTTATATCACTTATTACCATGTTATGAACATTATGTAGTCATTTAAGTTAATAACAGTCATTTTGTCGATCTTTGGTACTTGAGTCAACAATAAACTTCTTATAATTACAAGTTGTTTATGTGGTAGAATATCAATTTTCTCCAGAATTATATCCATGATGTAGATATCATATATATCATATATATCCAGTAGTTACATGGATTTATAATATTACATAATATTTAGAGGTAAGAAATGAAATGCACAGTTCATGGAGACAGTAAGCCATACATACGCATGAACGCTACATTCATTTCTATTTCGTATTTAGTGGAATTATATCATACTGATATAAATATATATTAAAATTCCATTATAATATCATATATAATATCATTAACTCCATCTTTTATACGTCCCACATATGGCATTAACGATTCAAATCACTTTGATGGGGCGTCAGTCCGCACTTCCTAAAATTAAATTATCGTGTTTACCCATAATGGAAATCATAAAGGTATGCTATAAATGAAAAATAAAGAATAATAAACGAAACATAAACATAATTTATATCATATATAGAAATAGTTTAATCATAATGGCCACCATGAGAGGGGTTAAAATAAAATTTAACAATCATCATTTCATGAGGTAGTAATTCTACACCCACAGAAAGAGTATGTTCTTTAACCATTAAATGAAGGTGTGTGTAAGTGTAAATAAAATACTTATCATAAAAACATCCTAGTATATTGAATATTCTGTTTTTGTTACAGAATAACAGAATAAATAAATTTTACGTGGTTGGAAAACAAAATTAAACAAAGGAACATAAGATAAGACATTACCTTAAGATCATGTAACTCTATTTGATTTGAGCAAAAGGATTCCTTGGGAAGACTTCTGCCCAAAGTGAGGCTTAAATGTGTAAGATAGGGAAGTTGACTGAGTATTTGGACAGAGTTTGGCTGAGCCAAATGGCTTTGAAGGTGTGAATAAGCTGGTAGAGGTGGGGTCCTTTTATAAGAGGAGAGGAGGGGGACTCTTTGAAAGTCCTCAAATGTTACATTATTATGAAATGATTTTCAGATTTTAAAGGTCCCACAATGATATATTTCAAGGATAAGATGATAAGGGTTCTAAATAAATCCATCCAATAGGCTTTAGACAAGTTTATGCTAGAGACTTTACCTTATCTTTTCATTTTATTTAAATCGTTCACTAATGAGTTAATACCTACATCATCATGGTGTGATAAATAAATTTATCTATATAATGACTAAAAATTATAATAAAATTACCATGATGTAAGAAATATTTTTAGCATTCCAATGGATAATTTTAGTCAAAAAGATAACTTGTATAACCACTTGTAAATATTGTTTTAGAAAAACAATACATGTTTGTGACATTTCTATTTTTTATTTAAATAAAAGGTATTAATGTCATTACCATACACATGTGGCTCCATGGGGTCCCAAAAATTGACCCATCAATTTTCTGGGTCATCCATGAGTCATCCAATAATAGTAGGATATGTTTCAAGGTAATACCATATTATTATAACATTATTTTTACCTTAAATTACTCTAATTACCTCTAATCGCGGTTAATAAAACTCAAAGGTTACTATTCACTAAAAATTATCTTCATCCCATTGAACCACATTTTACTTTCTAATTACAAACATGTATATTGTATTTTTGAAATTAAATTCACAAAATCTATAAAATATCATTTAAACGAAAAATCAGTTTTTAACTATCACTTAGTGGTTTCACTATTCATAAAAAATTGATGTTTTTCAGAAAAATCCCTAAAATTCACCCTACGATATATTTGATATTTCAAATTCAAATATTATGTATATTTTACCAAATTAAAAACATATAACTTTCATTAATTAATTTTATAATAAATTCCCGTTGTCAAAACAAATAGCATGTTTTTAAGGAAGAATATCAATTAAAAGATTGACAATTGTTTATGTCTAATTTCAAAGTGAAATTAATTTTAATGACCACCATTGGATAAAAGGATAAAAATATATTCTAATTATACATTAAAACCACAAAATAATATAATTTATCACTATAAATTATTTTTTTAAAAAAATATGTTTTTAATTAAAGTTTAGTATTTTACACTATTCATAAAAAATTTAAAGTTCTCAGAAAAAACAAACAATTCAACATAGGATAATTATGATATTCGAATCCAGAAAAGAATTCAAATTTGAATACTAAAATTTATAAAATTTCAAAAAGTGGGTATTACTATTCATAATGGAAACTTTGATTGGTCGCGGTGTGTTAGAATCTCGAACTTGCGTACAATGAAAACTATATCATTATTGAAAGGGAAGAATAAAGCAGAAGCTTGAGGTGTTACAAAAATAAAACCATTTGAGTGGAAATTATATAATCTTTTTGGTCAATATTTTTATTCTATTCTCCTAGGCATCTCATGGAAAACAGGTTCTATGTTGGGGAGATTATAAAGGTTGGTGTTTTGGATGATGATGAAAATTTCTTGTGTATTTGAACATTTAAATTGATAGATGATTCAAATCACAAACTAATATTCATAATGCATTACCAAACATTATATCACATAAATGTTACATTTTGGTTTAGTTTTAAGCCCCATGAGGTACATCATATGTTTGATTGAGTTTTGGATGCATCAGGATCCAAAATTACTTTTTTATTGACAGTTAGGATGAGGATCATGGTTTGAGTTATTTTACACTAAAAATTTAGGTGAACCATGCATCCCCCTTTTTTAAGGGGAATAGTTTGTTTTAATCTTGGATCCACCCAAGGGATGTTGTTCACCTTGTTTTTGGTGTGTCGAGGTGACCTGCATGGGGTGCACATGGTTTTCACAAACTATTCACCTAGCATGCACCCAAAGTAACACAAAATCAATAGAGATGCATGGTTGCTTCATATCTAGAACAAACTCAACACCGTTAGAGTGCATGTCTTTTCTCCAATGTATTGTAAGCCGCAGAGACAGTGATCAATTTTCCAATCCATTTTTCAAAAAATTATGGATCTTAAAAATATAAGAAAATTATTGTTTTATACATGATTTACTACAAAAATTCTGCTCATTTTTCTTACAAACAACACTTAACACCTCCCCCTTGAATGGAAGATATTCTATTCTCTCTCTTTGATTTTTATAGATTCTCCTCATACAACCTTTGAATAAAGAATCATTTTGTGTGTTGGATCTTTAAACGTACATTGTAAACTATTCATTCTTCTCATATTTATTTACATTTCCATACAAAAATATAAATATATGTGACTTATTTATTCTTATTTATATAGAATTTGAATACTATTATGATTTAATTTATTCTATCCTGAATTAGTTCTTGAAATTCGATGGTGGGACCTTAAAATGTATTATTTAAATGATCTATATTCTTTTCCTTTAATGATTACTTTTTCATATGAATATTTTAATGTGAACCAAAAATTTTGAGTTTCAATACAAAATTATGGTATGTATTAAATTAAATCTCTACGACAAATTGTATTGTGGTTTATCCCCTTGATATGGTTGTAGGATATGACCTAAAACCAAAAAACCCATTATTTTGGGTTCTCTCAAGAACACGTAATAAATATGGTTTCATTATTTCTAAAAATACATTAGGGTGTGTTAAATTATTATTTTCTAGATTTATTTAATATCTTTTATTTGGTTTTCCTTATAAATAACCATGTATTAGTGTAATAAATTTATTCCACATCATTTATAATTTTCAATTTTATTAAATTAACTACCTGATGAAAATAACATGTTTTCTAATAAAAGAACCATTTGATGTGTGATGTCTTATATGTCAAAAAAGTAAATTGATTGATGATGCATGTTTTGTTTTTTATTATTTCATGCGTGACTCTGGTTGACTTATATCTGATTATATATGAAATGGACTAGTTTATATGTGAAATTGAATATCAAATAAAAATCACCTACCCCTTTTTAAATTAAAAAATTAATCCAGTACTAAAGGTCTAATATTCCTTGAGAGATTCCAAATTCCTTTTTGGGATTGTGTAGGCTACGATCCCAAAGGTAATTTGGATTACCTAACTTTGGATAATTGTGTAGGGAAATTTTATTGGGCTGATAAGAATGAATAATCAAACCCATAGGTCAAGGATGAATGGAATTTAATCTCACATTTATTGTGTTGTTGGGAATGGAATCTCAAACCCCCTTAATTACGATGATGAGCATGATAGTCACATCAATGTGTAGGATGATGGATCTGACTTCCTTATCCAGTTGGAGATGATTGGGCTTAGGAAACTATTATTATAATATCAATATTCATTATTTTTAATTTCTAACTAAGACTATTATATGGGATGTTTATATTAATTCATTGATCTATTATGAGAATGATATCTCTTATAGTGTATAAAACTCTTATGATAATATAAGGATTCATATGTTATGCCTCTAGTTGTGACTAGTATATCATATCTAAATTCTTGCATATTAATAAAATTTAATATATAGAGTTAATTTATATGAAAAATTATATATTTTCATATATATATATATGGTCACATGTTCAGATGTATTCCAGCTTAGGTATAAGTAGGTATAGTTAGCCAGTTGTCCTTAATGAATCTAGACCCAATTATTTTACATTTTCTATTACAGTACTTATTTATTTATGATATACCTACAATATAATTTATTTTATAATCACATACATGATTATTCTATAGACCTAATTAGTGGTTGCCTAATGATTATATCGCATACCCTATTTGGGCCACCATTACACTTGGTTACTGCAGTAGACCTCTTAGTTGAAGGTTCAGGTTATTGGATTGTGCTTTATCGTTGCTAAACTTATTGAATAGTATGATGTATGAGAGTGGAAGACTGAACTCGAGCTCATAATTATTTTGGATATAGTCATGGTGTCATTAATTTAGTTATATACTTTTTCAGTCTTTCAATGTACTATATATACATAACTATGTTTCTTCCAGATATTGTTCATTCATGATCAATTATTTATTAATTGTTAATTTAAAAGTTTTATTACATTCCACTTTTGTTATTTATTATTTCATCAATTTTTTTATAGTGACTGAGAGGATATAGTCTCCCCACTATACATACTTAAATCCCGAACTTCTATTTAGTATCCTTTGGCATACTGGTAGGCATGCTTGTGGCCTAGTGATAACACGATTTGGGAAACTCTTTTAGTGTAACCGAGGTAAGGATGTTACAATATCATTAAAAATTATCATTATTAGAGCATATACAAAAACGTTTTGATGAATTTAATAGATATGGTTACCATTAATGTATCATTAAATACATTTTGAGAAAAATATCTTTTTTATTTTCAAAAATTAATTTTTAAAAATGATAAATTTCACTAAATAGTTTGAAAAAAGTTATTGAAAAATTTACTTTCCATTATAAAAAAACATTTTTATAACATTTTTAAATCATTTTCACTGAAAATAAACTGGAAAATATATATATCATTTACTTAATAAAATAATGTTCGTGGCTATGGAAAACATTATTCATATTGTACTTGTTAAAATTATGATTCCTTTATTTTTTTTTAAAAATCATAATGAACATTATTGTAAAAAGGAACAATGATTACATTGAAAACATTTTGTAAAAATTTAAACTGTTTATGGATTAATTTAATAATTTAATTTTAAAAGGGTTAAAAAATAGAACATTTTTTTATTAAAACATGGTTTAGGGCAAAAATACATTTTCCACTGTAGGGGGAATGAATCCATATTTTTATAAAAAAAATATGTACCAAAGAGTTAAAAAATGGAAATATTATATTTATATATCATTAATAACTATTTTTTAAGATATTCAAATGGAATAATTTTAAGATGAATATATTATGATCATCAACTATAAATTCACATAAATAATATATATTAAAAGATAGTTTCAATTAAAATTTATTGTTATTTAATATTCATCGAAAAAGTAATCTTTTCTAAAAATTATAAAAATTCACTCTAATAGAATTTTTTCATTAATATTTAAAATATAAAGTTTAATTTTTAAAATTAATTATATAATGGTGGAAAATATTAATTTTAAAACAAAATCCCAAAAACACGTAAGAAAATAATTGTTTTCCAGATATTTACTTTTTATCAAGAATATCATGAATTTATATTAACTCTATGGATAATAATAATCATTTCATGAATATACATTAATATTTATGGATATAAAATATATAAATTTGATTTTAATCATTATTCTTTAGTATATATTTTAATTATATTATTTGGACAAACAATAGGTACTTCAAAACGGTCTGTGGAAAAACCCCATATTTGATCATAAAAACAAATGTACAGAAAAATACAACAAAAAATGATTAAAACATAACCAAGTGGAATAATTATAAGTAAATAATAAATATTTTAAATTAATTACTAATAAATAATAATATTACGTCAAAATTAGTAAAAATATTTTAAATAAATGACATATTTATAAAAATATGTATTTTCACTATTCACTAAAAAAATAAATGCAATAAGAAAAAAATAAAAATTTCACCAATGAATTATAATTTAATAAATGAATTTAACACTGTAGAATAAATTTTTTAACAATCCAAATAAATATTTAAAATAAATTTTCAAGAAATTAAATAAAATTCATTTTTGAAGAAAACATAATATTGATGAATAAAATCAATTTACAAAAAATTGATTTATCATATACTCTATATCTAAAAGTAATTTATTTTTAGTATAATATATATATATATATATATATATTTAATAATATTCCTATTGGAAAATTTAATGGCTATCATAAAATGGTTATATATATCGTGGGCCGTTTAAGCACGATGTCATGTGTTGAATACACAATCGAACATTAAAATTATAGGGTTTTATCTACCACATGCTATCAAGTAGATTAAATTTATTTAAATATAAATATATCATAATGCAACAGGGTGCTACGCAATCATATATGATATTTGTTTTGTGTCGCTTATGTTATCGAACAATATTTCACTCTTTTAAAAATCTCTAAGTTTACAAATATCCCCATCTGTGGGTTGCACAGTTAAGGGGAGTGGGTTTCAAAAACCTTGAATTGACCTTTTGGCTCATAAATTATCTTCATAAAAATTAAATCCATTCTTAAAATCTTTCCATAAGCTATCAAAACCTCTTATATACCCTGAGAACTTATTTGATGGTAAAATAAGAGTTTTGAAAAAATTAAAAAGGGTTAATAACTTATTAAAAAATATTTATGATATAAAATCTCTACCACAATCACTCCTTAACACAATATTCATGTCCTATAACCCATGTTCTTGTCAAAAAACCAATATATATATCCTTATGGTGTTAACTTAGGGTGAAAATCCAAATGGAGAGGTTGTGTTCTCAAATGAGTTCTCTTAAATTGTTTCTCCTTATAACCACAAAAATAATTTATATATATTATAATATTATAATATGGGAATTATTCTTATTATGAGTTGTTATTATACTAATGTAATATCACATTAATACCTTCCTCTAAAACCCACATATTATATGTTTATATCGTCATGCGTACATGGGGATTACCACCTCCATGAATGAGATGTTCTATTTTTCATAGCCTCCTTAAATGGATAGTTCATAATAGTGATATAGTCAAACAATATAATACTTATATCATGATTATGATTTTAATATGATAAATGATATAATTTTTTAGACTATTCAATTTTATGGAAGAATAATGTTTCTTTTGTGTGTATAAAAGGACCACAAACAATAAAGAATAACATATTTCATTTTCCATGAACACCTAACATGGATATGTTTAAAAATATATTTAATTTACATAAATAATATTTATGAAATTACTAATATATTTGATAGATAATATCTTACATTATATAAGTGATATTATGAATAAATGGTCATAGTCAACTTAACCACATAAAATCAACATATAGAGGAACCATAAATAATTTGAGTCTTTTTTGGGAGAACCTATTTTACATTGTAAATTATTTATAGTGGAATAATAATATACAGAAAACTATATAATAGATACTGATCAAACCAATTCAAGTAAACAATATAAGATGAAAATATTAGTAAAATGAATAATACATGTTAATAAACAAACATTAAAAAATTGAATATATATGAATATGGTCATATATATATTTTTATCATACATAATTTAATTTTTCAGGAGTTTATAAAAAGAAGTAGAAAAAATTAGGATATGAGGTAATTGTTTTCCAACATCCACATTACTTCATTGAGATGCAATGTATAATCACAACTTGATTGCGTTTTTTGTCTTAATATTGGCCTTGTTTAAACATTTATAATTTTTTTCAAAATATAATGTTTTTAAAAATCCATGTAATTTTTTAAATTTCATTCATTTTCATTATGAATGATTGTGAATATGTAAGGGTTTTTGATCCCAATTATCTTTTTCTTGAGACACTTTTTGTATATTCAAATAATTTTATTTTAATAATTTATAAAATACCTTGGGAAATATAATATCATGAATTAAATTTATTTCCATTATTTTATTTTCATGTTCAATATCTATATTTCATTGGGTTTTTAATAAAATATTTATTAATCCATAAATGTTATTAAGATATCAAAAAAAAATTTATTTTAGTTAGAAAATTTCATCTTAATATTCTTTAATCAAATCATGCTTTCTTCCATCATAGAATTATATTTTATTTTATTTTTTCTATTACCCTATTAGGATAAATTTTTTCCAAACCTCCATTAATGTTTATTAACATTATCATATATTTATAACATTTTTAAGAACAATTCACATCATTCTTGTGTAAACTGTTATTCTTGTATAGTCTTTTTTTGTTATCCTAATAATATCCTCTTATATATTTCAATACCTAATTATGCAATCTCTTATATGAACGTTAACTTTTCCTTTGACCATTTTAATGTAATGTTTTATTATCCTTTTAAATAATTTTGGTTTTATCAAGGGTTTTTAAACATAAAAAAAATCCTCAGAACCACCCATGTTACGTTGGGGTTACACATTTAATTTCATTTTCTCCAATTTCCTCTATATTAATCTCATTTAATTCATCAATATTTTTTACATAACATCCTTAATATATAAAATTTTTAATTAAATTGATATTTTATTTATAATACATGTTTCAAATTCTATTCATAATTGAATCCATTAAAAATATCGATTTAATGGAACTTCACTATGTCAAATTTATTATCAAGTAAAACCAAAATAAAAAGTTATTCCTAAAATGAAGAAATTTTTAATTCCATAAATAATTTATGGAATGCATTCATGTTTTAATTATTTTTTAAAGAGAAATAATAATTTCCTTCCTACTTTAAAAATATCAGATACTCATTTCATATAGAATCAAATATGTGGATAATTTTTATTATTACTTCTATAGTCTATGTCATGAATTTTTAAATTTTTGAACAAAATTATCAAGATTTTGGTTTTGTTCACAGATGTGTATATACAAAACAATTTAATTCTTTATTCTCATCAGAATTATAATGGTATAGCCTTAATGTATGTTTTGAGACAGGATTATGAAACCTTCATACTACTAATGAGTTTTTTCATGATTATGAAATATATATAATTTATTTTCCTCTTAAGAGAATTAAATTCATATATATGTTATGAATATTAATTTTACACCATAATATCATGCCAATTCATTGGGTAAATTTTCATCTATTGATATATAATTTATAATGCATGGGAAGTGATCTAAATGACATTTTATTATGTTTCTTGATCGGAATTTATGATATTTTTTTATGATGTGATATTTATATTGTTTCAAAAAATTTAGTATTCTTTGAATATTTGATATTACATTATACCATGTCTAAATTCTAATCAAACATTATTATACCAGGTCATATGTCTGTTTAAGTTAAATCTCATTTTCTACTATTGTGACTTCTATATAACAATTATTATTAAATGTTCTTATAATAGAATATTTATCCTCTGGTAGTGTTTTATTTTATTCTAATGATTTGTAAATTGATAACATTTCTATAAATATTCCCTTTATAATAATTTTATCTCACCACATTATTATATTTTCATTCCTTATATTATGTTGATGATTATAACTTATTAGAAGTATAAAAGGCAGTCTAGTGCCATTTATTTATTAAGAAATTATTATAATTATTATAAAATATGTTCCTTAAATATGTAATCCTCAAATACACCAATCCTACCATTCATTGAATTATGTCACTATTTCATATATGTAATACATATTTTAAAGAAAATTATGTAATATAAGTATTTTATAATCTAGTATTGAATGAATTTATATCAAATAGAGTATTTAAATAAAATATTTACTTACACCAATTACAGTAATGTGGGTCTATGGAACCTCAATTTATGTATTGAAATGAAAAAAGTAAAAAACAATTCTATCCTCATGAAATATAATTACTTCCTCAATTAAAAAACCAAAAAAATGTTATATTTTGTCTCAATAATATTTTCAAAGTCAAAAAACGTTCCAAAAAACACAATGCCTCAACCAAAATAAAAATACAATGAAAAAATGATTGATATATTAAATATAATAAAACATTAATTTATCAAAAATAGAGATATACTTTTTTATGTCGTTAATATAGCTGAAAATTTTGTAATGAACAGTGATGAGGAGCATTGTACGAATGACAATACTTTGATTTTAGAATGTTTTGATGTTTAAAAAATAATATTTCAATTTGAACCATGCATGATTTCCAAAAAAATGACAGTTATTAATTTTTTTCTAAAAATATATAAGAACTTCTATACATAAAATAATCACAATTGGAAATAATTTATATTAATGATATGATTTATCGAATGGTAATATTAGATATCATTGGTAAAATTGTATCCATAATAATTAAATAGATAGTAAAATTGTTATAATTTAATATTAAATGAACTTTCAATAATATTGTTGTTATAGAAAGAAATCTTTATAAAAACATAACCTCATATGTGAAGGAAATAAAAATCTATGTTGATTAAACATTTATCTCAAAATTATGAATTAATCAATAATTGATTGTTATTAAATTATTTATCAATATATAAGAAAATATAGAAATGAATATAAAGGAGTAAATAATAATATTTATCTTAAGATTTAATGTCATTATAATTTCAAGATAATAATTTAGAAGGAATTTGTTTTCCTTGTAGCATTAAATGAAGATCAATGTAGTGTATTCCTTATATTTATGTGGAGTGAATTTTTTAAGACCTAGATTCTCCATGTAATTTGATTTAATTATATGGAATTATTACAAGTCAGTGAAAATTTAAGATACTTGATTCTGATGTCCAGTGTGCCTGGAATGTTTTCTTGTAATTTTTTTTAGGTATGCTTAGTGAAGGTGTGGGCAGAGTTTTCTAGCTTTTCAAGCAGTGCTTGGATTAAAAATTTGAGAGCACCATTGAATTTGCAACTCTGTGATTCACTTAAGGTAGGATTCACTTCGACCGTAGTAGGTTGGGAGAAAAAGATATATTAGGGGATATTTAAATTAATAATAAAATAAAAAAGTGATTTTTTCCTTTTTAACTTCTTCTCCTCAAACAGAAAAACGGTAGTGGCAGGACCAAAAGCATGTCAAGCCATTAATTGGCTTCACTACTCAATCTTTGTAATAGAACCATTGTAATTTGGGAGGATCATTCATTAAATGAACCTCATAATTTCAGAATGGAACTACTCACCCTCCCCCTATCCAATTTATATGGAGCACATGGTAGATTGTTGGAACAAATTCACCAAGAGACAAAGCTCAGGAAAAGTATTGTGATGCCAACCACTTGGTTGATGAAACCAGTTCTAGTGGGCCATCATGATTGCCATAGAATCATGAACCATCGAACATCGACTCTTCCTCAAATTTATATGTTCTCCACTGATCTTGAGGTATAGTTTATTTCATGTCTAATTTCAAGAGTTATTGAATCATTATACTACCCACTTGCTATCAAGCTAACGCAGAGGGCGTGGGCCAAACGAACAAGGCCCAGACCCTCCCCCTTTATTTAAATTTAGCGTGTTCATCATGATTAATTTATTAGGATTTGATGAAACATGGAATGGTGGGTTTAGCGATGAAGAGGGCATCCTTTGGAGTCAGTTGGAACCTTCAGATGAAAAAACGGGCCACAAGACCTCACTTAGTGACCCGCAGAATACTACTGGGAACCGGCGCTGGCAGGGTAGGTGAAGGAAACCGTCAGCACCGACCAACTACAGTAGATGTGGCACTCCATTGTGCGTTTCAGGAAGAGGTGGCCAAGATTTTCAGCTGGGCCGGTCGAGCAGGGCTGTCAGCCCTGAACGGACGAGGAGGCAGTGCGATTCCCTGTCGCGCTCCGTTGGAGGTGGCTGCGGCTCAAAGCCATGGCGGTGGAGGGACCCCCCTCTTGCGGGTCCCGTGATGACCGGCCGATGGCACATGGAACTACCTCTTCACATCTTGAATGGAATAGATGTTCGGGGAATGTGGGATGTGTTACCCCTACCCCCTGACCAACTAGGGCGGACCCCAACCAGCGGGTCACGCCCTCCACCGGTCAGGCCACAGGAGCCCACTGGGCCACGCCCTCCGCGTGTCGGGCCATGTAAGCCCCGTGGGAGATTCCCCTCTATGGGTAAGGCCATGTGGGCCCAGCGGGGGACTACCCTTTGTTGTCTATGTCGTGCCCTCTGTGGGTCAGGCTGCATGAACCCAGCGGGCCGCGCCCCTCCGTTGGTCGTTCCGCAACGACCCAGTGGGTTGTACCCTCCGTGGGCCGACCCGCGCGATCCAAATAAGCCATGTGCATCTTGTAGGCCGGGATGCCCCCCCCCCTATTGTATTGGCCGGACTACGGCCCAGTGAGCCCAGCCCCGCCCATATGGGCCATACACAGACTGGGTCAGTCCGCCCCGGTCAGACCAGACCCAGACCCAATGAGGCATAGTTTATCATAAAGGGAAATAACTTGTGAACCAAACAACCATTTGATGAACCGTTTGTGGGACTAGGATCCTTGTAGTGATACAATATTTTCGGTATAGTCTACATCAGCTTCGGAGAAAGTTCGAGTATGGCCGAGTTGGATCAAACTTGAAACCAACTAGGCCCTCAGTACTAAAACACTTTTAAATCAAAGACGGTGCATCTGATTGACATGTCATCTATCATGCTGGAACCCTTATGAAATGAGGTTCCTTTGGGATACTTCATAGTATAACATCATGGCGGTTGAGGTACAACCAATGGATTGTGTAGTGGATCCTCCCAGAATCATGTGTGCATAGTGCGAGAATCTCGTGGTTGTCTGTAATTTAAAGAAGGAACATCAATCATATGTGGGTCAACATCTATAGATCCAATATGGGTCATCATTTAGCAATTATCGATGAGTCAGAAACTATAAATATTGTGTGTTTCAATACCTAGAAATACTGTGTGGGTCAGCATCTATCAACCCTATGTGGGTCAGCAGTAAAGGATCTCGACAGAATAAGATGATCCAGCGACATGTCTAATCATATGTACTTTTATACCTATGTTATATCTAGTATGAGCTGAGTATTTACCTTTTTGGTACTTTTACTTTCGTGTTTTTACATTCATGGTGTTGCATTTTTGGTACTTTTACCCTCATGGTGTTATATTCGTGGTGTTTCTGTTGTTGTGGTATTACCTTTGTGGTGTTACCACCGTGGTGATACCTTCATGATATTCTTCCCTAATGGATCTGTTGTGAGAATGGCATAAATTATGGAGCCTTATCATTTATCATGTATGAGATGAGTATATATTAATAACATAGGTATATGTATAGGCATAAATCTAAGTATAGTTTATGACTGCTTCATGATTTGTTATTGAGGACTTTCTTAGTGGTTTTTCCATTATGGAACTTTGGGAGACCTTCAAGGGTCTTGGGGTCCCTATCGAGAATTTTTGTACTTACCCCTGAACGGGCTATGGTGACACCTTACTTTGTCTTATGTAGATGATGAACATTGTTGACCGAGGCTGAGGGATCCAGGACTGGACGATGCTTAGAGGTGCAATATTTGATGTGACATCCCACATTTTCTACTGATCATGAGTTTTACCTACCCTTTAGGTTGGATCATCATTGGATGATACAAGAGTTGTTTTCTCTTTTATGTTGTACTGGTACTTTTTAGTTGGTCTTGAATTATGGGTCCTTTACATTTAGTACACTATTTACTATAAAATTATAGTCTGCATTTACATCATGTTTTGTTAATGAATTGTATGTTTGTATAGGTTTAAATGCAATTCCATCCCATTATAGGGATATGCCTTTTCTATGCTAGTCAAAATCTCCTAGCCAATGGAAAGACAGCTTGGGGAAGTCATGTCATGGGCCCCGAGGGATGGTTTGTGACAAAGTGGTATCAGAGGATTTGGTTCTACCAAAGAACTAGGACTATGATCTTTTTATTGTGGGAATAATGTTAAGTGTTATGAGGGGGGTTTTTCATTTTGGGTAATCATGTGTTGGTGCGGTGGCAGATTTATCCATACAGCGGGACCTTTAATTCGTATTTCTGACTCAGTGCACGAAAACACTGATTTTGTGTGTTTTTGAAATGTTTTTATTATGAAATCTTTGAGTTAGCTCACATGGTATAACTTTTTACCATGACACACCTGTTTTATTTTAGGGATGCTACCACATAGACATCCCCCCAGGGTTCCCGAGTGAGTACATAATGGCAGCCCATCATGAGATGAGGCCTCAGTGCAAGGCCATCATTGTGCTTTAGCACCTTCAAGTGGTATACTAGCAGAACCACTATGTGTTGGGTAGTCGTTGCCATAGGCCCCACTGTAAGATGGTGCATGCCTACTGAGCACGCTCCATGGGTTTCAGCAGTAGAGGGCTCTGAGGTTCCGAAGTGAGATGCATCTATAGGTGGCTAAGGACTAGATGGAGGCTGTGGCTAGAGTTTTTTCCTTAATTGGGACAACATATGATCTAATAGTGATCCTACCTGAAATTCTCTTCCATGGATCATGTTGGGATATATTGGAGTCTGAAACTCCAAATACACGATAAAGAGACCCTCACCTGTGTTGAAATTGAGGGCCTTTTAGGGTTGTGGTCGTCCCAATGACCCTACGCCCAGTGCATATATTAGAGTTTCTCCACATACAATAGGGAAACAAGAATAGGGACCAGTATGTGGTGAGGTTCACTGATATATCCCGCTACTCCACTAACATTGTACAAGACCCTTTATTCAGGGCTCGAACCTTTGATAAGGGTATACAATGAGAGATCAGATCATCGATGATATCTCTCATCATTTTGATTCATGTTGGTGTGTTAGAGTGATCACTTTTGGTGGAGAGCTTCCTAGTTTATCAGAAACTAACATCGAGAGCCATCACCAGATGTAAGGTAGGATATTCTTCCGTAGTAGGTAGTAGACTGATGACGCAGGGTCTGAATCAGGCCAGACCTTTTGGTGAGTGAATTGATGATTCAGAGTCGGTGGTGCGGGGTTCACGCGATAGAGGAGAATAGATGAGGAGCATGCAGTGCTACTCACGTGGCGGGTAGGGTCACATGGCTCGTGACTGCCCGACCTGCCATACAGACACCCAGCAGACAGTCGAGGGACCGCTGAGGCATAGGTGATGATTCGATCGAGGGGGTCAGCATGCAACATGCAGACATGGAAGAGGAGTTGAACATGCATCAGTCGGTGGGTGGAGACTTGAGGTTCTTCCACCACCACAAACAGGTGGTCCCCAATAACCAGAGGGAGCAGGAGGACAATGATGTTCTCAGCTCCAGGATACTGAGGCCTACAACCACGATGATCCAGAAATGATTAGAGGTACAATCTGTGTCTACTTAACCCTAGATGAATTAATTATAGACACATGCTACATTCACTCTTTTATTTCCATGACCCTCGTTCAGAGCATAGAGGTTCTGATGGATCCATTAGCTTGATCCTAATGTCTAGAGACTCATATGGGAGGGGATTTGATGATTACACACTAGTTCCAGCAGTGTGAGCTTACTCTTGTAGTGTATCCAGTTCTATATACATGATGGACTTTCTTGGAGGAGGGTGCAGCCGATCACACATCAGCTGGATAGCCTTACCCTTAGAGAAGTTGACGTTGAGAGTCTGAACTATCCTATAGTGGTGGACTAGTATGTCAATGTCTTCCCTGATGATGTTCTGGGACTACCTCCATGTAGATAGGTTGAATTTTACATCAAAATTTACACAAGGACAACACCAATATCGACACCAGCATTTCAAATGGCTCTCGTGGAGCTTCATGAGTTTCGGGTACTGCTGAAGGACTTGTAGAGGAAGGGGTTCATAGGGCCCAGTGTATCTCCATGGGAAACCCCGATTTTGTTCTCCAAGAAGGTATAAGAGATTTTGATACTCTATGTGGACTTTTGGTGCCTAAACTCGATGACTGCGAAGAACAAGTATCCACTTCCAATAATTGAGGATCTCTTTGATTAGATTAATGGGGCTCAATGTTTTTTAATATGGACCTCATATTAGAATATCCTCAGCTCATGGTATGAGATAAGGATGTGTAGAAGACGACCTTCAGATGTTAGTATGGCCTCTATGAGTTCATGGTTATGCCATTTTACATGAACATCACCCCAACAGTTTTCATGATACTCATAAACATGATCTTTTAGCCATAAATTTCTTTATTTGTGGTGGTCTTCCTAGACGACATCTTGATATAGTCAGATTCGGAGGAGGAGGATCCCTATCATCTATAGATAGTACTGGATACACTCCAAGAGAACCATCTTTATAATAATCTATCGAAGTTTCAGTTCTGGATATGGGAGGTCCACATTCTAGGACACAATATATCATAGGCTAGAGTTATAGTGGATCTGGAAATTATAGAGGCTGTGATTTCATGGCAACCGCCCAGGAGTGTGACTGAGGTGCGAAGCTTCCTGAGGTTGTCTGGGTACTACCAGAGATTTGTACTTGAAAATTCCAGAGTTGCAACACCATTTTCTACACTAGGAAAGAAGTGACAACCCTTTTTATGGGAAAAATAATGCCAAAATATTTTTGAGGATTTGAGGAAGAGACTGACGAGCGCACCCATCTTGAGGATACCAGAAGAGGGCTTAGGTATGTAGTCTACTAAGACGCATCAGGGACAAGAAATTGATGTGTCCTGATGCAGGAGTGAGTTGTGATCACTTATGTTCCACTATATATGAGACTGAATGATCATAATTATGCCACCCTTGACGTGGAGTTAGCAGTAGTGGTCTTCACCTTGAAAATGTGGTTACATTACTTGATGGGTGAATGTTTTACTACTTACTATGATCCCAAGAGTCTCATGTATAAATTCTCATGGAAGGACCTGAACCTGAGGCATCGAAAATGGATATAGTTCCTCCAGGACAAAGACTTTGAGATAGTATAACATTGGGGAAGGGATACATAGTGGCAGACACACTCAAAAGGAGGTTTGGATTACGTCTTTTGAGTGAGGCGGCAGAGCAACTAGCCGCATTGTAGTTATCCTTTTATGGATAGAGTTGGAGAATCTTAGATCCATTATATGAATATAACTCCCCCATTTCTTCAGCCAGTAACAGAGGTATAGCTTGAGGACATTGACTTCAAGGCTCGACATGATCGGATATCCTCAGGACATGTACCTGATGGATTTTATGAAGGTGGTGAGCATATCATTTTCTTTATAGGATGCACCATGTTACCAGTGGCACTATGGGAGGAGGTGTTGAGGGAGTTCCATACATCCCCTCTGGCATTAAATCCTGGTGTGTAATAGATGTACCATGACCTCTAGAGACAACACTGGTGTCCAGGGATAAAGAAAGTAGTGGTAGAGTTTGTTTCAAGATTCCTCACTTGTCAGCAAGTGCATCCGGAGCATCATGTTCCAGTAGCCATATTGTAGCCACTAAAGGTACCGAAGTGGAAGTGGTAAGGTATCTCCATGAAATTTGTGACAGGGATACCATAAACTTCCAGTGGACATGATTCCATCTGAGTTATCATTGACTGAATCACCATGTCGGCCCACTTACTACCCATCCGAGAGTAGGGATTACTATAGGGCATGGGACGCTTCTACGTACATGAGATTTTACGACTTAATGTGGTGTCTTCAATGATCATCTCTTACCATGACACAAGGTTTACATCCCTGTTGTGGAAGGGATTAAAATTGGATTTTGGGACCTATCTACATTTCAAAGCCACCATTCATCCATTGTTGGATGGTCAAATGGAGCGGACCATCTAGACATTGGAGGACATTCTTCGTGCTTGTGTCCTAGTTTTTGGTCGTAGTTGGAAGGATCACATTCCTTTAGTGGAGTTCTCATACTATAATAGTTATCACTCCACCATCAGTATGGAACCATTTTATTCCTTGTACGGTCGACCATCCAGATCACCTATATGTTGGACATACCTAGGGGGTTAGCACTTATGTGTCTAGAGTTGGTACGAGCAACCACTGAGAAGGTTCATGTTATTTAGGATTGGATGAAGACTGCACAGAGTAGATATAAGTCTTATTCTAATAGGATATAGAGATCTCTAGAGTTCCAGGAGGGGGAAAATGTATTCCTGTGAGTCTCTCCTCTATGGATACTATGGATATTTGGCTGAGGTGACAAACTCTCACTGAGGTTTATCAGACAATTTTTTGATACATCAGAGGATTGGTGAGGAGGAATAAAACTTGGCACTTCTGTCATAGTTGGAGAGGTTGAACATAGACTTCCATGTATCCCAGCTGAGGAGATACTTCCATAAGTCATCTCACGTCATCGATCATGGAGATATGAACTTTGATAATTTGGAGACGTTTACAGAGGTTTCAGTAGAGATTGGGGATCGACAAGAGTGGGTCCTTCAAGGATGATCGATATATCTGGTGCACGTTCACTAGCAGCACATAAACCACAAGGAGAGAACATAGAATTAGGAGTATCAGATTCATGCTCAATACCACCATTTATTTCCTTATTCTATGTTATGGATTTTTGGGACAAAAAACCCTAAGGTGGGGAGAATGTAAAGACCTGGATTTTTCATCTAAATATTTAATTATATAGGTTTATTATGAGTCTGCATAAACTGACGACGGGTAATTATAAGGCCTGGTGTTACTGGAAGGTTTTTTGTAACTTTTGTAGGTATGTTCATTAAATGCACGGGTGGTATTTTCTATCTTTTAAATAGGTGCTCAGATAAAAAATACAATAGAACCGTGGAATCCAGAGAACCATGAATCTTTTAATGGAGGATCCACTTCGATCGCATTAGGTCGGGAGAAAAAAATAGATTTGATCAAATTTAAAAGATTAATAAAATAACAAATTTACTTTATTTATTTTTTTACTTCTTTTACTCCAATGGAAAAATGGTGGTGGTGGGAACAACAACATGTCAATCCAATCATTATCTTGACTCCTCGATGATTGTAACATCACCATTTGTATTTGGGAGGTTCATTCATTAAATGAACCTCATAAATTCTTAATGGCATTACTCACCCTCCCCCTCTCCTATTAATATGATGATCTTGGTAGCGTATTGGTACAACTTCAACTAGCGATGAAGCTCTGGCAATGTACTGTGATGCCAACCACTTTGAGGATGAGACCAATTCTAGCAGGAGGTGATGAATGCCACCGAATCACAAACCAACGAACACTGAATCTTCCTCAAACGAAGAATTTCTCCAATGACCTTGAGGTAGGGTTTATTTATTATCTAATTTCAATATTTTATGAAAAATTACAGTACCATATTGCTATCATTCTAATGCGGATGGAACGGGACAAAGGAACAAGGCCCAGACCCTATAACATTTTATGAAATTTGACATGTTCCTCATGAGAAATTTATTCAAGTTAGATGAAACCCGAAACAGTGGGCTTAGCAATGAAGAGGGCATCCTGGGGAGTTTGTTGGAACCTTCAGATGGAAAATCAGGCCACCAGAGCTCACCTGGTAACCTGTAGAATACTGATAGGAACCAGAGTTGGTGGGGGAGGTGAAGGCAATGACTGACACTGGCCGGCTGTAGAGATGAAAGGGAATGCTGTCGTGCACCACTGGAGGTGGTCATGGCTTGAAGCAACATCAGTGGAGGGAGCCTCCTCCTACAGGTCCCACGATGACCGAGCGGCACCACGTGGCAGCCCTGCTTCATATCTCAAGCGGCATAGATGTTCGGGGAAATGGGGAAGCATTACCCAACTATGATAGCTAGGGCGGACCCTATCCAGTGGGCCGAGCTGTGTGAGCCTATTGTGCCGGGCCACACGATCCCATTGGGCTTCTACCTCAATGGTCTTGGAGGCGTGAGCCCAACGAACCACACCCCTCCATGGGCTGGGCCGCCTGAGGCCAGTGGACCGCCCCCTCCATGGGTCGGGTCATGCCAACATAGAGGGCCGCTCCCTTCACAAGTCAGGCTGTGCTAGGCCAGCGAGCCACCCACTCCAGAGACCAGGTCGGGATAGATCGTGACCCAGCCGAGCTGGGACAGAACCAAACCGGTTCTGGACAGGTTGGTCTGACCGGGTCGGATCGGACCCGAACCCCACTAGGCCCAGATTCTCTTAAAGAGCCCAAAAATGTGAATCAGACGTTCGTTTGATGAACCTTATACAACGCTGGGATCCATAGAGCGATATGGTCTTTTTTATTGACTCCACTTGAGTGTTGGAGAAAGTTGGAGTATGGCTGAGTTGGATCGAACTCGAAACCAACCGGACACTTGGTACTAAAGTGCTTATAATCCACAAATCGGGTGTCTGATTGATGCGCTGTCTGTCACGTTGGAAGCCTTATGACATAGTGGTCCTTTGGGATATTTCTTAGTTGTTCTTTGTGTAATTTTTGGTAAATGAAATGGATTGAGGATTTTATCTTCTTGGAATCAAGTGTGCTTATTTTATGAATCGTGTGGTTGGATGCAACGTGACGAAAGAACATCGATCCTATGTGGGTCAGCATCTATAGATCCTATGAGGGTCAGTATTTACAGATCATGTGTGGGTCAAAGTTTATCGATCATGTTTGGGTCATCACCTAACAATCTTCTGTGTCTCATTATCTATAGATCTTGTGTGTGTCAGCAGCAGTAGCTCTCGACAGAATATTATGATCCAGCAAAATAACACATCATATGTACTTTTGTACCTAAGTAATTCCTGTTGTGAGATGATTCATTACCATTGTGGTACTTTTACCTTAGAGGTGTTACCTCTGTGGTGTTACCTTTGTGGTACTTTTACCTTCGTTGTGTTACCTTTGTGGTACTTTTATCTTATTGGTGTTACCTTCGTGGTGTTACCTTTGTGGTATTCTTCACTCGTGGATCACTTGTGAAAATAGATTTAAAGATGGAGGATTATGTTTCCACATGTATGAGACGAGTATATCTCGATAACGTAGGTATATTTATAGGCATATACCTAAGTAGATTTTATGACTTCTTTGTGCTTTGTGATTGAGGTATATCATTATGGTTTTTTCCATTGTGAAACTCTGGGAGACCTTCGGGGGTCTCGGGGTCCCTACTAATTATTATTATACTCACAGCTACATAGGTGATGCCCACACCTTTCTATGTTTGTGAATATGATAGAAAACGTTGATTGAGGATGAGGGAGCTAGGACTGGATGGTGCTCAGAAGTGGACCATTTGATGTGATCTGCTACAGTGTCTGTTGACCATGAGATGTTCCTACCCTTTAGGTAGGATCCTCGGTGGACGATCCATGAGTTGTTTTCTATTTTCAGTTGTACTCATACATTTCAGTTAGGCTTTTATTCTGGACCCTTTACATTTAGAACACTTTTTACTAAAATTGTTTAATTCTTGGTTTAATATTGTTTGGTTCATGGATTTTGTGTTTGTATGGTTTAAAATGAGATAACTTCCCCTTATAGGGATGCAGCTTTTTGGTGCACGTCACCAGCCCCTGGTCTATAGAAGGCGGTTTTGCGGTAGTCATGACATAATCCATAGGGGACAGGTCATGACAGAATTTAAAATGACTTGGATACATGAGTCAATATTTTATATGGATTTTAGGATACAGGAGTATTGAATGGGACCTTAACATCACAAAGGCAATATTATACAAAAGTATAAAAAAATTCATGATTGAGAATAATGTTTTAAAAACACATTATTCTAAAAAATAATCTTTTTAAATAACCATGATGAAAATTTAATGTCCTATAAATACCATTTAATATTTTTTATTATATGGAATTATTTCGAGACCGGGTGTAGAGAAGAAATGTAATTCCGAGGCTCAGAGTTCCCAGAATGATCCGTCAAAAAATTTTATGATTTATATAGCAAAAGTGAATGGTTTTACTAAAAACCAAGAATAACTCTTTAAAGGGTGAATAAATCAGAAATATGAGGGCACCATTGCTTTTAGGATGGCGATATTACCCTAGATGTGACTTATGTTTAATCGAAAGAGGCCACTAGTGAGGAAACCCAAAAATGGAATAACCATAAATAAAATTACTAAATAAAATTATTTTATATTTAAAACGAATATAAATTACAAACTCATTGAAGGATTGAAAATATGAGACCACCATTGTGATAATAGGGTATTATTTCCTTAGGCAGAGCCTAACACTGACCAGTGTGGGCCAATAGGTGATGTTAGTTTCTAGTCATAAATAAAATAATTAGGCAACAATTATTTTATTGTGAAATACTACTAACTCCAAAACGGTAACTCGGATTGGAAATCTAAGAGTTCTGTTGAGCTTGGTGCGTCTGTTTCCCTCAGGTAGATCTTAATATTTTTGGTTTAGGTCGAGAGTGAAACATAGTTTTTGAAATATTTTTTAAAAGAATTAAAATGACACACATGAATGGTATTGGAATCTTCTAAATAGTTTCATGGATTGAAAATCTGATGGAACCATTGTGTTTGGAATGGTGACCTTACTTAATAATGGAATCAACATCGACTAGCTCAGGTTTATGGAAAATGTTATTTTTCAGAAAATTTTTGAAAAAGAAAACAAAACAAAATTTCTTATTTTATTCCTAAAATTGATTCCCTCCAATGCCGTGATGATACAATTATTATTTCCATCAATAAAACCGCAAAACAACTCATTACCTAAAGAGTAATAGAAATACTCTTGCATAAATGCAATAGTTTAAGGACACGATGAATAAGCATAACTAAAATATTTTGATGCTTTTCTATTTTAATGATATAATTCGGTTGGAGAAATAGATTTATATATGAAAATTACACTTATGAGGGAGGAAGGAATTATCTCCAACGACGAATGCCTGTAAAATGACAAACCCATGACAAAACCCATGAAGAAAGAAACTGGGACCGGAGATCGAATAATGCCAAAGACTTCAACAAGATCATGAATCCCTGCTGAAAGATCACCACTATATTCATGCCTTCCCTTCGATCAAAGCATCTCCATGTACGGGTTACATTTTTTAATTTGAAAACCAATACAAATAATCCCATGAATAGGTTGGTCTGTGGATCTCTTGTTCATGTAGGAGGGATCTTATTCTCGGGGGTTTTCATCGTGGTCAAATTATTGATAGAACCATAATCTTCTTCCCCCAAGTATTAAACTCAATTGCGGAGGGTGCATCCTGACCCGAACAAGGCATGTGACCCTCATTCATGGAGTTATTGTGCGTTATTTGTGACCAAACCTCTGAGTCGAAAGAGAAGAATCACTGAGGTATTAACAATGATGAAGGCATCCCATGTAGGCCGGAGGCACAGACGGTCCAAAGAACGGACATCATAAGTAGAAACGATGGTTCAAATAAAATCATATCGATGCGCTATCGATCAGTGGTAGGGGCCTGTTTCATCAGCCGCAGGAGTGTGACGACACTATCAAATGGCATAATATGTAGGATATTACAAATGGCTTGCGTAGAGGTGGTGTAGAATGCGACATTGTTGCTCATGCAGACAAATGGTGAAGGCGGGATGTGGGTAACCGACTCCAAGAGTGGAGGGGGCCACGTCATGTGGGTCGTGGCTTCATACTGCCACATGGTCTAGAGGGGATAGTGTGTGGGATCGTACAAGGTGGCCTACTATTCAGGTCATGGGGAACATGAACTGGATGCCTTTCTGGCATCAGAGCTCAAGGAGACTAGTCCACTGTGCAGGCCAGGCCGAGGTGCGCGAACAAGGATGCTGACCAAAACAGGCTGGAATATAGCCCATCAAGTTTTTCTAGGTTGGTCAACTGGATAATGCTAGTCCATTGGGAAGCCCTGTTTGGGAACCACTAGCCCACCAATTTTTGGTGGGGACAGATGGAACTGGGTTGTTGTCCAACCCAGTGGGCTAGACCCACAACCAAACTAGGGTATGTCTTTCAAGGCCCAACAGGTTTGGCCTAGAAGCCAGAATAGTCCGAGCCAACCATATCCAAACTGGGTTAGGTATGGATGGCCGATACGGGTTAGGTTATGTTGGTTTCCTCTAGGATGGGTTGGTCGGGTCAGTCCGACTGGGTCAAACTGGTCCCAAACAGAATAGACCCCCTGTTTATGAAAACACCAATACCATTTACATCGGGCGTCCAATTGACAAGCAATTTGTAGAATTGGAACCCTCACAATGAGGTCGATATTTTGAATTATCTAAGGTTGATTTCATTGAATATGAACTATGAAGAATTTCTTAAAGAGTTGATTCTACCTGCATCATGTGTGCTACATGTGGTAATCCTGCGGCTGGATGAGACCCGAAGACTTTTAATAACCGAGCCCAAGTGAACCCATCATCCTATAAGACAAAATTCCTTGTGTGGATCAGCTACTATAGAGTATGTGTGGATAATATACCAGGGACCCTATGTGGATCAGCTCTAAGAAACCCTGTGTGGATCAGAAACCAGAAACCCTGTGTTGATCAGCTACAAGCGACCCTTTGTGAATTAGATCCAATCGACCTTATATGGATCATCTCTAAGAGACCATATGTGGATTAGCTACAAGTGGCCATGTGTGGACTATCTATGATGGCCTAGGTGGGAAGTGCCTTGGTGTGTCCCAACAGACCCACAAAAGTCACCAAGGATGAGTATCTCAGTAGTCCACGGTGTTTAGTGTTACGACTGATAGTACTAATTTCCATATAATATATTTTAAGTGAGTTTGTTATCCTGCTTCGTGATCATGCATCATGGTTTAATTTGTGGATTTATTTTTGGTCTTACCTTTTAGGTTTAGGTTCCCTACATAGAATTGTGTTACTCACCCCTACACGGGCTTCGCCCGCATGTATCGGGTCTAATTCAGGTGATCGATGTTCTGACAGAGACATGGGTTGTCTGGGACCAAGTGGTTCTTAGTGAGATGGAAAAAATGATCTGATGAAGACCTTGTTGGATAAGCACTAGGTGGTTCTCATTGACATGGGATAGAAAAACAATTCAACGGAGACCTTGGTTGTTCGGGTCCAGTTAGTTCTTAGTGTGATGGGACGAACGAGTGTACTTATACTAATACGGGTAGCAACCCTTCACCTAACATTCAGGTGGTGCCTCGAACAGATGAACCATGGTAGTTTTACATTCATTTTTGGTTTTGGACTTTTATTTTGGCCCCATTGTACTTATAGTTTATACTATACTCTCTGTAGTTTCCTCAGTAATAGTCATGGGTTACTTTGTGTTTATATTATATAGTGTGATTTATGTGTGTCTGTGTATATTTAATAGAAATTGACTACACTTTTAGAGATATTACTATTTGGTGATAGTTGCTATCTCATGGACTATGGAAGGTGGGATTGGGGTAGTGGCGACACGGGCCCAGTGGTCGGGTTATGGAAAAGTGCTATCAAAGGCTATCAGTTCTACCAGAATAATAATGACAATGTAAATTGTGATGGGAGATAGTGTCCAGTGTTCTGAGTTTGGATTTTAGGCCACTGAGTCCTTGTTTGGCGCAGTGTCCGACATATCCATACACTAGGACCCTGAATTCTATTTTCCGATCTGGTACATGAAAATACTAGTTTCATACATCTATGACTATTCTCACATGATCTTTTTGAGTAAATGTTAGCATACAAGGTATAATAAAGTAGTCGTTGTTCATCTTGATTCTCATTCAAGATTCCTTCGCATAGACAACCAACCAAGATTCTAGCGTGTGACCACAAGGATGGTCCACATAGTGATGAGGTGTCAGTAGAGGTATTTTTTCCAAATATGGAACATTCGAGCCGTGTCCCAATGATACCATTTCTCATTCATCAGTAATTACTACTGGTTCTATAGGTAGAGGATGCACAGAAGCTCATTGACTCACATGAGTTCCAGTGATGCAGACCCCTCATGTTCCAAGCTGAACCCAAGTCATAGGCAAATAAGGACAAGATTGAGGTGGTTACTATGTTTTCCTTTTAGTCAGACCACCATTAGAAAAGATGGTAGTATTGGAAGTGATCCTTATACAAGGCTCATTAGGGTGATGGTGGTGTTTCGATCACATGATTATAAGATGAGGCGACTTTTCCTTGGAAATTTCTTTAGATCCTCTCCCTAAGAACATTATCTTCCATATATTCTATGTGTTATGAAACCCAAAGATATTTTTCAGTATCAAATGGACATCAAGTCGGTAGATGAGTATTCATCGAGGCATACCGACCCTTTAATATAGTCAATGAATACTATGAGACCAATGGTTCAAGGTTCAAACCTCCCAGATAGATTCTTTTTGGGACATCCAAACTATCACTATACCTCTGCACATTCCTACGTATGCTAGGGTGATATAGAGAACCATTGTGGCCATAATTCTTTGGATGAGAAAATAAATCCAGTGTATGTGAGCAGTGGGAAAGAAGGAAATGGACATTAATATCCGAGGCTTTGATGAGTATGAGGGAATATTTCCAGAGGATGTTCCTAGAATAACTCCTCATAGAGATTTATATTTATGCATTGATCTATACACGGGTAACTAACCTATATCTAGACATTTATTTCATATGGCTTCCATAGAGCTTCAGGAGCTGAGGGTACAATATGAAGAGTCGCAGGTAAAGGGCTATGTGAGACCCAACATTTCACCATGGCCAGCCTTAGGATTGTTTTCCAAGAATGAAGATGGAATCATGAGGATATGAATTGAATTATGGTGTTTTAACAAGGTGATCATGAAGAACAAATATCCACTGGAGAAAATTGATTACCTCTCCAACCAACTGAAGGGAGAGAGGTTGTTCTCGAAGATAGACCTCAAATTAGGCTATCAGTAGCTTCTTGTAAAAGATGAGTACATACCAAAGATGGATTTTAGATGTCTCTATGGACACTAAGAGTAATTAGTGATTCAATTTGATGTGATTAATTTCCCATCAATGTTCATGGGACTCATGAACATGATCTTAGAGCCGTACATAGACTGCTTTGTAGTGGTCTTCATTGATGATATCTTAGTGTATTAATCTTCCTATAAGTATCTTGATATACACATGAGGATGGATTTGGACACACTCTGAGAGAACCAGCTTTACATAATACTCTTGAAGTGAGAGTTTTGGATATAATGTTCCAATTTTTCGGACAAGTTAGCTCAGAGGTTAGAATTTCTGTGGATCCAGCGAAGATCGAGGTAGTGCTTTCTTGGGAGCCACCCAATAGCGTTACTGATGTATGAAGATTCCTTGGGTTTACTGGGTACTATCAAATATTTGTAGTTAACATCTCCAGAGTGGCATCACCCATGATAGAATTGAAGGAATTCGAAATCCTTTCATGTGGATAGAAGTATTCCATCAGAGCTATTAGCTGCATAGGAAAAGCTTGACGAGTGATCCAATCATGATGTTTCCAGAGGAGGGTGACGACCACAAGGTGTACTGTGATGCATAAGAAACTATGATTGGTTGTTTTCTAACATACTATAAAGTAGTAATTGATTATGGATCATGAAAATTGAGACTGTATAAACAGAACTATGTGGATCAGGACCTTGAGTTGTTAGTGGTAGTCTTTGCACTAAAGATGTGGCGACACTACCATATAGGATAATGATTGATCCTCTACTCTAACAAAAGATTCCTAAGAATATATTTTCTCAGAATGATATGAATATGAGATAGTGATGTTGTTCACAGTTCTTCCAGGACTATGAATTCAGGATTATATATACTCCTAGGAAGGTTAACGTGGAGGCAGATGCTCTCAAAAGGAGAGGTAGTTCACAACTTCTAATGGAGGCTTCACAAAAGTTGGTCTGGGTTTGGATATCCTTTTATATAGAGATGTGGAAGCTTATATTCAGTCAATTTTTGTTTACCTTACACTCTTACAATGATTTAGGTAGGTGAATCTCGGAGGTTCCAACTACGATACTACACATTTCTAGATTTCCACAGGGCATGCCCCTGTTGGATATTCTAAAGGTGGGGAGCATATCATCCTTTTTAGTGGATGCACCATGGTACAGGAGGAATTACTGGATGAGGTATTGAGGGAGTTGCACACATCCCATTTTTTGGTACATCCTAGTTTAGATAATATGTCCCAGGACCCCCAACATTAGTACAAGTGGATGAAAATGTAGAAGGATGTATCAGAGTTTGTCTCGAGATTCCTCAGTTTTTACTAAGTGAAGGCTTAGCCCCAAGTTCCAGCAGGTTAGAGAAAAACACTCAAGTTACTAGAGTGGACGTGGGGTGGTGTATCTATAGACGTCCTGATGAGATTACCACGTATGTCTAGGGTGTATGATACCATATGGGTGATCGTAGACCAACACAACAAGTTTTCCCACTTCCTTTCCATTCGAGAACAGACTTCATTAGAGAGATTATGATGCCTCAATGTGTAAGAGATAGTTCGACTCCATGGATCCCCATTTATGATACTATCAAATCATGATGCAGACTTTACATCCATGTTTTGGAAGGTACTATAGGAATCATTTTGGAATCAATGGTGCTTAATTACATCCGTTCACACACAAACAGATGGTCAGACAGATCAGAACATGGAGGAAACGCTTCCTCCTTGTGTTCATAATTTTGGTCACAATTTGGAGGACCACCTACAACTGGTGGAGTTTGTGTACAAAAATAGCTACCACCCCACAATCGATATGACACCATTCAAGGAACTGTATGGATGAACATGCAGGTCACTATTATGTTGGACAGACCATGGGGAGTAAATACTCCTGGGTCCAGGGATGATACAGTCTACCACTAAGAAGGTCCAGGTCATCCAATAGGAGATGAAGACTATAATGAGCCGAAATGAGCCATATACTGATAGGAGATGGAGTCCTTTTGTGTTTGAAGAGGTAGACCATGTGTCCCTTAGAGTATCACCTTGATGGGGCTTATAGAGATTTGGCCAATGTGGTTATTTATCTCCAAGATTCATTGGACCTTTCCAGATTCTGAGCAGATTGGAAAGCTGGTGTACAGCCTAGCTCTTCCCCCACAGATGCACTAGGTGCATGAAGTATTTCACATGTCATAGTAGAGGAAGTACGTGAATGATCCATCACACATCATCGACTTGAGTGAGTTGGACATTGACGATGTGACAACAGTTGTGGAGTTCCCGATAGAGATAGATGATCTTCGAGAGTGGGTCCTTCATAGAAGGTTGATTCCTCTAGTGTGTGTTTGGTGGTAGCACAAGAATCTCCAGGATAGCCTATCTTAGTGAGAGAATCAAATTCAATCTTAGTACCCCCATTCGATTGTTTATCCTTGTTTTGGATTATGGAGATGTGAATCCCTAATGGTGGGGGTAATGTAATCTCTAAAAGTATTCATGTAATTTTATTAATTATATTGAATTACTTTAAGACCACTCGATGATACAGTGTTTGATTCCATGGCTTGGAGTGTCCAGAATGATCAATTGAAAAATGTTGTGTTTTAAATAGTTCACATGAGCGGTTTTCCTAAAAAAGTAGAATAACTCTTAAATGAGTGCCTAGATTAGAAAGTTGAGGGCACCATTGCATTCAGGATGGTAGCTTTACCCTAGGCCTTACATAATGTTAGTTGGCGTAGGCCTCTTGTGAGAAAACACAAAAATTGCATAACCATAAATAAAATAATTAAATAAAATTATTTTATTTTCCAAATGATAAAAACTCAAGAATAGTGACATAGATTGAAAATAAGAGACCATCGTTGAGCTCATAAGGGTATGTGTACCTTATGCAGAGCCTAACATTGGCCATCACAGACCAATAGTGGAAGTTATTTTTTGGCCATAAATAAAATAATTAAGTAACAATTATTTTTTTACCAGATCCTTATAACTCCAGAATGGTTACAAAGATTGGAAATCTGAGAGTACCGTTAAGCTCGGTAGGTGATGTTTCCCTTAGGCGGAGCTTATCCTCGACTAGTGTGGGTCTACGGTTAAAGATAGTTTTTGGATGTTTTTTATTCTAATTTAAATAGGGCATGTGAATGGATTTTAAAACATCAAAATGATTTCCCATATTACAAATATGACGGAACAGTTGTGTTCAGAATGACGAAATTACCAATGAATGGACCGAAACTTGTCCAATGTGCATTTAAGGTAAAAGATAATGTTTAGATGTTTTATGAAAAATAAAATAAACATTAAATTTTTATTTTATTTAAAAAATTGATTCACTATAATGCACCAATGAGAAAACAGCTAGATTCCATAAATTAAATAGTGAAACATCTCCTAAACAAATGTGTAACAAAAATGTAGTTTCATAAATGAAACAACATAAAAATGCGACGACAATGCAGAACATAAATTTTTTGGCACGTTTCTATTTTTATGAGATGGTGGGGTTGGTGAAAATGATTTAGATATAGGAATTATACTGGGGAATGAAGAAGGAACTATATCCAATGAATAATTTAGGAGAATCGAAAAGTGGCAACGAAACCCTTAAAAAATAGACCTGGGATCGGAGATCGACGAACGTCATTGGTTTTGAGAAGATCATGAATCACTATATATGGATCACCAAATGAAATGGGCCCTCCCTAAAATCTAAGCTTCCCTAGTTAGGGGTTACTTTGTTTCCATTTTAATTCCCCAATATTAATTATAAAACAAATAACACAGATCAATACATTAATAGGTTAGTCAGCAGATAGCTTGTTCTTGCAGGAGGGAGATTATTCACTATGTTTTCATTGAGACTAAATTGATGATAGAACCTAAATATTCTCCCCCATGTTTTAAACTCTAATGCGGAGGGTGTGTCCAGAACAAACAAATACCATGAACCTCTTACATGGGAATTATTGAGCCTTCATTGTGGTCAAACCTTTGAGTTGACGGTAAAGCATTTTTGAGGTCGTAGTAGGGTTGAAAACACCCTGTGGAGGTTAGAGGCACATATTGTATAAAGAAATGACCACCGGAGTGGAACCAGTCGTCTGCAAAATATCTGGATTGTGTACTGAGGAGGATGTCACATCCATCTTCAGCCGCAACAGTGCAGTAGGAGGCGTCGACCTTCAGGCCGGCAGCTGGAGGATGGTGATGGGGCCAACTGGCAGCGTCAGTGGAGTGGCCCACGCCATGTGGGTCATGGCTTCGTGCTAGTACATGGTCCAATGGGAACTGTGTGATAGAATGGACAGGGTAGCCGTCTATGATGGCCACAGTGCACAAGAACCGAATTACCTCCTGGAATTAAGGCTAGAGTAGAAGGGCATGCTATGCGGTCCGGGCCGGGATGCACGAACTGGGCCACTTAGTGAATTGATATGGAGTAAATATTGCAAGACTTCATTGGTTGGACCAATGGTATAATTCCAAAATTCTAGGTGTCCCACCCTTGGAACAACATGCCTCTTGTTGAATGCTAGGCCAGATGGAACTGTGTCTTGAGCGACCCAGTGTGCTGGATCCACAGATGAACTGGGTTGGGTCCAACAAGGATTAATGGACCCTTCCAAGATTCTAAGTCAAACCGGGCCCATAAAGTCCCAAATGGGTTGGGTTGACTGAACCGTGTCTGATTATGTGGGACCCCTAGTCCAGGTTGGTTAGGTCGACCCAACCGGGTCGAACTAGGCCTAGAGACAACCGACCCCTACTTACAAATACACAAATATCATTCAGACTGGACATTTGATTGATGGGATATTTGCTACATTGGAACCCTCAAGAGGAGGTGGCTATTTTGGGATTTTATAAGAAGGATTCTAGGGATATTTAAATATGATGAATTTTTTAGGGAGTGGATTCTCCTGGAATTTTGTTACACCCTAGGATTTCATAGTACATTATCTCCTTAAGGTAATTCAATAGTCTGTACTACTCGCAACACCGAGTTTGACCGCACAATGACTTACCAAACATGACATTAAAAAAGAGGTATTTAATATTATTAACAATATTTTGAATTTTATATATATCGTAAATAATTTTAACAATCAACTTTTGTGTTTCTTAGACATAATATAAGGTTAAATTCAATTTTTCAAATAAAAGAAGTATTTTTCATGAAATGCAGTTTTTCTACCATTTATTGGAATACCCATTTTAAATACAATATTTGACACTATTAAATATTAAACATAGTGAAATTAAATTCTTTTTTATACCAGGGAATAAAAAATTAGTTTGGATATATTTTTGGTACTTTTTTGATAACATTTAATATTATGATGAATATTGAAAAATATTATTTTTTAGTTGAAAAAAACATTTTGAATTTAAATAATTTATAGTGTTAAATTATGAATTTTAGTGTTTTTAAAGTAAAATTAGATTATATTTTTATCATTTAATAAAATTTTGGTCATTATAAGCAATTTCACATTTATATTGGACATAATCACATTTCAATCTTTTGATAGATTTAACTTTTTTTAAAACCCGCTTTTTGGGTTTGACAATGGGAATTAATTTTAAATTAAAAATTTTAACTTATATGTTTTGAATTTGTTAAAATATACATAATTTTTGAATTAGTAATATCAAAATTATTTTATGTTTAATTTTTGGTATTTTTTCTAAAATCATTCAATTTTTGTTGAATAGTTAAAACACATCGTTATTTTCTAAAACTGAAATTTTATTTCAATATTTATATCGAATTAAAATTTATTTTAATGTAAAAATAGATTAATAATACATATATTATTCCAATTTAATTCAATTAATTCATTTTATAATAATGATATACATATAAAATTTTATTGATCTTTTTACTGTCTTTTACACACCTTCTTGGCCCATTTACAAATTTTCATAAAACGTATTTTTATCGCTTTTGTGAATTGAATTTTAAAACTCTGTGAGATAATGATGAAATGAGTACGTAAAATGTTGTTAAATAGGATAAAAATATTTTTTTGTGAATTGTATCTTTTGAATATTACTTACAGTGGTTAATGGTAAATAGTATAATTAAAGGTAAAAAGATTATTATAATAATTTAATATTACCCCAACACAAGTTCTAATTATATTGGAGAAGTGTATTTCGTCCAAAATAACCCTTATGAAAAAATTAAGACATTTTTTTATCCATTTGTGTTAGATTAATACATTTATTATATTTTATCTAATGAAGTCTTAAAAGTGTTCAATTAAAAATTTTATTAACTAAAAAAATTTAATATAGAGTTATACATAAGATAAATTTAACCATAAATATTCATTAGAAATATAAAATGATTTCCTACATCATGGTTTTTTATTTATAATTTTTAGAATTTGAATAATCAAATTTATATATGACACAATGACGATGCAACAATTACCTTATTAATGAATGACTAAAATAATTGATATTATAAATATTAAAATTGATGTAAATTAAAACGTTTGACTCCATACATTAATTTTATCGTTGAATATGACATGTTAGTGTTGATTCAATGTAGTGATTTCTATGTAATAATGATATTATGACATTCAAAAAAAACTAAAAACTAAATAGTGTCAAAATTGACATAAATGTGTTTTTAAAACAAATATTATATTATTAAATGATTTAATATCCCTAAAAATCTATAGTTCAGAAAAATTTAAAAGAAAAGGATAGATATGTAATTAATGAACAAAATTTGGTTCTCTTGGAATTCTATAGTAATATTATTAACTATGTAATATAAAAACAAAAGAAGACATGGTAAAAGACAAACTATTTAACTAAGGGTTTATTCTAAAAGATAAGGTTAATATAGTGACCTAAAATTGTCTAAAACCAATTGGTTGAATGTATTTCCACCCATACCCACCTTAGATGCAAAATAAATAAAATCTAAGATATTAGAAACTGAATATATGTTTATAATAAAATAACATTTTACTATTTTTGTAAAGTTTCCCTCACTTCTCTTATAATAGGGTACCTCCCCTTCTATTAAATTCTCACATCCAATCCTTTTGGATCGTCCAAACCCTACCTAAATATCCTCCAAAAATCCCTAACATAAACCTATTGGCCTTCCCTTGAGAATAAAGCCATCCTAAGGATATCTTTTGTTCAAATCAATAAAAAACACCCGAAGAAGAGGTAATTAATTTATAAAATCTTTCAATATTCTATTCTTCTTCCTATTTATCCTTGTTTGATATTTCCATACTAAAATAACAACCTACTCACCTTATAAATACATTGATTTTATTATAAAAATGTTACAACCGTATTCATTATTCTATCCAACCTATTAATAATTATGTCACCATGTGTGCGTATGTACGGCTTACCATCTCCACGCCGTGGTGTAATTTGTTATTCAATAATATGTTTTTTGGAAGGATATAATGATGATTAATATGTATATAAATAATTATAATCACATAGAAATGTGTCTGTACTGTTAATATACCCACTAATTTCACCCATTTTACTCATTAAGGAAATAATATCGTCACTCATGTGTACATACGACTTACGGTCTCCACGACGCGATGAGATTTCTTTTTGCGTTCACCATTCAATGATGATTATAAAAATATATATTATTAATAAGTATGTAATATATGAAATTAAAATTTTACTGTGAATATATATATACATATGTATGTCAAGTTTCATATATATTATTCACTTAGTTCCGTTCAACGCGATATGAAAACAAAATCAGTGTTTATGCGTACGTACGCCCTAGCATCTCCATAAAAGGTGTTTTCCATTTCATATATATATATTATAAATATTTATATTCTGTATATATATGATACATAAAAAAATCATTATATTATAGAATAAATTATATCATGATATAACTGATATGATCAAGAATAACATGTTAAAACACATATGATAAAGAAGCCGATTATTACCCACAATAATATTATAACAGGGAAATTATTATTAAATAATTAGTATAAATTAATAAATGAATCAATTATGAAATAATAAACATTAATATAGTTCGTGTATTATTTAACAACATACTATGGTACTTATATACGAGGTTAAATGCACCCTCAACTAAAGTAAGGTACAAGGTAATGGTTAATTCCTCAATATCATTATTATCTGAGATTGGTTTTTATGTATTTACTGGTAAATATTTATCTTCTATTTCCATGTATCATAAAATAGTTTTTAGAAGGATTATTTTTGAGGTACTATTTAACTAAAACGTAATTATAAATCTTTTTTAATATTTATTCTTCTAAACCTATCTCATTTTTGTCCATGTTTTCAAAATAGGTTTAAGGATTTATTTATATGGACATGAATGTTTTAAAATTTTAATTCATTTAAAAAGTATCAAGTGGTATGGGAGACAATGATTCCAAAATATATTTTAAAATCATTAATTTATAAATTGTGTGACTTTAAAATGATTTCATGAAAAAAGGATATTTCCCTCAAAGAGTTTTACTGATCATTTTCAACTATGATAACCTCATTTATTGGATATTATTATTTATTGACATTTTTTTATTAAATCATCCATATTGTATTGAATAAATTATGATATGTTTAAGTATGGTTTTTGGTTTATGTATTTTCATTTCGGATGCTAATTTTAATATGAATGTCTATTTTATTTTTCAATGTTTTTATATTTGGAATTCAGTGGACTAAGTAAGTGATGGGTGGGGCCTGTTATAGCCCCTCTATGCCTCGGTAGGTCTCATGAGACAAATTAGTTTCATGGCACAAGGCATTGAAAAAAAATTTATATTTATTCAGGGCACGAGGCCTTGACTATGTGGTAATGTTTTCTGGTGTTAGACATTCCCTCATTATAAAATTAAATTTTACATGTGATTATTCGACTAGTAGAATATCTATATGGATGTTTATATTGTAATGTTTGATTTATTTTCTCCCTATTATGTTCATGTTTATGTTTAAATGGATATTTTTTTTAATAAACATCATTCTATAAAAGTTTATAGCTTTAGATAAATTATTTACCCTTATTGGGCATCTGAGCTCACCACTTTCTTATGTTTCATTTTTCAAGGATTTTAAGAAGGGTATTATGATTTTTATGCAGGATTAAGCTATAAGAATAATGTAATTCTCAAATGATTTTTTATGTTGTGTGTGAATTTGTAATGTAACGTTCTTATATGTAATTTATTTTCCCAAACTACGAAACAGATCGGTCCTCTGGGACATGATTCCTTGTAATAATTCCAATGTATTAAAATAATAAACCAGCTTTGGGCTTCTTGGGTTGGGGTATTACAGTTGGTATTAGTGAAAGTTTAGCAATAACCTTGGAAACTAGGTTTAGAAAAACCCTGACTATATAATATTACCCTAAGACAGTCTTTGGGGATTATTATAGATAAACTTCCTAGAATTATTGTAATTTAAATATTTTGTGAATTTTCCAAGAAATAAATCTATGTCTGGATATGAGCAGGTAGAGGCGGATTTGAAACATATGTACCTTAGAGTGAAAAATCAGACATTGAGTTTTGGGCTTGACCCGGAGTACCGTGGTACATGACAATGGGCCTTGATTCACTCTTGGTTACATTACCCTCGGGGGGATAATCTTCGGATAATTCAAATTTTCTTTACAAACAATTATAAGAGATTTATGAGTAAATATAATAGAAAAGAAACCATTTTAATTATTATGAGACTACATGTGTGAAAATATACAATTAATGTTGATAATTTTTCTAGTTTTTGGGATTCTTTATTATTCTATGATCTAAACTAGTTTATGTCATCATTTAGAAATAACGCCGAATAGATGAAATGAAAACTCCATCAATATGCATGATCCAACGAGTAAGAAGGATCATATCTTTCATGGAATTTAGAAAATATTTAGAAGGTAAATAGTCTCCCATGTATTCTCATCATATAAAGAAATAATATCATCTATTAATAAGATGAGTAAAGAATAATTTGAGTCATATTCCTTTAAAGGGAAAAAAGGGAAGAAAATGATTGTAGAGAGAAAGATGGATAAATTAATGTGGGGAAAGAAGTATTTTCTAATATGTGATAACTATGGAAAGATTCATATTGGTAATTTCTTGAAGGTAATGAGAGTTTTTTATAAGTGTTGAGAAAAAGGACACCTAGTACGTGATTTCATGGGTAAGAAAATGTAGAGACCCGAAGCTTGACGTACATGGACATTACATTACTTTTGCGGAATACTTAGTACATAAAAAAAACACACACTAAAGGATCGTAATAGTTTAGTGTCTTTGGAAACTCGGAATGTAATCTTCTAATCTTGGTGAAAGATCTTCAATATCTCCCATAATGATCTTCCCTTTTTTACCTAAAACCTTTATTTATATCCTGGGGAAAAGAAAACATAAAAGGGTGAGCTCAAATGCTCAGTAAGGGTATACAAAAGAAATAAAAATCATATCATATCTTTTTGAGAATCATAACCTGCAAAAGAGATCATAATATCTTAACATGGAACAAATCATAGAAGTGAAAATGAGATCACCATAATCATAACATGAAACTTGAAACTTTGTGGCATGCACACATAATCATGGAAAATCATTTCTTGTTAGTCATGACTCATTGCCAAGACTATCTTAGTGGACAAAGTCCCTTTCTGAACCGAGTTCACTCCTCGTTTCAGTCCTGTATCACTGAACTGAAATAACCTTCCGTTCCAGCCATGTCTATCTCATGAGATATAAAATCTTTACCCAATGCATTGGAGGGAGATATAGGTCCCACCCATCTTATAATGAATCCTTTCTTATGTGTGCCACATAATCATAAAACATACATCATCGCATAACACACATAACAAAAATGGGATTCTTGAAACATCATGACATCATAAATCAATTCATATATGATAAAGGAATTCATAAACATAATTCCATCACAACATAGTCAAACCAATGTAAAAATATGGATAGAAACAGAACCCTTTATTATCTTAGATGGAAAATAATTTTGATAAAACACTTGTATTGAATTCTTGAGGAAAATATCCTTTCTTCTTCAAAAACAATTTTCCTTTCATAACATGTCATACAACTTTAAAATAAAAGAAGTTGATTAAAAATAAACTTGAAAACTTGTAAAGGAAGATTCTTGGAAATAATGTTTTAAAAATCCATTCATGCCGTATAAGTTAAAAAAAAACATTCTTCGTACTTTTGTCGGAAAAGTCAAAAAGTACCTCGTACGGAAAAACGACAAAAGATTCCTTTCATATTCTTTACTAAAAACTCACCTAAGGGTAAAATTGGATTTAAACTATTGCAAGTGTATGGAAACAATATTTCATATTGAGGGAACATGGATGTGGATGATAAAATACACCCCAGTAAATACTTACGAATAAACAATCTCGGATAAAAATGAGATTGTGATATTTCCCTTACCATAGGTCCGACTTGCTTTGTAAGTGTCCGAACCTCCTGTATAATGATTTAAATCATGTTATTGACTTATTACAGAATCATATTCATTTTTATGATATCATATATGGTTCACTTATGACATTATATTACCCGTTCTTTTGTAAATTCCATGTTAAAGAAGCGTTTTGGGTAAAATCGTTTCATTTATCGTAGGTGTTTTGACTTGTTGTTCTTGACATCATTATTACTTATATCATGATTTACTTACTTCCAGAATATAAAATATGATTTATATATCATATATATTCAGTATATATATATATATATAATAGATAGATAAATAAAATGAAAAACACCGTTCATGGAGACGGTAGTCCGTACGTACGCATGAACGCTGTTTTTCTTTCCTTATTGTCTTGAAATGGAAGTAAGTAGATGACATACATATGTATATATATACATAAATCCAGTAGCTTTATAATGTCATATATTTCATTATTATTTCTTATATATACATTATAATCATTCTTAAATGGTTAACATAGAGAATGAATCTCATCGCGTCGTGGAGACGGTATTCCGTACGTACGCACGCGCGGTGATTTCTTTTTTTCCGTAGGATGGATAGATGGTGAAATAGGGTTGTTTCATACTTATAATAACATATCAGTATATGAGTGATACTGATGTTATTACTTCATAATGAAACAACCTAAGAAGAAGAAGTGGAAGAAGAAATAAAGATGAAAGAATTGGTAACGGTAATTACCTCTTCTTTGAAGTGCCTCTTTGAGACCTCCTCTTAGGGCACTAAAATTGGTCTTGGAGGAAGACCAGAACCTCTAGGATGTTGCTAGGGAAGTGGAGAGGAGAAATTGGCAGGGGTTGGCCGAGCTTGAGTGCTCAAATTGGTGTGAGGAGGAGGGGGAGGAGGTGTCCTTTTATAGGGGGGGAGAGGGGCACCTTAGGAATTCTTAAAAATATTAATTTATAATAAATCTAACCCCACTTAAAAACCTCCAAAAATGACTCATATTCGAAGCTTAGATGAGATAGGGTTGTAATCTCATCATCCAATCAAATTTAGACATGTTTGGATCTTATTTTAAACCTTATCAATTAGATTTAACTCTAAGTTAAATAATTTAACTTTTACCGTGTCTTTTTGTTTTCTTTCACTATATGGTTAATACACTTACTATAACATGCCAAACGAACCCCAAATTGTTTATTATTAATATATATATCCTTATCTAAGTCATTTGGCCGAACCTTAGATTTTTAGGAATAAAATAACAATTAATAATATAATATTTGATTTAAAAACTATTTTGTGTCAATTTTGACACTATTTGATATATGATTTTTTTGAAAGTCATAACAGAATTAAATGTTCGAACCAAGTTGATTAAATCAACATTAATATATCATAGTAACCTAGAAAATTAGTGGAATTCATAAAAATTCTCAAATTACATTTATTTTGGTGTTTATAACATCAATTATGTCAATATTTCATAAATACGATAATTACTGCATCATCTTTGTGTCATAAATTAATTAAATTATTTGATGTATAAAAATTACAAATAAAATACCATTATGTAGGAAATATTTTTAGCTTTCTAATGAATATTTACAATCGAATTTATCTTATGTATAACCCCATATTAAAAATGTTTTAGTAAATAAACTTTGATTTTAACTCTTTTAACTCTTCTTTGAATTAAATAATAATTAATGTCCTAATCTAATCCAAGTGGGGCTAAATGATAATATTTTACACTTAAGGTTGTTTTTGGTCGAGATACACTTGTCCAATAGGATTAGGACATGTGTTAGGGTAATATTAATATCATATTTACCCTTAGTTACCCTATTTACTATTAACCGCGGTAAAAAAAAAGTAAAAAGTTACTATTCACCAAAAATTATTTTCATCTCATTGAACCACATTTTAGTCCTTGATATTAACCGTGTCTCTCGGATTTTCGAAATTCCATTTACAGAAGCGGTAAAATTAAGTTTTATGCAAAATTCAGTTTTTAACCTACCACTTAGTGGTTTCACTATTCATCAAAAATTGAAGTTTTTCAGAAAAATGCCAAAATTTCACCCTAAGCTATAATTGATATTCCGAATTTAAAAATGATTTCTATTTTACAAAATTCCCAACATATAAGTTGCATTAATTAATTTTATAATTAAATCCCGCTGTTAAAACAAATAGCGTGTTTTTTAAGAAACAATATCTATCAAAAGATTGACACTTGTTTATGTCTAGTTTAAATGTGAAATTACATCCAATGACCAACATTGTATTAAATTGTAAAAATATATTCTAAATATACTTTAAAATCACTCAAATTAATGATTTATCACTATTAATTATTTCGATTAAAAAAGTTGTTTTTAATTATAATTTAGTAATTTTCACTATTCATCAGAATATGAAAGTTATCCGAAAAGTACCAAAATTTCACCTTAGGCTAAATTCGATACTCCGAATCCAAAAATAAAGTTCATTTTGAAAAATAAGATTTACTGGATTTCAAAAAGTGGTTATTACTATTCATAATGGCTAGTTTTAATAATATTTTTATAGCATATCGTTGTTTAGTGAAACTCGGTATTGCGTACTACACACGCTATCGAGGAAGGTCGCGATTGCGTGTAATGCAAGTCAAGTCAAGGATGTGTGTTTTGCAAGCTCCTTTTGGTGTAGCGTACAACACAAGACATTAATAAAATTAAAAAGAATATTTTTTTATAAAATCTTGGGCTGTTACATTCTACCCCCCTTAAAATGAATTTCGCCCTCGAAATTCGTCGGGGTTATAAATGGTTTACTATTTGAAAGTTTCTTTAATAGAAACCCACATCGTAAAAGGGAATAACAAAACTTGGCTTTAAAAACTAAAGTATGAAATGTAACGATTACCCAAATAAACTAATCACTGGGTTTCCACATAGGTGAAAATATGGATATGGAAGAGAAATCTAACCATCATGTTCTGATGGAGAGTGGTAGAGAACATGGCTATGGAAAAGCCAGTAATCACAAATCCATAAATTTGTGACGATCTAAGGTACCATCTGATTCATCAAGTATAAGATCACTAGGACAACATTTTTGGTTTTCAAGATCATTTCCCTAAAGTTGAAAATTTGAATTAGAATAAATACTTACTTTATTTTGATACAATATCACTGTTGTTCGTGCCTTGAACAATTTCCACTTCATCTCTTAAATAAATGAAGTTGAATTTATTATTCGTGAAGTGTTAGCAGATCATGTGATAGAATGACGGGTCATTCCATCTGTCTCAAACAAAAGGTAAGCAAAAGTTATTAAATATACATAAGTCATTCTATAGTGAGATTAATCATATATAGTTCCTAAAATGGACTTATACTTCATATATCATACTGCTTAATATAATAAAACTAGTTTCTACTAAACAGGGACTTCCTGTAGGCCAGTGGTAGGCGATAAAGGCCAGTCGCACTTTGGTTGTGGGTTCGATTCCTACAGCCTTGTCCGAAGCGATGGGCTGTCGCCCGTCCTGCAGGTTGTCCCTTTTTCTAAAACTACGTTACTATAACATCGAAAATCTTCTATCCTTAAACAATACTAACTTATGTCCAACATAATCCAGTCTAATATTTAGGCTTATACATAATACTGCAGTCCACTCTCATAATATAGTGACAACGATTACCAGAGATTTAATACTGTCGTTGATCCCCACATATCCTAAGATATGTCTTGTTGGTCACATTCCAAACATTCAAAGTCCTTAATCGTGTATTCTCTTGAATACCTTAGTGAAAACATGAGTACAGTTAAAAGTTAACACTTTCCACATACCAAAATCCTCAAAATTCTATATACTCAAACCATGATATCACTTAGTCCTTATATCAATCATGAGCTCATGAATACTATTAAACATTTCATTTTCTCGTCTTCATTATGCGCATATCATCTTATTTCCAAAAAATATCTCAATCACTTTGAATACCACATCAATAAATATTGCAATACTCAATGATACAACATTATTTTGGAATCCCATTACATAAACACTTAATCATTCCACCACATCGTTGTCATATTCAACATTGCCAATAGTGATCGCATGTGATTTCCCTTTGTCCTTTGCCTTCAGTGGTTTCTCATGTTGATCATCACTAACCCTTGGATTAGGGCAATTATTAGCATAATGCCCCATTTCCTTGCACTTGAAGCATTGAAGTGTTGGTGGTGCGTTCTCTGCAGTGTTTGCTTTATTCACATCATTAGAAACCCTTTTTCCATTACTTCGACACTCAGCTGCTCGATGACCTTCTTTTCCACACTTAAAACATTTTCTAGTCCCTTTTAGACAATCTCCACCATGCTTCTTTCCACACTTTGTGCATAAGGAAACATTCATCTTCTTTTCACCATTATTCTGAGATTTCTCCTTGAACTCCATCTTTCGTTTCTTGTCAAAACCATGAGATGGATATGTAACACCAACTTCCATTTCTACCTTGATAGCACAACGCACAATTTCTTCATAGCTACTGAAGTCTCTTATAGCTAATGCCCTTCGAAGACTTGGTTTTAAGCCACAGAAAAATCGATCAACTTTACTTTCAGGTTGGATGATAATTCCAGAAGCATACCTTGCAAGTCTTGTAAAATTTGCTTCATAGGTACCAATAGATTCATCGTCCCTTTGCTTCAGTTCAAGAAATTCTTTCTCCATCTTTGTTCGAAGAATACGAGGGAAGTACTTACTGAAAAACAAGTTCTTGAACTCGTCCCATTCCATGGACTCAATTTCATCTCTTGGCCTCGTATTCTTGATAAGATTCCACCATTGATCAGCTTCTCCTTCCAAACGATATACTGCTAAGATGACTTTATCATGTTCAGAACATTGAAGAACTGAAAATATCTTTTCAGTAGTACTAATCCATTGTTCAGCAACTAATGGATCAGTAGACCCACTGAAAGAAGGTGGACGTTGCCTCATGAAGGACTCAATAGAATATTGTTCCCTTCTCTGCTCATTTGGAAGTCCAGAATGATTCATAGCTTGTGTAAGTATAGCAATAAGATTTTTCACTCCATCTCCCATAACATTTGTTTGTTCAGGAGGGAAATCATTGCATTGTCCATTGCATTGATCAACACGGTTCCTTCGGGTTCCAGCCATCGTCTAAAACCCAAAAAGAATAGTGTGAGAGGAAAAAATCATGCTAGGGAAAACAACATAATAAAGGGGGAGTACGTTCAATATCCAACATCTTAGGTTTAATTCTATGATCGTTAGCGTAATTCTATTACTATAACCTATACCTATACTTATCCCTAGGGACATCCCTAGACATACCTTAGAAATATCTCTAGGGATCTCACTAACGTTTTCGCATCCTAGTTTCCAAAGGTTGACTAAACCTTTCCACTGATACCAACTGTAGAGACCCGAAGCTTGACGTACATGGACATTACATTACTTTTGCGGAATACTTAGTACATAAAAAAAACACACACTAAAGGATCGTAATAGTTTAGTGTCTTTGGAAACTCGGAATGTAATCTTCTAATCTTGGTGAAAGATCTTCAATATCTCCCATAATGATCTTCCCTTTTTTACCTAAAACCTTTATTTATATCCTGGGGAAAAGAAAACATAAAAGGGTGAGCTCAAATGCTCAGTAAGGGTATACAAAAGAAATAAAAATCATATCATATCTTTTTGAGAATCATAACCTGCAAAAGAGATCATAATATCTTAACATGGAACAAATCATAGAAGTGAAAATGAGATCACCATAATCATAACATGAAACTTGAAACTTTGTGGCATGCACACATAATCATGGAAAATCATTTCTCGTTAGTCATGACTCATTTCCAAGACTATCTTAGTGGACAAAGTCCCTTTCTGAACCGAGTTCACTCCTCGTTTCAGTCCTGTATCACTGAACCGAAATAACCTTCAGTTCCAGCCATGTCTATCTCATGAGATATAAAATCTTTACCCAATGCATTGGAGGGAGATATAGGTCCCACCCATCTTATAATGAATCCTTTCTTATGTGTGCCACATAATCATAAAACATACATCATCGCATAACACATATAACAAAAATGGGATTCTTGAAACATCATGACATCATAAATCAATTCATATATGATAAAGGAATTCATAAACATAATTCCATCACAACATAGTCAAACCAATGTAAAAATATGGATAGAAACAGAACCCTTTATTATCTTAGATGGAAAATAATTTTGATAAAACACTTGTATTGAATTCTTGAGGAAAATATCCTTTCTTCTTCAAAAACAATTTTCCTTTCATAACATGTCATACAACTTTAAAATAAAAGAAGTTGATTAAAAATAAACTTGAAAACTTGTAAAGGAAGCTTCTTGGAAATAATGTTTTAAAAATCCATTCATGCCGTATAAGTTAAAAAAAAACATTCTTCGTACTTTTGTCGGAAAAGTCAAAAAGTACCTCGTACGGAAAAACGACAAAAGATTCCTTTCATATTCTTTACTAAAAACTCACCTAAGGGTAAAATTGGATTTAAACTATTGCAAGTGTATGGAAACAATATTTCATATTGAGGGAACATGGATGTGGATGATAAAATACACCCCAGTAAATACTTACGAATAAACAATCTCGGATAAAAATGAGATTGTGATATTTCCCTTACCTTAGGTCCGACTTGCTTTGTAAGTGTCCGAACCTCCTGTATAATGATTTAAATCATGTTATTGACTTATTACAGAATCATATTCATTTTTATGATATCATATATGGTTCACTTATGACATTATATTACCCGTTCTTTTGTAAATTCCATGTTAAAGAAGCGTTTTGGGTAAAATCGTTTCATTTATCGTAGGTGTTTTGACTTGTTGTTCTTGACATCATTATTACTTATATCATGATTTACTTACTTCCAGAATATAAAATATGATTTATATATCATATATATTCAGTATATATATATATATAATAGATAGATAAATAAAATGAAAAACACCGTTCATGGAGACGGTAGTCCGTACGTACGCATGAACGCTGTTTTTCTTTCCTTATTGTCTTGAAATGGAAGTAAGTAGATGACATACATATGTATATATATACATAAATCCAGTAGCTTTATAATGTCATATATTTCATTATTATTTCTTATATATACATTATAATCATTCTTAAATGGTTAACATAGAGAATGAATCTCATCGCGTCGTGGAGACGGTATTCCGTACGTACGCACGCGCGGTGATTTCTTTTTTTCCGTAGGATGGATAGATGGTGAAATAGGGTTGTTTCATACTTATAATAACATATCAGTATATGAGTGATACTGATGTTATTACTTCATAATGAAACAACCTAAGAAGAAGAAGTGGAAGACGAAATAAAGATGAAAGAATTGGTAACGGTAATTACCTCTTCTTTGAAGTGCCTCTTTGAGACCTCCTCTTAGGGCACTAAAATTGGTCTTGGAGGAAGACCAGAACCTCTAGGATGTTGCTAGGGAAGTGGAGAGGAGAAATTGGCAGGGGTTGGCCGAGCTTGAGTGCTCAAATTGGTGTGAGGAGGAGGGGGAGGAGGTGTCCTTTTATAGGGGGGGAGAGGGGCACCTTAGGAATTCTTAAAAATATTAATTTATAATAAATCTAACCCCACTTAAAAACCTCCAAAAATGACTCATATTCGAAGCTTAGATGAGATAGGGTTGTAATCTCATCATCCAATCAAATTTAGACATGTTTGGATCTTATTTTAAACCTTATCAATTATATTTAACTCTAAGTTAAATAATTTAACTTTTACCGTGTCTTTTTGTTTTCTTTCACTATATGGTTAATACACTTACTATAACATGCCAAACGAACCCCAAATTGTTTATTATTAATATATATATCCTTATCTAAGTCATTTGGCCGAACCTTAGATTTTTAGGAATAAAATAACAATTAATAATATAATATTTGATTTAAAAACTATTTTGTGTCAATTTTGACACTATTTGATATATGATTTTTTTGAAAGTCATAACAGAATTAAATGTTCGAACCAAGTTGATTAAATCAACATTAATATATCATAGTAACCTAGAAAATTAGTGGAATTCATAAAAATTCTCAAATTACATTTATTTTGGTGTTTATAACATCAATTATGTCAATATTTCATAAATACGATAATTACTGCATCATCTTTGTGTCATAAATTAATTAAATTATTTGATGTCTAAAAATTACAAATAAAATACCATTATGTAGGAAATATTTTTAGCTTTCTAATGAATATTTACAATCGAATTTATCTTATGTATAACCCCATATTAAAAATGTTTTAGTAAATAAACTTTGATTTTAACTCTTTTAACTCTTCTTTGAATTAAATAATAATAAATGTCCTAATCTAATCCAAGTGGGGCTAAATGATAATATTTTACACTTAAGGTTGTTTTTGGTCGAGATACACTTGTCCAATAGGATTAGGACATGTGTTAGGGTAATATTAATATCATATTTACCCTTAGTTACCCTATTTACTATTAACCGCGGTAAAAAAAAGTAAAAAGTTACTATTCACCAAAAATTATTTTCATCTCATTGAACCACATTTTAGTCCTTGATATTAACCGTGTCTCTCGGATTTTCGAAATTCCATTTACAGAAGCGGTAAAATTAAGTTTTATGCAAAATTCAGTTTTTAACCTACCACTTAGTGGTTTCACTATTCATCAAAAATTGAAGTTTTTCAGAAAAATGCCAAAATTTCACCCTAAGCTATAATTGATATTCCGAATTTAAAAATGATTTCTATTTTACAAAATTCCCAACATATAAGTTGCATTAATTAATTTTATAATTAAATCCCGCTGTTAAAACAAATAGCGTGTTTTTTAAGAAACAATATCTATCAAAAGATTGACACTTGTTTATGTCTAGTTTAAATGTGAAATTACATCCAATGACCAACATTGTATTAAATTGTAAAAATATATTCTAAATATACTTTAAAATCACTCAAATTAATGATTTATCACTATTAATTATTTCGATTAAAAAAGTTGTTTTTAATTATAATTTAGTAATTTTCACTATTCATCAGAATATGAAAGTTATCCGAAAAGTACCAAAATTTCACCTTAGGCTAAATTCGATACTCCGAATCCAAAAATAAAGTTCATTTTGAAAAATAAGATTTACTGGATTTCAAAAAGTGGTTATTACTATTCATAACGGCTAGTTTTAATAATATTTTTATAGCATATCGTTGTTTAGTGAAACTCGGTATTGCGTACTACACACGCTATCGAGGAAGGTCGCGATTGCGTGTAATGCAAGTCAAGTCAAGGATGTGTGTTTTGCAAGCTCCTTTTGGTGTAGCGTACAACACAAGACATTAATAAAATTAAAAAGAATATTTTTTTATAAAATCTTGGGCTGTTACAGAAAAAGGATTAAAATGTACAATGATTCATCTGCAAGGAGTTGGGACACTACATGAATGAATGTTCCAATCATTATAGTATACCCCAAATTATACTATTGGATAATAATCAAGTTGTGATACTACCAAAGGTGAAGAGGAGTGATTAATGTTATTTTTTTGTTATGAAATAATTATTTCATTTATATATTGTATTAATGATGTATAATTTATATGAATTATAGAGTATATAAGGATTGTACTATAATACTATTTCATTAGGGAATTGAGATTGTATGGAAACATATATCCTGAAACAGTTTCAAGTTAAACATTTTGGAAAATAAATGGAAGAGGGAAAGTTAAACCATAATATGGTTCTGATGCTTTGGTAATGATTTTGGAATAAGAGATAATTGATTTGGATAAAGTATATTGGATATTGTTGACTACCTAGGAACTAATTAATGGTTAGTTTTTCCCCAATTTTTGGTGTTTACAAAATTTATGGATTTAATTATTATACACTATATTCTATGTTTTATAGAAGGAATAAGGAAGAATGAACATATACAATATGGTTTTCTAATTATTCATTTTATTACCACATCTCAATAGAATACACGATGAAGGTATTCACTTGTATGTTATGTGACCTTCCTTATAAATTCTGAACTGTGAGTTTGGATGGAAGTATATTGGATAAGTCAAAAGGTTGGAATGGATTATATTGGACATCGGATGCAATTATTTAAGGTTAATAAATTTCTTATGATTATTTTTGTATTGTTATAAAAATGACAACCTGTAGGTCGGGTGACAACCCGTCACATCCGGTAGGATCGTGAGACTTAAACCCGCAACCGAAGGGTGACAAGGGTGCATCACCTACCACTGGACTATGTGATATCCTAGTTTGTATAATTTAGTTTTTTAAATGTTATTATATATGAATTAAAAATATATTTTTTTATACCCTATATGATTATGTTTAATCGAATATATTTGAGTTCTATTATCTTTTGGAGAGAAAGATGACTTTGTGGTAAAAATTAGTTAAAGGATGGAACTCTACTTGTCAAGTATTTTTTTCTTATTTTTTTAGAAATTAATTCTTAAATAATAGGTAATGGATCTCAAAATCAAAAAAAATACTAATAATTTTGGTTTTGTTGAACTGATGATATTTTAACGCATCATAAATTTATGGATTTAAAGCCATTAATTTTCCATTTATTTTTCACATCGTTGTGATTGATGACCTCAATCACTCCCTATAAATATTTTCATTTTCCCAAAAATTATGTTTCTATAATATCCACTAGTGTTCTCTTATTAAAAACCCTAATTTGGTGGCGAATTTCTCATTTCCCTTTCCCTGTTATTAAGACTAAATTTTATTGACCCTATTTTCTAATGTATCTTTTCCACAAAGGTAATTTCATTTTTTAACCATTTATTTATGAAATTTTTTTCCTATTGTGAGGACACAATTTATTTAAGTAAGGTACAATTAAACACCCCATGATTTCATATTATATTATCTCTTTAAAGTAATTCAATAACTTATATTACAGGCATCACAGAGTTCGAGCGCACCACGACTTACCAAGCTAGCTATTCAACAAGTTATTATGAACATTATTTACCACATTTGTAATTATATATATATATATATATATATTATAAATTTTACATTCCACTTTTTTGTTTATTAGACATATTATAATGAAAAATTCAATTTTTCAAAAGAAATAAGTATTTTTCAAGAAATGCAGTTTTTCTGCCATTTAAGGGAGAACCATTTTTTAATACAAAATTTCACACTTCTAAAAATTAAATTTAGTAAAATTAAATTCTTATTTATATGTGGAACATTAAAAATTTGTTTGGATATGTTTCTGGTAGTTTTTAAATAACATTCATATTTTGATGAATAGTGGACAATACTAAATTTTAATTGGAATCAACATTTTTAATTGAAATAATTTATAGAGTTAATTTATGAATTGTAGTGTTTTTAAAGTATAATTAGATTAGTTTTTTCATTTAATACAATTTAGGTCATTATAAGTAATTTCACATTTAAATTGGACATAAATGCATGTCAAACTTTTGATAATTTATTCTTTTTTTAAAACTCACTATTTGGTTTTGACAATGGGAATTAATTTAAAATTAATTAATGTAATTTCAATGTTTTTAATTTGGTAAAATATAATTCATTCTTTAATTTAGAATATAAAAATTATCTTGGGATTTATTTTTGTTATTTTTCTAAAAACATTAAATTTTTGATGAATAGTGAAAACACTATGTTATTGTTTAAAACACAATTTTTATTTAAATATATAATTTTGAGTAAAATTTTATTTAAAGTCAAAATAGATACATAATTCCTATATTATTCCATTTTAATTCATTGGACTCATTTTATAATAAGATTTTACATATAATATTTTTTTGAACTGTTTCACTATTTTACCCATCTTCTAGGCACATATAATAATTTTCATAAAAAGTAATGTTACCACTTCTGTGAATAGAATTTCAAAAAAATGAGAGATATTGTTGAAATCACTATGTAAGACGTTGTTTAATTGGATGAAAATAATTGATATTATAAATATTAAAAAAATGAAAATTGAAACTCTAAATGCAATCCACAAATTTTGGAGGTAAATATTACATTTTAGGGTTGATTCAATGTATTTTGTTCGAAGTAATGAAGATGTTATGACTTTCAAAGAAAGAAAAATACACAATTGTGTCAAAATTGAAATAAATTAGTTTTCAAAACGAATTCTATATTTTTAAATGATATAATATCCCTAAAAATATTAATTGCGGTCAAATGACATAGACAAGGTTAGATATGTAATTAATGAACCACTTAACATTCTCTTGGAATTTTATATAAGATTATTAACCATGTAATATAAAAATACAAGAATACATGGTAACGGATATAGTATTTAACTAAGGGTTATATCTAAAAGATATGATTGATATACTAACTAAACCTGTCCAAAACCTGTTGGTTGAATGGATTTAGACCCATCCCCACCTTAGACTCAAAATAAATCCTTTTGGAGCTATTATAAACCGAATATAATGTTATAATAAAATAATATTTCAATATGTTTCCAATGTGACCCTCACCTCTCTTATAAAAGGGTACATACCCTTCTCTTAAATTGACACATCCAATGCCTTTTTTTCATGGCCAACCCATGCCAAAATCTCCTCCCAACATCCCTCACATAATCCTAGGGGCCTTCGCTTGAGCTAAAAACCAACCTAATGAGCCCCTTTTGGTCAAATCCAAAGGAAACAACCGAAGAAGAGATAATTATGTTATCACCTATTTTAATCTTCTTTTCTTCTTCCATTTTATCGTTCTTTGTTATTACCACACGAAAATATTAAATCTAGTACCTTATAAAAACTGTGATGTTATTATAAAGATGGTTCAACCATATTAAGTATTCTATCCATCCTATGGATAATAATGTCACTATGTGTGCGTACATACGGCTTAAAGTCTCCACACTCTGGTATAATTTTTTATTCAACACTATATTATTTGGATGAAAATAATAATGATTAATATGTATATAAATATTGAAAATAACATGATAATTTTTATGTAAAATTAATATACCATCCAATTTCACACATTTTAATCATTAAGGAAATGATTATGTCACTCGTGTGTACATACGACTTTCCATATCCACGATGCAATAAGATTCATTTCCACATTCACTATTCAACAATGATTATAAAAATGTATATTATTAATATGTATTTAATATTTCAAATTATTATGCTATTTTAAATATATATATATATATATATATATATATCTTATTTTATTACTTCCATTCAATACAATATGAAAATAAAAACAATGTTTATGCATACATATATCCTACTATCTCTATAAAAGGTGTTTTTAATTTCATATATCTATCTATTATACATATTTATATTGTATTTATATATAATACATAAAAAATGGGTTATATTGTCGAATCAATTAAATCATGATATAAGTGATATAATCAAGAAAAAAAAAAGTTACAACACATTATTACCCAAAATGTAATTTTAACATGGAAATTATTTTTAAATAAGTATTATAGAGTAATAAATTAATCAAGTATGAAATAATAAATATGAATATGGTAATGTTATTATTTAAAAAATACTATGGTAATTATACAAGAAGTTAAACGTACCCTCAATTAAAGGAAAGTAAAAGGTAGGGGTTAATTCCTAAATCTCATTATTATCAAAGATTGAATTTGTGTAAGTATTTACTAAGAAATATTTATCATCCTTGTCCATGTATCAAAAAAATTATTCAAAAGGATTATTTTTAAGGGTCTATTTAACTAAAACATCATTTTAAGAGTTTTAAATATTTATTCTTCTAATCCTTTCTCAATAATGTTCATGTTTTCAAAATGAGTTTAAGGATTTATTTATATGGACATGACTGTTTGAAAATGTTAATTCCTTTAAAAATATTCAAATTGGTATGGGACACTTTTATTAAAAAATATCTTTTAATAGTCATCATTTAAAAATTTTATGATTTTTAATTGATTTCATGAAAAATTGATATTTCTCTAAAAGAGTTTTACTGATCATTTTCAACTATGGAACCATCAATTAATATATATTACTCTCTATTTAGGTTGATTTGTTATAATACAATAATCCATATTGTATTGAATGAGTATAATATGTTTAACTATGGTTTATGGTTAGAGTATTGATATTTTCGTATGCTAGTTTTAATAATAATGATTATGTTATGTTTCAACATACTCATATGATGAATGTAGTGGAATTTGTAAGTAAATGGTGGGTCTCACTATAGCCCCTCGATGAATCGGTTAGTCTCATGATAAAAATTAGTGTCTTCGCACAATGCATTGAAAAAATATTTATTTGTATTCTTGGCATGAGGCCTTGATAATGTGGTAATTATGTCCGACGTTAGGCATTCCCTCATAATGAAATTAATTATCAAATGTGAATATTAGACTATTATAATATCAATGTTCATGTTTATATGGTAATGTTTGATTTATTTTCACCATATTATGTTTAAGTTTATGTTTAAAATTCTTATGTTTTTATTACACATCATTCTTTAATAGTTTATTGCTTCTACTAAATTGTTTACCTTTATTGAGCAATTGAGATCACCCCTTTCTTATATATTATTTTACCATGAGGCCAAGAAGTGTATTATGACATATATGAAGGTTTAAGATATAAGAATTATGGAATTATCATAGTATTGTTTATGTTATGTGAGAATGTGTAATTTAACATTCAGGTTTGTAATCTATTTTCCAAGACTACTAAACTGATCATACTTTTGGACTTGATTCCATGTAATCATGCTAATTTATTAAAATAATGCACTGGATCCGGGCATCAGGGGATCAGGCATTATAAATTTATCTTGCTATGTGTGGTAATCCTTCATCTAGCTGAGACCCAAATACTACTAACGAGCAATCCCAAGTAACCCTATTGGCCTAGAAGACAAGTGACCTTGTGTGGATCAGATACCAGAAAACTTGTGGGAATTAGCTATTAGTGACCCAATGTGGATCAACAGTAAGAGATCATTTGTCTATCAACTACCAGTGACCCAATGTGGATCAACAACAAGCAACCGTATATGGATCATCTACAAGGGACCCTGTGTGGATTGCCTCTGAGAGACCCAATGTGGATTGGTTATGTAACGACCCAATGTTTCATTAATGAAAATACCTCTTGATCTAAATAAATGTCTTTTTATGTTTATATAAAATTTCAACTTCTTTGGTTTTATGTTAATGATTATGGTCGTTGCTAATATAGTCGTTGAATAGTGATCACATGATTAGTATAAATATTGGGCTTTATCAAATGAAATTTACTCAGACAAAAGAAGCGATGGCCTTGTCCAGTAGAATTTACCCATACGAAGCCCATTTTTCGGAGCTCAGAAAAGAGGTGGCATCCTTGGGCTTCACTCTTGACCAAGCCCAAGCTGAGCTTCACTGTGTTAAGATCGAACGAGACCGTCTACGGGAGAAGTGGATGTTGGTAGAAATTACCACTCGAGCGATGTTATCAGAGCCACCCCAATAGTCTGTCATCATAGAACACCTTACCCTTAGGTCTTATGCAGCTGTTTTAAGGGGTTATGTAACAAATAAATAGTACTATGTTCATGTACAATATTATTTGTATATAATCATGAATATACTTTATTGTCATTATTGATACATTGTAACTAGTTTTTAAAGTACAAATAATGTTTTTAGTTATTATTTAATTATGAATTAGAATTTATTAAATTAAGGTATTTTTTAACTAATTGATATATTAATAAAATATTATTATTATTATTAATTTAATTTTTATTAAATATAGATGATCTTATAATTTTATGATTGTAATTGTAATTTTTATTAAGGTTTGAAATCCATTTCTGTCAAAACTCGTGAATTTTTGATAAATATGGGTTTTTATTTTAAATGTGAAAATTAACATATTTAGAAAATTATTTTGATATAATAAATATGATTTCTGGAATCAGGACATCGAAATTATCCAATGGTGAATTTTTCGTAATTATCTAAGACAGTTAAATTTTTGGGTAAAAAATAAATACCGTTTAAATATATAATGTGTTTTATGACAACATAATGACCGAATAGTGATGTAATAAAATACTATAAGATTTATTTTCGGCTAATATATGTTTAAAAATTAAAATAATATGATTTTGGGTTTTTTTGACTTACTTTTCAAAGCATTAATGGACCCCTCAATACTTATAAAAAACTTGTCTTTATAAATTAATTTCCATGGGAGTGTGACTCACCTCCACATAAGAAACCTTATTATTTTAAGACGTTCGGACATTGGCCTTATAAAATATAGTTTTACTCTTCCCTTTGCCAAAAACTAGGGGGAAAACCATTAGATGGTTTGTGTTTTGGATTAATTTAATATAAGGGGTCCCAAACCTAAATAATAAAGAATTCCCTCACCTTTCCTATATAAACCCACCCAAGCTCCCACTTCCTCTCCACACAAAGACTTTGGAGTTCGTCCAACCTCTGCCGTACTATCTCTATAATACTCCTAAGGTGCCCCAAGCTCCCAAGAATCCACTCACAAGCCTCTATCTATCCTTTTGAATCACACTTCCAAGTAAGGGTTTTTTTCTTCCTTTCTCATTTTGTCCAATTTTCATTAAGTTGTTTTTCCATTTTAAATTCAATTATGAATGTTGGGGTATGGTTTCACACCTCCCCCATACTTCCCTATTTATGTTTGAATTATGGGAGACCCCTTTATCCCTCATTAAATTCCTCACATGTACACCCGTTACTATGTCGAAATTCTAAAAGGAACTTATCTCTCCTCTTTTACTTTCAAGTAATACTTTAGTATCATGAATCTAAATTCCATTACAATTGTTTGGACATGTATCTATATGACCCCCTTACTATCCATTTCATGTAAATATGATGAGACACCCCTTTATCTATCATTATACTTTTTTATGAATTCTTATGTCACGCTGTTATGCTGCCGAAATTGCACCGATTTTCAATGCCAATGTCATTGTGTAGTGAATACCATGCCAGTTTCTCCATCAACGGTATTCACCTTTATACACATTTACTTGTTTATTATAAAATTTCATGCATGAATTCCACATTCATTTATCATGGTATAAATGATTATGTTTTATGAATCAGTGTTATATGATCCATGTGGCACACTTATGCATGAAATTATATCACTACTAGAAAATTAACCTATACCAACAGTTTGGAACCATTGGTATAGGCCTCTAAACCATTGGTATAGACTATACCAATGGTTTGGAGAACCGTAGGCAAGTAAGCCGTTGGTATAGGACTATACCAAAGGTTTTTGGAAAACCGTTTGTATATACCTATACCAACGGTTTTGAAAACAGTTGGTATAAGTAATATGAAAATCTATACCAACGGTTCCTTAAAACAATTGGTATATTTATTTCCAAAAAAAACATTAACTGGGATTTGATCCTAGGACCTCCGGTTTATCATTGAACGACCTAACCACTAACCTAACATGACTTTTGTGAACATAATTTCATAAATATATATATGTATTATCATAATTATATTAAAATTTCATTAATAGAATGTTCTGATTAAGAGGATCTGATAATAAATCAAAGGACCTATACCAATGGTTTTGAAAACTGTTGGTATAGGTCCCTAGAATCTAGGAGGGATGTTGAAATATTGGGGACCTTTCCCAACGGTTTGGCCAAACCATTGTGAAAGGGTAGGCTTTCTTAAAGGTTTGGCCAAACCTTTGGGAGAAGTGGCCACAAATTTTACCTTTCCCAAAGGTTTTGGACAAACTGTTGGGAAAGGGTAGGCTTTCCAAACGGTTTGGCCAAAACCATTGGGAAAAGTGGCCACAAATTAGACCTTTCCCAACGGTTTTTCCAAACCGTTGGGAAAAGTGGCCACAAAGTGGACTTTTCCCAACGGTTTGGCCAAACCGTTGGGAAAGCCTACCCTTTCCCAACAGTTTTGGCAAACCGTTGGGAAAGGTGGCCACAAAGTGGGCTTTCCCAACGGTTTTTCCAAAATGGTCGGAACGAGGGTATAGAAGTGTTGGAAAAGGTCACATTTATAGTAGTGAATTTTTAAGAAGGGTGCACCCTTATAGCGCTCCAATGCATTGGGTAAAGTATAGTATCATGATACATCATGTGTAATGAGTGTTGAGTCATGATAATTCAAGTGAAATGAGGGTTTACTTGTGCTTCATGTACAATTAGGATTTACTCATTCTTTATGTGCAATGAGCCTTGGCTCATGCTAATTCTATGTTAAGTGTTGTTGCCACATTTCCATGTTATGATTATCATGCTTTACCATGCCTTTATGTTCATGTTTTTATTATGCTCTATTGATATGCCAATTGTCTAACATGTATTTTACTCCTCATGTTATTCCATGTGTACTCCCTTACTGGGCTTTATATATAACCCTTTTCTTGTTCAGGTCCTCAGGTTTTCCCATTCAATGTTAAGTACGAGGGAATGTAGTGGTCATGTAAAGGATGTTTTCAATAAAGATGTTTTATTTCATGTTTTAAGTTCTTATGTAATGATCTTAAGCCCCAAAGACACTAAACCTCTCAATCTTCTTTGTTGAATCAAGTGATTTTTTATGCAATAAATCTTGTCTAGGTTTGTAACAAAATAAAGGTTTTCATAGTTGGTATCAGAGGATATGTTTAGTTAATTTTGGGATTAGGAAACCCTAGTAAAGACTTAGATACAAGACTAAGTATAATAAAAACATCACTAAGTTTTGGTAAGTACTGAGTAAGTGGTTTATCAAACAAATACATCTCTGTCTGGATACGAGTAGGTAGAGGCTGATCTGGCACGGATGTATCCTAGGGGTAAATCCCAAAAACACCACATTTATCTAGACTCGAACGAGAACTCGTGCACGACAACGAGCCTTGCTTCACTCTTGGTTATGACACTCCCAAGGGATAGTTTTCAAAAATTCACAAGCTTAGTATGAACCCTTATTAAGGGAATTAAAAAAATGACCCTAAGAATATATGTTAGAATGTAGATCATGAAAAGACTAGATTGAAGCCTATAGACTCACGAGTTAATGAAATAAAAGTTTATTTATGAGTTATCACCTTTTTTCTTTGGATTACCCTTTATGTGTTACCCCTTACTTTCCTATTATTCTATCCAAAGTCCGGTAGTAGGAGGACTCGGGCTAACAACCATTGTGAAGATCAGGGTGATGATTGTACTAATGAGATTCCAAATCCAATGGGAGCCGGAATCACGAAAACTGTCACACTTTTCTCTCATATAACTCATGTTTTGAATAGAAACACATGTCATGAAGAAGGTTCAACCCCCACCCCCCTATGAATGAACAATTCGTTATCGAGTGCTTCATGAGACAAAGGACTCCTATGTTTAGTGGATCATCCGATCCCACGGTCACTGAACAATGGATCAAATCTATTGCAATGATATTGTCTATCCTTCATTATTATGAACAAGACAAGGTTCTCCTAGAGGCTTATCGTATTGAGGGAGAATCTGATCAATGGTGGACTTTGATCAAAAATACAAAGCCTGAGGAGGAGATCGAGGTATTGGAATAGAAGGATTTACAGAAGATGTTTTTCGATAAATATTTTCCATGCACCCTCCGGCTTAAGATGGAAAGGGACTTCCGTTTCCTCAAGAAAAAAGATGAAGAATCTATTAGAGCATATGAGGAAAACATCACAAGGCTTGTATGATATGCTTCCAGCATTGTCGTTACCCCTGAATGAAAAGTTGACCACTTCTTTGGTGGGATGATGCCTAGCCTGCGTAAAGAATTAGTGATCCATGACTTCAACAGCTATGATGAAATTGTCCGATGAGCCCTCAAGGTCAAAATGGTGATCGGGGAATCACATTGGTTTCATGGGGACAAGAAGCGTAAGGTGGAATTCAATGCTGGCGGTCCGATGGATAAATCCAATGGTGCTATGAAGATCCACCTCCCAACTTACCAAAATTGCTGAAAGAAGCACCGTGGAAATTTCCTTAAGGGGAAGAGGAAATGCTTCCAATGTTGAAGGGAAGGGCACCTATCTGTTAACTCTTGGCATGAAAGACCCTCAACTGTGATAGAGGAGAGGAACACTCCGTTAGAACCTCAAAGTATTGTTCAATTCTACAAATGCAATGACCGAGGTCATTTTTCCAATCAGTTCCCTAATCCAAGGGTTTTCAGAGGCAACCAAAAACCTCCAAGACAACAAGGAAGAGATTTTTCCATCACTTATGCTGAAGTGAATCTCGACAATGAAGTGGTGATAGTTACGCTAGTTATTCATTCATGAATAGCAAACGTACATTTTGATTCAGGTTCTACGCAATCTTTTATATCTCGAATGTTTAGTAGAACCATCCCAGCACCACCAAAAATCATGGAAGTGAAGATGTCGGGGAGTATGGAAAATGGGGTAATCATTGCATCCCATGAGTATAAGTCCTACCCTATTATAATCTGTGGATTGAATTTCCTAGAGAACCTCTTCATACTCCATCTATTGGAATTTGATGCAATTATTGGCATGGATTGGCTTTCCTTATATAGAGCCAACATAAATTGTTGGGAGAGGGAAATCATACTCCATATAGAGAATCGACCCCCAATTCTTTACAAGTGTCAGGAGGAAGATGAATCCCCTTTAGCTCTATCATCTCAAGCATGGATATTACTTCCATATGAGAACATGTATCTGGCTCAGATGATTGAGTCCAAGGAAGAAACCATCTTGGAAGAAATGCCTATTGTGATGGAATTCGTGGAAGTGTTTCTTGAGGAACTGTCTGGTCTTCCTCCTAGAAGAGATATTGAGTTATCAATTGAACTTATACTCGGGGCTTTACCCATATCCAAGACTCTCTATAGAATGGCTTTTGTAGAGCTTTAAGAGATGAAGAATCAACTATAGGAGAATCTAGATAAAGGGTTTATACACCCAAGTGCTTCACCATGGGGTGCACAAGTCCTCTTCATCAAGAATAATGATGGGTCATGAGGCTTTGCATCTATTATTCTGAACATAACAAAAGCACGATAAAAAACAAGTATCCTCTCCCAATAATTGATGACTTGTTCGATTAGCTGCATGGAGCACAATACTTCTCCATGGTGCACTTGCGGTCGGGATGTTATCAAGTAAGGGTGAAGAAGGATGAAATCACCAAGACTGCTTTTTGAACAAGATACGGGCACTATGAATTCATAGTAATGCCTTTCAGACTCACCAATGCTCTAGCAATCTTCATGGAATTAATGAAGAGAGTCTTTATAGATTACCTCAACAAATTTTTGGTAGTATTTATAGATGATATTCTAATATACTCCAAAACCAAGGAGGATCATGAGGAGTATTTAAGAACTGTACTAGAGACTTTGTGAAAGGATAAGCTCTATGAAATGTACATCAATTGTGAGTTCTAGTTGAAGGAGGTCTCATTCTTGGGACATATCATCACAACCAATGGGATATCTGTGGATCCCTCCAAATCAGATGCAATTGAGGGTTGGCCGAGGCTAACATCGGTAACGGATATCCGTAGCTTTTTGGGGTTAGCTGGATATTATTGACGATTTGTGAGGAACTTCTCACAATTGTCCAAACCTCTTACCAAGGTAACTCAGATGGGAGAAATGTTTTCTTGGAGAGATGAATGCAAAGAAAGGTTCAAGGAGTTGAAAAGGAGGCTTATCACTGCACCCATTCTCACTTTACCCACAAGTGTGGAACTTTTTATTGTATTTAGTGATGCTTCGAAGAAGGGATTAGGCTGTGTGCTGATGCAGAATGATAATGTGATATCCTATGCCTCATGGAAGTTGAAAATCCATGAGCAAAACTATCCAACGCATGATCTGGAGTTGGCGGCGGTGATCTTTGCCTTGAAAATCTGGCGCATTATCTTTATGGAGAGAAATGTGAGATATATACTGACCACAAGAGTCCTAAATATATATTCACCTAGAAAGAGATTAATAAGTGCCAGAGAATATGGATAGAGCTCATTAAGGATTATGACTGTTCAATCCATTACCACCCTGGGAATACGAACAAGATGGTATATGCCCTAAGTAGAAAGGATCCAGTGATTCTATCAATGATGAGAATTGAGAAGGATCCAATCTTCTTAGACATGATGAATATGGACATGGGAATCATAGAGAAGGGAACATCATTAATCATTTCACAAATGATTGCTGAAACCTCTCTTTTGGAAAGGTTAAATGATAATCAAAATGATGATGTGGGAATTAATGAAAAATTAGAAGCTATCAAAAAAGGTAAATCCTCGGAGTTTAATGCTAATGAAGAAGGAATTGTGCATTTTGGGAAAAGACTATGTGTTCCATCAAATCTGAAGCTGAAGAAGGAACTTTTGGATAATGCACATAGTTCAAATTTCTATATTCATCAAGGGAGAACAAAGATGTATCGAGATCTCTGAGAAAACTTTTGGTGGGATAATATGAAGAAGGCGATCGCTGAATATACATCAAAGTGGCTGGTGTGTCAGCAAGTGAATGTAGAGAGGCAGAAATCTAAGGGTATGATGCAACAATTGCCCATACCAGAATAGAAATGGGAGAACATCACCATGGACTTTGTTACCGGACTTCCGAGGACATCCAAAGGCAACAATGCCATTTGGGTTGTTGTGGATCATCTTACAAATACTGCACACTTCATTGCTATTCGGGAAGATTTCTCATTGGATCAACTGGCACAAATATATATCATGGAAGTGGTGAGGTTGCATCGAGTACCACTATCTATTGTGTCTGACCGAGATCCAAGATTTTCCTCTATGCTTTGGAAGAGTCTTCAACAAGCTATGAATACTGAACTGAATATCAGTACAACCTATCATCCTCAAACTGATGGCCAATCTGAGCTGACTATCCAAAAAATTGAGGACATGTTGAGAGCGTGCTCAATGGACTTTAAAGGAGGATGGGATCGACATCATCCTATGGTTGAGATCTCTTATAAAAATAGTTTCCACTCAAGCATCCAAATGGCACCATATGATGCCCTTTATGTGAAAAAGTGCAGAACACCAGTGTGTTGGGATGAGGTCGGTGAAGGTAAGCAGCTTGGACAGGAAATGGTTGAGGAAATGGGGAAGAAGGTGAAAACCATTCAGCAGCATATCAAGGTAGCCCAGAGTCGACAGAAGAGTTATATAGATAATCGTCGATGAGACCTTGAGTTTATAGTTGGAGAAATGTTTTTTCTATGCATATCTCCATGGAATAAGGTTCATGAGTTTTGGAATGAATGGGAAGTTAAGTCCATGGTACATCGGCCACTTCAAGATTCTTGATCGTTTCAGGGCTGTGGCCTATCGAATAGCACATCCACCTACCATGGCCAAAGTGCATGATGTCTTTCATGTATCCCTCTTAAGGAAGTACATACCTGAGCCTTCACATGTACTCTCTTATGAGGTGGTACAATTGGAAGATGATCTTTCTTATGAGGACCAACTAGTGAAGATCATAGATCATAGAGAAAAATTTATACGATATAAGTAAATTCCCCTCATCAAGGTGTTTTGGAAAAACCACATGTTTGAAGAAGCGAATTGGGAATCAGAGGAAAAGATGAAGCCGAGTTACCCACATCCATTTTAGTGTTGGAAAAGGAAAATTTCGAGGGTGAAATTTCTTAAGGGGGGATATTGTAACGACCCAAAGTTTTATTAATGTACATCCTTCTTGATCTAATTAAAAGTCTCTTTATGTTTATATAAAATGTCAACTGATTTGGTTTTATGTTATGAATTTTGACCATTGCTAATATAGTCGTTGAACAATGGTCACATGATTAGTATAAATATAGGGCTTTAACAAATCCAATTTATTCAGACAAAAGATTGGATGGCCTCGTCCAGTATAATTTCCCCATAAGAAACCCATTTGTCAGAGTTTGGAAAAGAGAGGGAATTCTTGGGATTCACACTTGACCAAGCCCAAGCTAAGCTTCACCATGTTAAGCTCGAATGGGACTGTCTACGATAGAAGTGGAAGTTGATAAAATTACCACTCGAGTGATGTTGTCCGAGCCAACCCAAGAGTCTTTCACCATCACATACCTTACCTTTAGGTCTTATGCAGCTGTTTCAAGGGGTTATGTAATAAATAAATAGTACTATGTTCATGTACATTATTTTTTGAATATAATAATGAATACAATTTCTAGTCATTGTTTATATATTGTCAAGAGTTTCTAAAGTACAAATAATGTTTTTAGTTATTATTTAATTAAAAATTCTATTTTATTAAATTAAAGGATTTTTGAATTAAATAATATTTTAATAAAATATTATTATTATTATTAAATTAATTTTTATTAAATATAGATGATGTTATAATTTTATGAATGCAATTGTAATTTTAATTAAGGTTTGAAAGTCATTTATGTCAAAACTCGTGAATTTTCAATAAATTTTGGTTTTTAGTTTAAAAGTGAAAATTAACATATTTAGAAAATTATTTAGATAAAATAAATGTTATTTCTGAAATCATGACGTCGAAATTATCCAATGGTGAATTTTTCATAATTTTCTGAGACAGTCAAATTTTTTGGTAAAAATTAAATATCATTTAAATATATAATGTGTTTTATGACATCATAATGACCCAATAGTGATGTAATAAATGAATATAGACTTATGATCGTCCAATATATGTTTTATAATTAAAATAATGTGATTTTGGGTTTGTTTGACTTACTATTCAAAGTATTAATGGACCACTCAATACTTATTAAACACCTTGTCTTTTTAAATTAATTTCCATGGGTGTTTGACTCACCTCCACATAAGAAACCTTATTATTTTAAGATGTTCGTACTTTGGTCTTATAAAATATTTTTTCCCTATTCCCTTTGCCAAAAAAAATTGGAAAAAATCATGGGATGGTTTGTGGTTTGGATTGATTTAATATAAGGGGTCCCAAACCTAAATAATAAAGAATTCTCTCACCTTTCCTATATAAACCTACCCAAGCTCACACTTCCTCCCCACTCAATGCCTTTGTAGTTGGTACAAAATCTGCCCTACTCTATCTATAATCCCCCCAAGGTGCCCCCATGCTCCCAAGAAGCCTCTCATAAGCATCTCTCTAGCTGTTGGAAGCACACTTCCAAGTAATGGTTTTTTTCTTCCTTTCTCATTTTTGTCCAATTTTCTTTAATTTTTTTCCATTTTAATTTCAATTATTAATGTTGGGGTATGGTTTCAAAACTCCCCCATACTTCCTTATTTATGTTTGAATGATGGGAGACACCTTTCGCTCTCATTAAATGACTCCCATGCACACCTGTTACTATGCCGAAATTCCGAAAGAAACTTCTCTCTCCTCTTTTACATTCAAGCAATACTTTTGTATCATGAATTTAAATTCCATTAAAATTTCTTGGACATGTATCTATATGACCCCTTTACTGTAAATTTCATGTAAATATGATGAGTCACCCCTTTCTCTCTCATCATCATTTTTTATGAACTCTTATGTCACACCGTTATGCTGCCGAAATTGCACCGATTTTCTAAGCCAATGCCATTGTGTAGTGAATACCATGACCATTTCTCCATCAAGGGTATTAACATTTATTCACATTTACTTGTTGATTATAATGTTTCATGTATTAATTCCACATTCCTTTATCGTGGAATAAATGATAATGTTTTATGAATCAATGATATATGATCCATGTGGCACACTGAAGCATCAAATGAAATGTTTAAGAAGGGTGCGCTCTTATAGATCTCCAATTCATTAGGTAAAGTATTTTATAATGATATGTCATGTAAAATGAGTGTTGAATCTTGATAATTCAAGTGAAAAAAAGGTTTACTCATGCTTCATGTGCAATTAGGATTTACTCATGCTCTATGTACAATGAGCCTTGGATCATGCTAATTCCATGTTAAGTGTTGTTTCCACATTTCCATGTTATAAATATCATGATTTATCATGACTTTATGTTCATGTTTCTATTATGCTCTATTGATATTCCTACTATCTAACATGTATTTTATTCCTCATTTATTCCATGTGTACCCCCTTACTGGGATTTATAGGTCACCCTTTTCTTATGCATGTCCTCAGGTTATCCCATTCAATGCTAAGTACGAGGGAATGTAGTGGTTATGTAAAGGATGTTTTCAATAAAGATGTTGTATTTCATGTTTTAAGTTTTTATGTAATGATCCTAAGCCCCAAAGACACTAAAAATATCGATCTTCTTTGTTGTATCAAGTGATGTTTTATCTAATAAATATTTTTTATGTTTGTAATTAAAGAAGGGTTGTGATAGGTTATATATGGCCTTGTAAGGACCAACTATGATAGACTATGCAGTAAGTGGCTCTGTGGGACCCAACAGACCCAAAATACTCATCACGGTTGAGTAACTCAGTATTCAAAGGTGTTCAGTGTTATGAATAATTTTCTTTCTTTCTGCACTTTAGATTATACTTGTGTGAGTTGTCTTGCTTCATGATCATGGTTTTTTTTTGCTTTGATGATTGCTTTGTGGTATTTCCTTTGTGTTTTTGGGTCCCTATAGAGAATTGTGTAACTCAACCATTCTCGATATTCTCCAATATTTGTCAAGTCTCATGAAGGTGATCAACTCTTTTATGGAGAACTTGGTGGTCCAGGACTAGGCGGAGCTCAGTGAGATGGGATGGATGGACGCTTTGACAGAGACATTGGTGGTTTGGGACTAGCGAGTGCTCCGTGATACGGCATGTATAGTTTCTTTTATGGAGACCGTGTTGGTCTAAGACAAGGTATTTATCATTGAGATGGTACAAATGGGAATAATATTATTACTACAGGAAACTACCCTTCCCCTACACTTTAGGTGGGTTCTCTAATGGACAAACCATGGCGGTTTTACTTTCCTTTATGGTATTGGGCTTGTATACTAGCCTCATTGTACTTTCAGTTTGTACTATACTCTTTATAGTTTTCTCAGTGACAATTGTGGTTTTCATTCTGTAGTGTGATATATATATATGTGTGTGTGTGTGTTGGATTAATGGAAAATTACTTCACTTCTTGGGATATTACTATTCGATGCTAGTCAGGAGCCCCATGCCTTTGGAAGGCGGGAATGGGGTAGCAACGACACATGCCCTAGAGAATGGGTTGTGACAATAAATATAGATAACATTATAAAATATATTAGAATATTATTAATTATATTATAGTTATTAATATCAATTAATAAAATTTTGTTACAGATATATAAATTTTGATTATATAAATGTAATCCAAAAGAAAGACACATTCTAATAAGGAAGCAAATTCTTTTTTTATCAAATGTTTCTAAAAATTAAGGCCTAAAAAATATGAATAAAATTGTAAGAGTTTTTAGGTTATTAAATATATATGGGCGTATTTAGAAGGTGATAAAAATTTAACATTAGGTGGCTTATTTTATAATTGAAACTTTTTAATTTCATTACATAGTTAGAAATAAATTTTATATCATTGAGAAAAATGGATTTTGATTATATTTGTTTAAAAATTTCAACAAAAAATTATGAATGTGTTAACAAAATGATTGTCTTAGTTTTGGATCTGTTGATATGTGGTCTAATTTTAACATATATTTTTTTTGATTGGTGGAAATCATAATGGGAATTTCATACAGGCTAGAATTTTTGACATCCTTGAACCTGATTAAGGGGGTGAGAAGATTCTTCCTATTTTACTGGATAAAATTAAATCCGTTTTGATTATTATCTATATAGATGATGTGATTGTTCATTCTAATTCCATCTTATTTGGATACATGAATGTGAAAAAACTCATAAGTATATGATTTATACAAGAATAATGATACATATGATTAATAATGGATTAATTAATATGTGAAAATTAAAATTTTTATTCTCTGTATGTTATTTTATTAAAATTAATATATGTTACAACTTTTATTTTCTTATTCTAGTATGAAAATAATGACTCGTCTATTCCACATAACCCATTTTTTCATTAATATATTAAATTATGGTCTGTGTTGGGTTACTAACTCATGTAAAATTTCATTAAAAATATTAAATATAACAATTCAACAATCATGATATTTTTAAAATATTAGGTGAATCATCCATATATGGATAATATTTAAGTAAAGAATATTTTTTGAATATAATGTTTATAAATTTGTGATAAAATTAGAATATGTTCCAATTTTAGTTCAAATAAAATATATCATGATGAACATGTTATAAAATGAAATACATTAAATCATTTATTTGATAATAGTGTTCAACCATCTATATCATATTACATTCATAGTTTAAATATTACCCTCCTCTAATGTTATTTTTCATTCTTAATTTGTCTTTAACTGATGGTATCACTCAATAGAATTTTTACCGATGTGAATATCTATATGATATAATAGTTCTCCATCAATCTTATACTTGTTAGTATAATTATTATTTGAATATTCAAAGCTTGTATATTCATATTATTTTCTCTATTTTGGTATGATGAATGTGTTATGGAGTTGTGATCAAGACCATGAGAGGGGATTCCTATGTCCCCCTATAGTGGGACTCAAAACCAATGTACTTTGACGGTATTTAATAGGACATATCGTACCATTTTAGATTATTCGTTAAGGACCATAGTGGATCCCTCTATGGTTTGGATGACAAGAAAAGGTGTGGTAACTTTTATAGTCATGAATTATATATATATTCTCTGATGTTAATCATCATGAAGAATGGAATGTAATCTATGAAGTTTAATTTCATTCTTCTTGGACTATAATTTAAAATGTACCTATTTTTTCAGAGTCTTATGTTAAAGAATCCCTTTATAGTTTATCCTATTTATTTGTAACTAAAAATGAATGTAATGATTGGGTATTATAATGCTAAGGAGGCCAAAATATTTTTTGTTTATATTATATATTAATAAATAATTGTGTACTAAGGGTTGGACTCATATGGGTTATCACTAAATAGTAATGAGATATATCTAGTATCTATTAAAAGTCCCATATACGTATTTCTTGAAACTATAGTGGATCAAAGAAGATTGTTTAAAAAATTAATTCCATGTAATCTTACATGGAAACTGGGATTAGAATCCTGAGGCAATGTGTTTTTTTAACCAGTGGCCTAACAATATATACCCTTACTATAATGTGAATGAATAATATCTAAATCCATAAGAGTATAATTATTTATGGAAAAAAACATATGAATCATTCTCAACGTAATACCTTTTCTAATTTCGAAAGGAATACATGATTTAAAATGAAGATTATTTTATGCATAACCCAATCACTTCTATTAGTAGGACATAAATGAGTCGTTAATAGTATGAGCTATATAGTTATTTAAAAATTCAAAATTTTGTTTAGTTAGGTTGTTTATATTAATCCAACCATGGAAAATTATAAAAGTTTAAGCATGGGTGCTAAGGAGGATGAGTTATTTTCAATTGCGATTATTCATGAATTTAAAGACCATAAGTATAATATTTCATAATAAAGGATAACAAAAAATGAATCAAAAAGTTACTTTATGAATCAATTTTTTATGATCATTTTTAAATTAGTGAAAATGGTTTCTAAATCCATGGGTTCTAATGGATTGTCACTAGTTATGGAGTTACACAAGGAACACTTCATATAGTAGTATATTGGGAATCTTATTTAAAGAATGTTTCACAAGAGTTCAAGTGATGTAATTATCTGAGAAGATAATTATAATTAAGGACCTACTCCATTATAAACCCCTTTTCATTGGATTCTACTTGTGAATATATTTATTTAATTAGGGTAACACTATATGTGAAGGAAAATGTTATAAGTCTGTGTGATTAATCTCTTGGATTTCATATCGTAAAATAAATTTACTCACCAAATTTTATGATTCCTCTCCTTTACATAATGTCTATGTATGGTACATATAGTAATGTTTCATATCAAAATTTTCCAAATTATATAAATTAAAAATACTATAGTAATCATTTATTTATGTAACAATTACTCCTTAGATCTACAAATTACAAAATTCCGTGAAATTGTTACAATTCTAGGAATTATATACACTACACTAGAAAAATATTAATACAAACCATGAAGCTGTTACAAAACCATGATTGTTCACTACTACTCCATAAAAATGATGTTATCAATTCTAATAATATTACATGACCATAAATAATTATTTTTATTCCACTTCAAATTACATCCATTTCACAAATGATTTGATTTCCCTAAATTATATTTTTTTATTATAATTTTATCTTTGAAATTATAATTTCCATCAGAGAAAATATTATAATTTTTTAGAGTTGGAAAATACCCCCTCATTAAAATTGTATATGATGATAAAATAAATAAATAAATCTATGAATATAATATTTTAAACATAACTACTACATGGGTCACATGTGATACTATAAATGTACTAATTGATGGGCCTTATTTGATAATTTTTTGTTCATCTATGGTAATTTTATTATTAATTCACATAAAAAAATAACGTATTTACAATAAAAAAATTAAAAATTATCTCAATAAAAAGAAAATGATCCATAACTTCTGGTGTTAAACATTTAAATTTTTTACAATACATTTTCGCCAAAATTTTCTTACACATAATCCACATAACCACATGGTTTTTACATGGTATCCGCTTTTCCTAAATTATATGTCATATTTAATACTTTTCCTATTTTCTGATTTCCTACTAACATCATAATTTGTCTTATATTTTGTCCCTTCCTTGATTAAAAATTTTAAAAAATTTCCAATGATTCCAATGCAAGGTGAATAATGACGATCGACAGTATTGAATCCAAATAATGTAATCATCTATAATGAAGAAATTTAACCCTATAAAAGATAATGTTAGCAGACATATGTAACTGAATGTCAACCTATGCTTTTTGCAATTATATTTTTTTATTTTTAAGTGATTCCCCTTTTCCTACAAGCCGAAGAAAAAATCGTGATTAAACTAGATCAACCATCCCTAAAAGATGGCATGAGAAAAAATTTCTTTGATGATATTTTTCATCACGGAGGATAACCATAGAGATGATAACATTATTGAGTCTACGCTTTTGACTCCATAATAATGGTGACATATCCCGAAACCATACTTCCCAAATATTCACCCATCCTATGTAAGTTCACTATCATATAGAGATTATGATAAGAATCGTGTTGGGACAATCACGCTGTGGTGTTTTTTATTGAATGTGTTTGTACATTTAAGGTGAACATGAGATAAAAATAGTTAGAAGAGAATCTCTAGTTTTAGGAAAATACTAATTAATTTTAATTTAACTATATTTCACTATAAATTACATGAAAATGATCCCATACAAAACCAATGGATGAATTCCACATAAAAATACATTTTAGTTGACACGCCATATGTTTTGGGTAATTCACTAAGACCTGAATATTATAAATTGGTCTTTAATCAAGTGATATATCTATATATATTATCATTTCATACCTCCATCCTATGTAAGATATTGTTAATAAATACAACCATCTCTTGAATGAGAGCATCTTCGACTAGTGAATGGTGTCATAGACCGAGACATTCAAAATGAAATTGATGTTTAATTTAGGTTCTTGAATGATATATTATTCATTAAAAATGTATATTCATAATAAATGTGGATAAATTAGATGTTTCATAATTTCAAAAACTATAGTATTTTTTGTTCCAATTTTAATAAATTAGTAGAAGGGTTTTATAAGAAATCTTGTAAACAAGTCACCCCTTAGGTCGAACGGCTAGTCTGACATGAAACCTTTATATATATGTTCATTAATAACATATCCCTATTGGAGTTTGTGTTAAAAAATGGTCTAATGATCAATTCATTCATGATGGTAACATTTTTAGGATGAGGAAGTTAGATCGAGTAGGTGTTATGATTTGGGAGAAAAATAGATTATTTTATCCATATATAATGGAAATTTCACAATCATGATGTTATGGAACTTATGGGTGCTATGGTGTTGTCACACAACCAACATAGGATTGTATTATTCAATAATTCACAATACATCACTAGTTATTGTTTCATTCCAAGTCATCATAAAAATATTTTGTTTAATCCACTATCCATTAATGATTGACATGTAGGTAATATGTTAAATATCTATATATAGTTAATTTTCTCACTATAAGAAAACATTTTTGGTTAAATTAATAATAAATGGATATAATATCATGTAAAATATGTTTACTAAATAACATTAAAATAGGGTGTTCCATAATCCATGATTTATAGAAAGACAAATTATGAGAGATGTGAATCATTTATATTTTCGATAAAATTTCATTATGTACAATATAAATTGAATAAACCCATCCCAATGTAATTGATCCTAGAGAAAGAATAACTTTTCAATTAATGTTTTGATTAATAATTATGTAAGATAATAGGGGTACACTATCCATCCTATATCTTGTTTTTCCCTATTAAGGATATCAATTGAATTTACAAATTTGTGGATTTGGTCATACCTATGTTGAAAGTTGTCCAATATTTAAGACAATTTATATTCTCCAAAGGTTATTCGAGGATTAGATTAATATGAATAACTAATATATTATATATAAAATGTTAAGATAATGGGGATAATAAAAACCCATGTAGCTAAAATTATAAAAAAATGGTTGATCCATCTTTATTATTACAATTACATGTGAGATGGTTCTCTTCTACACAAAATACCTATTCACATTTAGTTTCTTGAATTCAAGATTGTGTGGGATTCCTAGAAGAGTATGTTTTCTATAATGGTCATGTGGGATGAACATTTTGTAGAGAAATTTGTTATGAATGAGTTTTTATGGTAACCAAACCCTTCAACATCTATAAAAATATTCACTCTAATCAATTTAAAGCATACATAGGGGCTTTCAAATCGGCAATCCAATCATTAAAACGGGTAATCATTTACTAAGATGTGTTGCTGAAACTGACAGTCCTGATTCATTCAGTAAATGGGATGGTGATTACGAAATAAATTTTGGCAAGGGTTATCTGTATGAAAGGTATAATATAAACATAATAATTTGGTTTTTAGTTATCTCCCTTATAATATATATAAAATGTATTCTGAATTTAACAAAACATAAAACCATCGACATCACAATTAATTTAATTGTTGTCCATTTAGGGATTCAAGAGGCATTTCACCACCAATTTATCTCTAGATTATTTTACTCAAAGAATATTGATCACATAAAAAACTAAATTGGGAAACATGGATTAAAAAAACATAGCATTAATAGATGAAAATCTCTATTTAGTGGCCTCTAACCCTATAATAGTGTTCCCATTGTCATTTTTAGAAGGTCCTCCTATAGATTTATATTTTAATGAATTATATAAGTATGATATAGTGAGGTATCTAAAGAATTTTATTAACTTGATTTGGATAGTTATTAATATTATAAGAATATTTAATACCCATATATTTCACTTATAATTCAATGTTCATCAAAAATAAGGTTTAGGCAATGAGTTAAGCCACAAGAGATTAGGAATACTTGATGCACATGAGAACATTTCCATATATTAATAGATTTTGGAATTAATGTTTGACATGAATGTGTCAAATAATGTATTATGACATTCGAACTCAGTGGAAATAAAATTTTTGTTGAAAACATAGTTCACCATTTTAGTGTCCCACCTTTTGGAGGGAGTGAAATTTATAAATGAATTTGAATTTTTCTATTTGGTGGATGGGTCACGATATAAAATAATTATAGAACATAATTTATAAATCAAAAACACATGAAATTATTTTTTATATAATTTTTTGATGTCCTTAGAGGTGTCTTAGATGTTTCTATGATTTACTAGATTGGTTGAATTTGAACACACAAATTGGGAGATGCTAGAAGAGGAGAAAAGCTTCCCTGAAACAATGTGACCAGTCATGAGGGGATATGGGTGGCATATAATTTTCCCTAACCATGAACACTAGGCCAATTTAATTTGGTGATATTGTAGGTATCATAATTGAGTACAGATTCTTGTTTTATATATGGTTTCTCATACCATTTCAATAAGCCATGGGATCCATATTCTTTGGCAGTAGACCATGCATTTATTGTATGTGGATTTTGTTACCATATGGGAAAAGTATGACCTTCGTTAAAATATGTGTTTTTTAGTTTTGACCCTTACCCCTATTAAAGAATTTAATTCATTCATTCTCTCTCATCCATGTGCAGTTGTATCCCATTCCTGGGAGCTCCTCCTCTCTTTTTTCTATGAATGGAGAGTTATCCTCTATCCTAGTTTTGAATCCATTATATTCAATATCATTGGAAAATTATTGGGGAGTCTATGAATCCTCAGACTTCTATTATTTATTTACCTTCTCTTCCCCTACTCTATCTTCAGGCATGCTAATTCACCATATTTTCAGGTTGTTTTCCCATTTCATTGAATTTTCTTGAACCTTGTTTATTAAAACATGATATTAGATAGGTGAATTGTACTTGGTATAAGGTAGATGGATTTTAGATTTTACCTAATGTATGGTTGTCTTAATAATTTAATACAACTATATCACATTCCATGTCCTACATGAATTTCCCTTTAATTATGAAATTAAATATATAGTATCAAATAATTTAAATTAATGGATTGTTGAGATTGAATTAACCCATGAGAAATACTTCTGTTCCTTTTTATAGAAAAACATGGATGGGATCATTGGTTTTATGAGATTATATTTACTATAAGTGATACCTATATTTCTTGATAATGGAATACAAAGGAAGGGTGTTTCATTGTTCCGTGAATTGTGTAATCTAGTTTTATGAATCACTACATCCAAGTAGTTTTCAATGGATTTATTTATGGAACCAGAAACATTAAGTAGTTATTTATCTAAAGGGGACCTGCATTACAAAATATGGCGTTCATTAATTTTGAACTTCATGATACTTAAGAATGTTATTTGGTTATCAGTATGGGAGGTCTGAATCATCACACCATTTTGGGGAAATTATTGTATACTCTCAAACACTTTTTATAATTTATGATATTTTCATAAATCTTTATTAATTCACCATGTATATCATAAGTATCCCTTGAAGTTTTCAATCACTTATTTAGAATGTGAGAAGTTTAGAATAATCCATATGTATTTGTGGTTTTTCATTAATGGAGATATATGTATGTATTAGAGGTTCTCCATCAATGGTATCCTCTCATATAATACATAGAGATTCTCTTAATCATAGTTATGATGGTATTGTTTTTTAAGCCACTCATTGGGGCAGTCTAGAATTTATTTTCATTCACAGAGATGAAGGTTTAGTTTGAGCATTAAATCATTCCCATAAAATGGGTTACCTATGTTTCATTGGGAAAGGAATCAAAACCCTCGCAATTTGGTTCCATTGAATAGGACATATCATACTTTTTAAGGTCGTGTGATACAGACCTAGTTGTACAGTTTATGTCATTTGGTATGGACAACTAAGTGGGGGTTTCTTTGTAAAAATTTAGTGTGGGACTTATACTGTAGAAGCCCAAGGAACATGGAAATGATATGGGATTCCAATTAGGATCATACCCTGTCGGGTTTGATCTATATGGAGGCTTCCTATGTATCCTATATGGATTGGAATCAAAGCCCACATAGTTCGACATGTCTCAAAGGAGAGTATGGTCTTTTGAGAGAAATCAGTTTGGGTGTACATTCTGAAAAGGCTTCCTTGATGATTTGGTGGTTTAATGTGGGGCTTATTCCTAAGTAGGATGCCCAGATTAATGGAATTATGGTTGTATTATTGAAGAGGATATCCAGTGATCCTGGGTATGGAAAAAGTATTCATACGCATCCCAATTATTGTGGGAATCAGATTTCTCATAGTTCATTCCATCCTGTAAATTTTGTAATCATGACAAATCTCTAATCCCACATGAGTCATGCTCGGTGTGAGAAACAAGAGGATGTAAACGATTAACAAAGGCATCCCGAATTTTCCTCCTCCTCTAGTGGAAGGGGGAACACATATAGCGGCAAGAGTCGATGAGGGTGAGGAAATGGTGGAAGAGGGCAAGGCAATGAGCCTTCCCTAGGTTCTATTTACGTTGGACAATGGTCCAACATAAGGAATAAGGGATGAAGGTTAGGGTATTACACCCGGAGGGCATCCCTAAAATTGATCCTAGTATGGGAGGGAGACTTCTCTTATTCTTGCGTGGAAAATAAAGTGTAAACCGTACCATCCCTGCCATCGATCTAAGGTTCCAGGTCATCTATTTGATAAGGGAGAGGCAAGGACCCAAAACATCCTCCAAACTGGGAACTTCCCAACACTATTCCTAGGAGAATGTTCCATGTGACTGTGGATATACAAACCCACATACACTACTTGAACCATAACCCCACTCTAAAATAAATTTGGGAGACCTCTGACTATGGAAATACAAACCCAAATGAGAGACATGTTGATGTTCCTTTCTCGAATGTTTAGTAAGTCGGGAGGATTTTATGGAGGCTTCAACTAAGTCCCTTTCAGTTAAGTAAACTATGGAAGGAGATAACATACCATGAGTTTCATATAAAAGGGTACTTGAGTTGGTATGAAGGATTTATACCAAGCTCTATCGCGTAGGTACCCCATGTACGTGTGTCGCATAGTTGCCTCACATAGGTGTGTCATGCAGTTTTGTCGTGCAGGTGTGTATGAAGACTGATGAATTTATTTAACATTTGGAAACCATACCTATTAAAAAATTATGAATGAATTTCAAAACATTCTTATCCAATTTACTTATATCTTCTCTCATGATTTGGGGAGCTACTTGATTCAATTTTCGGGACCAAGGTGAAAGAGCTATGCAATGGGAGCATCATAGAATCTTTCATCTTTTTTAGATTTGGGAATCCCAAGGGATATATTTATAGGCACAGATGGTCCTGGTCAAAGGGAGTGTTTTCCAAGCATCTCCTCCACTCAGATCCTCTGCACAGGTCCTTGGTGTAGAGAAACCTAAATTTTTCTACCATGTAGCTCAGCCATGCAGGTGTATAGCATAGCTTGGTCGTGTAGGTCATGGCTGCAAAGTTCTATCGTGTATCTTTTCCACGCAGAGCATTGGTGTATTTACCATTCCTTTGAATTTCTTTGAACTCCACCTTGTGATATTGAAATATCCACAGCAATACTCATGATATTTTTTGTATTCTTAAGTAGTGTCAACAAAATCCTCCCCTCTGGAATGAATTAGATTAGAAAGAGGGTCTCGTCTTGAGGTAATATCATGAGAAAAATACTATGAGTACATTGTTGGATTACACAGGTTTGTCACGGAGCTACTTCACATAGGTATGGTGCATTGTGATGTCGCACAGGCATGTCACACAGGTCCTTAGAGGGCTATAAATAGGTTTGATCTCTATCGATTTTCTTCACCTGTGCCATCAAATATTCCCGGATCTTGTTGCATAGATCCTTCACCAAGCCTCAACACATTGTGTTCTCAACATAGTTTCCATGAATTTTTTTGAGGTGAAACTAATTTATCAATGGAGATATGTGTAAGAACTTTGTTAATGGAGTTCCTCTAGAACCCTTATCAAGGGACCTCGTTGAATGACCTATGTGACAGACCTCATCGAGGGACCTACCCGAATAGTTTCCATTTCAAAATTTTTTATCACCCCCTTTTCATTTAAGCTAAATATTAAGTTATAAGCCCAAACAAATAGGGGAAATTTGGTAATAATTTTACAGGAAATGGATAATTTGATATCTTCTATTGAAGAAGCTAACACTCATCAAAATTAAACGATGAAGATCATCAGACTCGACTATTATGATGTTGTTGAAAACACAGTTCATGGTCATTTGAAATGATTAATTCTGCATAAATGTAACTATCCATAAAGTCCATAGAAACCCTTGTATGGGAATTGTATTTTACAAGATTCCCATATTCCATCTGTAAATAATTACTTTCCAAATAATTGGTTCCTTCAATTCTCTAACTCCAACTGAATTAATATTAATTCAAGGGGGTTCCAGTACATGATGGAACAATACCTACTAGTTGAAATCTACATCACATTGGTTGTACTCCTGATATAATGAATCATGTTTTAGGGACAATGAAACATTGATATGATTCAACATTCTGGCCATCTTAAATATATCAATCTAATGGTTGGAAAGACGACTGAGATCTTCGTTCTAGAAGAGGTGTGAAACCTAGATGGTTTTGGGAATTTTGGGAGCACCATTCTTCGAAAGTATTTATGAAATAATTATCAGATGTTTATATTAATGAAGCTATCTTGATGGGACAAACTTATGTTTATAAAGACGATTTCATTATTGAATTACTAATATGATGGTGTTTGTAAATAAATTCTTTCCACATTACACACTGTGATGTTGGAATTATTTTGTGGGATATCTACCAAATAACTGGGGTTACCATTCCCGGGGAAATGTATGATGAGGTTATTCCACCAACAACAACATGGGGTGATGCTACCAGAACACCACCATTGGCTCATGAACTACTAAAAATAGAAAATAACATAACCAAATCCAAGAAAGATATTCATGACAATGTGTGGATGTAAGCCTTTATAGAATCCAAAACTAAGGAAGGTCCCAGTTACGGATGACCTACAATTTGTCCTTCAACAGATAATAGGGGTTCTATGGGTATATATTGGCCTACGTTGGAGAACGGTGACTATAAGCACCGGGTCTACAATGTCAGGTCTGATATTAATGAAAATTCATGCTTACCCACCTTCATAGCCATGTGGATATTAATTTATTGCTACCAATCCTTGACTTTAGAGTTTGTGTAAGGCTAGAGACTTCTGTCATTGCAGCTAAATTAGTATAAGGGAAGTATATTGGGTTAGAAACCCCTGTATTGGAAAGAATTTACCACCTCTTACTGCATTTATACAATGGGATGTATCCATTTATAATTTAACGGACATTTCAAGTGTCGTGGGGATGGAATGCAACACACTTTTCATCATACATAGTGTTGAATTCACTTAAAGTTCCCAGGGGTCGATTCACCCCATTTTTACAAAAGAATTCTGGTATTCAGCCTCAATGTCTGAGACCTGATATAATGCTAAAGTAATTGAATATCTTAGGAGAATTAAACATCATTACATTTGGTAACCCACCAAATAGAACATTTTTTTATGATAGCAAAAAAAAGGATTATGATCAGAGGGATTACATAAAGGTATTCGTGGATGGTGTATTATCAACTAGGATAGATGATGAAATTATCTATGAGGCTAATGTCTCTTATATGTTTTCTTTTCAATTCATATTTCTTTATAAATATAATAGATTTCCACGCACATATGTTAGAAATGAGAAACACTGAATGATAGTGAAGAAATTATGGATTTTAACAACTTTACTGGAATCCAAATTGTCAATTATATTTCCTCCATCAAATTAATCAATCGAATTGGAAGCTGGATATTGTAAAGCTTGGGCTTCTTCATATCCTCAAGGGGATTTGATGAATGGAATATATTGAGTGGTAGCAAAAACGACTGTTTCATGTTGAAATCTTGGTATTATGTCCAGGACAAAAGATTATGAATAGGTTCTTGAGGATTCATAGCCTCTAAAACATCATCAAATGTTGTTCACTAGAAATGGAAAGACTAGAAAAGAAATACCTTACAGTACAAGGTGATCTAGTCTCTACCACCAAAAAGAGGTTCATGTTCCACCTGTTTATCTTTCTGTAGAAGAAGGGAGGACTAAATAGACTCACCAACTAGAAGGTATTGAATCTCCTCCACAATCAACCATACCGATATTGAAATATGTGCGACCTTGAGTCATTCATCATTGGGAGTGTGTGACTCGTTATCTAAGGGATGCATGGCCATTCCTCCTTTATGTCACTCGAATACCAAATGTGAATGAAATCAAGGAACCTTCTTATTTTAAATCTATAAAATAACCTGGCTAATGTATAGGAGTATATTACGGAGTTGGAGGATTTTATATATGCAACTGGTGAAAAAATCCCACCCTCTAAACGAGTATCCAATATAATGGACTTAGGAGTACACGAATAAGAAATTATTAATTCTGAGGAGAAGTGGGATATTATTTTCATTATGGAGAATGTATTTTACTCTTCCTTTGTCTCAACAATGCTTTATCATTTAACATAATTAATCATGATGAAAATGTATTTGTGAATATTATATGTAGAAAAGTAATCTCCAAACCAGTTCTTGAATCACCAAAGTATGGGCCTGCATGATCTCTTATTAACACATCAAATGATCCTCCTAGGACTCCAGAACATTCTTCATGAGAAATAATCATTACTGGGGTAATGGTGATTGATAATCGTCAGTCAGTACCTCATTTTTCTTCTTCCAAGTGGAGTGTTTCGATTTCTCCCCAAGCTCAAGAAATATTATGTATGAGAGCGATGAGATTACATTGAAGTGTTATCAAAAAAGAGTAAGCATCTTAACTATCCTTAGGGAATTAATAATTTTCTTAATATACTCTAATAATCATAGTTATCTTCTTATAGGATATGAATCTCTCTCCTCTCTCAAGGGATTAAGAGCTAAATCTTCAAGACTATATAAAGAAACCTTAAGAGAAACCCAAGTTCATGTTGATGAATCTTCTATCTTAGTAGATAAAATAGATTCAACTGTAAGTGCTTCTAATTTTGTTGAGATAGTGAGAATACATGGTAAGAACAAAAGATATTTCTATTTAATATTTTTTTTACATTCTTCAATTCAACATATCTTAGATCAATTATAATTTCCAATGATTCCGGATATCACTAATGCTGATATTCCTATTGTTCAAGGAGAATGGAATAAGGACCCAGTGCAATCTGATGTAAATGATGATGTTGGTTTGAACATTTAATGATCTGATGAATCTGTACCAATTGATGATTCAACCGAACAAAATGTTAGAGGAGCCAATTTGGGAATCAATCAAAATTTGTTGGATACCTTAAATGGTGAGGATTCTATAACATTCAACGATTCATACACTGAAATGATGGAATCCCTTAATCTAAATATTTATATTCCAGCTTCCATCAAGGAGTTTGGGGATTTTTTTTAAATAATTTCAATGATGTAAGTCTTTATTATACATTTAACATACGCTATTGTTCTTTATTACTTGATCCATAAGATCAATGTTCACCTCCTGTAGCTTTAGCAGCAGAAAATCTCACAAAAGCTCTTTGGGAATGGTGTATGCCACTCAATCCATCAACTATTAGAGCTGGAAAAATACCTATTGAAGACACTTTGTCATGAGATTCTCCTCAAATTACTAAAACTGAGAATACTGGGGATGAAACCAATCAACCTGCTGATTTATTATTGGGTAATAATAATGATCTTTCAGAATCATACATGTTTATTCCATTTTTGTGAAACTGAAAATGAACTTTATTCATCATTTAGGGTTATTAGATTCCAGAGTTAGATCGGAAGTTGAAGCAACCATGATGGTTCAGACATTAGCAGAAGGTGATTCTTCTACTGTTCCAAGAGAAACAGAACAAGGGAGCTCCTTAAGTGTTTTATTTCCAGAGTACATTTTAGCTCATGGTAATGACTCATATTCATAATTTGACATGCAATATTCTCATGTAATGGAACTTAGTAAGAAGTAGTGACATATGTAGTGCATAATTTTTTAGAAGCTATTAGATAAACTACGCTCTTATTTTTTCAAACTCCTAGAATTATTTTGCATACTAGGATTTGGTGGATTCAATTATCGACCAGTTCATGATGAAATGAATGCCACTATTCATCAACGAGAGCAGGAGCATAAGTAGTGGCAATATTTTGAAAAGGACATGTGGATTATCAATATTGAGGGCTTCCAAGATGAAAAAGTTCATAGAGAGGAAGATCATAATAATAAATCTATCAAAATATGCCAAAAAATCAATGATGACATAAAGGAGTCATTATATCTTCAACAGAAACTGGATGTAGTTCATAAAAAACATTAGAAATTGAACCAGACATTGGTAGAATCCCAATTAGAAGGGATAAATTCCATTTCATCTACTAAGGAAGCACATCATCAGGTCGAGGAGGATGGAGTTGCTAAATTATCTCAACATCAACAGGAATCTAATAGGGCCCATGAATATATTCAACAAATGAAAAGTCATGTTGAGAGTTTATTTTTAAACATGATAGAGTGGCTCAATTTTGTTGATGGCCCTCTGATTTCACTTGAATGAAAGAAATTTTGTATTCAATCATATGTTTCTTCATTCTAGTTTTCCATGATTTAAAATTAATGATAATGTTGATAATGACCCTCTTTTTTAAAAAAATCATCAATCCTTCATGTCAGACAATCATTTCTATAATGACAAAAATGAATTGATCAAAATTTTCTTATTAATGTGATTGGCCTAATTATCATTATTTAATTTTTTTCTACAGTTATATCGAAAACCCCTCAAATTTGGTATCTTTTTATTTTTTATTTCTCAATATTACCTAAATCATACAAAAATTTACATTTATTGAGCTGCAACTCGACTATTGTTTAGTGTTCACTTTTTGGGTTCTCAATCTAGTGAGTACCATGTCTTTTATCATTGGTAGTGTAAATTCATGCATTTTGGACTATAAAGGGACAGTATTTAAGGTCAAATAGCTTTGACCATAAATTTTGAAATTAGATCCCAAACAAGACTCTACGACTAAGAATTTATTTAATATTATTTAAATATTTCCAAGGATAATCTTGTGCCATGAATTTATGGTCACCAAATTTAAAATTCATATCAACATAATGAGAGTCTCTTCCAAGAATGAAGTTACCATTATTTGACAAACGTGTTATAAAGGTTTTATTATGCAGGGAAAATTAAGGAATATGTTGTATAACAAAATGGTGGAATCATTTGACCGAGAGACACGTTATATAGGGAATTTATGCAATGCCACTTATGGGCACATACGGCATAGTCCGAGAAAAGAGATCATTGATGATTGAGATTTTACTATTGATCGAAATGGGAAAATAATATTTGGATGACTTAAGACCATAATGTGTGGTTTTTCCAAGGAATGGAATATAAAGAATGAATGTAATATTTTACACTGACAGATGTCATGAATAAGAAAACCATTTCTATAAAAATTTAGTGTGTGAGGAATGGTTAAAATTTATCATAATGGGTAATTTTCGATAAAATATTGTGCAGTTTTATGTTTTGCAATGAGGATATTGTGTGGATTTAATTTAAGGTCTTGAGCTTTGACCAAAGTTATTATATTTTCCCAATTTATTGATAATTTGTTTCTAAACATACTATCATGTTCATGTATAGATTGGAAGATGGTAAAATTTGATTTGGGAATTTCTAATTTAGAAGAATGATATCAAAAAAAGATCGAAAGGCATTAGATGAAGTCTCTTTTCCAAGAATGAAGTTACCATTATTTGAAAAACTCGTTATAGGGGTTGTATTATGCATGAACAACTAGGTAATATGATGCATATCCAAATAGTGGAATCTTTTTACTGACAGACCTGTTATGTAGTTAACGTATGCAGGGCCACCTATGGGCACATGCTATATTGTCAGGCCAAAGAGATCACAAAATTCTTACATTCTACTGCTAAAAGATGAAGAAAGTTCATGGAGATTCATATTTTCCGAAGCACATAGTTTTTTTTATGGAGAATGGTACCTGAATATGGAAAGGGTACTTTTAACCATGATTTACAATGAATTGGAGGAATATGACAACTATGAAGGTCTGACCCAAACGTAGGAGGTATGGTGTCTTTTTTTAGGTCATACAAATATGATGAGAAATATAAACATTATGTGAAATGTGGCCAAGTGGTTCCAATGTTATTTCATATTGTATTGAACACATGGAGAAAAAAATGATTAATCCATATTCTTAAAGACTTTCAGATCGTGTGAAAATAGATAATGGGACAAGTATACTTGAATGACTGTTTTAAAATACAGATTCTTGTATATTGTAATCAAAGGTTTATGGGGACAAAGATACAATAATGAAGAACGAAGTTACCATTATTTGAAAAACCCGTTATGGGGGATGTTTTAAGCAGGTCCAACTGAGGCCTATCCTGCATAGCCAAATAATTGCATCATTAGGATGACATGGCTGTTATGTTGGAAACATACACAAGGCCACCTAAGGAAACATACACCATATTCAAGAAAATTGATCTTAGTTATTAGAAACTTTAACACCAGAAACCATATGAATGATTATGGACATTTGGAACCATTCAAGATTATGTTTGTAATATATGGAAGGGTGTTAGGACCAATGCATATAAAATTTTTTTGAACCAACATTGGCCATGAGTTTCACATCCTTTACATATATCTGACTCATATGAAAAATGGATACTTACCTTGTTTCCACTGAATTAATATTTTGATGTGATGTTTAATGTCATGAAACAAGAACATTATACTATGACGTTTTATGTCATGGAGTGAGGAAATTATTTAACTCCAAAGGAAATTGAGACACATTATTTATATAGATAATCCTTTTACCCAATTACCAATCCCAGGTGAGCTATGCTCGACATTAAAAAACAAGGAGTAGTAAAGGATTATTTTACAATGAAGAGGCGACACAAATTAATAAAAGGGGTGTTAGATTTCAATGCAGTTTAATGTTATGCAGTAAGGATGAAGATGTACTGATGTGAATAGAATGACAGATCATAACTGGATTAAGGGATACAAACCATGTGTCCCTATGTGTCTTTATGGAGTCAATAATCATTCCATACATAATTCTCATAACATTCCCTATGTAGGATTTATTCATATAAAAGGAATAAAGGTTTTTTTGTCGTGTCTGGGCCCAAGATTAGAGATCTAGGAATCTTATGTATCTCATTGAAAATGAGAATCAAGAAAATTTTAGTTCTTGAAATAAGGTATCTAGGAAGATCTAACTCAGACATAGGAAATAGGCAAACTCATGTTCAAATAAAGAGTAGCGATTATGTCAATGATGTTTGCTTATGGAAGCTTCAAATGTCAAATATGGAAAAAGTTAGTCGTAATGTTTAATGACAAGCATTGAGGGAAAATAATGTCTTGTATTTTAATGTAATGAGACAAAGATGAAGATTATACAAATTTTAACATCATGTAGCATGGACACTTATTGTTATTATGCAGTTTAATGTCTTGTAAGTAAGACATTGTACTATGCAGTTTTTAATCTTCCATCAAGGACATGGGGTTGTGCAGTTTTCAGTCTTTCAGGGAGGACATGGAGGTCATACAGTTTTCAGTCTTGTAGCTGGGAAAAATGGTACAACTCCACGAATTATTTCATTAAGAATCTCTCATCTGATGGAGTTGTAACAAGCTATCTATCTGTTGAGATTAATGCATAATCTCCATTTGAATTGACCTTATGTTTGCAATAAGGTCCTTCCATATTTGTCACTATCTTTGGAAGTTTCTTCCATGGTATCATTGGAGTCATAAGGACCTATACAAATTATCCTTGAAGAAATGAATGAAGGTGAACATTCTTGTTAAAAGCTCATGCTATTCTATTCTGATAGACTTCTAAATGATTCAAGGAATGCAATCTTTTTTCATCTAATAATTCTAGCTCATTGAACTATTTCTGAGACCTCTTATCTATAGAAATATTATCACATATTGAAACTCTGAGTGAAGGAAATTGAATTTTAATTAGACAAACTTCTTCGGTTTCATATATTAATGAATAAAGAGTTTCTTGGGTGGAAGTAAGAATAGTTGTCTGATGATCCCAAAAAGCATTAAAAATATTATTAGGACATGATTTCTTATCATTTTCCACCATATTCTAGATTATATTTGATAAGGACTTGAAAAAAGCCTCTATATATCCATTGGTTGTCACATGATAGCGAGATGAATGGTTGTATTTAATATTATGATCATGATATAAAGTTTTTACCTGAGAAGAACAACAATTGGTACCTTTGATTATAAAAATAGTATGAGGGACACCGAATCTGGTGATGATATTAGTTTTGAGAAAAAAAAAATTATTTTGGATCCTACTTCTTTTAGAGGTATTTCCTCAGACCATTTGGAAATGATGTCAGTAGTAGTAAGGATATACATGAACTTCTTAGATATGGCTGGAGGATAAGGCCATACTACATCCATTCCCCATGTGGAAAATGGTCGGGAGTATTTAGCTGTATGTGGAAACAATGGGGATGATGAATGAATTTTGCATGAACATGATAGGGATGACATTTATAAGTGAAATCTATGAAATCCAGTGTCATTAAAAGCTATAAGTATCCAAGCCATCAGATCTGATCTGTGAGTCTATGCCCAATGTGTGGGCACCACAGGCACATGAATGTACTTCTTTCATGATAACTGTAGTCTCTTGTCCATCATTACATCTGAAGAGTATTCCATCAAATCCTCTCTTATAGAGGAACTTTTAGTGGTCTTGACTATCATAAAGAGTAAAATTGACCACTCATCACCAGATCTATTCCTTTTCATCCCTATCCGGTGGAAGCACTCGATTTTGAAGATATTCCATAATTGATGTTCTCTATCCTATGGTATGACTATATGGCTCAAAAATATTGATAATTTAATTAATTTCCTCTATTATGGGTTGAACAAAAGGTGTTACCACATGACAATGGGATATTCTAAGGACTGTATCACCCCAGTTTGGATCTTCCATGGTTGTAGCTGCATTAGCTAGTGCATCTGCTTGGGCATTTTGTGATCACGGGACATAAGAAAATGTTGTCTCTAATAGAAATTCAGACATTAATCCTCTATAATAATCACACAATGGAATTAACGCATCTTTTCTGATAGAATATTACACATTATTTTTCATTATTACCAATTCTAAATCACCATTTACCTTCAAGTGATTCATTTTCACTTGAAGTTCCAATTCCAAACCTTTAATGAGAGATTGATACTCCGCCTCATTATTGGATTTTCCATCTGATAATTGGAAGGAATAGAGAAATACTACCTTTTCTAGAAGATAAGGAGAATTCCTAACCCAACATTCTTGAGTTTAGGGTTTTCCAGTCTCATTATTGTTGGACTTCTGGATTCCCCATCAAAGTACATTTCCCATGTTTTTTGAATTATCTCAAATAGTGATGACATCTTCATCATGATTTTCAGTATTTAATGATGTATTTTCCGTAGATGGATTCTCAGAAAGGAAGTCCACTAGATCTTTCCCTTTTGGTTCTTTCTGAGTCACTAACTGAATATCAAACTATTGCAAAATAACTTCCCACCAGGCCAGACCCCCAGTAAGCATAGGATGACTGCTGTTAAATTTTGAGTGGGTTATTGAGGGATACCAATTAGACCTCATGATGTTGTAGTTAGTGCCTCAATTTTTGTACTACAATTATTAATGCTATGTGTCACTTATCAATACATGAATACTGAGTTTCCACACCAACATAGTTTGATTGAGATAGTAAATGATGTTTTCATTCCCAGCATTGTTCTTTTAAGCATGGAAAGAACCCAGTGATCCCTCTAAAGCTGTCACATAAAGAATATGTGGTATTCCTTAAATAGGTGGCATTAATACTGGTGGAATCAAGAGATATTTCATGATGGTATCAAATTATTCTTAACATTCATCAATCCATTGAAAACAAACCCCCTTCTTTATTAATCTGGTGAAGGTCAAACACTTTCCTTCAAAATTGGTAATAAGGAGATGAATATAGGCCATGTGTTCATGGATTATTCTTGATTCTATCAAATTTTTAGGAGGAGATATACTATAGATTAATTTTATTTTTTCAATATCATCTTTGATACCACGATAGCGTACAATGAAACTAGCAAACATTCTCGAGGTTACCGTGAAAGCACATTTCTAGGGGTTCATCTTCAAACTATGATTACAATGTGTATGGAATATGTTCTCCAAATCTATCAAGTTATTAGAACATTGTTTTTATTTGACCACTAAATCATTCATATAAATGTCAACAAATTTTCCTAATAAGGGCTTGAAGATATGGTGCATGGAAAATTGGTATGTTTCACCTGCATTCTTTAAGACAATGGGGAATACCATATAGAAAAACACACCGTGAGGGGATCTGAAGGCTGTAGCTTATTCATCCACTAAGGCCATATGTATTTGATTATACCCATAGTAACCATCCATGATGGAAAGATCTTCCTAGGGAGCCATTTCATCAATTAAAAGCTTTGTAATTGGAACTGGAAAATAATATTTTGGAAAATACCAGTTAAAATCACTGTAATCAATTCCAACTCTAATTTGGTCAATATTCTTTTTCACTTTGATAAATTTGGACAACCATTTGGGATTTTGCACTTCCCTGAAAAAGTTGGCCATTATATGTTTATCGACATTAGCTTAAATTTTAAAGGCATGAGTTGGGTGTGTTCATCCTGATGCTTGATTGAATCCACAATGTTCATTTGGAAAACCCAAATGATGGGTGGATACATCAAGATTAAGTCCTTGAATTTATGTATAATTCCATGAATATTTATCTCGATGTTTCTTTAGAAATTCATTATACACCTATCATTCTTCAGAGTTCATGGTCGCACTAATTAGATTGGGGTGTGAATATTCTTTGGTACAAAGATTTATTTCTCTCAGTTCATTCATGGTGGTAGATACACCATCCTCAAATTCTAGAGGAGCATCCCCAACATATTCTTCTTCTTATTCAGTATGTGTTACCTATTATATTAATACTTGCATAACAAATGATGAGTAAAAACTTCTAGAGTTAGAGGATGAGTCAGTATTTGAACATCCTGAAGAAGGGACCACCATATCTGACCCTACTGACGATGAATGGTCTTCATGGGTAATAAAGAAGAGGTGATGGATTGAGAATCTACATATTTTTTTCCTCTAGCATTGCTACAATTTATTCTACAATAACTTAATAAGTAAAGTCTTGTTGTAGTTCAGAAAATGAAATGAAAACATCACCATTTAGGCTTCCATCACTACTTGGTAAATCACTAATCTCTCTCATGTTGTCAAGCTCTGTTTCCACAATTAACCTTATGGAAATTATTGGATGAGTGCTTAGATTTGGTTTTACCCTTTAAATTTTATTGATGGGTAGCACATAATCAATATTCAAATTATATGAATGGATTTGCTGGGATCTTTTCCAGTTCATTCGGAGCATTAAATATGGTTATTTTTGTCATGGACTTCATTACTATTGTGTGATAAACCTATGCCTCAATGTATTGAGATTCAAATGTTTGTAAATGAGCCTTGTCACCATAAAATGTCCCTATTTGACAATTGAAACAATACATAAGAAATTGGTTTTATGATGAAGGTATGGATGCATGTTGATATAAACAAGGCCTTCCAAGAAGAATACTGAAGGCTTTGTCCTGATGAAAACCATGAAATCTGAACTAGATAGAAGATATCCATCATGAGTTATGAGTGTAATCTCTCCTAGAGGTTCTTCCTCATTCTGGTAATATCCTTGCAACAATAAATTCGAAATTGATAAGTTAGATTCAATCTATCCCAACCGACAAAGTGTACGAACCAGAATGAGGCTGAATCCCGAGACATTATCAATAATGGTTTATCAGATTTATTTGTTATTGATCATTCTAGATAAATAAAAGGGTCTAATATGTCCATGTATAACATCATCTTTATCTTCATCTATAAAAGACATAACGACATGACATTTTTCAGGATCATTATCTATATGGTAAACCTCTGCAGTAGCAACATCAGTATCAAACACATGAGGTCTTGACAAAGCCTCAGTGAGTGGTTCTTGAAGATCATTTCACAAATTCAAGGCATCGAGAATTGATAACCTACCAAGTAAATGAGATAATTGTTTCAAGACATCATACTTTTTGTCCAAAGGTCTGCATTTTCCAGCATGAAGATGCGATTTTGTAGGTATATTGGTAGTTGATTCTTATGATTTAAACATACCCTGTGTCATAGGAGAAGCTAAAAATACTCATGTATTTGGTAGATTAGAGTGACTAGGTCTATTCACTTACTGAGAGGTAGTTGATGTGACTTCAAATCTATCCTCCAAAATAATCTTTTTAGGATCGAAATTGTATTACATTGAATAAACTCCATGTTCTTGTTGACCCCACAAAAGGGATATTCCACAAGTTTCTGCAACATATAGGGTTCAAGCAGGGGATGAGTTAAATTGGTGGTTTCTAGAATTCCACCATCCTCCCATGTATCCCCCACCATGGCCTCTTCCTCAGGTTCCCCAAGTAGGTACAAGGAATTATGGATCATTATAATCAGAATCATCATCGACATAAGGATATGTTAAATGGATAACATCGACAGAACCAAAAATCAATTATTAATTTGATATAGATTCTAACTAACAGGTTCATTATAATTGTGTTTTTTGGTGGGGATGTGCTCGTTCTTTTGAAACAGATGGCATGAAATCTTCCAAGGTCAAGGAAAACTTTTTCCTTAACATGATCTCATCTTCTTATGAATGATTTTTTTCTTATGATCACTTCACATCATTGAGGATCATCCTTTTGATGAATGTAGTTTTGTGGTGGTAGGAGTAGTAGAAGACACAATTGGTTATTTCAAATCTGTTAATAAAATGGCATGATTTCCTTTGATCATGTTACTGATCATCGAATCATTATATTTATGCTCATTTTTACATTTGACCTCCATCCATTATCTTTTTTCCTCTATATAAATAGCAGTAACAAATGCTACGTGAGCTGATATCCTTTTCAGTTTCACTTGTCCAGAGTCTACCATCTTTGTAAAGATGTCCTTGAAATAAAAATATTCCTAGATGGGATTCCCTATCATCTGGTGAAGGGACAATGGTTTTCAAGATCTTCAAATCCTTCTTTAATTGGTTTCATTGGCATTGGAAACATAACCAAATTGTTTTCCAGATCTGAGCTAATGTAAATAGTTACTTTTTTATTTTAGAAAGAATAAAAATTGTTCTTTAATTACGTAAATTGTTTCCGCCTTTGATCTCGTTGATCATCTTGATGAGGAGGTCATTGTTGTTGATGCTAAAGAGGTGGGGAGCTTCAATATGATGAAGTTCTTGTAGTAGAAGTAGGTACGAGTGCCTTCTTGAGTGTAATTATAGTATCTTCTACCTTTCATATCCTCCTCCCCGGATCTAATGGAATTACATGAGTTTTAGAATTATTTTCTATAATAGAGTCTTCTATCTATTGAGCGATCGAAGTAAGGTCTCAAAACCATCTGGTGTATTTCATAGGGATCAATGGCATGCATAACTCATCATGTATATTTCCCACACAAAGTGCCAAAAATTATTCTTGGGGGAGTGCTAGAATTAAGGAATATGTTAATCCTTTCCATCATGCAATGAAATATGAAATTATTTCTATCCCACTTTGTTTACAATTGGCATGTTAAAAAACTATCATCTCTGGAATCATTGAGATAAATTGGAGAATGAATTTCTGAAGGAGATCTTCCCATCTAGTAATTGATCACGATTATAAACATGTATACCAGCCAAAATCTAGTCCCTATAATGACTGCACAAAACACCTATGATTTACTGATTCTTGTTGTTGAGGAGTTCCTATCATGGGATCACAATGAGAAAAAAATGTGTTATGTGTTGTTCAAGATCTCCTGAATAATTAAATATTGGGAATTTTAAATTCTAAGAAATTTGGTGGATGAGGAATCGCATCCACCCATTCAGGGTAAACTATATTTTCCGGTTGCAATGGTTAATTTCATTGCTCCATTGCTTCTAATTGAGTCGTTATTACCTCAATTGTGCTCATAAGAATTTAGGGAATATCTGGATGAGCTAGATCTTCTGTAGGTATAACAGCTAGAGCATGAGCTGGTGCAATGAACAGAAACACCACTGATAGTGGTGCCGATATTTTCCTTAGATAACCATGGGAACATGCCTCTTAGGATTTGTTTGATAATGCCTTGGTTGTGTACCCAATGGATGGAATTAATTATCCTCATTTGTAGTTAATAAAAATCCACTTTGCTAAGGAGCTCCTATAGGATTTGAATGTTTAGGACCTACCTAGGGAGTACGTCTAGAAGAAATGCTTCTTCGAAGTAACTATATATTGGGACTTTTCCACTCCTTCATTTCCTCTTGTTGCTTTGAAAATCTCCCTTCAGCCGAAATAGACAGAGCTTATCCAGTGGAAAAGTGACATGCAATCTGATTATTTTCCATTCACCTTGTTGGATAACTTTTAGTGGGGTGGGAGTTTGTTATTTGAAAGCATACCAGGATTCTGGGTAATCCTCTCATTTCAGGTACAAACACCTTCTTTATTTTCCTTAATGTGTAATTTATTATGGAAAAGAGGTTCTTCATCTAATTCCCTTCAACTGGATTCATTTTCTGGAGGATATTTTATTGTGTTGTTAATAACATACCATGACGCATAATGCATCGATTGAATTATGTCAGTATTTTTGTAATATGGTGTCCCTCTTTATCCTCTATGAGAAATTGTTCTCTTATATGATGAATTCCTAAGAACTATTTGGTAGATAGTAACCTGAAGGGAATCCCCAGATTTTTAGTTATGCACTCCCTTTGTGAATTCTTAAAAAATAAAGAGAATAATTACATCTGTTGAGGATGGGATTGAAGATGTGAAAAGGCCTCCATCCCTGCAGGCCGGGATGTTTATATTTTCTTCTTCAAATATTGGAACTTTGTTTAGTGAATTTGAAGATTTAATTAAATGATCACCCAGCCTTGCAAGCTAGGGTGATTCTTGGACAACTAAGGATGAAATTATTGGAACTGATGTTCTAATTTTTATAATTTTGGTCCAGACATTAGCGAGATGAATTATCCGATAACCTCTCAAATCACATGTTCTGGATGATAACTGAGCTATTCCAGACATTTTCATTATCTAACGATTGAAATCCTCTATGCAGGACGCCTGCTCATGATTCCAAGGTGATTGATGTAAAAGTAACTCAACAACTTCTTTTCATTGGTCTTGACTCTGATTAGATCTAGTTAAGGCCTATTCATTAGCGTACATTCAATTACATACAAAATATATTGATTGTTTCCAACTGTGGGCAATAACAATGAATGAGGCCACTTTTGGAAGACTATACTGATTTTGGAGTGCAGTGAAATGCAATGCTCCATGTGCACCCCATCCTCTCTTATTAACACGATAAGGGGAATCATAAATTAACTAGAATAACCTATTTAGAGCACTGAGGCATGCACGCTGAAGGGTTCTCTACTTTTTTCCCAAAATTTTGATGTTGGGAAACCAAGAAATATGCCATGTCAATTTGATGTTGAAAACCTTCTATTACCATTAAATGATTATGATATTCATCAAATGATAATATGATTCTTTTGAAATGATGAAGTGTTTTCCATAAGTTGAGGTGGATATCATGAATAAAATCTTCTATCAACAATTTTGGAATTTTATACTATAAATTTTACAAAGGCCAGAACATGACTTGTATTTCTCCTATAGCCAATTTGTTTCTCATGTTTGACATATCTTCATCATCTTTCACTATAGGTCTTTACACTTGATCTGACCAAAGTAGATACTCTATATTAGAAGATAAATGACCTAAGGGAGGCACAGGGAATGATTGTTCCCTTATGATTTCTTCTAGTTGAAAAAGTGTTTCACCTGTCAATGACAAGCCATTTGACATGAATTTCCTTGTGTTTGAAAGTACCTCAAGATAGGAGGGCTTTCTCATCGCTACATTATCAATTATAAAATTATATTTTCAATGCAAATTACTATTGTAGAGGGGACTTTAGAAACAAATGCCATCATGGGGAGGTTTGCCATTGTGGATTACAATAAGGGATCAACCGTCTTGCTACTTAGTCTTCTGGGCACTTTAAGGGTTTTCGTGGCTCTCATCAAGAGGTAAGTGCTCTGTATTGACTGAATTTTCATGAATCCGTCCTTCATGATGATGTGTCCTATGAGGAAATTCAGAATAATTACTACCACTCCCATAATTTGTTAATAAGACGGTAGGATCATGAGCTGCTACAGATAAATGTCATAGGGATTCAAGCAATCCATCATTAAGAGGAGCCAAATCACAGCTTGGCTCTTTATTTTTCTACAGTGCTTGGAATGACAACTTCATGGATGTTCTCTTATACTTAGGTGGGGACAGTTACTGGGTAAATTGGTTATCATGGGAAAGTGTATGTGCCTAACTTGGAGTGGTTACCATAATAGACCGATTACCTCAAATTGGAAATGGTGTATGTTCGTGATCTTTCTTGTATGTATGATATGAGGGTGTTCTCCCCATGTCCCTCTTAGGCTGGAGAAGATATGTGTATCTGCTCTGTGATGGAATACTGATGTTTTATCCCATGTGGGGGGAATGATTTATGTGTATGTTCCAATAATACTGCTAATGTGGTTGTTATAATGTTCTGGCATGCTTCCAGAATACATGCACGGATTTGTGTTTTCCATTTCACCATTGATAATATGTTTTTGTTGTATTTAGTATCCAGAATGGGAATATACATTCATTAATTATTTAGAGTAGGTGTATGCGACTAATCTTGTCCTCCTTTTCCTATCAACGGGTATTGACCGTACTCATGTAAGGGGGGAAAGAGTTGGGTCAGCCCCAGATTTGTCGTCAGAGATTTTTGACTGACTTCTCTGGGTGCTTCCAAATGATACTGTTGGCATGCTTGATTAACATTAGAAGATACATGTTCATGTTGTCTATTTCCCATCCAATATGGTTTACATACATCCTTCAATATTGGAAGACGATACTGATAACAGAATTGGTGATTGTAAATAGGTATGTGTTCCTTTTTATGAGTATCCACCACATTAGATTGGCAAGCTTCCTTAAATGTAGTCAGACGAGCCTACTAGTTGGATGATAACATGTATATAGGTGTATATGCCTGTTCACGGTACTCTACTGGATATATCTAGTGGGATTGTTGGGTTGCTTCCAGATGAGTCTATTGAGTAGCAGAATTAGGACAGATGGGTGTATGTACACATTCATTATTTTCCATCATGTTAGGATGATGGGCTTCCCCAAAAGTGGTAGAGGTAAGAACATGATCCCTATTGACTGAACATTTTCATCAGTGGTTCATCGTGTATTCTCGGGTATGACAGTCCTTTTCTGAATGTCTAGAGGAAATACCCCTATCATGTTGGGGGTTCACTACAGCGTGATTCTGCTGGCAGTGATTGTTGGTGGGAGGCCTCAGGAAAGACTAATTCATCTAAGAATTGAGGCCTTGAGTGGCCTCTTGATCCACCTCCTAGTAGTATTAGAGGGACTGATTATTGTGTACTAGGTACAAAGACCCAAAATGGATGAAGACATTGGTTGGCACTGTCTGCTTCTTGATCATTGGGCATCACTGCCCGGATGATCGAGGGTTGTTATTGACCAAGAGGGCCTACAGAGCAGCCTGAAAAGCTGGGATTGTACCATGCTGGTGATATTCGATTACTGTCACCCTACATAACCAGCACTGAAGATGCTGGGATGGTTATGACGTCCTTCCCATGGATGGGGATCCAGCTTTAGCATCTTTCGGGAAGTTCAATTATGTTGTCTTTAAGAAATCCATTTTAGAGTGATGTGAATTATGATAAAAAATTGAAACAACCACAAACTCCATTAAAGTAACATATTTTTATATGGATTCATGAATGAGTTATTCCTTTTTCTAGACATCCTTTAACAATTTTATAGGTACATAACTTGTGGGTAACATTATTAGCTTGGTTATAGATTCACGTCAGGTTCACATTTTTTGTATTGTAGTTCCTTATAACATGTAATATAGTTTTATGAATCACTTCTTCCAGGCAGTTTCCATTAGATTTATTGGAACTGGAGACTTCCAAGAGTTTTTTATCTAAAGGGGACATGCTTTCCAAATATAGGCATTCGTTATGTTTGAACTTCACGATACATAAGAAGGTGCATTGGTCGAGAGGATGGGAGGTCAGACTCATCAAAACCTTTTGAGGAGAATTATTATCTATTCTGAGAATCTATTTATAATTTGAGATATTTTTATCACTCCTTATTAATTCAACAAGTATATCATATGTATCCCTTGGAATTTTCAATAACTTATTTTTCATATGAAAAGTTTACAATCATCTGCATGTATTCGATTTTATTCATTAATGGAGATATCTGTATGTATTTGAGGTTCTCCATCAGTGGAATCATCTCATATACTACATTGATATTCATTTAATCATCGTTATGATGATACTTGTTTTAAGACACTCAGTGGGGCACTTTGGAATTTATTTTCATCTAGGGAGTTGAAGGATTGTTTTGATCTTCAGATAATTCCCATAAAATGGGCTACCTACGTATCCTAATGAATAAAATCAAAAAACACATAGTTCAGTTCCACTAAATGGGACATATCATACCTTTTAAGTTCATGTGATAAGGAACTAGCTGTACAGTTATATTTCATGTGGTATGGACATATAAGAGGACATTTCTTAGTCAAAATATTACGTGGGACTTATGCTGAAGCAGCCCATGGAACATGGACAGGATATGGGTTTCCATGTATGATCAGACCCTGTTAGAAATATGGCCCAAGGAGAAGAGGGTTGATTTAAGGTGTTGGGTTTTAACCTCAAGGAGGCTTCCTATGTATCCCATATAGATGTAAATAGAATCCCACATTGTTCGAAATGTATCATATGAGATTATGGTTCTTTTCGAGAAATCAGTTTGGTCTTACTTCCTAAAAAGGATGCCATGATTATTTGAGGGTTTAATTTGGGGATTATTCCTAAGGAGGATGCCCGGATTAAGGGAATTAGGGTTGGATTATTGAAGAGGATTTATAGTGAGCTCGGGCTCTAAAAAAGGCTTCCTACATTTCCCTATTATGGTGTTAATAAGAGTTCTTGTAGTTTATTCCATCATGTAAATGTTGTAATCATGAATAATATCTAATCCCACATGGGTCACGCTCGATGTGAGAAACAAGAGGATGTAAAATATTCAAAAAACACATCCACACTTTTCCTCCTCCGCTAGTGGAAGGGGGTGCACCTATGGTGGTGAGAGTGGATGAGGGAGAGGCGATAGTGGAAGTGGGTGAGGCAATGAGCCTTCCCTGTTTTCTATTTACATTGGACATGGGTCCAATGTAATGATGAAGGGATGAAGGTTTGGGGATTACACCAATATGGATGCCCTAAAATTTATCCTGGTAGGGGAGGAAGACGTGTCCTATGCATTCATGTAAAAGCATGTGTGAACCATACATTCCCTACCAAAGACCTGAGGTTCTGGGTCATCTCTTTAATAAGGGAGAGGTTAGGACCCAAACCCTCCTCTAAACCAGGAACATCCCAACACTATTTCTAAGAGAAAGGTCCATGTGACTGTGGATATAAAAACCCACATACACTCCTTGAACCATAGGCCCACTATGAAACATATGTGGGAGACCCTTGACTGTGGAAATACAAACCCAAATGGGAGACACACTGATATTCCTTTCTCGAAGGTTCAGTTAGTCATGAGTTTTTTGTGGAGGCTTAAACATAGTCCCATTTCGGTAAGGGAACCAAGAAAGGAGATACCATTCCATGAGTGGCTTTGAAAAGGGTACATGAGTTGGTATGAAAACTTTATAACACGCTCTGTCGCATAGCTACCCCTTGAAAGTGTGCCGCAAAGGTGCCTCATATAGGTGTGTTACGCAGGTTGATCACACAGGTGTTTATGAAGACTGAAGAATTTATTTCACATAGGGGAACCCAGACTATGTAAAAATTATGAAAAGAATTCAAAATATTTTTATCCTGTTTAATTATCTATAATATCGTGTTTTATAGAGCTACCTAAGACAATTTGTGGGATCAAGGTGAAAGAGCTAGGCAATGGGAGCTTCCGAGAGTCTTTCATTTATTTACGAAATGGGGAGCCCATGGGATATATTTATAGGCATGGACGGGCCTGGTCGAAGGGTTTTTTGTCCTCATAGGTCCTCCGTGTAGAGAAATCGAAATTTCTTGGCTGTGTAGCTCGGCCTCTTAGGTCTGTCATGTAACTTATCCACACAGGTCTTGGCCTTATAGGTCTATCATGTAGCTTTACTGTGTAGATCTTTGGTGGATTTAGCTTTCCTTTGAATAACTATGAACTCGGCCTTGCGATTTTAAAATATCCACAACGATCCTCATGATATTTTTTTATTCGAAATAAGTGTCAACAAACGGGTTATAAGTTAATTTCATTATATTATTCCTTGAGAGATTCATGGGATTCCATTTTATTGATCACCTTGGATAGGCTAATAGGTTCGATTACATTCCACATACTCTGAGTGATACATGGATTTACTGTTAACGGAAATAAGTGGATGGTATCATATGGAAGATGGATGCTATGGGATACACATGGGTTTCCTCTTTACTGAATGCTAAAGACTGTTTCAAAAAATAACACCATCTTAAGGCTCCCAGGACAGTACTTGTGTCCTTCATTATTGGATTCAATAGACAAGATCATAGGATGTACATAATTTATCAAGCATTTTTATCTAATATATATGTTTAGTGGTGATTTTTTATTTGGATATCATACATGAAATGTTGAATCCCATGATCAGGTTCTGAGGATTGTGTCTCTTATTTGAAGTATTCACCCTTATATTATAAATGTTACACATGGGGATGACATCCATTGAACATTATGAGATTCATATTATTACACCTAGATGTATGAGTTATTACTCATGTACATTTCACTAGAAGTGTCAATATATATAGATATATATGTCACTATGTATAATGACCACATATAAGTATACATTTGGTTTTCATTTAATAGAAATTGATTCATATCCAATTGAGTTTTGATTATCCAGGGGTCCTTAAGTAGACATAGCCTGAATTGTATATTTTATTTATTTATCTACTACTTACTGAATTACACCCGCACATTAGTGAATTTACTATTCATGGAGTGGATAGCTTTACATGTTGTTGGTGGTAGCCTATCGTGTATATCTCATAACCTACTTGGTCTTCCATTTCGCTGGGGTAATCAAACACACCTCACTGGTTTCATGATTCGAATCCTTTTATTTTTATTTTATTCTTCTACCTGGATGTTTAGAAGCCCATTAATGATCTAGATCTAAGGATTCTCATGGTGTTACACAACAGGGGTTTTTATTATTTATTTTGTACCACTTTTATTCTCCCACCATATCTTTCCAACTTTAGATGTGTAGTTCAAATGGATATGCTTGAATGGTTACATTTATTTGGAGTTTTTCATTATTACCAAATTATTTTTATCTTCTATTAGTTAGTATATTATTCATACTACGTCGTTATTGTGTTTTTTTTATTTATTTATTATCTCTTATATTGATGTGATACACTGATCATTATGGTATGTTTCCCACCATACTACCGTTAGACCATCATTACATGATGGTTAGATCTGGTGTACATGGAGGAGTTCATGAGGGAATCTTAATGATCAGCTCAAGGAACCAGTTTAAGGGAACATGGGCTAGTACATCACAACCAACCTAAATTATAGGTTACTATATTAAATGAATCATATTAAAGGGTATATTATATTGACTTTCACTTTTCATCTATCAGTTATTCTAATCAATTTTTATTTCCATATGCTACTTTTCATTGAAATTCTTATGGTTCACCTAGGTCTGGAAAATATTCTAGTACTTTAGATCCAATGAAGGGTGTAGTTCTATTGGATATATACATGGAATCCCGATGTTTTATGAAGGGAACCCTGTGAGAAGACCCATTAATTTCACCTTTCAATGACGAAAAAACAATTTAGATGGTCAATACACCAAATGATGGATTTTTTTTACCATTATCTATATCAATAAGTCTCATTTCATGTATAATAGCTAATATATTTTGGATATTAATATTCTATATACCTAACTCATACCATGGAAACTAGGGGTTTCTACATTACTCTCTCAATCATTGGAATTAGTAGGGGTACAAAATAAAATTGTGTCAACTTAGTGAAGGAATTTTGAGACTAAACCATCTATAAATGTTTTCATTTCAATGTTTCGACTATTCCTGCAATAGTCTAAAATATTATATTAAATAATTTCAATGCATGATATAAGGGGTTTTTTGGAAACAAATTAAGTCTAATTTATGATGAACCACTCTAATATATTTGTGGCCAATTTCATCAACATCTAAAAATGTTTTTTACTCTAGTATATGATTGTTGTGGTTATAGTATAGACCATTCTAGTGCGATGGAGGTTATTGGAACCGAAGAGTGAGTTTTGTACATGGAAGAAGAAACTATAATCCATATAATCCTAGGAATACTATTCATTTTTTAGGACTATAACACACCATGAAGATATGTGACATTCTGAAAAGACAGTGGAGTGGAATACTAAAGCTCATGAAGGAAGGTATTTAGTGGATGGTTATCCTAAAAAGATTGAAACCATCACGAAATAAATATATAATCAACAAAATATGATCACATAAGATGAAAATATAGAGATGACTATTTTCATAATAGAATATGTTTTTTTGATTGATAAATAGGTAGAATATAATGTTATATAGTCTTCTCCAAGTCAATGATAACTTAATGAAATAAATAAGTCGAAATATTAGAGTTGATCAGGGGTACGATATAAAAAATATTTCAAATTAATTATTCCCTATGTATATGATGGGGGAGACTCTAAATTGTAGTTTGTAGTAAATTTTTTTATAAATTAATAATAAAAAATTATATTTAGAATTATATTAAATTTCATAATCACCATGTCCAAGCTATAATATTAGAAACTATTTTTCCTTGGGATCACATCAGGTAGATTTGATAAGGTTTTGTAAGATTATCCATCAATATTTGGTAAAACAAGATGATTTGGTAGAAATATGTCCATTTAAGGTACACCTATCCAGACACATCATCTCTGTATCTTTTATTATGGTTGTCAAAGTTACATCCATATCTCATAACCCCCTTCTATATTATTTGAAATTATTTGATATGAGTAATTTTAAAATTACACATATATCTCACACTCTAATTGACTAACTATATCATTGGGGTTTTGGTTTAAATTCTTCATCACCACAATTAAAATGTATCATAAAACACCTTTGGGAGATAAAACTCATTGGTATATAACTCTACAAAAGATAACATGTAGTCTGAGTGACATGATGTTAAACATTATAACACATTTTCCTTTTCAAATTCCAATTAACTATATGATATGTGGTATATCTCGTATGACCATAACATGAGTGGAATGGATATTAACATATAACATTAAGAGGTTTACCACTACTAAAATAGGTAACCAGTCGTTAAATATCTCTCATATTGCCACACCAAACCACCTAGATGAGCCTCCATTGTATACTGGGAGCCCAAATAAATTCTTTTTTGTTTAATATACCCTCTTATTCCCCATTTTTTTATTACCCAAACGAAAAAATACTATTGAGAACATAATTATTTTTCCATATAGTATTAATTTTTTTTGTATATATACTATTCTTCAAAACACCTACATGATTATTATTTAAAATTCTTATTATCTAAAAACTGAGTTATTTATCCCCTATTAGTTTCCCCATTCATTCGATTTTTTATGATAATTCTTCAATGATATTAATGGTTCCACCTACGATGTTGAAAAATAAGGTTTCATTTAATACACTACGTAACCACTAGGGGTTTTTCCCCAAAAAGAAATCCAACCCACTTTATGCAATGCACGGTTCCCTAACACTACATCACTGGATTTTACATTATAAATTACCAAATGACTCATACTAGCCCAAATAATGAGACATGATATTATAAATTACTAATTTTTGATTAAATTTCATTATTCGTCATGTAATAATCTATAATTTATACATTATAAGAAAATATTTACATCATCCATATTATTTATAGTAAAACCTTTTTTAAATATATCTATGTTTTAAGACTATATACATAACAGACATTATTTATTAATATCCTAGTCACAATATCATAAGCTAAAAGACTATTTTTTCAAGTGTATCTGATCATATAATATATGTATCACACATACAAGTAATCATATGTTAATATATATGAAATCCAATTACATTCTGTAAGAACAAAAACCATATAGTATTTGTCCCATATCACATAAAGATAAAATTCATGCCATATAGCTCATCCCATAATATATTAAACTCTAAAAATTAGCCTAACCAAAAAGAAAATAAAAATATCAAAAATTTATATTCCATATAAAATATCTCAAAAAATATTATCCCCTGTCTACGAGAATGATCTTTATAACATTACATTAAAATTTATAAATGATTCAATGGTTATGTCTATATTATCTGTCTATAATTACATTGTTTATCTATCATATCACTATCTTTTCCTTTTATAAGATTTATATATGGATTGATTCTTACTAACATTATATATTTATTAATTTATAGATATATTCTACTAGGAACAATGATAACATCCATCTCTATGAGTGGTTGTTTTCTACAGATGCGTCCTTCCAAATTAAAAATTGTAATTTTATTATTCTCTCACTAATGAACACATATATTTCACTACATCTATTGTGTATGATCCAGATCTATATAGATACACTTTTTAACCAAGAACTATATATTTCATGATTCTCATACCAATGTGTATGTTGTTCTTTATATGATCAATTATCACTGGCACAACCGTTATTTAATTTAATCTTTAACACCTTTAAATTTATGGTAACATAATTACAATTTAATGGACTTAAATTGAATATCAAAAGACAAATAAATACATCATAGGTTGATACACCATAATTGGTGACATAATAGAATTTTAGGTCTCTATAATAGGGACCCGTGAATATAATATATAGATATTACATAAATTTTTATGACAATTACTTAAATTATATAATGACATGTCTAAGGGATATTACATTTTGGTGTATTAGGAAACATGGAAATGCAAAAAAACTGGCCCACAGGTAAACTACTTCATCTCACAATATGGTAATCATAGCTATGAACCTTATTATATATATCATAAGTCATATAGTTCGGCATAACATAGGGAAGATAAATATAAGAGTGGGTGACATCATGTGATTTGTAAGGCTGATTAAGTGAGATATTTAATCAGAACCTGAACATATGTGTGTATAAATATGATTATATAAAATTTAAAACCATACCATCAGACATAAGATTGTAATCTTAGGTCATTGAAAAATGATTTTTATTTCACAAGACATTAATCTTAATGGAATAAATGATCATGTTCCATGAGAGAATAACATTTTCACATGACAATGTTTTTTGAAATATATATTAGAATAGATTATTATCCCCATGTTAGTGTAGGCTCATCTCTAAGGTTATCAAAATAGAATGGGTTACCTTCCTAGACTATCTAAGAAGTCAATGATCACTCCCAAGGATATCATAGTGGAAAAATTACCTTACTAAACTAGATTATCTTCCCATTCTAGTCCTACTAATCTTAAGAGATATAAATCATACCCAATTAATTGTAGGGAGATATAGGTCCCTCGCATCTCATAATGAAAAAAATATTTTTATGTTCCATAGTATCAAAAAATATCAGTCATATGATATCCCATGAAATGAAATGGGTTTCATAAACATTTAATCATATCAAAACATTTTGAAAAAGGTATCTTTCACAATAATTTCATTATTTCATTATAGAATAAATAGTTGAAAAATAAGTGTGTTTCATAACAATTTTATCGTGGTATAACCCATGGTAATAGAAGAAGGTTTTCTAAGAATCTTATAAAAGATAACACATGAAAAGAAATATTGTATTTCATAAAAAAATTATCAAGATATAACCTATGGAAAAATGTAGTTGGGTTCATAATAATATTATCAAGGTATAAAATGTGGAAAAAGAAGAATGGTCTATAATATTTTTATCATTGTATTACCCATGAAAGATAAACATGTTTCATAAGCATCATGCCATAATAAATAATATACATTATGATAAATAATTGGAATGGATTCCCAATATCATATCCCAAGAAGGAAAGTGGAAAAGCAATGGATAGTAACCTATATGGAAAATTATTATGATCTATTATTTAAAAAATTTCATGAGGAGTACACCGTTTCCATATTGAAAAAAACGTTTTAAAACCCGAACAATTTTATTAGTATTTTCCATTGAAAAAAATTAAATATTATTAATGAATATTAAAAAAAAATATGTTTCATGATGAGGGGATGATTAGTACATTCCATATATGTTAAAACAATTATTTCTTTCATATTTTTTTAAAAATAAAAATGATGATTATTTGGAATAATATAAGACGATTAGATGATTTTTTTTAAAAAAAGGGTTAAAATATTCTATTAAATGTAATATGATAATAACAAAAATAATGGATTTTTTACCAAAGATTGTTTTGGATGAAAATGGAGTTTCGTCTGATGTGAAGAATAATGTCATATTTTTAAAAATATCATTTTCTAAAATATTTAAAGTACCATAGTGTTGAAAATTGGTATTATTACTAGAAGATGTCTTGAATAACTAGTTCTGAATAAAATTCATCACCTTATTGAGATATTTATTTTCACAAATAACTCTCTCCGATGATAATGAAATAAGGGGAGAGATATAATTAATTATGATCTTCCCTCAAGTAGGCGTCTGGATAGATACTAGCATAGAAGAAGTTAAATATCATAAATTGAGAGGAATTACCCTCATTAATAACATAGGATGTAGTGATTAGATGAATCTTCCAAAAAAATTCCATGAAATAAAATAAAACATACCAGAACCATCCCAAAAAATCCAGACATAAAAAAGGTGATATAGATAAATGTATTAAAATTAAAAACACAAATAAAATTTAATGATGTTATATAGCAGATATCCATGGTCCAATCTAGATAGTCCATCATAGCCCACATAATTATTATAGGATTCTAAAAACAATTTTATATTTATTGGGTGAAAATATAGGTATGTTGAGTTTGAAACCGAATGTTTCTTATGAATATCTGAAAGAAGGATACTAATTTACCCATGAGAAAAAATAAGAACCAAATACACCCTAATATTTCAATAATAAATCTCAAATAGACCAAATAAAAATCAATAAATAATGAAATAGAAGTAATATAATATAACATGTGTCACATCAGTAATGGGTACTGTAGAAATCATTCCCAGTGGAATTAATCTCTCACTCCCCATGGTTGTACATCATGGTTCCCCCGTATCATCTGAATAACACACTACCCCATAAGTACAGTTAGAATAGATATTTATTGAAGAAAAGTAGGTTCACATCCCCTCAATAATGCCCATATCATGTCTCAAAAGATAACACATGGGCCAATAAACATCCAATAACATGAACAGATAAGTATGGTATCATGAACAAGTAGCCATTTAACATGATTTCCTCCTCATACCATGTGTGATCCACACTACAAGATTACATATCCTATCTCATACTACCCAAAAACATCTGGGATTGGTCACATATTACACAATGACACTTGGTCTATTACAACCACCATCTAGTACACTAACATACCTCTTAATATGAAATCCTATGAAATTCATACCACACATGGAAGAGTGATCAGGAATGATCTTGTAGCTAACCATCCTTCCTCAATAGATATAAGGAAAAAGATCCTCATGTTACAATTCCAGTGACAACACATAGTGCTAGATTTTTGTGGGGTGTGTATAAAAGACATAATGAATATATAAGTATATACATAAATGCACACAAAATCCCAAACTATGGGTTAACAAATAAACTAACCAACCCAGAACGTCATGACTTTTTATTCCACCTCTAAATTCAAGAACATAATGTTATCCATATTCCACATTTCCCAATTACTTTAAAATCACATTATCCATCTAATTCCATTAATTATTATGAATCATCCAAATTGAACCATTCATCCCTTTAATAATTTGTTCATTGACCATTTTAAATACCTATTATCCAATCCAAAACCATTTCATTTCAAAAATTGTTAAGAAATTAATTATTCCATCAATACCCATTCTTCTTACAGAAAGAAACCATAGATCATAAGATTCTCATTATACCCATCACCCCATCACCTCACAACCGCAAGAGAACAACTAAAAAACACCATGATGCTTCCCCATAATTACATCTGAACAAACACCACATTATGGCTTCAAAATTATATCCAAAAAACAACAACCTCACCTTCACAAAAGCATGACAAATCAAAAACCACATTTCCACCCCAAAACCACATAAAAAACAACTCACTTCCCTAAATGTATATGAAAAAACATATTCCCCACATTCCCCAACTAAAAAAACCACACATCACATCCCAAACAAAAATAACTAACCCAAAACCAAAAAAAACACCACAACATAAAAATGACCATTTCAAAGATTTTACAGAGGTTTTTTTTTACATTTCATATTATTTTATAAGAATTATCAGAGAAGTAAAAATAATTGGTGAAAATTTTATTTAGGAAAATATAAGTGGTTCTTAAATTTCCATTTCTGGGAATATACATAAAAAAACGAAAAACCGTCATAAAAAACAATATTAAGTGAAAAACAATTCTACCAATGAAAAAACAAATTAGCTAGGAATCAATCCTATTAAATCACTATATCTAAATAATATAAATGCTATAAAAATGTGAATAATTTCCCATTTACCCTTTAAAATTAAGTTTAACAATTCCTTTTCATTGATTATGTAATCATAACTACAAAACATAGATGAAAAAAATAACCCTGTATAAAAGATACACAATAAAACAAAATGAGGGATTCCCTACAGTAATGAATATTTTTTGAATCGTTGTACACACAAAGGAATATAAGAAACATATGTAAATGATAACCACAGAGGAGAAATCACGGATAAACCAAAACCACACCCCATTATAAAATAGAACTACATATATCACAAAAAAATAATATCATTGGAGTGAATCCCCAAGATAAGAATGAATTGAATCCATGAGGAATGAATAAGAACTCACTATGGATATCCATTGGGTATCTACCTAAAATAAAAAACCAAATAGGGGGGAAGGGAGATAGAAGATCCTCTTGGAGAACCTAGGGATCTTCCAAAATGAGAGAAAAGAATATACGGATTCATGAATTAATTTTCTCGAAAATAATTACATAAAAAATAGAATCATGTTTGTATCATGTTGGGTTACCATTACACAACATGTAATCCTTGGGTTTTTTTAAATTTCACAGCATCCACATAAAATTCAGCACCCATTTAATTTATTTATTACACATTTGTATTTCCACATATGTAAAATTTTATCCATATCATGACATACCCATTAACTGTGAACAATCCATGATCCAGAAGGCGTTACATGGAGTGAAACACCATTAAATTGCATGTGAACAATACATGGAATTTATTTTTTACATCAACTCTTTTGTACCACCATACTCCTTGGTGAACACCCAAAACCTCCCTTCAAAACCTCAAACCACAAAAATCGGTGGTCTAATTGGATGATAATTCATTGTTCATTACATCATATACATCTCAAATGAATCTATTCTTAGAGAATTCAAAACCAATAATAAAAAAATAGGGGTCTAAAAACAACCCCGCAAGATAACTCATAATATCTGTTCATACCCCAAACACTACCACATGTAAAACAAACCAAAATAATTGACCACTAAAATCTCACAAAACCTCACCACCACAACCATCCACCCTCCATACAACCCAAACAAACAACTATCATAACAATCAAATTTCACTTACTTTACCATATAATTCCTGGAATTCCACCATCTGTGTGTGGATATTAGTTGCTCTATGTGGAAATGATGAACTCAATCACATCATTGTGAATCCATTATGATTAGGAATCAGTTCCGACGCTTTACATATGTTAGAAAATTATAAAAAAATCATACATCCCACATAAGAAATGTTGATAAATCATCATATAAAATTACAGGATCCAGTCATGATATAAAAAACAGAGAAGTAAAAAACTCAAAACAACATTGCATGATAGGAATGCATCTGTTTATATTTCTCTAATGTAATATCCTCCATGCTACAAGGATTCTACAAGACATGAACCAAATAAATGTTCATTCCATGAAGATAAAACTCTTAATAATACTGTATATATAATAACTGATCCATGAAATTTATTTCATCCTCAGTACTCAACTCTCCTTTTTCAATGGAATTTTATTAATTTTGATGATACCAACAATGATGAAATACATGGAATATATTTTGGATCCTATCCAACCATGTTGGAAATAAAAAATGATACACCACCTCCCCGGATCACACAACACCACAGACATCCTTAATAACCTATAATAAATCTTACTCCTTCTACCATAACTCCTTTACCCATGATGAGGGGAAACCTACAAGAATATGTTTTCTACAATATCAAACTCCAAGGGGATCATCATGTGATCATCTATAGACTTCTAGTGGTCCAATGATAATTTGATCCTCTTACAAAAAATACATGTTTTTCTGAACATCGTCTGAACATAACTCAGGAAAAACCCTAAGGGAGACACATTCACGCATCACCTTTAATGCCTAGCCTCCAAATTGAGACACCACTACCCTCTAAATCAAATAAGACTACATTTTCATCTAAAAAAATAAGTTTATTCAATCACCATCCATTTCATTTAAGTTAAATTCTTCTAAATCCTCTATTTATCTCCCTGAACACCCATACTCATGCATAAAATCCTTCCCAGATATCCTACTCAAGGCATTAAGAACACCATTACATTTTCCCGAGGTATATGAAATATAAAAATTACAATCCTGAAGAAACTCCATCGAACTCAACTAATATAAATTCAAATCACTATTATAAAAAATATAACATAAGATATTATAATCTATGAAGACCACAAAGAAATTTATAATGAGGATAAAATGACACAAATTAAGTGGAAACAGAGACACTTTTATATCCACATCATGGGTGGAATAGTTATTCTTAAGCGAATTTAATTTTCATGGCCCATTAGAGATTGCTACCCTTTCATGAAAAAACAAATATCACATGACTATATGAGAAGGATCACAAATCACCAAAAACATCAAAACGTCATCAATAAACTGAAGCACTCGAGAAGTGAACAAATTTCCTTTCATGTGAAAAATGATTCATATCACTAAATAGTATAAAAATTTGATATTCATTCATGGTTAATGATATAAATGGGGATATTACTCAAGATAAATCCATAATAATCCTTTAATAAAATCCTATAAGACCATGAAAACTACCAACCTCTACCACAATCTTGTGTGTTTCCCAAGAATCAACATCCTCAACTTTTGATGGGTCCACTACCCCCCCAATAATACACACCACTATCCTAAGAAAATGAAACTCTCACTATCATAACATACAATTGGTAAACATTATATAGAACTAATGGGATCATAAAACCTAAAATATAGTTTTGAGAAGATCAACATTCTCCTACATATACATTGACTATATCCTGATATCATATTTGTGTAATATAATGAACTGAACTAGGAAATAATAAAACAAATAGTTCATAATCCCCATGAAAATGACTGTTGAATTGATAACACCAAACAATAAGAAAAACAACAAGGTTTCCATAACTACATTTGAAGGAAGTCCTTGGGATATAATGACTAAAGACCCAATTTTGTGATACGATGACTGTAGACCACTATTAGAATAAAACTCACCCCTCTAATCTAGAATAAATAGTATCTATAATTAGAAGAGTGTTAAATTTGTTGGTTGTTACCTCAATCATCCTTCGGTAGTCTATTATCAATCGTTTAATACCATCGTAAAATATTAAAGAAGTACACATGAGAACCCCATGAGGAGACACTATCCAAATAAATTCCTTCTACATCAAGTCATCTATCAGAATCATTGAATACCATAAAAAATTATGTGTCACACAATAAGGATCCATAAAAGATTGAGAAGAACCCTGATGATATTCTATACCGATCATAACATTACATCAATGGGGTAACATTATCACCTCCTTTAAGATAAAATCCATGAACTCCCCAATAACCTTGGGGACATCAACCATCATAGATTTCCATTATTCTATGAATTATCAACAATCAATGAATGAAGGGGCTCTAAACACTATACATCCATGAACCACCCCTCTCACTAATGATAACCATATGATGGTCATCCCCATTAAAGCTCATGACTCCCTTGGAAAAGAATTTTATAATATAACATATGGAATAAAACCATTCTATGTTGAGGATAACATTAAATGGATACATCAGTAGCAAGAAAATAACTCAATGGGACTAATTTGGCCCCATCATTAGTCTACACCCACAGAAAACATCCGTCATGTTGGAATGGCCTCCAAATGGAATCTTAAACACATAGGTAATGTGAATCCTTTATTTTATAGATACAAAGCATGGTCTAGTCTGGGTGAAATAAATATGTTTGAATCTACTAAATAAAAATGGAACAAAATAAGGAACTAAAAAAACTGATCTTACCAAATATGATATCTATCACCTATATCACTATCACCTACACTGCATAAAAATGACCTCACCCAACTCATTAACATATATAATGATGAACACATCAATGCCCACACTTCGGTTGAGGTCCCTAAAAATGAATAACATCCCCATGGTCATCCTTTTCAAACATCTTCTCGCCTCACTAGAGAATAATCTTGATTCACCAACTATTGAAAAGTTATCACAAGATACTACTACCGAGTCATTTACATAACTTAACCACCTCCATTAAACTGATATTAAAGGACCATTTTGAACTAGTTCATGTGATTTCCATGAACCCCACCAAAAAAACAATTTAAAAAAAATCCCCAAACATGTGTCCAAATACCATTGGCCCCAAAATTTTGGAAAGAATCTATTGAGGTTAACTCCGAGCTTGTTGAATCCTCAAAGATATTAGTGCCTGAGACTTTCCACCTAAAACACATATCCTCATGTAACCCTCTTGGTTCTGTCATTCATTAAACAACTTTACGAGTTCATCTAATAGATCAACTATACCTTTTTATAAACCTCTAAATACATCAGCATAAAAAAATTGTAATTGAATACTATATAGAAAGATATTATTCCGTCTCATGTATCCACCCAGAAGATAGCTATTATAAAAAATATATGTGGAAAACCAATTATGTTCCATGAACTTGATTCCTAACCCATTAAAAAATATACCCATGTTAAAAATAAAGAATCTAATCTCGCTTCACATTAATCAATGTCGACGAATGGGCATCGTTGAATACATATTTCTAATATCTAAATATTGAATAATCTACCACCTTTTGTTATCCTAGATTCATCTTCCACCACTAATAAGACGCTTCCCAGAGATTAAAAATCTCTAAAGGGACCAGGTATCTCATAGGGCCGTGATCAAACTAAAATCAACTTCAAGATCCTATATCTATATCTCTATCTCATTGTCTAAAACACTACCATTATACTTCGAAAATCCCATATCTAAAAGACTTGCAACACCCTATTAAAAAAATCATTCGCCTCTTCCATATCAACCCATTCGATGAGAAAATGGTTCAGCGCACTGAACCACAAATTCTTGTGCCACATGTTAAAGATTTACATGATCCATAGATAAAAATCAAACAAGAAATTCATATTCCATATAGTATATAATTTTAATAAGATAAATTTTAAATAATTTTAATAATTTCAATCTCCCCCAAAATCCAATTAAAAGAAACTATACATGTCATCATGATGAATGTACATCTCCTAGGTCTCTACCCTACAAACCAATCCTCCTCACTATGAAATTAAATATGCTCAGGGTCCACAACCACGAAAAATTGGTACCTAAAAACAATTTCTTATCTAGTATCCACGTATTATATCTTGAAGCAATGATAAATGAAACATCCACCATACCAACCAATAAAATACTAACTATATCTAACTACATATTCCATCATGTTTTTCATCAAACCCATTTGTACCACTCTATCATGAAACCCAACCACAAAAGATACAATAATAAGGAGGATAGAAAATACTATAGATTCTCAACTATAGTAGGCCCCATGTCGGTGACAAGATCCAATGATATAAAAATACAAAAAAATGGATGCATTACACTCTATAATATTGATTATTTACAATATAATATGACTCATCCACAAAAAAACCTATCAGTTAATATCCTAGATACCAGAATCGTCCCACATATACATGTTTAACTAATATATATATATGTCAATTTCTCTGAATTAAATACCCAAAATAAAATATGAATTAGATATAGAATGAATATCCATGTTCTTAAATATTAATGTAAATCATGGTCAATATAAATATCATGGAAACCTAAAATTAGTTTTACATACATTGGTTGAGAAATACATGTTCACTAAATAGGAAAACCAAACTTTCTCATACACATCAGAAGGCTGTGTACTAATTCATCCATAAGAAATCATAAGAACCAAAAAAATGAAACTACTCAAATATACATCAGAACATCACCAAATAAATAACATCAAATAACACAAGCCTTGTAATATGATATCACATGAGTCACATCAATAATGGGTACCGAAAAACCACATTACCAGTGGTATAATAATATCTCACCCCAATATCAGACGACATTTAACTACTATCAGTTCTAAATAATAGACTTCTATAAAGAATTGTCACATCACATCTCTCCTAAACTCACATGGGCTCACCAGAAAAAAATCCAAACCACATCATGTCTCTTAAATAAATTGGTCCATATCACATAAACTACTGTAACTGAAGTTGTAGGGGGGGGGGCATGAATATAAAGTAAATCAGCCTTGTTCCCTCCTCCAACCACGCACGACCCCCAAATTATGTCACCTTATCATATCTCCTCCCTCCCAAAAAAACCATCACCACATCATATATCACCTGAAGATGCATGGGCTCACCATTATTTAATCATTTCCACAATGCACCTATCTTGAAGACACCTAGGCTATCAGAACCAAAATATAGTGCACTAAAAAACCTCCAACCACCACATGATTTGAAATACCTACCTCAAATGAAATATAGAGAGATGAAAAAGGAACGTATGCATCCATTCATCCTCTTAATTGAATGTCAGTAAAAAAACATCCCGCTTTTTACTATGTGGGTGTTGACATATAATGCTCTATATGGGTAGGGTTCATATTGATATCCCAATGAATATAAATGTATATACAGATATCAAAACAAAAAACAAAGATACTAGTTCACAACCAATAATTAAAAAACTTAGAAAATAATCAATTTCTATTCCACCTCTTAATGTATATCACCAAAACAACCAAAATCCACCATATACATTGCCAACCCAGTACCATTATACATACAATTAATCTCATTAATAATGAAAATAATAATTTAACTATGCATCCCATCATTTATTTATTCATTAGATATTTTTTTCCCATTAACCAAACAAATTGAGATACAGTTCAAATATTGTTGAAAAAATAATTATTCCATCAATATTAAGGGAACTATCACAAAGAAACAATATATCACATGTATCTTATCATCCCCATTAAACCATATCCTCACTACCTAAGATCATAGCCAAACAAACACCACCTCACCGCACTAAAATCTTATCAAAACAACCACAATCTTGACACCCGAAATGAATAGATAGAAAAACCCATCTCACTACCCCAAAAGAACAAACAAACACCCACCACACCAATATGACAAACATATGGCAAAAAATAGACACCTAGCCACTTAAATTAATAGACAAACAACAACCCCCACACCACCCCAAAATTATGAAAACCCTATCATTTACACATTCCCCAACCATACATCAAAAAAAAATTTCATTTAAAAAAACATTTCTTCCACACAATAATGACAATATGCCACAACATATAAATTATCATTTTACTGGTTTACTGAAGGTATTTTTATCACATTTTATCTTTTTCGGGCATTATTTGAGAAGAAAAACTATTTGGGAATGAATTTAATTAGTTAAATATATGTATTTATCAAAATTCCATTTTAGGATGATATAACTGTCATCAAAATATGAATAAAAATACATGTAACATAACATCTAGTCAAAAATCCCTGAAAATCCATTATTTTCTGTACGAAAACAATCCTGTATATTTAAAATATTATGATCATATCATGTCTTTAAAAAAATGATAATCCATCCCCATTTCCCACTCATGTTTAAATTGACCAACTCATTATCTTTCTTTAAGTCGAAAATCCCATAATTGATTGATTAAAAAACACAACCGATATCGTATTATACAAAATTAAGTTAAACGATGGATTCCCATCCCTAATGATGCTTTTCTGACTCACTACACACCATATAGTGAAGAAGCATCATCCAAAAACCACAACCATATATACGAAACAATGGATCAGCCTACATTACACACAATTAACATAAATACACTACCCAAATCACACGCACAACCTTAAAAAAATTCAAAATAAATCCCCATGGGTAGAAAAAATAAAACCATATGAAAAGAAAAATAACTCACCGAAGATCACCAATGGGAATCAATTAGAACCAATGAGCCAAAACAGGAGGAAGGTGAAAAGCAGAAGTTCACATTGTGCATAGGGATCATCATAAATGATATAAAATTATGTGTATCCTAATTAATGAATTTTCATCTAGTAATATAAATCAAAACCTATAGTCCCACTAGTTTCACATCATTTAAGAATTACATGGTGTGTAATCCTAATGGTTCTAAAAATTCGATGATTTCATCGAAAATTAATTCACATATGTATTTATTTATTACACATGGTTATTTACATAAAGATAAAATGTAATACATATTATGGATTACCCATTATCCACATACAATATGTGAACCAACCAACTTGACATGCTATGAACAAACATTATAGGAACTAAAAATAATACATTGTGAGTATTTTATAAAATATATCTACTACAAAACTATCTTCCCTAGAAAACATATAGAACCAACCCATAACACCTCCAACCAAAAAAATGAAAATTTAATAGGCCGAGATAACATATTGTGTTAAATGATTCCAAATATTTTATAATTGGAATGATAATAATAAAATATCTTAATAAATGATGACATTGTAAGAGAAAATTAGTAACACTACTATATCATTAAAGCATAATCCCCGTAAAAGGAATAACATAAAGATGAACTTAAAATAGAATAAGGATAAATAAATTTATAAAATTACATGTCATATGGGTTGTATATATATCTCAAGAATGAAAATATGCACATAAAATTATATATGTCTATTGGAAAGAAAAATGAGACAAAAACCCCTTAACGTATGTCTTGACATCCATTGTACACATTCCATCATCAAGTATAATTAATATTTTTTATTATAAATCTATATATATTTATATAGATATATATAATACCATATATGTTTTTCATACGACCTTTAATTACAATTTCTTTAATAATTCCATGTGATTATTATTTTTTCGATAATAACATCTTTTTCACATATGTGTGGATTTTTTGTTTTTAGTCCAATTGATTTGGTAATTTTTTATAATATAAAATACTTTAATGAAGATTTAAATATTATATGTGACCATAAAATATATATTTATGTTAATCAGTAAAAATTATTGATATAATATAAAATACATTATTCACGGAGATGGAAGGCCTTACATACGATGAACTACATTTTTGTATTCTTATCGAATTGAATGAAAAACATTCAAAAGATATATTTTAAATAAAATTTTATTTTAATTTCAAATATATAAAATATGATAATAATAAAACATATTTACTTCTTTCCATGTGAATCATTAATGAATCACAATGTTTTTTGAGGCATTAGTCACCCGTACACACGGGTGAAGCTATTATATTACCAAAAAAATGAAGGTATGATGGTATAAATGTTATTATAATTTAAATATGTATAATAACATAATAAATATAATATATGAACATTTAATCCATAATTATATCTATCCCTATATATCTGGTAATTGAGTAATTAATGAAATCTGTTTGTGAGGAAATAGTCCTCCGTATACATTAATGATGATTTGTAACCCATTTGATGGAAGGGATGATGGTTGTAAGACATAATCATAATAGAAAAAAAATCATAGTACATGGAATAAATTATGTTTGTTATAACACCATGTTGTTATAATAATTGAAGGATGGGATGAATAAATTACCAAAAAACACTCATTCAAGAATGTTCCCACTTTTATCGGTATCCTCCTTATGTTTTCACCATGTTCCTTCCATGGTTGGATTTCTATCCAAAATAAGAAATCTTGGATAGGATGATGTAATATGTGAAGGCATATGGGAATTTAATTTATGAAAATATTGTTTTTATAGTCTGTATTTGAGAGGATAGGGGTGTCCATTTATTAGTGAGGTTAGTGGAAGACATGTTATTTTTTTTGAAAGAAATGATTCAACAAATGTTTTTTTCATGCAATAATGATTAAAAATTGAATTATTACACATTATTAAAGAGAATAAGTCAAAATATGGCCATAAAATGGGTGTTTTACAAATTTGGATTTCTTTTTAACTCCAATCTTCTTAGGTTAACCCCCATTAAACCCATTTTTTCCATAACAATAGTAAATAATGATTACTATATTTAAAATTAAATTTGGACAAAATTATGTTTATCTTATTAGATAATAAAAATTATTTTTATTCCACATATGAGATTAATTTATTTTATAAATTCGATTAATATAAATGATGAAATGGATTTTATAATTAATACCACAAATATGATGAAAAAATATGGTTGTAATGACACAATGTTCAAAAATTTAAAATGTTTTTATATTGAAAATCAATATGAAGTTGATCATAAATAAGAGAATTGAATTAATAGATGTATAATTGAAATAAAGTTACAATAAAAATAATTAAAATATAACTTATCTTTATAAATAATTAAAATAAAAATCTGTATTAAATTTTAATTCGTTCATTTGCACTGTTAAAAAAATTTAAATTTTCATAAAATCCAAAATATTAACCCGATATTAATATAGAAATGTTGATTTCAAAAATTATTTATATTATAAAATATTATTTATATAAAATTTTTAAAAAATATTTTTATTGAAATTCAAAATAATTTGGAGACTATTTTGAAAAAATTGTATTTTCAAAACATAGAAAAAATATACAAAAAAATGGTTCTCTTTTATCATTTTTTATCATTATATAAGAAAATTATTATTAGTATTTTAAAAGAATTTATTACTATTCATATAACTATTTTTAATAGTTATGATATAATGTTACTATTTAAATAACAATACTAAAAATATAACATGGATTTTTAAAACACTGTGTGGTGTGTAGTAGAAGATTACCCAATGTTATCTATTGCTCAATATTAACATGGGGTTTCATGTAACATAAGCATAAAATTAATCATTATTTTTTTGAAAAAAAACATTCATAAAAATTTATGGTGTTACATTTTACACCCTTAAAATGAATTTATTCATTTAAATATATAACACCAATATAAAAAACATGAGGTTATATCAAGATCATTATATCCTCAATGTAATTCCCCAAAAATCTAAAGTAGAAACATTTTATTTGATAGCATGTATGACAGGTAACAACAAGCATGTAAAAGAATATAATATCCTGATGATTTGTAATTTATTTACTATTTTAAATGAGGTAAATATAATTTTTAGATTTCAATGAAGTTGAATCTATGTTATAATGAATTAAAAATAACAATTAATTTGTTAAATGTCATAAAATACACGCACGATTGAGTTTCACCATACAAAAATTTATTATTAATATATTATTATTCAATATAATAATATAAAAAATATATGTTGAATTAATGGTTATGCATATGATTACCTAACTTATGAAAACATTTAGTATAGACAAATAATTAATTATTTAATTATTTAATAATTCATTATAAATTATTATAATAACAAATTGAATATAAAGGTAATTTTATTATAGAAAACTATTTGTATGTTCACAAAGTTGTTTTATCTTAAACATTTAAGAAATTAAAATTATTGAGATAAATTAATGAAATTTATATATTATATTCAAAAAAATAATTTTTTATTTATACAATAGATTCAATATGAATTATATAAGAATAAATTAAATTTTATGCATGAAAACCTATATTTTTATAATGGTGTTTTTAAAACCTTTTAATGGAGAACATATTTTAAACCCAATTTTTTGCACTTATATAATAATTATATACCGAAATAAATATATTATTTTAAAAAGGAATATAAAAATTTCATTATGGTGATTTTCTAATATTTTTCAACATAGTTTCATTTTTTTATAAATAGTAAAAAATACATGCTATTAATTCAAAAACGATTTTTTTGCCTAATTTATTTATAATGTTAAAAAAAAATTTGATAAGTTTTAAAGGAATACTATATTAGTTTTTCATAAATTAATCTAATTAATTTAATTTTATTCAATTTCACTATTATATTTGATATAAAATGTTATTGCACTTTTTAATGCTTTTACATTAAAAAATCAAATTGTCCTTATGCTTACATGTTTAAATTTAAATTAATTAAAGACATTTATGTTGTTGGAAGTCTGGAAAATGGATACCATATTTGTAATTCATATAATTTACAGTGTATAATATTTTAACAATTGTTTTGTAACAAAATATTTTAGAAAGATATTACAAATAATATCAAAAAATTATGAGAAAAAATATGTTAACAAAGGGCCAAACCACAAACGGAGAGCCTAAATGACCAATAAAATTGTCCGAATACCTGTTTAATTCCATATATATACCATATACTTCAATTTATGTACTTTTTGTTTTATTTAATCAACTATAAATGGATTCAATGTGGGTGGAATTTACTTTTAAAATATATATAATAGTGTCACTCTTCCACTAAAAATACACATTGAAACCTCCCACTTCCTCACACTTTTCAAGAAACATTGGATCACACCTCATATCTATAAATATTTCTTAAAAATACCTATCCAAATTTTATAATCCTACCTTTTTAAATAAATCCATTCATGGAATCCATTTTATGAAGACCAAAAAGAGTTCCCAAAAGAAAAGGTAACATTTTTCCTTAAAATCCATAGTTTTATGCCCATTATCCACCCTGTAAACTAGTTTTATTTTATTATTAAATAATAATAGTATTATACTCAAAATAATGATATTATTTATGTTATGTGTTAGACCTATAGTTACAATATCATCCATCAAATGGGTAATTATTATTCAATTTATTTGTATGGCGAACTACCACCTCAAGAAATGATGTCATTCAGTTTTTCTTTACAATCATCAATAGTAAATCATTATGATGGAAATTTTGTTTATGTAAGATATATATGATAGTTATTATGTATTAATTCATCTATATTTTTTTTATAAAAAATATCTTTATATTTAAATTTTTTTAATTACGATCACATTGTCTTTGAATGTGTGGACTATCACCTCCTCAAAGCAATGTAATTCATTTATGCTATACATAAAATGTTTTAATGATGATTTTAATAAAACTACATGACATATATGAAATTAATATTATAATATATTTATACTATACATATTTATAATTTAATTTAGATTCTTTTAATATTAAAAAAATGTAACTAGCATTAATGTGTATGTACGACCTACCATCTCCATAAATGACACATTTCATTACTTATCTGAAAATATTGTGGATTACTATAAATAAATATATTCTGAATATATAGTAGATACAAATAATGTTTTACATTTTTGATATGATGAAAATATCATATAATTTATAGGAAAAATAAATAAAATGTCAAAATAAAATCATGAATCTTAGCAATAACCCCCCCAAAACAGTGAATAAAATGACAATTAATAACAAACAAGAAATAATATATTATTTGAAGATAATATATTATATCATAAATATTAAAATGGAGCTTTTATAAATTACTGAAATGTAAAAAATATTTTATAAATGATGTTAAGTAGTTTTCACCCAGAAAAAAACACAAGTTAAGTGATTTTAATCTATCTTTTAATATCTATATGATAAATTTCATATTAACCATTTAATTATTATATGTGGTGTATATAAATCCCATTTTCATTAATTTTATCATAAAAAAAATATATTAATTTTACTGAAAACATTCATTTAATTTGTTTTCATGAGGATCATGATTTTAAATATATTAATTTGGAATGGGACACTTTGGAATGTTTGATGATTATTTTACTCAAGAATAATTTTATAGATAAATAAAATGTATTTCAATTAGTGTAAATTATATGACCAATTTTTCATAAACCCAATTATTTTCCAATGCATTTGTTGTTAATGAACTTTTTTCAAGTATCAGTACCAATTTTTCCTTCTTTGGCAATCAAAATGCTTTAGAGAATGATTTTAAGAAAACCCAACTTCATTACTTCTTTAGTTAGAGGACCTATTTTCTAATAATAAATAGGTTTTCTAAAAAATTTCTCAAAAAATGTTTTTAACATATCTAATGTGATTTATTAATTGCATTTTTATCGTTTCCCCTTTTATCCATGTTTTCCATGTAATGTTCGGGTTTCATTCTGAGCAAGGCATTTTTATAACCATTTTTACCGAGAAAATGAAATATTATTTTCACCTCATATGACATGTATGGATTTAAATGTCATCGTTTATTTTAAGATTCTTTGGAATTATTAAATGTATAATTTTTAGTGAAAAAAATATTAAAATTCATTTTAAATGAAAATGTTTTTTCAGAAAAATATCATAATTTCCATAATAATATTTTTATAGTATTTCCTTCTATAAAAAGAATAAAAAATATTTTTTGGACCACATGGGATATGTTTTATTGATATTGTCCTTATTATACATCTAGATGTTTACTTTTTTATTTGAAAGAGTATAGAATTGAGGTTTACTTCTTTTATTTCTTTTATCCGCGTAGAAATATTCAATTTCTTATGTTCATTTGACATAGAATTTTCCCTAAATATCCATATTATTTATCATGGATATTTTTATTAACTAAAAATCATATCATTTTACCTAAGGTGTTCAATTTGATAGTTATTTGAATGTATGGGGAATATTGACCAATCAATATTATTAATTCTATATAGATATTTTATAAGGATTATTGTTTATTAAATAAATATATTATTCAATATGAGTAATGATTTGAAGATGAAATGATAGGTGGGGCCCAAATATTATATATTCCCTCGATTTATATACAAGTTATAGTGATAAAAATAAGCTTCACAAATTAAATTTGTTTCTAACAATGGTTTTAATATTTATGTAGGATGAATAATGATAGTATAGGATTCCATTTTCCCAAGACAAGACATTGAATCATTATTAATTTCATTAATTTTGATTTATTTTTTATTTATATATGAATTTTTCATCAACATATATATTAAATAATTTAATTCTCATTTTATTAACTAAATGGAATGCGTTTTTAGTTATTTATAATACCAAAACATTTATGTACTTCCATCTATCATTATTTATTACATGTCATGCGCCCTCAGTTATTACCACCCCATATTGACCAATCTCATTTATTCATTATTTCATCTATTATACAATAACCTTACATATCATTTTAGATCACCATAATTTTATTTTCTTTCCCTAGGATTCATGAAGTGTATTAAAAAATATATTCAAGGATACGATTGATTGAATAATGTTATTACCCTCCGGAAAAAAAATGTTCTCAGTAGAGTATTAATTTGTAGTGAAATACTCGTGTATATATCATGTTTACCAAGACTACTAAACTATTCTATCCTTTAGGATGCAATTTACATGTATATTATACCAATGGAAGGATAGTAGATACGAGATCCGAGATTTCATGGGTTGGGTTGCTATAGTTGGAATTAAATCAGGTTCAGTAGTAACATTACGAACTATATTTTGAAAATCAAAAATTTAATAACACATCCCTAAGGTATACTTTTGTGGATAATTATAGAATACCATAAAAGATTGTTTCTGTAGAAGTTTTGTGGTTATTCCTAGAAATATATCGCTATATTGATAATATAGTTGGAAAGGGCTCACAAAAATATGTACCTAGGTGTAATGACACCGACAAGGTGAATCATGGCTGACTTAGTATAACCTAGTACATGAATGTGGATAATTATAAACATATGTTTTGACACTCCTAGGGAATATGATAATTTATATTTTGTTTATATACAATTATTATGGATTTTTAAAACTATTTTACCAAGATTAACTTAATTTTTTTGATTTAATATAATTTTTCATGATTTAGATATTTTATAAATGATTATACATTTTACGATGTATATTATTACTCACAATATAATATCTAGTTTTATTCAGTGCCTAGTACCCAAGGATTAAAATGATGGGCACCATGGTAGCAAGAAAAAATAAATTAGTTTTTTATAGGATATAATTGTATCATGTTAATTCCTAATAAGTTTCCCAATATATAATTAACAACATATACCTGAACCAACTCCCAAAATCAATAATGAATATAAGGATGGAGTTTTATAATATATCATGTGGTAGAGACCATGGAGAGTATAAGGCTTGATTTGCCTCATGCTATTAATGGGAATGGTGGAACATAGGAAATTGTCTAAATAGAATGGGGAAATTCTTTATATATGGGAAAAAAGTATGTAATTCAATGAATTGACTAGGAAAAACATATTGTTATGGAAGGAAATGAAAATCATCCTAAGGAATCCTTTATTGGTAATTTTTATAAATTTGGGGAACCCATATATTAAATGATTCAGCTCCCTTTTTCAGTGGATAAATTCTAGGATATTAAAGGATCTATGTTGAAATAATAGGTTGAAGTATTTATTTATTTGGGTTGTATTAAAATCCTTAGTTAAAAGACTATTTAGTGATTAACCTTACTTCAATGGTTTCTATCATATATATATTGGAATCTATATCAATATGGTTTTAGAAAAAGGAATAATTCATGATAGGTGACAACTAATATTGTATGGAAATGGTTTAGGTTTTGAACCCCTAATTGAAAGATGATAAGGGTTTCTTGCCAACCACTGACCTATGCAATGTCCTGGTTAATAGCTCATTGTTTTTAGTTGAAAATTTTGATTAATTGATATTAATGTGGAATTAGTAGTGTAAACTTTTGGGTTTATATATTAATGTATTAACGATATTGGTTTTGTAGAATATTTATAAATAAATATAATGACATTTCACTCTTCAATGGGCCTTTTGATCTGTGAAATATTTATTTTAGTTCTATAGTGATCATTGAAATTAATTGGATATCCATTTTTATAAAGAAATGGAAGAATTTGAATTCTATTAAACCATAACAAAACATGGAATTGTATATATGAAATTAAAATTCATCATAAATGTACATTTTTTAGGCAGTAAAAGAATTTCGCAACATGTGGAAAATGATTATTAAAAATAAATGTTTTTCTAACACCATAATTTTTATTAAACAAATAGTCTGCTAAATCAGAAAATATTATTATATTTTAGGTCCGCAAAATTCTATTAAATATTCACTTATTTGTAATTTATGAACTCAATCACTCTTTTTAAATATTTACATTAACTTAACATACTTATCTCTACTTTCCACTAATGATCTCTTACTCCGAGAACTAGTTATATGTTAGTCCATTTACCTTTGTAGTTAAAATTATATATTTTCAAGAAAATTTATTATATTTCCTTATAATGAAGTGGGATTTGAAACATAATAACTATAAAAAACTATATCTATAGGTTTGAGTTTACATTGTGAGGATGTAATTCAATTAAGGTTAGGAGATTATAACACCATAAAAATTTAATATAAGAACATTGTATTTACTAGAATTTATGATGCACAATAATAATCACATAAAGAAATATTATATCCAAAGAATTTATAATATATTAAAAAAATTAAATAAATTTAATATAATTTAAATATTTCAATGAATGAAACACTTATTTATTAGAAATCTAAAAAACTATATTCTTCAATGGATTGTGTTACACATATTTCTAAATGATAGTGAACTATAAATATATTTTAAAAAATTATTTTTTAATATAATAAGTTATAAATTAGCCATTACATTAGCAGTTATGAATATAATTAACAAAATTATGAAAATAAAATATTTTTAAAAAATAAATTATTTCATTAGTTACTAATTAATTATAAATAAATATAAGAACCAATTTAATATAAATGAAATGTTTTTATAGAAAATAATTTTTATGCTCAGAAAACTATTTTTCATTATATATTAAATTATTTTCATTTATTGATTGATATTAATGTAATATATACATATATAATATATAGTCAATAAAATATTTCTAATTCATATAACTTATTTTATAGGCATAGGATAATATTAATAACATTTTTATGAATAAAAAAAATATTTTTATAAAGGAACTTTGACATCCTTTTAATAAAGAACCTATATAAATAACATTTTTGTCACTTTTATATATAATATATGATAAAATAAACTTAATATTTGAAATTTTAACATAAAAATTAGGTTAGGTAAATTTTTTGATTTTTTTCTTTGAAAATTCAATTTTTGATGATTAGTGAAATATACTAAATTTTAATTAAAAAATGAGTTTTCAACTATTATATTTATAAGGATAAAATTAATATTTCATATGTTTTAAAGTTATGTTAAATCAATTTTACCTAAATTATCCTATGTTTGGGTTTTGGAATTAATTTCACTTTGAAATTGGATACATAAACATTGGGAACTTTTGAAGGTTTGTACATTAATAACCAGCAATATTGTCCCGTTTGGGGGATTAAATTTAATTTAGTTTGTGAAATTTTTTATATTTAAACATATAAAAATTGATTCCATATTTGGAATCATAATAATTAAAAATGTCTAATAATTTACAAATAGTATCTGAGAAAAACTATTTGTGAATGTGATTAAAAATAATTACAACAATTAAGAGAATAAGTTACATGACAAAGAACCAAACCCTAAACATAAATCCTAAAATATGAATAATAATTGTCCAAAATCCATTAAATGGCAATATGGGAACCCTATTATCCATTTTATTTATGTTGTACCATTAATTTAGGAACTTGTAATCTCAATTTTTTTGATGGAATTATCTTTTACAAAATTTACAAGAGTGGTAGTCCTCCATCATTGTAAAAAGGCACTAAAGACTATAAATTATAGACACCTCTAAATCCAGTTTAGATATAAATTTATATTCCCCAATAGCTCCTAAAATCCATAAAATCATCCTATAAATATCCATATGGGATTAAATCCATCCAAGGCATCCCTTTGCTACAAACAAAATGTACTTACCCAAAGAATATGTTACATCTTTCTTTAATATCATTAGGTTTATTTCAATTATCAACACCATAAAATCATATTTTCCATTATTATATAATTATAGAAATATCCTAACTATTTTATTATTTTTCCATATTAATTGTATTAACAACACTTACACAAACTTCTACCTAATGGGTAATAAACATACAATTTATATGCAACAAGAACTACCTCCTCTCGAAATGAAAATGTTCATTTTTTCCTTATCCACACTTCACAGTTGGTAGTTATGATGAAATATATATTTATATGTGATATATATAAAATTTATTATGTCAATATTCTTCTTTAATTCTCATAGAACACATAACATCATACTTTCCATATTGTAGAATTTTGATTACATCATTTTTGGAAGTGTGGACTACCCCCTCGGCAGAGAGATGTTATTCATTGCCACTGTATATAGAATGTATTAAGGTTCATTTAAATGAGAATTTGTGAAATATATTAAATTAATATTATACTAGTTTTTTTATATACATATTTATCATCTACATTTCATTCATTTAAATAAAAAATGAAATGGAAGTACCGTTGATCCGTACATACAACATACCATCTCATTGATGGGTGTATTTGATTTTTTATATGAAAATACTATGTATGATTAAAAAAATATATAATGGGTATATATTATATTTAAATAACATTTTAATATATTTATATAATTAAACTATTATCTACTAAATTGGAAAAACAAATAACATGTAAAAACATACTCGATAAACTAGGAAATTAACACCCAAAATAGTAAAAAAAATGTAAATAAAAATGGTTTATTAGATATTAAAATATGATAACTTATCATATCATAAATATTAATATGATTATTTTATAAGTTATTTACATGTTTTAAACCATTATAATGGAGGTTAAATATGTTCACTAAAAAATGGAATGTATGTATTTTCATCTCACCATTTATAAATTTGAGATAAATGTATTATTCACCCCTTACTTATCATATGTTGTAATCTACTACCCCTTTTGATATATTACATCATTAATAATATTATCTTCATAGTATTAAATGCCTTAATTAAATGTCATTAATTCAACAAACTTATTATTTAAAATGTTTCAAAGAGGTATTGGACACTTTGGAATGCTTAATGATTATTTTCCTCAAGATTATTATAATGATCATACAATTGTATTTAAAATAAAGGAAATTATAAGACAATTTTACCAAATACCAATTAATTTTCTAATCCACTATTCATATATGATCATTTTCAATTATTAGTACAATTTTTTTATTCTTTGGTATGTAGAATATTTTAGAAAAAATTTCTATGAAAACCCAACATCCATCATTTTTTAGACAAAGAAACTATTTTATTTTAATTATAATATTATTAAAAAGGATATAAATTTGTTTAACCATCCCAAAGTGATTTATTAAAGTCATTTGTATCCATTTATCCCATGTTATCAAATAAATCTTCCTATTTCATTATGAATGAGGCAATTTTCAAACCCTATATTCCATGAAAATGGAAAGTTCTTCTTACCTCATACAACATGTAAAAATTTACCCACTATCAATTCATTTATGGATTCCTTTTCATGTCTAGAATGTATCATATAATGGAAATGTTTTTAAAAGTATATATTCAAATAATTTTTTTTCAATTGTTTTTTCAAAAAACAAAGGTTTTCTTCAAAAAAAAAACGGTTTAGAGTATTTATATTCATAAAACCATTTATATTTACTCAACATGGGAAATGTTTATTGATACCATTATTTTTATATCTCCATATGGTTTATGGTTAATTTTTCCATGGATAGTATTGAAATATATTCCTTGATTCCTTTTTGTCCCATGATATATTAAATTTTTTTGAATCATTTTAAATTAAATTCCCCATATTTGTCCATACCATTTATCTTAGATATGTTTATTGCATAAAAGATATTAAACATTGCATAAAAGGTTTACTTTTAAATTTATTTGATTATCTACGGAAATTTAGACAATTCTGTATTATTTATTCCATATTAATATTTAGAAAGACATATTTTTTATTTATGAAATAAATTATTCTATATGAAGAATACGTAGGACATGCAAAGAAAAAAACATTTACTTCATTTTTTTATTTTATTGACTATATGGAATGTTTCATCAGTTATTACCTTAGCTTATTGACTATTATCATTAATTCATTATTTCTCAAATCATACATTACTCTAACTAATAATTTGAACTCAAATTTATTATGTTTCCTTTACCCACAATTCCTAAAGAATAATAAGAATGATATTCAAGGATATTAATAATGGAATAAAGTTATTTTTCCTAAGAAAGAAATTAAATAAATGTTTAATTAGTGTATTAATTTTTAAAATAAGACTCATGTATGTGTTTAGTTTACCAAGAGTATTAAATTATTCAATAAATCGAGATGTGATTTACTTGTATCTTATAGATATTTATGTGTATTAGGCGCTAACTTCAGAATTTCAGTGGTTGGTTCTCTACAATCTCATACCCATGTTGATTATAAAACCTGGGTTTTTTATAACACAATGAATAATTCAGTGGTATTATTTTGTATAATTCTCTCTGTAAGATCTAGAATATCCACTAGTTTTCCCTCATATGATTGATCATGTTCTAGTTGTATGACCTCTAAGTATATGACATGTTATGGTTTAGGTATATAAATACATAGGATAGATACATGGAACACATTTTGGTCCTGATACAGGTTTGGCAGATGAGTGATTTGATAAGCTAAAATCCTGATATGAATAAAAATTTTAAAGTTACTATTATACTTTGGGGTCAGTTTCCATTAATTCCTAAATCTCACAACTAAATTACGTTGATTAATTCATATAAGAAACTTGTAAAAACATCAAATTATAGATGAAGTAGGCAATTACTAGAATAAATATTATACCCAATATGAGCTACCTTGATGTGGGTTGAATGGATTCATCAATATTTATAATTTTATTCAATATTAAATGCCATAATATATTAATTTTTACAACATTAATCAAGAAGATAGAGAACTAAATTTCCTCCCAAAGATGTGTTCATAAAGATCCAATTGAATAGTTGAGTAAAAGAAATTATTGCAAAAAACCCAAATAGGGGAAGATGTATATCCCAACAACCATTGAAATCCAATGATCGTGATATCAAATTATCCCATAGGGATTGAATTTTTATCATAAACTAACCATTTTATAAGGATAATTCCAAGTCCATAAAATCAACTCTATATCAAAATCCAACTAAAGACATCACCAAAACAATGAGGTAATCCTCTGATCATGATTTGACATAATAGATTTTTTTACTCCAAGAAACCATTCCAATCATTTAATGGATATCCTAGAAAATAGATCCAATGATAATTAATCTATAATAGTGATGAAGAGTTACAACATATAATTCTTACCAACTATAACCCATATATAATTAAACCATTTTTTAGTTCTAGGGGCTACAAAGATCTACAAAATGGGGATGTTTTCTAATTTCTATTCTGATAATGTTAATGGATGTTACATCCAATAAGCCTCTTGTATTTGTTCTTTAACGTGAAATTATAACATGAAATGAGATAAAAGATCTATTTTATATCTCTCTATTCCATCCCACAAGAATTATTCTTTCAAATCGATATACATCGTTGTACATTTCAAATTAATAAGTAAGGAATAATTATGTGATTCCCTGAATAACACTTTCAAATATTGTATCGATAGAACAAATAAATGGTTACTAAAACTTATCATTCTATCAGGATCATGGTTAATCTTAGTAAAATTTACAACTTTATTTTTCAATACTATATCATCCTTATTCCCCTATTTACCCTTCAGTTGTATTGATGATTGACCATTAAATTGAGGAATGTGTTATTTCCCCATTCTTTTTTTGATTTCCATATTCAAACATTAAAAATCAAGTAAAATGGTAAATTTAGGGGTCCTAATTATAGATAATATAGCATTATTCATTCAACTCAATTAATCTGACATATTGTTCTCTTTCACAGTGTGGAATTTCATTGATTAAAAATAAACATTAATCAATATTATCCATCTTATCTAGAATATATTCAACTCCCTCAATGTGAATATATAAGTAAAAATATTATGATCATCATATATATCACACTTTTCCATATAAAGATAATCCCCCCATATCATTAATGATAAAATGATCCTAGATAACTCTAAATCATGTGTTGGGTAATTTTTATCATGGTTATTCCATTTCCATGAGGAATAATCTATTACCATGTCATCATGTGTGAGAATACATACCAATACATTATTGGATGATTCACTATTGATTATAAATCCATATCCATTAGTGGGTAATGATAAAAAATGTGTTCTACTTAATATTCTCTTTTGTTCCTAGAAATTTTCCTCACATTCATTTTATCAAAGGAACATGAATCCCATCTGAGTTAACATTCCTCACAGATTAAATGTTCCTGATAAATTATCCAAAAAAATTGATAATATCAAACTAAACTATGAAAACTACATATCTCGGTCAGAGTGGTTAGTCTAGGATAATATTTAATATTCTATATATTTGATGGATATACTAATATACAATACATTTAGATTGTATCACCCACAAATGATACCATTTGTATTCAAAATTCACCCTTTGTAAATATTTCATATATTTTCTTATTCCATTGTTTCATTAGTAAATTTCCCATGTGATCTTCATGCTCTTCAATTAACATTGATATGATAAGAATACTCTATATAAATAAGTACAAAAAACGAAAAAGGTATTCTTTAAAGTATATATTTATTAAATCCATAGGGATATATGTGGAATTAGTAACTTTTAATGGAATCACTATATATTCATAGTTTCCATAGATTTTAAATAATGTTTTATAGGGAATGTCTTATTTCTTGAGCATCAACTAAGAATATCTAGATTGAGGGAAATAATATTAATAGTATTAGGCTATAAAAATTTGATCAAACAAGCCATAAATATCGGTTAGAGGATCACTCATTTTGATCATGATCTTTTTTATCTTCTGCTAACTAATACATATTCTCATTTATCCAACGTTATTTATAGAAAATAGATTAGGTGACACAAATGGCCAAATTAATCTCATATCAAGGTTTTATTATGGTTTATTCTTCATTTAATTTAAATCTTTCAGGTTCATTCTATATAGAGTGATTGAAACTAGTGAGGAACTAGGAATGGGCACCACTGAAAGCTCACCCTCAGTTTTTGTTGAATTATTGTATACTATTCTATAAAGATATTAAAAAATTATCACACAAAATGAAGATAATTGATTTTGAGTTTCTCAAAAATTATATAATATAATAACCTCTTATGGATGTGAATGATGACCCATTGAAATGATGTGATATCCATTAGATGCTTTTGATTATCATCACATTAATAGACAATCATATGTTGGTTTGGAATATAAAACATGTCTTCTATTATTAGTAAATTTATTTTGGATTTATGTTGAGAAATATTTTTCATTCCCATGATAAAATATGTTTTAACCAAAAGAATAATTACTTTATTTATAGAAAGAACAATCCCACCAGCATCAATTGGATAGGAATAATAGACATGAGATATGATAATAATAACATTAGGTGTTCTCATGGATAATTATAAATCAAATCAATTTCATGGAGTCTTGATACTCATAGAGAATTATATATATATATATATATAAATTGTTGTGTAGATTCATAAACAAAAAATACATTAGTAGTTACATTATAGATGGCATGTATACCTTTTACCAGTTGTTATAGAACACCTCCTCAAAAACATTGATCACATGATATTTTTTTTCCTCTCATGTTATGAGGCTTCTAATGTCAATGATCATAAATATTGAAAAATTTAGGAATTGGTTATAATAATTCTAATAACCATTGGATTTGAAAATAAGGAGTTTTGGTGGTGTATTCTATATAGATTTCTCTATATTAACATCATTTGTTAACATTATCCCACCACATTAAGATTCAATTTCCTGATAAACCTCCCCTAAACACATAAAAAAACATTCCCCATAAGAAAATTTCATCCATACATCTTCCTACACATTGAAAATAAAATGATTCCATTTTTATTATATCCATGGTTTTTAAATTTTAAATTCAATAACATTTTTTTCTTCTTATCCAAACCCCAAGATTGATACATAACTTAATCCTATATTTTATAATTGATATAAAATCATATATTCTCTTTATAACCACCAATGTCTCTTATGGATAACGACCTTTCTTAAATTGTTAATAATATAGTAATGAATAAATCAACATTTCATTTAGGTTTCACGATAATTCCTTAATCATACCTCATAAGTCGTATAATATTTCCCCCATTGGCATAAAAAGATTCATCATACTTTTTCATTATCAAATCTAACTCATTATCTATCACTGTATGAATAATACGATGAATCTACTTATTGAAAAAAATATCACAAACTCCTCCCAATCCAAAAATTAAATTTCATCATATTTCATTTTATTCCTGAACATACTACAAAATTAATTATCTGGACATTCCAAATTCTACATAATGATAATTACTTTTTCATGTTATGAACACTAAGGAAAATAAAATATCTTTTCAGTGGTGATGATCTATTTTTTCAGAAACTACTAGATCTGAATACCCACTAATAGATTGTGGATATGTCCTTATTAATGACTGAATATACTATTTACCTCCATTTTTCTTAGTAATTACTAAATTATTCTTTGATTCATAATGTTATATGAGAATAGAAATAATATTTTTAATTGAAACTCCCATAAATTTTGGATTTTGAGTAGTAAAATAATATCATTTCCCCTTACACCCTGTGTTATGACAATTATTTTCAGTGATATCCATTGAATAAGACATGAAATACTTTTTTAGGAAATATTAATCATTATGGGTAACAACATAATCATGAAAAATCACATATTGGATTTTTAAATCATGAGACCTAATTTAATCAGTAACACATTAGGTTTATCCTAGGTTATTTATAGGAATATTCTATTTAAATCTTTGATGATTTATCATAAGATGTTTATAAATTCAAAATAAATATCCCTTGGGAATGTCAAACTTGGAGTGCAATATGACCAATTTTTATAAAATATGTACTAATTGATTCTAGGTCAATGGGCACATTTTGGTGTTATTACAACGAGGTAAATCTATTATAGAATCACATAATATCGTATTGTGGGTCCCATGCTTAAGATTAATTGATATTACATAATTTTAGAAGAATATTAAGAAAATTAAAAAACTACATGCCTGTGAACCATAATTGTTTAGTGAAATTGAAATCTTGGGACATAATATTATGACCTTGTGAAAGATCATCAATGTTTTCCCCAGATATCATAGTATTTTATCACTCCTATGTAAAAACATTCTTCATTACTAGGGTAAAAGAAATAGAGGAAATTGGGAACTGAGATTCTCAGTAAGGGTTAATAAATGGGATACATAATCATAATATTATAATAAGTGTATGTAAACAACATTTGATGATCATACACTCCACATAAAATATAATAATGTAATTTCATGGCCTACGGATTGAGATTTTATAAGACATGGATCATAATTAAATAAAATATAATAATCCAAGAGAGCATAGCAAAGGAATATGATAATGTATTTCTAGAATTCACATAGTCATAGAAAATATAATGTCAAGCTAACAAACCTATACCTTCATAACATGTTAGGGTTGGGATAATCATCCACATACCTCATTCAGGACTTAGTGAAAAAACTATGCACTATTTTTTGGATAGGGATACTACTTATAAAACCACTTTTTGGGATTAAAATGAAACAAATGTACCCTCTTATTTTCTATGTTTTTCTATAATATGTAAACTCTATGGTTTCTATGGTTAGGATAAGACCCATGTACCCTGTTATTTTTGGGATTTGGATATAACCCATGTACCATCTTGTTTTTAGAATTCATCTACAACACATTTACCCTCTTGCTATTGATCTTATGATAAAACCCATGTAAACTATTTTTTCAACATAAGGATAACAAACCATGTAACTTATGACCTCATATACCATTAATTATTACCCAATTAATTAAAGGGACATATTGGTCCCATCCATCACATAATTAAATAACAAATTTTGTGTTAAAAAATCATAAAAATTCACAATATCATAACTCAATTATGGAAATGGATACTATAAAAAATCCATAGTATCATAGCCTATAGAAAAAAGATATGATTCATAAAAATTTCATCATATTATTACCTTTGAAATGAAGAAGTTTTGATAAGAGTTTTATCATGGTATAACCCAAGGAAAAGTAATGGGATTCATAATAAACATGTCATCATAATCATAATAATTTTAGGGAAATTTTAAGAATAGATCCCTTGAATTATATTCCCAATAAAGTATAATATACATAAAATTATTTAATAAAATTTTTGATTTTAATGGATTATTTAAAAAAATTCTTCAGTATAATATCTAATTTTCCATAAATAATATTCACAAAGCATGATTTTATATTGAAAACCACTTTCTCTAGAAAAAACATGAAAAAAAGATCCTTTAAATAATATTTTAAAATAATTATTAAAAAATAAAATAAATTAAAAACCATTCCTTGAAAATTATCTTCAAATGTTTTTTAAAAAAAAAATTGCTAAAGAGTTTTTAGATAACATGGTTTTTGAATAAAACAGATTTCCAACCGAAGAGGGAAATAAAGTCGAATTTTCTAAAAACATTATTAATTATATTATGTACCAAACAGTAAAAATGAGGTAAAATTAAAAGAATATATAATGAAATACCATATAATTATTAATTTTATGATATTTTTTTAGATATAGAAAAAAATATCTCATCAATGGAAGAATATTCATTAACAATCGGGATAAATGAAGAGATTGAAGTAATAATCTATTAGATCTTTGATAACATTAAATCATAATCCCCATAAGAAAAAAACCTTAAATGAATCACAAAATCCTATTATTATTAGAAAATTCATTATTTTACATTTTAATGTAGATGTATATATACCTCATGAAATAATATAGGTGCATATCAAAATAGGCATCTTCAAGAAAAGAAACTGATGAAAAAAACCATTACTGCTTTGGTAACATTTGAATTATAATTCCTAGGAAAGATACATCCTTATATGTATATGTAAAAACCAAAAATATTATGTTTTGGAATTGTAATGTACATTCATGTGCAGTGTACATTAAATTGAATAAATAGGTGGTGAACACAGAATGTGTCTCTCAAAAGTAAAAAGTGAGAGGTAAATCCATTATTACCTGAGTATTTCTTAAATAGTTAAATAAATTAAATAATAACATCAATTTAATCATTTAATATCATGAAATAATTTAAATTCATGATTTATCAAGTCATAGGCTAGTATAAAAATAACAAAAAAGTAATGAGCAATGAAAATGGAATAAGTCTCACAAAATAAAATGGAGACTGCAAATCCCATAACTAATTGAGTATCATTCTAATCGTCAGATCGATGAAAGAATATCAAAAAGTGAAAATTATAATATAAATAATTGAATTATATTTATTATATAACATGTCATAATGATGTATATACACTATGAAAAAATATTGTGTAGTGAATATAGCATATAACTCATAGAAATAAAAGTGACATGAGAAAATCTATACCTTTTGTCTTGACTCTCATCATACATGTTCAAACATCCTCTATAATAAATATATTTTTATTGAAAATATATCATATATCCATATTATTATATATAATATCATATTTTATTTACTTACAACTATATATTCCATTTTTATTAATAACTCTATGTAAAAATAATTTTTTTGGTCATGACGTCATTTTTTCAAACATTTTGTGACTTGTTATTTTTAATCATCATAAAAAGATCATGATTTAATTATATGAGGATTATAAAATATCATATAAATATAATATATATATTCATGATATATGTATTAATAATTTTATATAACATATAGAAATAGTAAATGAAATTCACTATTTATGAAGATGGTCGGTTGTACGTACGCGTGAACATTATTTCCATTTTCATGTTGTATTGAAAGAAATGAAAGTTAATGATATATAAATATATATTTTATCATTATAGTAGAATTATTAATTCATATATAACACATATTTGTTATTACTTTATACATAATACAATCCATGATAATCGTGAATGAATCACATCGCTTTGAGGAGGCTAAAGTCCACACATCCACAAATCAATTTATCGTATTCCAAAAAGAAGAAAGTCATGAAGGTATGTGTTATAAAATATTTACATAAGAATATAAAAACTATAAATATTATTTATATATATATATAATATAAAAATATTAATTTCATTATTATTCCAAACCATGAGATGTTGTAATAGAAGAATGCTTGACATTGATTTACCAGGTCGTAGTCTGTTATACACATGAATGATGGTTGTGTATCCCATTTGATTGAAGTGAATAAATGAGGATATCATAACCATAATATAAAAAATATATAAATATATTACGGATACTCAGTTTATTATATAATATTTAGGTAATAAGAATTGAATTCGGGGATAATGAAATGAAATTAATGTTCTTATTGAAGAATAATACCTATTTTCAATTAACTCATTTTGGTTTTTACCAATGACATTCCATGGATTGAATTAATCCAATATTTAGGATTCTATTAAGTTAATAGTGAATTTTTGAGCTTATTTGGGATGGCTTTGGATGTTCCAAATGGATTTAGTGGTATGAAAAAGAGAGGGGTAAAGGGTGAGTTCACTTTTATAGCGGAGGTGGAGTGGCATTCTTGTAAATGAAAAAGATAAACAGTAATGGGAGGTCTTCATTACATAATGAAACTCCAAAAATTGTAAATTTCATACTATATTAGGTAAATGGTTTAAATATGGATAACCAATTGATTTTGGAAGTGTTTCTAGTTCATTTTCTCTTTTTGTTTATATTTTAACTACTAAGTAAACATGTATTTCTCTTAATCAGTTATATTACTTCTAATTGCCTTAATTTTTTTTTCATCGTAACAATGTTGACCATACTATAAATTTTAAATTATAATGATTCACAATATAGAATAAATTTTTACAAATTATAATTATATAAGTGTTAAAATATAATTAAAAATTAATCCCAACAGGATGTAACAACATGTTTTTTATGTAAAAATTCATCAATTTTGAAATGTTATTAGATAATATTTATATGTGAAATTCACTAAAATGAAGAAATTATTACTTATTAATGTATAATTAAACTTTTTATATAATTAATCTAATTTAAAATACAATTTAATAATAAAAAAATTTATGATGTATTCTTCATATAAAATTTGATGATTTTAACTATTTATCAGAAAATCAAGCTTCTCAGAAAAGTAGAAATTTTTAACCGAGATAAATTTTGATATTAATATTTCATAAATAATATTTATTTAATAAAATATAAATTATAATCGTCTCACAAATTAGTTCTAAAAAAATTCTTCCATTTAAATGTTGTAAAACATCCCTAATAACATAGACCATTATTCGAAAAATGAATTATAAGTAACAAGATAATCAATACTTTCCAATTTTATTTATCCAGATCAATAATATCTCTATACAAGCTGAATGTTATTTTCATAACATCAAGAACACATTATGGTTAACCTTCCGATGATAAGAATATAAATATTTCTTTAAATCATTTTCCGGTCATCAGAACCATTCAATTGATTTTTCAAATACTTCATTGTAAACATATACTTCATGATTAATATAATATAATTCTATAATTCTTATACATATAAACTTCAGTCATCTAACCTTATTTATAAATAATTACTTAGGCTTCATTATCTTATTAATTAATATCCGTTTCGTAGAATATGAAATATGAATAATTTCATATGGTTCCTTAAGCAAAATTTAATCATGATTAATACCTATAATGTAAATAATACTGTTATAAAATCCCATTATTCTCACAGGGCATTCCTTGTACCATTATCATCACCAGCTTAACCAATAATCATTCCACCTTCCAGATTGTCATCATGAGATTTCCACTTAGGAAATTGATTTTCATAATTCCCATACATTATAAATAATAAAAGTTCAACGTTAACCCAATTACATTTCGTTCCATGTATTGAATATGACCTGGAAGCATATTCTTAGAAACACTTATCATAGAATAAAACTATGAAATCATGAATAATTTCATATAAGATGCCTAAATCTGACACCATATTTTAAATATATGATACTGTAGGCTTATCATTAGATACATCCCTAGTCATATCTTTATAAATATCCCCATGGGTCTCACTAATGTTCTCACATCCATGATTCCATCGTTTATCTAATCCTTTCCTTTTATACCAACTATAGAGGCCTAATTTTGACATACCTGGATATTCAATCATTTTATATGAATATTCAGAAAATTATAGAAGTACATGCCCAAGGACAATAGTAGTTTTGGCTATTATAGAATATTGGAACACAATCTTCATACATGGTGAAGGATCATTAATGTTTCCCACAATGATCATCCACTGTAGTAATCATACATAAAACTATTATTAATACCCTAGGAAAAGAAAGAATAAAAAAGGTTGATTATATGTTCTCTGAATGGGTAAATAATGAAGATATGTAAACATAACATGGGTATAAAGGTATAATAAAATGAGATTAACAGTTAAATATCATTTCAAACATATCAAAGATCCTAATCTTAATTCATGTACTAAAGATTGGGAATTTATAAGACCTCAATCATATAGAAGTAAATGATTATAATACATGATATCATAATATAGGTATATGATTTCATGACCCATCCATGAGTGGCCCGTTCTGTGACAACCCCATTCCTACCTCTAATAGTCCAGGGACTGAAGACTAGCCCCGACTAGCTATATCACACGAATGGGAGGAATTTTCCTATATACCTATACACATGCACACATCTCCAAGCCCAAAATTCTAAAATGTAAAAACACTATGTCAACAATGCTTACATAAAATATGATACCAAACATAGAGTAGGGCAGTCAGAAAATTGGAAAATAAACAGGGCCAGAATACAACATCACAAAAACAAAAGTCTTCCGATGTGAGTGGACAACTTCTTGAAACTCATCCACAGAAAACCCAATATGATTGGTAGGTGAAGGATAGATACTGTATGTCATAGGAGAAAAACATATCTTCTAGATACATCTAAGAACCACGTGGTTCAGGTATACCATAATATCTTTCGAAGCGTTGGTCGTCTGCACAATAAAAAACACGTGTCGGCAAAGCCCATGTAGGGGTGAGTAAAATAATCTGTAAGACAAAAGAAAACCCAAAACGAAGTCCAAGTAATAAATACAAGAATTACACGACAATAAAAACATACCATGTAGACAAAAAATGAAACAGAAAAAGTACACTACAAAGGAAACAAATGAAGTACAATTAATATGGCCAACTCAATAATGTTTTATGTATAAAGCATGAATAGAATGTATTCTAGTTTTGGTACATATATCACCTGGCCTATACGACACTAGATGTGTTGTCGATGAATAGATCATCATTGGATCATGGGGCATCGATGGAACAGATAGTGTCAAAGGAGAAAAGAGAACTGATGGTGCATCATGCATTGATGATTCATGCATCTGCCAAGTAACGTAGTCACCAAGATCACACAATCACCATGATAACATAGATCTCATAGTCACTATGATCACATATTCACAACTAGTAGTAGGATTCCACTCATATTGTGCTTGTTTCAGTATCTCCTTTTCCTCGAGCCATTAGGACATATAAAAAAGTCCAAAATACTCACATAGTGTGTCTCTTATGGTAAATAAAATCAAAAGGGTCCAAATGATGATGAACACTCATCAAACGGGCCTCCAATTTAGATGATATTGTCAATTTAGAAAAATGTGTCGGGTATGGTTTGTGTATGACATGATCCATTCCACCAGACCAGACTCGGTTTGTCTGGGCTGGCCTAATGTGGCATTTGCCGATGAACCTGGCCCATTAGATCACTAGGCCACAGCCCAATGGGCCCTATTGTCCAGCCCACTGGGCATCCAGAGTGGCATGGTTCTTAAAACTGGCCCTCATTGTGTACGCTAGTTTTTCTCCTCTAGATGTGGCATGCCCTATCTCTGTCCCATTAGTCCACACCATCACTCGACCGTGTTGCCAGCCGGTATCCCCAATAAATGTGGTTCCAGACATTTCTTCACACGTATGAACCACCACATTTTTTCTCCCATAGCCCCTAGTCAATGCCACATGCCCCCTCTCTGATGTGGTCCCTCCTAAACCCCCCCCCCCCATTGCAACATCTGTCTTCCAAGACTGTGGGTTGTTCCTTCCTTGCCTCACCTGACATAGGTTCCACTACCAGGTCAGTGCTTCTTCCACCTCCAACAGCCCCACCATGATCTTCATGAACTATATGTAGCCTCTTTGGACATCTGTCTCCTTGTTTCAACGTAGGATCAGATCACTAGTTTCAGATCATTGCACCACAGATTGAAGGCGCAATGATCCTTTAATAATTTTTACAAGGATTGAGGAATAAGAAATGCAGGATATTTCGGGAAAGAGACAAAGCATATGAATTAAAAAATATAAAGATCGTGTCCTTTTTCATGTCGGCCTTGATATTTTCATGTTATAATGTTTAACAAGGAACAATCAATCGATATTCACAAAAACATTACAAATCTTTAATCTTTGCAATTAAAACCATCCCACATCAAGGGTCAAATCATATATTAAAATATTCATGTGTTGGTATGAATTAATCAGTTGAATTTAATAAGGGACAAGAAATCAACAATTGAGAAACATCATACATCAAGGATTGATCAATCATTGATGAAAAAACGGTGTTTGTGTTGTATTCAATCCTTGATGCTACGACGTTCATCAATCTACCGTGCTTTGTTCATATTTTAGATATTTATTAACTTAAACTCTAGGAGTGCCTTCTACTCCCCACATCATGGACACTATAGGGTTATAAAGTTAACCCGGTATTTTTTTGAAAAGGATTTATTTAATAGAAACCATTACAACACAAAAATAAAATATTTTTATTAAAATTAATTTAATGAAGGTTATGTATAGTTTCTAACAATAACAGTCGAAACGAAATTATTGATGTTAGGTCATACCTAGGGAATACATCCCCTTACGAACTCAATGGTTGTCTCAGATTTCTAAATTGTGTTACTATTTATGACTTACTTTGATTTCAAGAATAAAATAATTTTATTCTCTATTTTATTTACGATTACACCGTTTTTTGGTTTTCCACTGAAGACATGTGCTGACTAAAATTAAATCATACATATGAAAAATCCAATACTCTTAGCACAACAATGCCGTAAAATTTAGGATATGGTAATCCATTTAGATGTTATTCCCATTTCAAGAAGAAAATACCTACACACTTTATAAAAAACATAATATTTTTCACCGTGTCATTCCGAGCACACTAGGGATCCAAATCTCACACACTCTTAGTCCCTAATCTTGATATTTTCCTAAATAATTATAAAAATAAATTTGGGAAAATCTGAATCATTACATAAGAAATAGTATTTTTGTAACACACATATGCATATAAATCTCATGTTAAGGATTAATACCAAGAACTTCATAACATGTAATAATTGGGATAACCACCCATGTACTTTAGGATTTGGTTAAAAACCCATGTATCTTATTGTTTTTGGTCATGGGATGAAACATATAAATACTATGGTTTTCAAGCATGGTCATATCACATATACCCTCTTGTTTTTATGATTTTTCTAAAACCCATATAACATATTATTTTAAATCTTTGCTTATAACTCATGTAACATATTGTTTTGAACATGGTCCATAACCTATGTACTGACCTCTTTTTGGGCACGGGATAAGAACCAGTGTACCATTTGAATTAATACACCATTTATAATTATACCATTCAATGGGTGGAGATATAGCTCCCTCCCATTAAATAATGAAATCATACATATGTGTGATAAAAATCATAAACACTCATAATATCCTAACCCAGGAAATGAAATTAGAATTATAAATAGATCAACATAATATAACCTATTGAATATAGATGGGATTTAAAATCATTTAATTATAGATTAAACCATTAAAGTAACCTTGTTTAATATTCATTTTATAAATGTATTACCATGAGAAGAGAAATAGGTTTCATAAACAACTTATCATGATAAAAATTAACTTTTCATAGAAAGAATAAGAATTATTTTATATGACCATGTACCCAATAAATAGAAAAATATCCCAACATATTTCATATTATATGGAAATTATTTCAGAAATATAAATTTAAAACATTTCATGAAGAATATTTCCTTTTATCTTTGAAAAAATACATATAAAACATTAACAGCTTCTGGAATAATATTTCATTGAAAAAACATGAAAAAAAAGAAGGAATCATTGAAAAAATATTTGGGCACATTCCCAAAATAATACTTATATTTTAATAATTCTAAATGAAAATTACCATAAAATATAATTTTGAATCATTTTTAAATCATTTTTAGAAAACACATTTTATGGAATAAAATAGATTTTTAATTTATGTTAAAAATATGGTCATATTTTATAACAAAAATTCTTATGTATTAAAAGTTAAAAATAGTTGAAAAATGGTACCATTACATATTAATATTATGAATAACCATAGGTTATAAAAATTCTTTAAATCTCTTAAGGGATGGATCATATTATTTCATCAATTTAAGCATAATAATTTGCAACCCCGATAAATGATGAGATTGTATTAATGTACTCTTAGCACATTAGTAAAATTGAATCACAATCCCTCTGAGAGAATAACATAATATAAAACCTATAATTTCATGAGGTTGAAAACATTTCTTATAATTAAGGTATTGGGTTATTTATATACACCTCATGAAACAATATTGGTTCATATCATAACCTACGACTCAAAGAAGGAAAATTAATTCAAAACTCAATTAAGGACTTGGTAACATTTGAACTATAAAATCCATGAAAGTGAGATCATTATATTATTGTGTAAATAAAAACAATTTGAATTAAGAGAATAATAATTTAAATTCATTCATAGTATATACACTACATATAAGAATGATGTGTTAAACATAGAATGTGTCATAAAAATCTCAAAATCGAGACGTATATCCCTTACTACTTGAGTAACTTTTAAATAATGAGATACATGAAAGAATAAAATTAATTGTAATATTAATATCATTAAAAAAATTAATTTCATTATATAACATGTCATGGGGAAGTATATATACAACACATAATATACATGTGGGGAATATTGCCTAAATCTAACTGAAATAAAATTGAGACTAAAAATAATCATACTACATGAGTAACTTATAGAATCATGAGATCCATAAAAGAATAAAATAAATATAAAATCTAAATATCATGAAAAAAATTAAATTCATGATATAACATCTATTAGGGAACAATGTATTCCAGACAATAATAAAATTTGGTGATTAAATCATATTAACCACAAAAAATGTGAAATGATACTACCCTTACCTAAAGTCACAACATTAGTTGTACTTCTTCAATACTCATTTGTAATTAATATAAGTTCATTATAAATATATAAAAGAACCATTATAAAATATATATTACCATAAATTATTTATATATAACTCCATATTACACAACTATTAAAAATTTCATGTATAATTTATGTTTCAGGTAATAATAGCTTTTTTGAACATGTGTTTACATGTTATTTTTTATATTCATACATCGATGATGATTTATGTAATTTAATAATGAAATATATTATAAAAATTTCATATATATTCAGATTATATGAACGTTTAATAATCTATAAATTGTATAGATATAAAATTAAATACACCGTTCATTTAGGCGATATGCCAAACATATATATTTACACTGTTTTCATTTCATATGTGTATTAAAATAACAAAAATTAAATTACATATATATTATTTATAATTAAAATTTATTTATTATTTAATTTATACCTATTACTTTTAATAAACCCATCTTTAATTTATTTCATGTAAAGCATGAACTAATCACATCACTTTTGGGACGCGGTAGTCCACACATACCGAAATGAAGTTGTCGTATACCAACAAAATAGAATGTCTTTTGATATAAGTTATATAATAAATAAATAACCATAAATAAATCATGAATATATATTTAAATAATAAAAAATATGTATATCATTATTTTCCACCATGAGAGGTGGAAATGGAAAAATGAACGACAATAGTTTGTCAGGTCGTATCTCGTTGTACACATAAATGAGGATTGTGTATCCCATTAGATGGAACTGTGTGATGGTGTAGTTATAAACATAATTTAAAAAAATATATTTATATTTCAAATACTAACATTATTAAATAATTGTTAAATAAGATTAATTGTCTTCCTTTATAAATTAATGAATGAAACGTTCTCGTCAAATAATGATTCCTATTCTTTAGGTCACTCTTTTTGGATTTCCTCAAATGGATTCATTGGGTTGATTTATTATAAGGCCCCAGCCTTAAACCTTACTTAATCTTGAGTTATTACAAGATTACACATTGAGGATCTCTTCTGGTTTAGAGTTTTAGAGAATTAGATCATAAAACATGCATTAAATTCCACATATAAACACAGTGGTTACATAAAGATAGTATTCTTCATTCCCATCAATTGAAACATATTTAAAACAAACCTGGATTCTTTCTTGACACTTCCTTGATACTGTCATCATATCATGTACCTTTCCCATGACCTGTGAAAAACATTTCAAAAAAACATGGGATGAGCATAAAAAGCTCAGTAAGGGATATAAAAATATAGAAAGGAAACATGGGTACATATATACATAAGGATGAGATCATACTTTACACATAAAACATAAGCACTTTAACATACCTCAGCAAATCATGAATAAATCATTGAAATCATAAGTCATAAAGGTAACTTGAGGCATTCATAACATTCTTACGTAGGGAGTAACCCTCTTGGTTACGTTTGGAATACCCATCACAGTATATTCCCTAAATCTCTTCGGAGAAACCATAACGTTTCACTCCTTCGCATTACCCAATGCATTGGAGAGCTATATCGGGCTCACCCACCCTTAGTTTATCATGGAACCACCCATTTTCATAATAATTCCCAAGAACCTCAACATAATCATATCACATAAAACATGCATAAAGGAAACATAATGTTCCCACCTTTCAATCACAAGATATCAATACAACACATTCATATATAAAACATTATGAAAACCATTTTCGATACCAAAATAAATGAAAAGTAAAACATGGTATTTATTTTTCTTTTAAAAAGAAGTTATGGCTTGTAGAGGAAGCCGAAACTCAAATAACGGTCACGACGGCGGAGAAGTCGTTGTCGCCGCATACGTACGACAAAAACATTCCCTTTTGTCCTTTAGTATACTCTTTGTATAAAAAAATATTCCTTTTAAATAAATGTAATATTCAAAGGAGTTTATACACCTTATAAAAGTAGGTTGTGTATAAAACAAAATATTCCTCAATGAAAGGAGATTGAGACGAAGTCCCATACAAAGATCATTTTTAAAATAAAATAGATCTATTATGTGTATTCACTATAAGTACAAATAAAGAAAGTAAAAATAAAAGATAGGACATAATAATATCATGACATAATTTGAAAGTAGGAGATTAACCCAAGTAATGGTAATTGGGTTAAGAATTTCCCTTACCTCGTATCCGACTTGACCCGACCGTTCTTTAATCTCCTTTAAAAGTGTAACTCATTTTGATTTGAGCCTAAAGGCTTCCCTTGAAAGGATTATGCCCAAAGGGAATCCTCTAGGAAGAGGAGAGGGATGTGGAGAGAGTAAATGGGAAGTGGTTGGCTGAGCCAAATGCTTTGTGAGTGTGGGTAAGGAGGTAGAGGTGGGGGCCTTTTATAAGAGGAGAGGGGGGGCACTCTTGGAAAGTAAGGAAATATTACATTATATGAAAAAGAGTTTCAGATTTAAATGGTCCCACATTGATATAATTCTAGGATAAGGTGATATGTGTTCGAAATCTACCCATCCAATAGGTTTTGGACATGTGTGGGTCATAGATTTTACAGTATCATTTCATTTTATTTAAATCCTTTATTAATGAGGTAATCGCTACATCATTATGATGTCATAAATAAATTTATTTATTTAATGACAACAAATTATAAAAAAAATACTATGATGTAGAAAATATTTTTATATTTCCAATGAATATTTATAATAAAAAATCTGATCTTTATATCTCCAGGTAAAAATTGTTTTCGTAAAACATATGATGTTTGTGTCATTTTTACTTTTACATTAAATAAAAAGTTATTTATGTCATATCCCAACCAAAGTGGCTCCATGGGGTCCCCAAGTTGAACCATGGATTTTCTTGGTCGGCCATGACACAACCAATGAGGGTATGACATGTGCCAAGCTCATATTATTTTATTAAAGCATTATTTTTACCTTAAACTACACTAATTACCACTAATCGCGATTAAAAACATAATAAGTTACTATTCACCAAAAAATTATTTTAATCTCATTGAACCACATTTTACTTCTTAATTAAAACCATGTATGTAGTATTTTTTAAATTCAAAACACAATAATGGAAAATTTTCATTTAAACGGAAAATCAGTTTTTATAAGTTCCACTTAGTGGTTTCACTATGCATCAAAAATTGAAGTTTTTCAGAAAATTACCAAAATTTCACCCTAAGATATATTTGATATTCCGAATTCAAAAATGAAGTCTATTTTACCAAATTCAAAACATATAAGTCACATTAATTAATTTAATAATTAATTCCCGCTGTCAGAGCAAATAGCGTGTTTTTATAAAACAATAAGTATCAAAAGATTGACACCAGTTTAAGTCCAATTTCAAAGTGAAATTGATTCCAATGACCACCATTGATAAAATGGTAAAAATATATTCTAATTTCACTTCAAAACCAATTCAAAAGATAATCTAATCATATAAATAAATTATATTAAAAAGAGGTTTTGAAATAAAATACAACATTATCACTATTCATTAAAAAATGAACTTTATCGGAAAAATACCAAAAATTCACACAAAGTAAATTTTGATGTCCCAATCATAAATAATAATTTTATTTTGACAAACATAGCTTATAAAATTGTCAAAAGATAGATTTAAAAATGGATTACCATCAAAAGGCAGTAAAACAATCTTTTATAAATATTAGTGTATTCCATGCTTAAGATTGGATTTATTTTCATTTTAAGCCTCTAAAAAACTATCTTAATCATTAATAGACATAGATAAAATTATCTATTATTCATTACTTACTTGGGATGTTACATCCTTCCCCCCCTTTAGAAAATTGTGTCCCCGCAATTTATTTACTTATCAAATAAATGGGGGTACTTATCCCTCATTGCATTTTTAGATTCCCATGTTGGCTCTTCAATCATGTGGGTTTTCCACAAAACCTTTACCTGGTGAATCACCTTATTTCATAACACTTGCTCCCTGTGGTCAAGAATCTGGACCGGTTTTTCCTCATAACATAGGTTCTCTTCCAGCTGAACTACCTCTGGACTCAAAACATGAGATGGATCTGGCCTATACTTTCTCAACATCGAAACATGAAAAACATTGTATACCTGAGATAAACTCGGAGGTAAAGCCACTCGGTAAGCAACTGATCCAACTCTCTCCAGAATTTCATATGGTCCAGTAAACCTTGGACTCAGCTTTCCTTTCTTACAAAATCTCATCACACTTTTCCAAGGAGAATCCTTCAGAAAAACATGATCACATACCTCGAAAGATAGATCCTTCCTCCAGTTATCTGCATAACTCTTATTCCATCTCTGAGCTGTTCTCATGTGCTTTTTAATCAGCTGAACTTTTTCTGCCATCTCTTCTACCAATTCTGGTCCCATCAACTTCCTTTCACCCACTTCATCCCAGAAAGCCTGAGTTCGACACCGCTTCCCATATAATGCCTGAAATGGTGTCATCTGTATACTGGAATGAAAGCTGTTATTATATGAAAATTCAACCAAAGAAAGATGTTGGTCCCAACTTCCCTGATAATCCATCGAACAAGCTCGTTGCATATCCTACAAGGTATGAATTTTTCATTCTGACTGCCCATCTGATTGAGGATGAAAAGCTGTCCTAAAATATAATTCAGTACCCAACGACTTCTGAAGGCCTTTCCAAAAGTTAGAAGTGATCCTGGGATCATGATCAGATACAATGGAGAGAGGAACTCCATGTAAACTGACTATCTCTTTTAGATACAAACGGGAAAGTTGATCTAGGGAAAACGTATCTCGTATAGCAAGGAAATGAGCAGATTTAGTCAAGCGATCAACAATAACCCAGATTGCATTATTACCTTGATATGTCTTCGGTAATCCCACAATAAAGACCATGGATATATTCTCCCATTTCCACTCTGGAGCTGGTAAAGGCTGAAGCATCCCTTTCGGCAACTGCCACTCTTCTTTAACCTGTTGGCATGTCAAACACTTCATAGTAAAATCAGCAATATCTCTATTCATTCCACCCCACCAGTAATACTCCTGCAGATCTCTATACATCTTAGTACTGCCAGGATGAACTGAAAACAGAGAACTATGAGCTTCAAATAACAACTCTCTCTTCAACTGTCAATCACAAGTCACACACAATCTCTTCCCAAATATCAAAACGCAATCATTATCAATGTTGAATTCAGGCAACTTACCTTTATGAACCAGCTCAACCATTTTCTGCAACTCACTGTCTTGCTTCTGTGCTTTCTTGAATCTATCTGATAGAGATGATCTCACTGATACCTGAAACAAAACAGAAGAACATCCTGCACCAACAACTTCTATGACAGAGTTCATCAAATCCTTAACAAAAGGATCATGTTCCAAATGCAACATTGCTAATGAAGCATAACTTTTTCGACTCAAAGCATCAGCCACTTTATTTGCTTTTCCCGGATGGTAATGAATTGTACAATCATAATCATTGATAAATTCCAGCCATCTATTCTATCTCATGTTCAATTATTTATGAGTGAATATATACATTAAACTTTTGTTATCAGTATATATTTCACACTTTACTCCATACAAATGATGCCTCCAAATTTCTAAATCAAAGACAACAGCAGCTAATTCCAAATCATGTGTAGGGTAATTTACCTCATGAGTTTTCAACTGTCGTGAAGCATAAGTAATTACCTGACCATTCTGCATAAGGACACAGCCAAGTCCCTTCAACGAAGCATCGCTCTATATAACAAACTCACCATTACTGGAAGGAAGTGCCAAAACTGGAGCATTCACCAATCTTCTTTTCAAATCCTGAAAACAATCATCGCATTCTTTTGTACAGATGAACTTAACACCCTTACGAGTTATCTTAGTCATTGGACAAGATAACCGTGAAAAATTTCTATCAAACCTTTGGTAATTTCCTGCCAAACCTTGGAAGCTACGAATCTCAGTTACATTTGTGGGTCTTGGCCAGTCTTCCACAACTTTTGTTTTTGCAGGATCAACAGTTATCCCATCTTTAGAAACAATGTGACCAAGGAATGAAATTTGTTGCATCCAAAACTAACACTTGCTAAATTTTCCATACATTTTCTTTTATTTTAAGGTTTGAAAGATAGCCCTTAAATTTCTTTCATTCTCCTCTTTACGTTTAGAAAAAACCAAAATATCATCAATAAAAACAACCAAGATTTTTCACCTGAGTCAACTGAGCCATCGCTGCAACAAACTATTTTGTTCTGATTCTGACCTTCTCAGGATACTGATTTGAAAGGTCATTTCCCTCTATATGCCTTCCCAGAAAAGATGTTCTGTTTCCTCTATGAAAAACCATTCTGAACAAACATGTCTTAGATGATGCAACATGGTAATCTTCAAATACTATATCATTTCAATTTTTTTTGTATAATCATTTAATAGAATTCTAACTCCTAAAGTTATCTAAACCGACCTCTGATACCAACTATAAGGCCCCAGCCTTAAACCTTACTTAATCTTGAGTTATTACAAGATTACACATTGAGGATCTTTTCGGGTTTAGTGTTTTAGAGAATTAGATCATAAAACTTGCATTACATTCCACATATAAACAAAGTGGTTACATAAAGATAGTATTCTTCATTCCCATCAATGGAAACATATTTAAAATAATCATGGATTCTTTCTTGAAACTTCCTTGACAATATCATCATATCATGTACCTTTCCCTTGACCTGTGAAAAACATTTCAAAAAAACTTGGGATGAGCATAAAAATCTCAGTAAGGGATATAAAAATATGGAAAGGAAACATGGGTACATATATACGTAAGGATGAGATCATAATTTACTCATAAAACACAAGAACTTTAACATACCTCATCAAATCATGAATAAATCATAGAAATCATAAGACATAAAGGTAACTTGAGGCATTCATAACATTCTTACGCAGGGAGTAACCCTCTTGGTTACATTTGGATTACCCATCACAGTATATTCCCTAAATCTCTTCGGAGAAACCTTAACGTTTCAATCCTTCACGTTACCCAATGCATTGGAGAGCTATATCGTGCTCACTCACCCTTAGTTTATCACGGAACCACCCGTTTTCATAATAATGCCCAAGAACCTCAACATAATCATATCACATAAAACATGCATAAAGGAAACATAAAGTTCCCACCTTTCAATCACAAGATATCAATACAACACATTGATATATAAAACATTATGAAAACCATTTTCGATACCAAAATAAAAGAAAAGTATAACATGGTATTTATTTTTCTTTTAAAAAGAATGTATGGCTTGTAGAGGTATCTGAAACTCAAATAACAGTCACGACGGCGGAGAAGTCGTTGTCGCCGCATACGTACGACAAAAACATTACCTTTATTCGTTCAGTAAACGCTTCATATAAAAAAAGATTCCTTTTGAATAAATGTAAAACACAAAGGTGTTTATACACCGTATAAAAGAAGGTTGTGTATAAAACAAAATATGCCTCAATGAAAGGAGATTGAGACGAAGTCCCATACAAAGATCATTTTTAAAATAAAATAGATCTATTATGTGTATTCACTATAAGTATACATAAAGAAAGTAAAAATACAAGATAGGACATAATAATATCATGACATAATTTAAAAGTAGGAGATTAACCCAATGAATGGTAATTGTGTTAAGAAGTTCCCTTACATCGTATCCGACTTGACCCGACCGTTCTTTAATCTCCTTTAAAAATGTAACTCCTTTTGATTTGAGCCTAAAGGCTTCCCTTGAAAAGATTCTGCCCAATGGGAATCTTCTAGGATGAGGATAGGGATGTGGAGAGAGTAAATGGGCAGGGGTTGGCCGAGACAAATGCTTTGGGAGTGTAGGTAAGGAGGTAGAGGTGGGGGCCTTTTATAAGAGGTGAGGAGGGGCACTCTTGGAATGTAAAGAAATATTACTTTATTTGGAAAAAGATTTTCGGATTTAAATGGTCCCACATTGATATAATTCTAGGATAAGGTGATAAGGGTTCGAAATCTACCCACCCAATAGGTTGTGGACGTGTGTGGGTCATATATTTTACATTATCTTTTCATTTTATTTAAATCCTATATTAATGAGGTAATCTCTACATCATTATGATGTCATAAAATACATTTATTTATTTAATGCCAAAATATTATAAAAAAATACTATGATGTAGGAAATCTTTTTAGATTTCCAATTAATATTTATAATAAAAAATCTGATCTTTATAACCCCATGTAAAAATTGTTTTCGTAAAGCATATGATGTTTGTGTCATTTTTACTTTTACATTAGATAAAAAGATTTTTATGTCATTTACCAACCAAAGTGGCTCCATGGGGTCCCCAAGTTGACCCATGGATTTTCATGGTCGGCCATGACACAACCAATGAGGTTAGGGCATGTGTCAAGCTCATATTATTTTATTAAAACATTATTTTTACCTTAAACTACACTAATTACCATTGATCGCGATTAAAAACTTAATAAGATACTATTCACCAAAAAATTATCTTAATATCATTGAACCAAATTTTACTTTTTAATGACAACAATGTATGTCGGATTTTTGAAATTCAAAACACAATGATGGAAAAATTTCATTTAAATGGAAAATCAGTTTTTATAAGTACCACATAGTGGTTTCACTATTCATCAAAAATTGAAGTTTTTCAGAAAATTACCCAAAATCCACCCAAAGCTATATTTGATATTATAAATTCATAAATGAAGTCTATTTTAGCAAATTCAAAACATATAAGTCACATTAAATAATTTAATAATTAATTCCCGCTGTCAGAGCAAATACCGTGTTTTTATAAAACAATAAGTATCAAAAGATTTACACCAGTTTAAGTCCAATTTCAAAGTGAAATTTATTCCAATGACCACCATTGATAAAATGGTAAAAATATATTCTAATTTAACTTCAAAACCAATTCAAAAGATAATCTAATAATATAAATAAATTAGATTAAAAAGAGGTTTTGAATTAAAATACAACATTTTTCACTATTCAATAAAAATGAACTCTATCGGAGAAATACCAAAAACTCACACAAAGTAAATTTTGATGTGCCAATCATAAATAATAATTTTATTTTGAAAAACATAGCTTATAAAATTGTCAAAAGATAGATTTAAAAATGGTTTTCCATCAAAACCCAGAAAAACAATCTTTTAAAAATATTAGTGTATTCCATGCTTAAGATTGGATTTATTTTCATTTTAAGCCTCTAAAACACTATCTTAAAAATTAATAGACATAGATAAAAATATCTATTATTCATTACTTACTTGGGATGTTACATTTATTCCCAGAGAAATGAATATATGTTGAAATAGGAATGTTTTTATATTATAAGGGATGTTTTTTTATGATCAAAATGAAATTATTGTTGTGAATAAGTGTGTGGGGAGGGGGGTTCAATTCCCTTTTATAGTGGAGGAGGAGTGTCATTATTATGAATATAACAAATATAATCACTATTTGAAGGTATCCCTTACATCATGCGCCTTGAATAATTTCTGATTTTATTAAAAAATGAGTTACTGTAGTTAAAATTAATATAAAATGTATTTTTGGGAATTTTATAGTTTATTTTCCCCTAATGATGAATGTTTAACCACTACATAAACTCTTTATTCTATTAATCACTATAATTAATTTTAATAATTATCAAAATAATTTTCGGTAAAATAGTAATTTTACCATCATAAATATTATATATTATTATTAATGAAAATATGGTATCAATATTTTCAAATCTTTATCATATTAGCAAAACAATTCATTTTGATTTTAATCTCACAGACTGAATGTAAAAAAACGTATTTTTATATAAAATGTTCAAATTATTGAAATAGTTCTATATCAAATTTCAATTTTAAATTTCTTTAAGTGACATAAATTAAATTTATTGATGTATAATTTTACTAATTACACATTAAGATTTATTTTAAATATAATTTAATTATAAAATTTAAGTTTATGAAAAGGATGCTTTCAATTACAATTCTGTGTTTTTAACTATGAATCAAAAAAAATTCTCAAAAAATACCAAAAATGTATCCAAAGTAAAATTTCCTAAAACCCTATAAAAATTTATTATATCTTTCAAACTAGGAATTATTAATGCATCAAAAATTAATTTTTAAATAAATTCAATTATTAATAGGTGTTAAAATATATTTTGAGAAAAATATATGTTTTTATGTTTAAAATTGGATTTATTCTAATATATTTTATATGAAATACAATTAATGTTAAATAGTTTATTTAAAATATAATATATCAAATAAAATTAATTAATTCATTAAAGATATTTTTTAAATTTCTTGGATGAAATGTGTTTTTTATTTAAAATATTTTTTAATAATATAAGTATTCTCATTTTAAAATAGTCTTACACACATTTATAATTAATTCATAACCAATTAATTAATTTTATAAAAATAAATAAAACATATTTTCATAATTTATTTAATCCCTTTAACACCAACCATTATAATTGAAATGTGATATATATAATAATTGTTAAATTACAACAAAAATTGTATATTATAGTTTTAGAAAACTCTGTATTTCATGTAACACAAACTATTGAAGGAACAAAGTATATTTTTTGTTACAAAAAAAAATTTGTATTTCATGTAACATAATATTATATCAGTAGTTCATTTAATGAAATATATACATAGTTTTGTGTGTATCATAAGCATAACATGGTGTAGTATTCCATACATTCCATAAAAAATTTATATTATTTAAAAAAATCATAATTATTTTTGGTGTTACATGTATTATCTAGATAATGAGGTAATTTCATGAAAATCGATCACTATGTCCTTTAACAAAATTTGAGGTCATTTATCTATACATTGAATCATCTATAGTTATTTCAATAGGGATATGACTATGGATTTCTCATCAAATTATCCAAATGTTAACTAAACATATCATATGATACCAAATATAAAGAGCCATACAAAACCTACAAATTTATTAAATTAGTTTTTTCAAAATTCATTTATAAAAAATACACCTAAGGATCATAACATATTAGGGACTTTGTAAACTTGGAAACAAAAAAAAAAGAGGTCCACAAGTAAACAACATCATCTCCCACTGCTATTTTCATAGCTAGAAACCATCATAGAAATATCCTACATACTATAATTCATTGCAGAATAGGAAAAGTATACATAAGAAATGCTGATCACAGATTATCATTAAGGGTAATTAATGAAGAAACATAATAATAACATGAAAATAAGGTTATGAGTACATGTGGAAAACATTTTAAAACCATACCCCATGTAGCAATGATCATAATATTGGGTCATGGAATAATGATTAGATTTTTTATATACATTGATCATAAGGTAATCAATAAACACGATCCAAGAGATCATAAAATTAGAATAATACATATATTTGTTTCATACAGATTAGAATATAATATAACTTCCATATTAGTCATGTCTCATTTCCAATGATATAAATGTGGAATAGGTGTACTCCCCAAAGAACCATGGTTATCATGGATCACTCCGAAGACCATCATAGTCGAAAATATCTGTTATTGATCGGAGTTATCTATATTTTATTGTCATTTATTTCTCATAATATATAAATATTAATCCAATTAATTTGAGGTAGGTATAGTCCCCACATTAGTTATAATGAAACTCATCTTTTTGTGGTCCACAAGAACATAAACATTCATCACACAGAAATCCATTACATGAAATGGGATTCAGAGATATTTCATCATATAAAAACCCATATAAATGATATCAGTTTCATATTAATTTAATAATTTTATCATAGCATAAAAAATGGGAGAATATGTGAATTTCATTATATTTTTAGCATGTCATAACCAATTTAAAAAGAATAATGTTTTATAATATTTTATCATGGTATAAAGTAGGGAAAAGGAAAAATGTTTCCTAAAAAATTTATCATGGTATATCCCTTTAAAATATAAATGGGATTAAATATAAATTTATCATGGTTTAACCCATGGAGAAATAATTGGGTTTGATAATATTATTAAAATTATATATCACGTTTAATATAAATTGGTTTCCTAAAAATAATTACATCATAAACACAAACTATTAAGATAATGAAGAATACTGATTTCCTTTTTTCATATCCCTTGTAAGGAATATCTAACATCAAATTAAGTCAATTTATATGTGAAATAATTTGGAACAATCACATAAAAACTTACTTGTGGAATATCTTAATTCATTTTTGAGAAACTAATTTTTATAAATAAAACATTTTTAAGCTATTTGTTTTAAACATAACCATGGAAAATATAAATATATATTCAATGAAAATAATTTTCATGGTTATGTGTTGTTTTTTTCATGCTATAAAAAATAAAATAAAAACTTCTATTAATATGTTCTAAAAAATATTTTATTTGGTAAAATAATAATATAGTAACTCTAAAAATATTTTTTTAAAGGTAAAATATGGGTTCTTTTTTATATTTATAATTAGAGGATAATAAAATAATTTGAAAACATTTTTATAAAACATATTTATTTTTGAAAATTTACTTCTGAATGAACAACGAAAAAATTCAATTATTATTAAAAAACTAGATTATTTTAATTAGAAAATAGAGGAAAAAATTTTAGATTACATAAAAAATAAATAATAACCACATGATAATATATTTAATTATTTTTTGGATAGATGTATAATAATATCCTTTCATCTAAAATAAAATCTGTAACAATCTTGATTAATAAGGATATTGTAACATAAAATAATGACAACATTGAAAACATTGATTCATATGAATAATGAAGGAAAATTTAAAAATGAAACATAAAATATAAATAAGGAAAAAAATCATGATATTTCATTTCAAAGGGTCTATATGTAAACCTTGAGAAATAATACAGGTGTATAACATAACAGACCTGTCCATGAAAGAAAATTAACAAAACAACCCCTTACAATAAGTCTTGAATTTTATAATACATGTTAAAAAATACACTATAATAAATATATTAGTATTATAAATAAATTACTTAACAGTAATATATATATTATACAAAATATTATTTCCTTATGTCTATTTATTACGATATTGTTAACAATTCTATGTTAATGTAATGTTCTGAGTAATAACCATTTTGTTTTTTGTATTTGGTTTATTTTTTATGTTTTTTGTTATCTTACATTGATCATGATTTCATCATATATATAATAATAACCATTATAAAAATATTATATATATATATATAATATATATTAATTTAGTTTAATCCAATAAATTTAGTGATAGAAAATGAAATACACCATTTATGGTGACAATAGACCGTGTGTAGGCAAGAACACCAATTCAAACTTATTTTTGACTGAAATAAATGAATTAAAATATTATATTATCACTAAATTATATTTATTATGTTCCATATATAAATTATTTTTATTTAAAACATCTTTATTAGCTTCAATGTAATTCGTGAATAAATTACATCACTTCATGGGGAAGTAGTATGCAGTACACAGGAGTGGTGTTATAGTATACCCACAAGAATAGAGAGTATGAAGGTATGTGTGAAATAATAATTTCAACCATTATAATAATATCTTAAATATCATATGTAACTATTTAATAAATCATTGTGACAATCCTTGAGTGTTAGTAATGGGAAAAAATAATTAAGTTAGTTTATGAGTTTGTAGTCCTCTATAAACATATATGATGATTTTATAAACCATCTGATGGATGTGAAGATTTTTTACAGTAATAAAATTAAAATAAAAACACATAAATATAATTAATATACTAATTTAATTATATAAACATTGTATAATAGTTATTTAATGTGGTGGGCGATGACATAAAATAAAATTGCTCGATGATGAACGTTACCTCTTCTTCAGGTTTCCCAATTATGTTGTCTCCAAAATCCATTCCTGCTAAGATTAATGTCCCAAATAAGTATCGTATGATTAGTGGAGGAATTTTTTGAATATATTTTCGTTGGTATTGGATGAACCATAATGGTTTTATGGTGTGAATATGAGAGGATATTGGGTAACTTTTATTAAGATAGGTGAGTGGTAGACACATAATTTTATTTAAAGAGAGAATTTTACCCACATTTGATCATGTCAAATGACTCAAAATTGTAATATTATTGATCTTATAAAATATAAGATATAATAATATACATAAAATTGATTTCATATAAATTTTGGGTTATTTTTAATCATTATTATTTATATTTAACATATTTTTACTTCATCTGTAAGAAATAATTGTTTCTGTTTTTATGATTCATTATTATCAAAAAATATGTCTAACATATTTCATAATATAAATTATGATTATTGAAAATATGGAACATTTTTTTCAAATTTCTTTTATCATAATATTAAAATTTATGTAAAATTTAATCTCCCCAGTAGGATAAGAAAGCGAGTTGTTAAAGACAAAATGATCCAAAGCATACAATTATTTTATGTTTAAATAAGAAATGAAATTTATTATATTTACATAAATTGGATTAATGGATATATAATTGATAAAAAATTATAGAAAAACCAATTTATAATATAAATTAACTTTATAGAAAAATTAATCAAAGATCTAGATTTCAATTAATACTTAGTAATCATCAAAAAATGTAACATTTAAAAAAATTCATCAAAATGTAATTTTGAAATAATTATCTCAAAAATAAATCATATTATATATAACAATGTTTCTAAAATTGAAGATAAATAATTTTGTTAATGATCACAAAAGGATGTAAAAATCATTTTGTGAGAAACAATTATTTTAAAAACATATAATGACTTTACCAAAAATTGATTACATTTTTATCAACATGATTCAATTATATTAAAATTTATAAATAATATTTTTCAGTTTTTATTACTAGTTATTTCTCAATGATTAATGGATGGGTTAAAATGGTTGTTATTAAATAACAATACTTAAAATATATCATTTTTTTGTTAATAATCAATGTTGTGTGTAACAAAAGTTATCCAAATGATTTGTGTATAGCAAGATTGACATGTTGTTTCATTGAAAAAGAAATAAATTTAGTTTTTTTAAAAGAAATAATTTTAAAAAATGAGTGCCGTTACATCCTCTAACTAAGCCAATCCCTTTCGTGGTTTATGAAAAACATAGAACATTGAATAAAAATGTATAGATAATATAAGGACAAAAATAAATCCTCAGAAAATGTAAATTTATGATATCGAAGAAACATTAGTCTAGTAAAAAGTTATATTGATCTATATTACTCAAATAGTTATCTAAATCCATACCATTAGATCGTTATCATTTATAAAAAAACAATATATTTACCCTGAGTATAACTCCTATTTATTTAATTATGTAATCAGGAATGTAATATTATATATTTTCTCTATAAAAATGTATTCAACACACCAGAGTGTAACATTTAATGATATTGAATTATTATTGAATATTCAATTACCCATGAACCTACATCATATCATTATCATTTGACTCACCCTTAATAAATTTCAATAAGTTGAGATAATCCTATTTGAAAACCATAACCATTAGTTGAATATTAATTTTGGTTCCCCAATCATTGAAATTTTATAATAAATATTATTCAATAAAGAAAATACCACTAATAACTTAAAATGAAAAACAAAATTACCATTGATATGTTAAGTTACCCATAGGGTTATTTTGGTCCTTTGGAAATGTCCCCCTAACAAAAACATTATTTTATAAAATTGAGTTCATTATTTATCCATTATTAAGTGTTGAAATATTCCCAATATTCTCCATGTGCCATTAGCTCAGATATTATTTGTTTATGATTTACCTATTTAAATTACCCAACATGTCATGTTGATTAAAATAAACTTTTTATTACACATTATTTCATCATAGTTACTTTCAATGTAATTATATGATGTCATATTATTGTTAACATTCATTATAAGTAGTTAATATTTTAGGAATACCCAAATTCATTGTTTTTTTATTACAATTATAAATCCAAAATCATTAGGTAGAGATTTTATCTTCCAAAAAATTATATTTTGTTTTTGGTACTTATCTGAAGACCATATTACACATGAAGAAACTTTGTACACACTATGAACATAAAGTACATTCCACCATCAAGATTATGATTTTCATTGTAATTAATCTTTTTTTCCTCATTGAATACTATTAAACTCTGTTTATGCATTGGGCACCTTATATTTTTATCAAATAGTTTTAACCTTAAAGATCCTCATAATTTTCCTAACATTTGTGACCTTAAATTTTACTTTTAATTCACATTTTAATCACCTAGTTCATATACAACAAATATAAAGACAAGAAAAATACAATTTTAAAATCTCTTGGTGAGTACCACACATGTAATAGAAAAAATTTACAAATTATAATAGAGGTGGAAAAAATATTTTCTGGTCATAATCCCACCAACAGAATCCATAGAAAAATCCACGGTCCTACCCACTATGCCTTAATCTCATTGGCATAGAAAAATATTATGATGAAATTAATAATATATTTAGATCATACAGTAAACTATATGACCCCAAAATAGTATATGTTATACTTCTTAACTCCAATATCCTAAAAATATATTTAGAACCCATATTTTTTATAAAATATGTAGGTTTGGATGATATTTCATAGGTTATAAGGTTTTAAAAGAATTAATATAAAAAATATGATGTAATGATCCATAATTTATGAACATAAACTACATATTATAGTATATTTAATATAATATATTTTTCATGATTTTAATCCCAATCTGAAACATACATCTTATTGTAAGGGATCAATAGTTTATATCGGGTCCTCCTAATAACTATGAACTATATAAGTGTAATTTAACATTCTAGTATTGTTGATATAGATCTATAAAAGTAAATTTATTGAGGAACAACATGTGGATTGAATCCTATTTTCATAGGTCATATAGTAATGTCCAAATTTTCTATATCGTGATAAGATATGAATTCAATTTTTATTTAATTCACCCTATAATCCTAGTATTTGGGACTACTAAGAATGGTTTGGGATTTCCCTATTAATCTGATATTAGTATGTGATAATTCATATAGTTGATTATTCTTCTTTATAAAATAAATAACAATTTTTATAATTCTATTTGGAAATAAAAAACAATGGATTCGATTTTTCAATTACGACATACAAAAAAGAGTAGTTGAAATTCCCCTCATTGTTCCAAAAACTCTTAAGCTGAGATCCTCCATTTGGTAAAAATCCATCCGCATATGGTTCTAATCAAGAATCTTACATGATGACCATATAGTGAAAAAATCGTATTATATTATCTTATAATTATATTATCTTATTTTTAAATGAATCTAATTCTAAAAGGAGAAATTGTTTTCTTTAAAAAAAATTATTCCTTGATCTTTTCCATGAAATCCATTATAAAATCCTCACTTAGTTGATGGAATTTATGATTGATATAGAAGGCATATATATTCATAAAAAACTCATAAATGATATATCAATGTCTTGCATGATATATCACATATGGTGGGATATATATTTTTCAAAAACATTATAGTGTTAGATGAAATGGGGGTTAAAACCTTCTACATGATATAGAACATGTATTTTATCCATTTATAAAAAACTGTTATGAAAACCATATAACTGATATTCAAATCCCACATAGGTTCTATATATATTTACAAAAATAATTTTATAAGGAATCCAAATATATATGGATGCAGTTTTTTTTATATTAATATATTTCAAATTTAATGGTTCTTATAATGAATCCTAGATAAAAATATATATCCATTTTATGAGGAATGAACAACAACAGAATGATATCTATACTGAGCCCACAATAAAAATGAGATATTAATACTAGGGGTTCAGATAAGATTAAATACACTAGTATTCCAAGACATAAATGATAGATACTAGGCATTGCATGAATCGACCTATGCAGTATTGTTGATTACGCATTTTGTTTATTGCCTAGGGTGTAAGATCACAAATGAACTCTACTTTCATGAATTGTTTTATGGACCCATTAACATACACTATGGATAAAATTCCTATGTATCATTCTCTAATGTTCTTGTTTGTGATTGCATCCCAAATAGATGAAAGATCCTAGTATGTCTAGGTTATGTATGTGAAACACTACATGATAGTCCCTTATGAATTATTAATAGACCTTAATGGCTAACATTATAACGTAATATATACATAATGTAACATAATATAATTAGTTACAAAATAAATTTAATTATATTTTATTTTTGTATAAGCTCTTTTTAGCATTAATAATTAATTTTCTGAAAATAATTATTCGCCTTATCTTAATCATATAGAGTATAAATTATTTATAAAAATTATTCATATTAAATAGTAAAATCTAAATTCAATAGTTGGAATCAAATAGAAAAAATTAGATATATAATTCCCTTATATTTTTTGTCATTTCCTATAGAAATTGTAGTAAACATGTTTTCACATGGATTAGGGTGAAATAGGTAAAACTAGGTTAAAACCATGAGAAATATTATAATAATAAACTTTATACTTATCTTTACTGTTTAATATTATTTTAATCAAACATAACCATTCATGATAACAAAATTACAATTTTATCCACATTCCATTAAATTTTATTTTCATATTATTTTACAAAAATGCTTAATTTTAAAAATATAAAAAAATGTTTTTAATTTTTCTTACATGTTTCATTATAGTAAAATGATTTTATAAATGAATTAAATGATTAATTTTAACAAATAAAATTTAATTTTTACATTGAATATTTATTTTTAATATTTTATAGAATGTATAATTACCATAAAAACTTATTGATCACAACCATAGTGTATGTGCATACAATTGAAAAATAATTTTAAATTGATTGAAAAATAATTAATTTAATTTTTCATTGATTAAATAAGGTTTTATTTAAATTATATGGATAATAATAATGTATATGTTTTGTTTACAAGGGTTATATTCTAAATCAATTGTTATATTGATTTCCTATAATGAAAACTTTGTGAATATGAAAAAAATTTATTTTTATGATATATTATATTTATTAAAATATTAGTAAATGAATTAAAAATAAAATACATGAAAAGATAATGTTTTTAATGGTATATTTTTTAAAATTTCAAATATGGATAATTTTTAGTTATTTTACACCTTACATAAAATGAAAAATCCTTAAATATAGAATATGATTTTACCCATACTAAAATGGGTTAAAGAGTTTGTTAGACCATTATATAATACATTAAATTCCCCAAAAACGATTTAGAATTTTGTTCATTATAGGTATTTTAATATTAAGATATCCTATAGTGTAAATTATGTCCTTTTAAACCCATATTACCTAATAATTACATTTAATATATGTTCTCAATCTTAAAAATTACAAGTGATTCCTTTCCACTTCTTATAAAAGGAAACCATATCTCCCTTATTATTTACACATATTTCTACACATAAATTAATGAAAACCTACCAAAATTATTACAATTTTTAATATATGAATTTAATTGGTTCTATCACTTTTATAATATAAAATAAACTATCCCTAATAGGATATCTTACACAGCATTGTAAAAGTTGATTTATAACTCGTTAAAGATTTCTATCATCTTATATCTTATTTTATATAATTGAATTAAATTATAAAAATTATTATATAATTAAAATAGAATAATAAAAGAAATTATATATATTTTTTGAATTAACATACATTATTCATCTCCTTTTCCATCAAATGAAAATGGAATGCATTGTTTATGTATATGTGCAGACTATCACCTCCACATAGTGATGTATTTGTTTTTTCATAACCACATTTAATAGATTATTATGATGTTATATATAATTTCAATATACTATATTTATATTATTAGTATTCTTCTAGAACTGCAATATATTATATCCTCATTTATTACTTCATCTAATGGAAAATAAACTATCACTCATGTGTATGTACGAACAAGCTTCCTCGCATTGTAATGAGCCTTGTTTTCCATCATTGACCCACATGGATTGAATTAAAGTTTTATTTAATGAATATATATATGATATATATGATTAAGTTATTTTTTTGAATTATTATATATTATTTACATTTTTTTCTTTCATTCATTATAAATTGAAAACAACATTATTGTGTATGTAAGATATATCATCTCTAGGAATAATATATTTTATTTTACTGTTAACTCGTATTTATATGGGTATAAAATAGCATATAATGATTAAATACAATAGTAGTACCATGAATCATACTATATAAATATTGAATATTTTATCAGTTTGAAAATATTGAAACCAATAAACTAAAAATTACACGGGAAAAAACTATTAAGTCACATAAATGATGATATTAATAAATAATTAATAATAAAAGGGTTTAATAATTTTATAAAATGTTAATATATGAACTTATAATTATATATATTGTTTTTATAGGTTAATAATTAATAATAATTTATTATACATTATGTTATAGAACCTACAAATCAAGTCGATCATAAGGTATGGGTTTCTCATATCACATTTATTTCTATTATACATATGAAAAATTCACAACATATTTCATTTTTGTTGTGTATATACAATAAATTTGATATTTTATATCATGAATATATTTATATTAATTATATTTAATTCATAATTTTCTGTTATTTATTTTAATGGGGTTGTGATTCCAATGTTACTAAAGGGGTAAATTTTTATGTCATAATCTCACCTTTTTTCCAAGGATGTTTAGGAATAAATTTTAATGATAATATTATATGATATATTTGTTTAAAATAATATTTATTATATTCTAATATATATATTTTTAAAAATTAAATTTTTCTTTTCATTTTAATATCTCTCTATACTAATAAATCAACAAAATTTTTTTATGTAAAACCTACTTTATTTCTTTCTTTAGATGATAGTTTTATCCTTCCATGTCCATAATTTATTCAAAATGATTTAAAGAATTTTTAATATTATAAAATTATTGATTAATGTGATTTTAAAATGTTTCAATTTTTATAAAAAAAATTAATTGAAATATTATATTCATTTTCCAGATGAATTAATTTGAAGTAATGGTCTAAAAGAAATCATATTTTTAATGTATTCTGCACAAATGTGTTATCCTTCCATAAATAATAATATGTTCATCAACGAATATAATAAAACTTCCAATGGATATATTCAAATAATATTTATATCATAATAGTGTGTAAAGTTTCGTATTTTTAATAAATTATTTTAAACCAAAAGGCGAGTTTTCGTCATGAAATATTAATGGGATCATTTAATGGAATTTTTATCGATGAAATAACACATTGAGGTCACTCATTATTCAATGGTCATGTTAACCAATAATTCCATAAAAATAATTTAAATATATGGTTATGGATTATAATGAAGAAATATTGAGGAAACTGATTTTCTTTTCTATGGGTTATGCTAATATGAAATTATAAATATCTTAGTGATCTTATTTAATAAATTTCAATGGATTGTCATTATGTTATGGTAACATTCGTTATAGAATTCACATGAATTGGGTAAAAATTAATGTTTTGCGATAAATTAGGGTTCTTGGATATATTATTAATGCTAAAATTGCCTACATTGGATATTTTCAGAAGGTAGATGAACATAAATGAGTGGTTAACCAAATCCCAACAAGTGATTAATGACATAGTATATTTCCTTGAAAAACAATTTTCTTATTATGATTATTCCATTTTATATTCCACTATAATATGTAATTATTGTATTCTAATGTTATATTCTCATCGATCATAATCATTGATTTATTAGGTTTTATGTCATAAAAACACTAAATGTTTTTTCAATATCCTAGATTATGAACATTAAATTATATGGTAACTTTTTTCATTAAAATTTAATATAATCCTCTCAAACCTGTGTGGTTAGAATATGCTGAATTATTATTATTAACTAAAATATCATAGATTTATTATTTTGAAGTATTTGATCTCAATTATTATTCTATTTCAATTTCACCAGGTTATAAAATTGATGTTATGAAATTATTATTTGGAAAATTTATTTGAGAAATAGAATACTATTCATTGAATAATATGATAATGGTTTTTATATAAAAAATATCACCAAAATATATGGGTATTTTTATGTAAGGTTATTTCCTAATTGTACCAAATTATAAGTATGATTATTTCAGCAAGATGTAAGACACTAAAAATTCCATTTTATGTTATAATAGTAAAAAGTAAACTGTTTTTATTTTTCTCAAAACTAATATAAAAATAAAAAAATTTACCTGAACTCAATCCATGTGTATAGGTTCATCATTTTTATAATTTTTATTAGACTAGCGTTTACATATATTTATGGTTAAGATTATATTATGGGATAATAATATGAGTGTCAATAAATATTCCAAGGGTTTATAAGTTAACGGTTTACCTAATGATTAAATGGAACACATCTATTATTATGTTTATGTATCATTATGATTTAAGTTCATTAAATACAAATACAAGATTATGGTATAGTTTCTATATATTATTTTATTTAGAGGGGATCATAGAAATTTTGGGAAATTTTATTTAACAATAAATACATATTGTAGGGATGGATAACCTTGTTTTTTATATTATTTGACGGTGAGGTAAAAATATAAAAGTGTTAATTAAATCTTTAGACACACATGTTTAATTACTACAATTACGATAGAGAGTAATGATAAATTTTATTTTAAAAAAATTCATTTTATTTGGTGGGAACATTATGTATTATTACCTAGTGTAAACATTTATTGTTGGAAATGTTTTATTAATAAATATTATTATTATTACAAGAAGCATATAGAGTTATATTATCAGGTTATATATAGTGATTAATTTTTTAGAAAAGATTTTCATATATTGGGGACTATTTGAATATGATGTAATCTTTATTAACTTTAATATTATATGATAAAGTATTCCCTTTTCAGTAAAAATTTTTATCTATCCATTCATTAGTTTTTTGTTTTAGCCCTTTTTTAATAATATAGGTTTATCGAATGGTGTTATTGTTATTTATTTTTAGATTAATGATTATCATTTTTTGAATTTTTATTGATTATAATATTTTTTGTATAAAAACATTTTTCTTTTACTAAATGTTTATGAAGTGTGGGAATAAACTATCATCCATTTATATATCCTAATATAAAATATGTTTTAAATTTTTTCATCAAATTTGAAATATAATTCATTCTCTTATTGTAGGATGAATTGAAGGAGGAAATTGAGTTAAACAAAACCAAAGGATAAAATTTTGTATCATGTTTTGTATATCATATTATGTTATTTTTTAATAGTAAATAAATTAAACCAACTCAAATAAAATGAAGACAAATAAATTGAGTTTTTCATTTGAAACATCACTCAAATACCATTTAATGTTCATGGAATCTAAATAATTATAATTTTCAAATTAAATCACCTCTTAAAAAACCATTAATTCAATAACAAAATGTCTATTAGTATCAATATTGAAATTATAGTTCATTATATTTTAAAAAGAAACAAAATTTTAGTATGAAAAATTTAAAAAATTCAGGGATTTAATTTCATTAAATGGGGGATGATATAAAACAGAGTGATTATTATGATATGTTTTATTCATGAATTTTTTGTGTTCATTATCATTATTGAAACACAATATAAAACATAAGTAAACCATGATATATTGGATCATAGTCATTGGGCTGGTGTGTATAGATAAGAGTAACCACATTATAAAAAATATATAAATACCTCCATTAATTAAATTGAATTGATTACTAATTAAGAACTAATAATATAATTTTTAGTAATATAATCATATGATTGAAAAATAAATTACATTTTAAAATTATTTTAATTTAATTTTAGAAATGAATACTATAAATAATTACTTAAACATTTATAATTATAATTTGACTATAAGAATATGTTTTTAAAAAATAATAATTCTAAAATTATATTGTTATAATTTTTATTGTATTCAATGTAAAAGGGTTTGATTTCTAATTAATTTTAGAGAATTAATAATTTTTTAGAAATTTTTATTTATTTTCATTAAATAATGTGATTTTGAAGTCTTATTATGTTGCTTAATTAGATTTAAGGTATCAAATTAATCCAATAATCTTAAATAATTAAAATAATTAAATATAAAATTAGCATCACATTTTATTATTTTATAAGTTCATTTTTAATTTTAATAATGAAATGATCCATAAAAAGTTTTTCATTGTATTTTATGAAGCTATATTGAAATAATTTTATTAAATTTTTGAAGATTTAATAATGAAAAATGAATTGCATAGTTTGATTTATGATTTTGAATTTTTTTTATTAAAGTCAGTTTTATATTTGGTCAACATGAATAGTGTCCTTGATAAAAATATTTTCACCAAAGTATGAATAAAACCGAAAAATAGTGTCAAGATAATAATATAAATAAATAAAAATTTAATATCACCTTTAATTTATATTATATTTATTCAATGGGATATTTGTTTTTGAGTGAATATAATTTATTAGGTTGAACAAAAATATGTTTTTATATTATGGTAATTTATTTTATATTTTTTGTCCTATAATTTCCTCTAACGTTAATGCAACACTGACAAAGTTGTTTTTATATATATTCTAACATAAAATTAATTGACAGAAAAAGAATTAAAAGTAATTTTTTCTAATAATGTATGGTGCTATTTAATTTTCATATATTATAATAATTTATAATTTTTTATGAAGAATTTTTTATTTGAAATCCATTGTTATACTCATTCCATTGAATTTAAAATTTTTAATAAACCCCAAATTGATATAGTGTTATCTTATATTTAATAATTATTTTAAATTCATTATTAATAAAAAAATAATTAAAGTGGAAAATTGGATTTTTATATGGTAATGCTTTTAATCGACATGTTATGAGAATTTTACATTACCAATTATTATTAATTTTATAGTGCTATAATGTTTAAGTTGTTTTTATAACACTAATGTTAAAAGCATTAGCGATTGGTTAAAACAAAATGATATACTTAAAATGACCATAAACATGTAAAAATATTATTGATTATAGGTATTTAGATATTATATTATATTATAATTGGTATTATTTCCATTTGGTTCTAAATTACAAGATTATAATATTTATTATATTTTAGTTTCCAAAATAATTAAAAGTACATTATTTTCCCCTCTTATAAAAGGATACCAATTCTATTATATTATCCACAATTTTAAATCACTTATCATAACCCATACAACAAAAAATTCATTTAAAATTACATTTTTATAATCAACAGGTACTTTTCTTTTTGAATTAGGTATTTAGATATTATATTATATTATAATTGGTATTATTTCCATTGGGTTCTACATTACAAGATTATAATATTTATTATATTTTAGTTTCCAAAATAATTAAAAGTACATTATTTTCCCCTATTATAAAAGGAAAGCAATTCTATTATATTATCCACAATTTTAAATCACTTATCATAACCCATAAAACAAAAAATTCATTTAAAATTACATTTTTATAATCAACAGGTACTTTTCTTTTTGAATTTATAACCCATGTTTTATTAAGGAGAGATCCAATGGAGAATTCTCAAAGAAAGTCTACAACTCTTAACTGAGTCCTATCAGCATATTTCTTCCATTACATGACAATATAAGTCCTAAAATTTAATAATTAATATAAGAACTATAATTTATTTATGGAGATGTTATTTTTTTATTTAAAAACATTATTTATGTCATTTTTCATAAAATTAGAAGGGAAAGAATGAATATTGAATATGTACAAACTATTACTTCAACATAGAAATATATTTCATTTTCAGTGACCCTATATCATGTATGGTAACATTTATTGATCTAATATTTAATATCATTTTTATAATATAATTATTATTCTATAGTAAATATATAATATACATTTTTATGACACCGTGGATCATTAAATGATATATCATTCATTTATACACATAAACCACTATCTCAATGTTTTGTTCAATTTTATTTTCCATCACCTCCAGACACTGATGGAAATAAAGTTGTTTTTTTAAAATATATTTATTTATGAGTTAATTATGATTAACTAATGAATAGATACAATTTATATTTTTTTCTTGTTTTTTAATAAAATGGATACTGCATTCATGTGTACATACAGAGTACCATATCCAATAATGGTGTATATAATATTTCTCTTATTTCCATCATGGATGGTCATAAATCTATATATAATGAATAAATATGATATAATCAATTTGCCTTTTATTTGTAAAATTAAAAAAATATGAACCATATCTGATGAACAAATCAACCAGACTAAATGATAAATTGAAAATAAAATAAATAACTCCAAAAAAGAGTATTTTATTAAATAATTACTAATAAAATAAAATTGAAATGTTTTAAGTCGATCATTTATAATATTATATATATATATAAATATATTATATATTTATAATAAGTATGAATGAATAATTTGGGAGGTTATAGTGATTATAAATATAGCTGGTCTAAATGTAAGGGTTTCTATTTCACTCTTATTTATGTGAGTCATATGCCATATTTCAAAAAAAATTATTATGGTTTTTGTAAGAACCCGGGTTTCTAGAATGGGTCAAAATTCGGACCCTATTTGAATTTCTGGATGGTTTCTGGGAAAAGTAGTAAAATATTGGATGTTTTAGAAATTTCCAAACTACACACCGTGTATGTAACACCCCGATATTTTATGAAAAATATTCTTTTTAATTTGATTAATGTATTCTGTTGTATGCTACACTAAAAGTATCTTACACAACACGCATCCTCGACTTGCCTTGCATTACACGTAATCGCAACCTTCCTCGATAGCGTGTGTATTACGCAATACCGAGTTTCACTAAACTACCATATTCTATTATTAAAACTAGCCGTTATGAAAAGTAATGACCACTTTTTGAAATTTTGTAAATTTTATTTTTAAAAATGGACTTCATTTTTGGATTCGGAATATCGAAATTAACTTAGGGTGAAATTTTGGTACTTTTCGAATAACTTTCATATTCTGATGAATAGTTAAAATTACAAAATTTTAATAAAAAACATCTTTTTTAATTGAAATAATTAATAGTGATAAATTATTAATTTTAGTGGTTATAAATTATATTTAGAATATATTTTTACAATTTAATACAATGTTGGTCATTGGATGTAATTTCACATTTAAACCAGACATAAACAAGTGTCAATCTTTTGATAGTTACTATCTCTTAAAAACACGCTATTTGTTTTGACGACGGGAATTAATTTTTAAATTAGTTAATGTAACTAATATTTTTTGAATTTGGTAAAATAAACATCATTTTTGAGTTCATAATATCAAATATATCTTAGGCCTAATTTTTGGTATTTTTCTGGAAACATTCATTTTTTGATGAATAGTGAAACTATAAGTGGTAGTTAAAAAAACTGAATTTTTCATAAAACATAACTTTACCGCTTCTGTGAGTGGAATTTCAAAAATCCAAGAGACACGGTCGATGTCAGTAAGTAAAATTTTTTTCAATGAGATGAAAATAATTTTTGGTTAATAGTAACTTTTTACTTTTATTTTCCACGGTTAAAAGTAAATAGTGTAGTTAAGGGTTAAAATGATATTATAATTACCCTAAAACATGTCCTAATTCTATTAGATAAGTTTAATTTGACCAAAAAAAACCATAGGAATAAAATATTACCATTTAGGCCCACTTGGATTAGATTAGGACATTTATTATTAATTTATTTAAAGAAGGGTTAAAATAGTTAAAATTAAATTTTAATAAGTAAATCATTTTTAATATGGGGTTATACATAAGATAAATTAGACTATAAATATTCATTAGAACTCTAAAAATATTTCATACATAATGATATTTTATTTATAATGTTTATACATTAAATAATTTAATTTATTTATGACACAAAGATGATGCAGTAATTATCTTATTAATTAAATATTGACATAATTGATGTTATAAATACCATAATAAATGTAATTTGAGACTTTTTATGAATTATAAAAATTTTATAGGTTAATATGACATGTTAGTATAGATTTAATTAACTTTTTTCGAACTAATCATTCTGTTAGGATTTTCACAAAAATCAATTACTAAATAGTGTCAAAATTGACATAAAATAGTTTTTAAAACAAATATTATATTATTAATTGTTATTATATTCCTAAAAATCTATGGATAGGCCAAATGACTTAGATAAGGTTATATATATTAATAATAAACATCTTGGGGTTCTTTTGGCTTGTTATAGTAAGTTTATTAACATTATATTTTAAGAACACAAGAAGACACGGTAAAAGTAAAATTATTTAACTTAATGTTAAATCTAAATGATAAGGTTAAAATAGGAACCTAAACTTGTCTAAATTCTATTGGATGAGAGGATTTAGACCCCTACCTTCCTTAGCTTCTAAATAAATCAATTTGGAGCTATTTAAAGACGAATTTGGCTTTATAATAAAATAATAGTTTTAGTTATTCCAAAGGTGCCCCTCTCCTCCCTTATAAAAGGGCACCTCCTCCCTCTATTCCTCACACCACTTTGAGCCTTCAATCTCGGCCAAACCCTGCCAAATTATCTTCTCCACTTCCCTATAAACATTCTAGAGGTCCTGGTATTCTTCAAAGACCAATTTTAGTACTCTAAGAGGAGGTCTCAAAGAGGCGGTTCAAAGAAGAGGGAATTTCCATTACCAATTCTTTCATTTTTATTTCTTCTTACAGTTCGTCTTCTAAGGTTGTTTCATTATGAAGTAATAACATCCGTATCACTCATATACTGATATGTTATTATAAGTATTAAATAACCCTATTTCACTATCTATCCAACCTACGGAAAATGAAATCACCGCGCGTGCGTACGTACAGAATACCGTCTCCACGCTGTGGTGTAATCTATTTTCCACCACCACATTATTTGGATGGGTATAATGGTGTAAATAATAAATATATATGATTATTGTAAAGTGATATTGATTCTGTAATAGTATACATACACTCCAATAAAATTCCATGATCATGGGAACGATATCATCGCTCGTGCGTACGTACGGAATACCGTCTCCACGACGCGATAAGATTCATTCTCAATGATTAACCATTCATGAATGAGTATAAAGTATATATAATAAGTAATCATGAAATGCATGAAATAATAATGATACTGTATTTATTTGTATATATATGTAGGTCATCTACTTAATTCCATTCAACTCAATAAGGAAACGAAAACAGCGTTCATGCGTACGTACGGCCTACCATCTCCATGAACGGTGTATTTCCTTCCATTTACTGATTTATTATATATATGTATGTTAGGAATATATATTATATATAAATAATGTTTTATATTCTGAAATTATTTAATCATGATCTAAGTAATCATATGAATAATTACAAGTCAAAACACGGACGACAAATGAAATGATTTTACCCAAAACACTCTTTAACATGGAATTTACAAAAGAACAGGTAATATAGAGTCATAAGTGAACCATATATGATATCATAACAATGGATATGATTCTGTAATAAGTCAATGACATTATTTAAATCATTATACAGGAGGTTCGGACACTTACGAACCAAATCGGACCTAAGGTAACGGAAATATCACAATCTCATTTTTATCCGAGATTGTTTATACTTTGGTATTTGCTGGGGTGTATTTTATCATCCACATCCATGTTTACTCAATATGTAATATTATTTCCATCCACCTACAATTTTTTAAATCCTATTTTATCCTTCGGTGAGTTTTTAGTAAAAGATATGAAAGGAATCTTTTGTTGTTTTCTGTACGAGGTACTTTTTTACTTTTCCGACAAAAGTACGAGAAGAATGTTTTTTTAACTTATACGGCATGAACGGATTTTTAAAACAATATTTCCAAGAATATTCCTTTACAAGTTTTCAAGTTTATTTCTAATAAACATCTTTTAGATTAAAATTGTATGACATGTTAAGAAAGGAAAAATGTTTTTGAAGTAAAAAATGATATTTTCCTCAAGAATGGAGTTCAAGAGTTTTATCAATATTATTTTCCATCTAAGATAATATAGAGTTAGGTTTCTATCCCTATTATTACATGGATTTGATTATGTTGTGATGGAAATATTTTTATGAATTCCTTTATCTTATATGAATTGTTCTATGATGTGGTGTTGTTTAAGAATCCCATTTTTACTACATGGGTTATGCTATGATGTATGGTTTATGATTTTGTGGAACACAAAAGAATGGTATAATTATGAGATGGGTGGGACATATATATTCCTCCAATGCATTGGGTTAAGATTTTATATCTCATGAGATATACATTTCTGGAACAGTAGGTTATACCAGTTCAGTGAAACAGGACTGAAACATGGAGTGAACTCCGTTCAGAAATGGACTTTGTCCACTAAGATAGTCTTGGCAATGAGTCTTGACTAATAAGAAATGATTCTCTATGATTATGTGTGTATGCCACAAAGTTTCATGTTTTAAGGGATTTAATTTCACTACTATGATTTATCCCATGTTATGAAATTATGCTCTCTTTTGTAGGTTAAGATTTCCAAAATGTTATGTTCTTATGAATATGATGAGATTGATATTTCTTTTGTTTACCTTTACTGAGCATTTGAGATCACCCTTTTATGTTTTATTTTCCCCAGGATATAAAGTAAGGGTTTAGGTAAGAAACAAAAAGGAAGATCTTTATGGGAGATGTTGAAGAGCTTTCACCACTATTAGAATATTATATTCCGATTTTCCAAAGACACTAAACTATTATGATCCTGGTGTGTGTGTTTTTGTTATGAACTATGTATTCTGCAAAAGTAATGTAATGTCCATGTATGTCAGGCTTCAAGTCTCTACATTGGGTATCAGAGGAAAGGGTTAGTCAACCTTTGGAAACTAGGATGCGAAAACGTTAGTGAGATCCCTAGAGATATTTTCTAAGGTATGTCTAGGGATATAGCTAAGGATAAGTATGTGTATAGGATACAGTCCTAGAACTACGGTAACGATCATAGAATTTAACCTAAGATGTTAGATATTAAGGATACTCCCCTTTGATTATGTAATGTTCTTTGTATGATTTTTTCCTCTCACAGAATTCTTTTTGTGTTTTAGTCAATGGAGGGAACCAGAAAGTATTCGGTTAGCATTGAATCCAATGGACAAATTGGTGACTATGAGTAACAAAATTGTGTAATGCCTAGAAAGAAAGGTATTGTGACTATGCCAAATCATTCATCGCGATATATGATTAACAAGGTAAAATTTAGTGGCATGTCTAATTAATCAAATAAGATGAAGATATACTTTTATGCATGTTCGCATGTTGAGGAGCATAAAGAATGGAAGATTGAGATGTATAAAGAAGGGAAGAAGAACCTTGAGGAATATCTCAAATGGAGGGACATATGTTATCTGTGTGGAGAAAAGGGACATAGAGTGACAGACTATTATGGATTTCAGTGTCTTATTTGTGGAGAACATGGGCATTACAAAACTCAATGCCCTGACCTAAAAAGCTACTTCTAATTAAGGAAGGACTTATTCCAGTACAATCACTGAAGATTATGGTTTCAAGTGTTTATATATTGGTATTCAAGAATAATGTTATTGAGGTACTTTTATGGTATATTGGAATATCTATGTATTGGTCCATTGTGGTTTTCTATAAGAATATGACATCGGTAACCATGAAAAGTGATTGAAATATTTTTGGAAACCAGATGACATGTACATAATGAATGGATAATGAGAATCTAATATGTTTGATAGTATTCATGAGATCATGATTGATATAAGGACTAAGTGATATCATGGTATGAGTATATATAATTTTGAGGATTTTGGTAGGTGGAAAGTGTTAACTTTTAACTGCATTCATTTTTTCAATATGGTTTAATGGGTATTCAAGAGAATACATGATTAAGGCCTTTGAATGTTTGGAATGTGACCAACAAGGCATATCTTATGATATATGGTGATCAAAGATGGTATTAAATCTCTCGTAATCGTTTTCACTATATTATGAGAGTAGACTGCAGTATTTTGGATAAGCCTAAAGATTGGAATGGATTATGTTGGACATAAGTTAGTATTGTCTAAGGATAGAAGTTTTTCAATATTATTTATGGGATGTTATAGTAATGTAGTTTTAGAAAAAGGACAACCTGAAGGACGGGCGATAACCCATCGCGTCGGACAAGGCTGTGGGAATCGAGCCCACAACTGAAGTGCGATTGGTCTTTATCGCCTACCACTGGCATACAGGAAGTCCCTATTTAGTAGAAACTAGTTTTATTATATTAAGCAGTATGATATATGAAGTATAAGTCCATTTTAGGAACCATATATCATTAATCTCATTATAGATGGACTTATGTATTTTTTGATAACATTTCTAACCTTTTGTTTGAGACAGATGGAATGACCCATCATTCTATCACATGATCTACAAACACATCACGAATGACAAATTCAACTTAATTTCTTTAAGAGATGAAGTGGAAATTTTCCAAAGAACGACCAATGGTGAGACTATACCAAAATCACAAAAGTATTTCTTCTAATTCAAATTTCATAAACATTAGAGAAATGATCTTGAAAACCAAAAATGTTGTCCTAGTGATCTTATATCTGATGAATCAGATGGTACCTTAGATTGTCACAAATTTATGGCTTTGTGATTGCTGGCTTTTCCATAGCCATGTTCTCTACCACTCTCCATCAGAACATGATGGTTAGATTTCTCTTCCATATCCATATTTTCACCTATGTGGAAACCCAGGGATTAGTTTATTTGGGTAACCATTACGTTTTATACTTTTGTTTTTAAAGATTGGTTTTGGTATTCCTTTTTACAATGTGGGTTTCTATTAAAGAAACTTTCGAGTAGTAAAACGTTTATAACCCCGATGAATATCGAGGGTGAAATTCATTTTAAGGGGGGTAGAATGTAACACCCCGAGATTTTATGAAAAATATTCTTTTTAATTTTATTGATGTCTTGTGTTGTACGCTACACCAAAAGGAGCTTGCAAAACACGCATCCTTGACTTTCCTTGCATTACACGCAATCACAACCTTCCTCGATAGCGTGGGTAGTACGCAATACCGAGTTTCACTAAACAACGATATGCTATTATTAAAACAAGCCGTTATGAATAGTAATAACCACTTTTTGAAATTTTGTAAATTTTATTTTTCAAAATGGACTTCATTTTTGGATTCGGAATATCGAAATTAACTTAGGGTGAAATTTTGGTACTTTTCTAATAATTTTCATATTCTGATGAATAGTGAAAATTACTAAATTTTAATTAAAAACAACTTTTTTAATTGAAATAATTAATAGTGATAAATTATTAATTTTAGTGCTTTTAAAGTACATTTAGAATATATTTTTACAATTTAATACAATGTTGTTCATTGGATGTAATTTCACATTTAAACCAGACATAAACAAGTGTGAATCTTTTGATAGTTATTATCTCTTAAAAACATGATATTTATTTTGACGACGGGAATTAATTTTTAAATTAGTTAATGTAACTAATATGTTTTGAATTTGGTAGAATAAAAATAATTTTTGAGTTCATAATATCAAATATAGCTTAGGCCTAATTTGTGTTATTTTTCTGGAAACTTTCATTTTTTGATGAATAGTGAAACCACTAAGTGGTAGTTAAAAAACTGAATTTTTCATAAAACGTAATTTTATCGCTTCTGTGTGTGTAATTTCAAAAATCCTAGAGACACGGTTGATTTTAGTAAGTAAAATATGGTTCAATGAGATGAAAATAATTTTTTGTGAATAGTAACTTTTTACTTTTATTTGGCACGGTTAAAAGTAAATAGAATAGTTAAGGGTAAAAATGATATTATTATTACCCTAACACATGTCCTAATTCTATTGGATAAGTGTAATTCGACTGAAAAAACCTTAGGAATAACATATTACCATTTAGGCCCACTTGGATTAGATTAGGACATTTATTATTAATTTATTTAAAGAAGGGTTAAAATAGTTAAAATCAATGTTTAATAGGTAAATAATTTTTAATATGGGGTTATACAAAAGATAAATTCGACTATATACATTCATTAGAATGCTAAAACTATTTACTACATAATTATATTTTATTTATAATTTTTAGACATTAAATATGTTAATTTATTTATGACACAAAGATGATTCAGTAATTATCTTAGTAATGAAATATTGACATAATTTATGTTATAAATACAAAAATAAATGTAATTTGAGACTTTTTATGAATTAAACTAATTTTATTGGTTAATATGGAATTTTAGTATGGATTTAATTAACTTTTTCGATCTAATAATTCTGTTAGGATTTTCACAAAAATCAATTACTAAATAGTGTCAAAATTGACATAAAATAGTTTTTAAAACAAATATTATATTATTAATTGTTTTTATGTTCCTAAAAATATAAGGATCGTCCAAATGACATAGATAAGGTTATATATATTAATTATAAACAACTTTGGGTTCGTTTTTCTTGTTATAGTACGTTTATTATCCTTATAGTGTAAGAAGACAAGAAGACACGGTAAAAGTAAAATTATTTAACTTAATGTTAAATCTAAATGATAAGGTTAAAATAGGAACCTAAACTTGTTTAAATTCTATTTTATGAGAGTATTTCGACCCATCCCCACCTTAGATTCGAAATAAAACAATTTGGATCAATTTAAAACCGAATTTGTCTTTATAATAAAATAATAGTTTTAGTTATTCCAAAGGTGCCCCTCTCCTCCCTTATAAAAGGGCACCTCCTCCCTCTCTTCCTCACACCACATTGAGCCTTCATGCTCGGCCAACCACTGCCAAATTATCTTCTCCACTTCCCTATAAGAATCCTAGAGGTCCTGGTATTCTCTAAATACCAATTTAAGTGCTATAAGAGGAGGTCTCAAAGAGGTGCTTCAAAGAAGAGGTAGTTTCCATTACCAATTCTTTCACCTTTATTTCTTCTTCCACTTCGTCTTCTAAGGTTGTTTCATTATGAAGTAATAACATTAGTATCACTCATATACAGATATGTTATTATAATTATGAAACAACCCTATTTCACCATCTATCCATCCTACGGAAAACGAAATCACCGCGCGTGCGTACGTACGGAATACCGTCTCCACGCTATGGTGTAATCTATTTTCCACCACCACCTTACTTGTATGGGTATAATGGTGTAAATAATAACTATATATGATTATTTTAAAGTGATATTGATTCTGTAATAGTATAAATACACTCCAATAAAATTCCACGATCATGGGAATGATATCATCGCTCGTGCGTACGTACGGAATACAGTCTCCACGATGCGATGAGATTCATTCTCAGTGATTAACAATTCATGAATGATTATAAAGTATATATAATAAGTAATCATGAAATGTATGACATAATAATTATACTTGATTTATGTGTATATATATGTATGTCATCTACTTAATTCCATTCAACTCAATAAGGAAACGAAAACAACGTTCATGCGTACGTACTGCCTACCGTCTCCATGAACGGTGTATTCCTTTCAATTTACTGATTTATTTTATATATGTATATTATGAATATATATTATATGTAAATCATGTTTTATATTCTGAAATTATTTAATCATGATCTAAGTAATCATATGAATAATTACAAGTCAAAACACAGATGACAAATGAAACGATTTTACCCAAAACACTCTTTAACATGGCATTTACAAAAGAACGGGTAATATAAAGTCATAAGTGAACGATATATGATATCATAACAATGAATATGATTCTGTAATAATTCAATTACATTATTTAAATCATTATACAGGAGGTTCGGACACTTACAAAGCAAATCGGACCAAAGGTAAGGGAAATATCACAATCTCGTTTTTTGTCCGAGATTGTTTATACTTTGGTATTTTCTGGGGTGTATTTTATCATCCAGATAAATGTTTCCTCAATATGTAATATTATTTCCATCCACCTACAATTGTTTAAATCCTATTTTACCCTTCGGTGAGTTTTTAGTAGAAGATATAAAAGGAATCTTTTGTCATTTTTCGTACGAGGTACTTTTTGACTTTTCCAACAAAAGTACGAGAAGAATGTTTTTTTAACTTATACGGAATGCACGGATTTTTAAAACAATATTTCCAAGAATATTCCTTTACAAGTTTTCAAGTTTATTTTTAATCAACATCTTTTAGTTTAAAATTTTATGACATGTTAAGAAAGGAAAAATGTTTTTGAATTAAAAAAGGATATTTTCCTCAAGAATGGAGTTCTAGAGTTTTTCAAAATTATTTTCCATATAAGATAATATAGGGTTCTGTTTCTATCCCTATTATTACATATATTTGATTATGTTGTTATGGAAATATTTTTATGAATTCCTTTATCTTATATGAATTTATTTATGATGTCATGTTGTTTAAGAATCCCGTTTTTACTACATGGGTTATGCTATGATGTATGGTTTATCATTTTGTGGGACACATAAGAATGGTATCATTATGAGATTGGTGGGACCTATATCTCCCTCCAATTCATTGGGTAAAGATTTTATATCTCATGAGATAATCATGGCTGGAACGGTAGGATATACCGGTTCAGTGAAACAGGACTGAAACAAGGAGTGAACTCGGTTCAGAAATGGACTTTGTCCACTAAGATAGTCTTGGAAATGAGTCTTGACTAATAAGAAATGATTCTCTATGATTATGTGTGTATGCCACAATGTTTCATGTTTCAATGGATTTAATTTCACTACTATGATTTATCCCATGTTATGAAATTATGCTCTCTTTTGCAGGTTAAGATTTCCAAAATGTTATGTTCTTATGAATATGATGAGATTTATATTTCTTTTGTTTACCCTTAATGAGAATTTGAGCTCACCCTTTTATGTTTTCTTTTCCCCAGGATATAAATAAAGGGTTTAGGTAAGAAAAAAGGAAGATATTTATGGGAGATGTTGAAGATCCTTCACCACGATTAGAAGATTATATTCCGAGTTTCCAAAGACACTAAACTATTATGATCCTTGTGTGTGTGTTTTTGTAATGTACTATGTATTCTGCAAAAGTAATGTAATGTCCATGTATGTCAGGGTTCAGGTCTCTATAGTGTACTCTAAATTAAATGCCGTGTATAGGTTAGGAATGTACCAGTCATGTGATCGCTAAGTAGTAATGTGTGATGACCATGTACGAATTTAATACTACATGGCATGTAGTGTTTCTCAAAATGCTATGTATCCTCCTTTCTGTGTACCGGCTATTTTTGAGCTGTGTGTTTTCCTGTGTGGAGCGTCAAATCCATTTGGTTACCCTGCTTAAGTTAGAGTATGGACAAGGCCACTACACAATGTGTAGTCCTTAAGTACTTGACATGGACTTTTTTATTAGCTTAAATAAGAGAGCGTCATGTCTTATTTCGTAAAGAATCATCTTCTTCCTCATCTTCATAGCAGTTCCACTCAAAAAACTCAAAGAATATATCTTGCCAAAAATCTTCATATGGAGTTCGTTCATCAATCTGTCGGTGGCTGTGGGATCACAACAATGAGGCTAAACCTACGCACCTGATTCCAATTCGGATTCCTTGCCTCACACATCGTAGTTTCCATTTGAGTAGAGTTTTCATGATTTGAAAAAAAAACATATATCTATGAAGACTGGCTTTGAATTGGAAATTAATATCAGACTTGCTTACGTCTACGAGTCTAAGGATGGTGGTTCATGCCTTTTTTGGGTTTTAGTAGTCTTTTGGGTGGTGTGGCCTTCGGCGCATTTTTGGGTACTTTGGGCGTGACCCTATCCTACTTGATATTTCCTATTTAATTGTTATTTGATATATGGAATGCCTTTGGGAATTCCATGTTACGTATTTTTCTTGAATGGAGTCGGGTGAGGGGTCATCGCTCAAATGGGGCATTTTGGAAAGGGGTGAAAAAATGGTATAAATTAATGGTTGTCTTATTAAATTGTTGATTTTAGATTATTAAACCATGAAATGAATTGTTAGAGGCATTCAAGACCTCATTACTATTGTTTGATAACAGTTGGGATAGTGCAATTCAACTATTTAGAATGTTTTTCTTATTTATGTGTTTTTTAATGTGTTTTATATGTAGTTGTTGAATTTTATATTCTAGAACCATTGGGTTGTGTTGGGAATGTCCCAGATATTCTTGAGTGATATTGATCAAATGTTGGGCTTGGATCGAGTTATGTTGGGCGGTTCTGACCACGAGATAGGGCATTATGGACGTATGATTGAGGAAAAATAGATTTCAGGTTTTGCATGGCCCGGGTTACTGTGATGTCGATGTCATCAGACCTGAGTGGAATGTTCTTAGGGAAAGAAGGTGTCAGAGGTGTTGTGTCTTGGGTACTATTTTGGTGATTACCGCTCACCTAGAACTTTGAGTAGTGTTCACACATAGAGACTCTGTCATGAGGTGGTTTTGAAAACTCTTGTGGTTAAATGCCCTCATTAATTGTGGTTTAGGTACTTTTGGTTTGGGGGTGCTTGTTGTAAGAAGCCACGTGGAAGGTGAGGAGCCTTCAGGGGATAACGTTGAGCCTATCAGGTTGGGGGTAGAGGTTCACCATTATTTGAGGGCAGACATCGATGTCCCACTAGATACATTATTTGAGGGAAAACATCATTGTACCTCTGAATACTTTAATTTAGGGTAGACATCTATGTCCCCCCGGATACTTATTTAAGAAATATCAGTCTATTTTTCTGTATTACTATTTCATGGGAATGCCTTCAAGACGTCGGTACTTGAGACACGCGGTGTCCGGAGGAACATGGTTCCTAGTTATATGACCGAGATTTCCGCGTTGGCCGAAGCAGGTGACACTCCATGGTGGATGCTGAGAACAAATGGAGTTTGTGTTTATTTGTGCATTGCAATTTTACTATTTTACTTATAATTTCATTCCTACATAAACACTTATATTAGTTACGCACCGTTGGGTGGTATCCTATTGAGATTTTCTCACACCTTGCACAGGGCCTTTGGGGTATTCCCTATCTAAAGTTTACTTTGTCTTGTTTTCCTTCTTGTATTAGCATGATTACATGTTCTGTAGATATATTTAGTTAGACATTGGAACCTTTACATATGGATATTTATGACCTACTTTGGATGCATGTTTGTTGTTCAGTAGTAGTTAAAAGTGAGCATCATGCTGTTGTGTTTACTTTCTGCTGATGTTCTGTATATTTATTTCATCGACAATTTATCAATATTGATTGTGCTTATACTATGTGGGTCTGGTTCGAGTCTATTGAGTCGTTTATTCCAAGGAATCATTAACATTATACTAGGACATGTACCGTTATTATCCTCCGAGAGTGTATAGCCTCCCCACTATAACTAAAAGACACTCATTCTTAGTCATAGGCCTTTGGCATTTGGGGAGGTGCGCCTAAGGTAGTAACACCTGATTTGTTTAGCACTATTCGGGTGGCTATTCGCATCCGGGTCATTACAAAGTGTTATTAGGGGAGTTCTTGACAGGGATTTAGTAGTAGTGTTTCACAACATACTATTGAGGTTGAGACTTCTCTTTTTATTTCCTCTAGTTTAATATTTAGGATTTGGTATACTAGAGAAAGGATGTAATTGGAATTGGGTTTCTAGCTTGTTTTTGGGTTCCCACATCCCCAGGTACGAGGGATAATCCAAGTGGCCAATGGTGTGAATTTGTAGTTTCGTTTTCTAAAATTATGGTTTATATGATTTCAACAATGGGGGATCACTTGGTGTGTGATGTTATTGATTGTGATATGTAACACTGACCTGGTGCGGTAAGGGAGAATTGGACCTTAGCCCAGTATGGAAAGGATTGTTTTCTTGGCTTTTTATAGGAACATTTTAGGGTAATTCAATTTCATAACAGCATGTATTCATTGCGATGTGATGATAACATGTAAAAAAATCAATTTACATGATTTTTATTCTTTTGAAATGTGAATTGGTTAAATTAATCATCAAATATGTTGTTTATTGCAATGTGTTATGCCATGCTTTGTATATTTGAGAATTACAGTATATTTGGGTCTGGATCTTGTATGAGTAGGCATGTACTATGGTTGAGGTGATCTTTATAATTAGGATTCGGCGACTCAGTCATCGGTTTGGGTAAACTTTGGTTCTCAGGATGGGTATGGCCCAAGGTATTTTTGATATATGGCTCTCTTAAGGGCGGTTAATTAGGCCACATAGTCGGGATGGCATGGGGAATGGTTGTTGTGGGGGAGAGAAAGGGTATTAGTTAGGAGCTACCTTTTACTTCATTCCATATCTTCTATATATATATATATTTTTTGTATGTGGGTTTTCAGAAAATTTATGGTATTCAGTAGGTTCGTTTTCGGAAACATAGATGGAGCGTCTGACAAGAGATGGTATAGTGCCGCAAGAGTAGGATCAGGTTCACAATCCGGTGCAGGGAGAGCATGTTCCGCAAGTACAGGCTTATGGACAGGATCAGATTCATGATCCAGTGCATGTAGGGCATCAACTGGGTTTAGCAGCATTCAACCCGTGGATCGATGATCATCTATGGTCTAGTCTGGTGTGTGTCTTACAGGGGATCAACATAGGTGCGCAGGGTACAAATCCATCTATAGAATATCTATCACAAGAGTTCCAATCACAACAACTACTACTTTGTTTGGGTTAGGGTGGTCCAATAGTGGTTGAGAACTATATAGTGATCTTGCATATGATTTTTGAGAAGCTCGAGATGCCTCCAGGGCGAAGGGTCAAGCTAGAGACGTACATTCTATGAGGAAAGGAAAAGCATTGGTGGTATGTGCAGGTTCATGCTCACAATAATGAAAGAATAACATGGAAGGACATTGAGGATATGTTCTTTGCGAAATTTTACCCAAAGACACTGAGGGCCAAGAGAGATCAAGAGTTCTTGATCCTTCAACAGGGATACATATCTTCCATGGACTATTCAAATACATTCATTGAGCTATCTATCTTTGCACATGGTATGGTATGCGATGAAGCGTCATGGGTGAGCCTCTTCAAGGATAGTTAGCAACATTCCATTCTGATGCAATTAAATATCTTCATGATGGGTTCATTCTCAAAGGTGGTGAATCAGGCACTCATAGTATAGGGAAACTATAGTTATATACCCCATGATGGCCGGGGACTAGTTTAATATGAAGGTTCTGACATCAGGAACTGAGGACGTGATGAGTCCTAGTAGGGTAGTCAGGAAAAGGACTCCGCTATACCACCTCGCAGTCATTCTTCCATGCTTTTCATTTGGTGTGGATAGCCATGACAAGTTCGGAATTAATGAGATAGGCCTCCAAAGGTCTGTTGGGAATCTGGACAGGTCGGGCATCTAGATAGGTTCTACAGACAACCTTTTCAGATAGCCAGCAGGCAGGGACCAGGTCCGACATTGGCATCTGGATTTGGATAAAGTTGGGTTCAAGGTGACTGTAGTCGAGGTTCATCAATATGTGGAGGATGTGACAAAGACAGCAGGATCTAGTTGAGGGGTCTGTGGCTGGTGACTGGAGCAGCACCGCAGCGAGGTCATGCTTCAGGCAGCCATACTTAAGGCCACGTGCAAGCCGTGGAATTACCAGAGTCTAAGTAGGCTGGTGAGCCGACGATGGTTAGAGGTATACTGCAAGTGTGTCCATAACATTATCATTTTATTTTGGCATGTCCTGCTAAGGCATTTCCGATTTGAGTGCATGAGGTGCACACGATTCTTGTGGAATGACAAGATTGTGGTTAGTGGGATTGGTGCCATATCGGGTAGGTTATTTATATATATATGTGTGTGTGTGTGTGTGTGTGTGAGGTGCCATAGGGATCGAGGCATCAAGGATGTGGGTTACTTGATATGCTCTGGGCATCGGGGGATCGAGGATGCGGGTTACATGAGGTGCCCTAGGCATCGGGGCATCGAAGATGCAAGGTTAATTGAGGTGCAAGGCATCAGGTTTTATTTTCATCATCCATGGGATTCCAGACCTCATGGAGGTGGACACCGATGTGGTGCGGGATACGTTTGTTTTTGGAAACGACACTAGAGCACCAAAGAGGTGTAGGGGTAACGATGCATCACGTCAGGACCATGAGTCCAGAAACAGGTAAGTAAACACCTGTTTTATCGATTTTTTTCAGGTTGATACCAAATTAGGCAATTAATATGGTGGGGATCCACTTGAGTAATTAATCCCGAACAATTGAGACCAGGGATGTACATGTTACTTTAATTAGGGTGGTATGTTAGGTTACATATCCATGTTTATTTTGATATCTCGAGGATGAGATATGTTAAGGTGTGGAGATCGTAAGAACCATGGTTTTTAGAACGGGTCAAAATCCCAACATTGTTTGATTTTATGGCTTAGTTATGAGAAAACTGGTAAAATCTGGGATGTTCTGGAAATTTCAAGATTATACGCCATGTACTCTAAATTACACGTTGTGTATGGGTTAGGAATGTAATATTCGTGTGCTCACCGAGTACATGTTGTGTGATGGCCATGTAAGAATTTCCTCCTACACGACATGTAGTGTTTCTCAACACACCGTGTATCCTCCCTTCTGTGTACCAACTATGTTCAAGCAATGTGTCAAATTGTGTGGTGCGTCCAAGCTGTGTGGCTACCCCGCTTAAGTGGGAGTACATACAAGGCCACTACATAGCATGTAGTCCTTAAGTGCACGTTGTGTAATTTTTTTATTCACTTAATTGAAAGAGTGCCGTGTCTTATTTCGTAAAGTATATTCTTCTTCCATAACATCAGAGCAGTTTCTCTCTGAAAACCCAAATAACATACCTAGCCCGATAATATTCATACAGAGTGTGTTCTGAAATCTGTCAGTGGCTACGTGATCATAACAATGAGGCTAAACCTACACACCGTTTTCTGTTCATGATCCTTTTCCTCACACGTCGCAGTTTCCATCAAAGGAGATTTGCTGGGATTTTAAGGAAACATAGATCTACAAAGATTAGCATCAAATTGGAGATCGATAATGGACTTGCCTACATCTAAAAGTCTTTGGTAGGTAGTTCATACCTCTTTTTGTGTTGTCACATGCTTTTGGGTGGCACTTCCTTTGGCGCATTTTAATGTATTTTTTGTGTGACCCAGTTCTACCTGTTATTGAATTTTTAATTGTTATTTGACATATGGGTTGCCTTTGGGTATGCCAGGTTACATTTTTCGCGTTAGCAGGTCCGGGCGAGGGGTCATCACTCATATGGGGAATTTTTGCTGGTGTGCCAAAATGGTATAAATTTATTTTTGTTTGATTAAACATTTCAGTTGAGTTTACTAAACCTTGATATGAATTTTTAGACACACTCAAGACTTTAGTAATGTTTTTTCAAAACCATTGGGCTAGTGCAATTTAACAGTTTAGATTTTTTTTCCTGTTTATGGTTTTTGTTTAAATGAGTTACAAATTTAATTACCGAATTTCATATGTTGGACCCTCTGAGTTGTGTTAGGCATGAACCAGATCTTATTGAGTGATGGTGATCATAGGTTGGTCTTGGCCCATGTTATGTAGGGTGGTTCTGACCATGAGATTTGGCGTCATGGACGTCGTCTTGAGGTATGATGTCTATCAGGTATCGAATGGAATAGGTTACTAGGATGGTGTGGCCATCAAACATGAGCGGAATGGTTGCAAAGACACGAGGTGTCAAAGGTGCTGTGGCTTGGGTACTATTTTGGTGATTACCGCTCACCCAGAATTATGAGTAGTGTGCACGCAGAGAGACTCCGAGATGAGGTGGTTTTGATAACTGATGTGGGTAGAAGACATAGTTTTTTGTGTCTTAGGTACTTTTTGTTTTGGGTGCTTGCCATAGGAAGCCACATGGAAGGTGAAAAGCCTTCAGAGGATAGCATTGTTGTTTTTGGGCTTGGGGAAGATGATCACCGTTATTTGAAGGCAAACATCGATGTCCCTCTGGATACTTTATTTGAGGGCTGACATTGTTATCCCTACAGATATATTAATTGAGGATAGACGTCGCTATCCCTCTGGTTACTTATTTGAGGACATGCATCATTGTTTCTCTAGGTTACTATTTCTTGGGCATGCCTTTGGGATGAAGGTACTTGAGACATGCAGTGTCAGGAGGCCCATGGTTCCAGTTATAAGATAGAAATTCTGGTGTGGGATGAAGAAGGTGACACTCCATGGTGGCTATTGAGCACCTAGCTGGAGTTTACTCTGTCTTGTTTATTTCCTGTATCAACATGATTACGTGTTCTATAGCTACAATTGGATAGACAATAGCGCTATTACAAATGGATATGTATGATGTGATTTTGATGAATTTTTGTTGTTCAGTAGTAGATACAAGTGATAAACATGTTGTTGTGTTTACTTTCCAATGTTGTTGTGTTTATTAATTTCTTTGGTTGTTTATCGATATTTAATGTGCTTCCACTCTGTGGGTCTGGTTCGAGTCAGTTGAGACGTTTATTCTGCAACATCTTTATTATTATACTCATACCAGTACTTTTATTATCCTCTGAGAGGGTATAGCCTCCCCACTATACCAAAAATAATCACGTTTCTATTCGGCATCCTTTGGCATTTAGAGAGGTGCGCCTAAGGTAGTAACACTCGATCTGTTTAGCACTGTTCGGGTGGATGTTTGGGTCTGGGTCGTTACAAATTTTTAAATTTAAAATTTTGTATGTTACATCATGAATTATTTTTTATTCAAGATCATACTTATTTTAATTTATTTCTTTTTAGGGGATTTTTATTCATAAGTTTCCAATTTTGTAATAGTTTTATGTTACCATCAATCTTTTGATCAAGACCATTTATTCTTAAATTTAAAATGAATAATTTTTTTGATATTTCTAAAAAAAATTATTTCTTGTATTATACTATATTCCTTTATAATAGTTTCACTTTTTAATATAATATTTAGCTTTCTATTTACTCAAAATTTTGAAATTTTGTTTTTATGGAATATTGACTTTATTTACCTGTTTGATAGAGAATATTTTTTCCGAATGCCCATATTTAATTTTAGATGATTTGAATATTTTTATTATTATCTGCAATGGTTGATTAAAAAAATTCATCATTTTTTGAATATATATAAATTCATTTATAAGGTATTATCATTTTATTTGTCATTAATGGTAATTTTTATAATGTTTTTTTCATAATATTTATTTGAATTAATACCACATCATTGAATTTTCCTACCAATATGAGTACTGTTTTTGTTGAATATTACTTGAAATTTTTTCTTATAAATATTTTTGAATAATTTTCTAATGATAAAATAATTTATCATACCAATTTTCTTTCATTATGTTTTCATATTATAATCAATTATTATCTCCCAAGTTTTACATTAAATAAAATATGATCTATCCCCTTAATATGTTTACATTTAAATATGTTAAAGGAATGATTTTATATTTGGTATGTGTGGAAAATATTATGGAAAAATCAAAACTAATTTGTTTTATATGAAAATATTGGTATTATGCGAAACACTACCACATAAATAGATGGGGTTTTTATACCTGAATTTTCCAAAACACTATATAAATTTAATATTAATAATGGTGTTCAGAATTTAAGTTGAAGAATTCAATTTTTTTCTTCAATAGAAAAAATGGGTATTGTTTATTTATATCAAATAAAATATGAGGAAAAAAATGATTGCCATTGAATCCATGTATATAGGTTTGTGGTTTGTAGAGTTGGTATCAGACCTAGGTTTAGATAACATTTGAGGGCTTTATTATTTCAGGTGAGGATTTCATGAGAGTAAATAATTACATTATATTATTATATGTTTAAGGATGGCCATATGACTCAATTGAATAAATACATTTTGATGTTCTTAAGTGAGTATTATATAATGTGACAGCTGAATAATTCATGTCTGTGGTTTGAATACTCTATACGATCTTATTCTGAGGTGACTACTGAGTTTATTTGAAATATTTTTTAAAAAGGAATAAATATTATAGGGGTCAATACGTTTTTTATTTTTCTACGGATTTTAATGTTATGAAATTTTGTAAAAAGTGTCCATTACAATTTTAAATAAATATAATAAATAATACCAATAACATTGGTGAATTATGATTGTGGTTATATTGAAGAATTTTATTATATTTTGGGATACATTGAAGATTTTTTTCTAGTATTTGAACCTATGATTGATTTTTTTTAATAATGATTATGTACTTTTTCTGACGGTGGTATAATAATGTTATAGTTTTAAATCTATTGATTCTTGTTGATTTTTTTTGGAAATTATTATCATATTCTGAAGAATATATAAATATTTTATATTGATTTTTATCATTATAAGAACATCATAAACTATTCATAATGTTATGGGATACAAATTGTTTAATCATTATATGATGATTTTTATATTTTAGTTATCTTTAAAATGATCTATATTTAAAAATGGGTGTTATTAATGAGATTTTAGAGATGATAGTTTTATTAAGTATTATCTTATCTTGAGATAAGAATTCTAGTTTTAGTTAAATGATATGAACAAAATTAATAACATATTATCCATTTATATATCCAATAATTCACAAATTTTTATTCTTTTACGTTATGAAGGAAAAATTAGTCATCATTATAATTTAACATGAATTAAACTGAAATAGATTAAAACATAATAGACAGATGACATTTTTCATGATATTATTGAATCATATTTTGTTTTCTTAATCAATAGAAGAAAAATTCCCCTAAATCAAATTACCTGAATAAAAATATATAGTTTTCTTATGAATCGTCACTAATCTATTAAGGATGGTTTTTGAATATCATTTATTATATTATACTTATAAATGAATAATTTAAAATTTCTTATTTTATAAAGACAAGTTTCCTTATTTATCATATAAATTTATGACCTTGATATGTGTTACATATGATATTTTGGAATTATAAAAACAATTGTGTGGTAAAACTAAATATTTAGGATGAAATTTCCTTAATCGGTGGAGGATATAACATCCGATGATCTATGAAAATATATCACATTAATAAATTTGATGTATTTAATAACATCCTTTACAAGAACATGAAACAGAATCAAACCATGTTGGATTATAAAATAGTTTTTGAATTATAGTATATGAATAATAGTAACTATATTCTGAATTATATATATATATACAGTTATATCATAAATCATATTTGTTTGTTATTTCTTATAAATTAAGCACTAAATTTATTATAATGTCATTTTATGTACCAAAAATATCCATCCATTAAAAAATTAGTTGATATTATAATTCAATAATGAAAATTTAAAAATATAAATTTAATTAAATGAAAATTATTTTTTATAATATCATGTCAATGTTATCTTATGGTGAATTTTTTATATATTTCAGAAAATTTTAATTTTGACTAATAAGTAAGAAATTTCACATATTTGAAAAATCATTATTTTATTTCATAGAAAAATAAAATTGTATGGTACAATTGTTTTATATATTTTTTCTTATTATAACACAATTATACATTATTTTAAAATAATTAAATTAATTATAACATAACTAGTATAATATTTTATTTTTATATATAGCCATTTTATGCATAAAAATTAATATTTATAAAAACTATTTTTAATTGTGTTTTTTGTATTTATAATAAAATTTATTCATTCATAATTTAGGAAATTAATATTGAAAAAATTATTCAATATTATTAATCTAGTGGTTCAAGGTTGGTAAACTCTTTGACATTCTTTTCGGGAATTATGAATATTAAGCATGTAATTTTTTTGATTAAACAGTTTTGGTAAAACAAGGTCAAAACTATAATATAATTCCCAAAACTACCTAAATCAGGGATTTATTATATTGGATGGTTTTTTCCTCCATAAAAATCAATTATATGAAATTCTTTTAATTTACATCCACTTTACTCTAATTATATAATTTATATTATTTAAAAAAAAGGATAATTACAAAAATGAGACGCTACTACTTTTAATTTATTATATATTTTTTAATTTGGATAAAAGATGTCTTGGAATCACTAAAAAATTTTGATTATTCGTTATTAATGGGTGGTAAATTTACCTCATTATTGAAATAAAATCATCATGGTGGGAAAGAGGATTAGACCCAAGATTTCTAAAACATGTGAGGTTTAGTAATAATATGTTGAATTTTCAGGGGAATTTTTTGTATAAGAAAATTATTATTCCATTATCACATCCTGTTATAACTTCATCCTAAGACTTTAAAGATACAGAGTTATAGATCCATGAAAAATTCTTTTCTCGGGAATGAAAATATTGTTTTCCACTATTATAGGGCTTTGTATCTGTTTTTATTTTTATCTTATGGTCTTGTAATTTCACCACTATGGGATTGGATCTATAGTCAAACATCATTAATTAAATGGTGAAGGCATATAAGTTCATAAAAATTTTATTTTATGGTGATAAATCCTACATAAAAATGGAATGAAAATTTCAATAACTTTTATATTCCAAAAAATAGAAGGGTGGGACTAGAATAAGGTCATAGTGCTCAAAACAATGGTTTTGATGTTTAGGGTTGAAAAAAATGGAGAAATGGGCGAGGGAATCTATCCAGCCATGTTTATGTAATTTAACATGATTTGATATCCCAATTACCAAGTGTATTTCCTCAAACGAAGCTAAATATACTTTTAATGTTATGATTCTTTAACTAAATAATATATTTTTATTTTTGATCTAGTCCTAAGATATGATATATGTGAATCAATGTATACCCTATTGTAGTACGAAAGAAACCACTTATATTTATTTCCAAAATAAATTCCATTCGAGAATAGATTATAAGATCCAAATAACCAACATTATGGGTCAACAATTACCCTATTTTGTATGTGGGCCTATGATAATGTATCTCAAAACCATTAAATATCACAATGTATGAGAATAAGGAAACAGAAAGGTCTTGGAAAAGAATCTTCCTCTATAGATCATACACATGAACATGAGAATGTGTGACTCATATAACTTCCGTAGTGAAAAAATGATGAAATTTTATATTAATATTGAAGGCCTCATCAATAGAAAAAATCTAGGTATGGATATTTATACTGAATTTGGTCTTGGTATATGATAACCTATTGTTAGTATATGTCTAGAGATAACATGAATGAGTAAACATAGAGTTATCATTCTTGGTAAATGTTTTCCATTGGTTTAAGAAACCATGACATTATCATTAGTGAGTATAGCCACAACCATTGAATCTATGAGTAATTATAACAGTAAAATATATAGAAAAAAAAATTTATTTTTGGGTGATGAAATTTTAATATAGTTGAGAAGAAATATATATTCCCTTGATGTTTCCTATAACACATGATAAAAAACTACTACTTGTTTAAAGTATTTTTATATGGATTATATGTTATTCAGTTTATCATCATATGAAAAAAAACCAAATGGAAATTCAATTAAATCAATATAGAAATACATTTGATGATATAAAATTTTATTTCATGTGATATGTAGATGTGATTAAAATAGTTTAACAATGTATGTGTTTTACCAAAGCATCATGTAGATTATTCTCTTGTGAATTACATATTCTTCAACAAAATTTGTAACATATTAAAAAATAATGAGTTGATATATTTATATTACTTTTTATTATGATGAATAAAAAAACATAAATCATTTTTCAAATGTATAAATAAGATGTGATGAAATGATGATTATATATAGTCGTTCGGCCATTAATAATGGAGAAAGTAGTGTTTCACCACCATGGAATAGAATATATCAATATAAGGGACATTCCTATAAAAATAAAACACCTATTGGGAACACCTATTGACTTAAATATGAATATAGTGTTCACCATTTATATGGAGGACATTTTAGATCAGTAAATGACCCTATTTATTTTATCTATTAATAGTGAAATATAGAAGAGTATTTGATCTATTGTTGTAGGTTATGATGACTTATAGAAAGGAATTTAAAATATTATTAATGGAAAAGGGGACAACCGAAATCGTTTGGAATACTCCATGGGTACACCATCATCTACTAGGTATGGTATTTTGGTAGGTGGAATAGAACTCAATGCTCACCAAAATTAGTTGAGTTCTCAAGATGTAATGGTAGGAATTCTGATCCATTATTTTGAAATCACATAGGGAATACAATGAATGATAACCGTAAAATAGTTTATTGAAAAATGATTATTATAAAATATGAATGACCATACCAAAAATATTGTGTGATTCCATAATTTTCCAGGTACGTCCCTCTATGTGTTTTTCTTCAAACACGATTCATTGGGGTTTCCTTTGTCTTTATGCCTTAGTGAATGGATATTTTTTAGATATAGAGAGACTTTTTTTAGAGAAAAACACCTATATTTAATGAATGTATATTATTTTTATTTAATTTATTAAAGGTATAAACTTATTTAATGGGAATACAGAGGATTCCCTTGTGTGTGAAAGGTATTAGAGTGTGTTCAGGGACTTACGTAATATCGTGGTTCGAAACTATTACCGGGACAATTACATACTGTGTAAAGATTTTCAAACGTGTAACTACTACTAGACATATATAATGAATTGTATCATGATATGAAGTTGTTGCACACTATGAACCTAATATATATAGTATAAATATTGATTAGGATGAATATTAAACTAGGGAAACATATTTTTCATCATATCCAATTAATGGAGAAATACATGACATGAAATGATTATATAACATGTATTCCTTATACCCGATGATTTTAAATGGGTATAATGTAAGATAATATTTCATTAACATTCATGATTCCCTATCCTCTTGATCCTGGGATGAATTTTGAGTTATTTTTGTAAATTTGTTTTCTTTTCAGAACATAATGATTATAGATATAATCCATCATTTTTTTTCTTCTTTGGTTCCCCTTTTCATCCATCAATACTTGTTGTCTTGGTATAAATATTAGGGTGAATTTTGTATTAGGATTAACCTACATATTGTGTGATCTAGTTTTCTTTCTCGTATCTCCTACAACACCATCCTTGTTAGTGTTATCTATTGGAAGTGCTTTGTAATTCATCGGTTAATGGTAGGTATTATTAAACAAACCATAGAGTCTCTTTAATTTTTAAGTTTATGAAATTTTGGGATTGTGCTAATGTAACATGCACTCATATAAATAAGTGTATTAGTATAAATATTGGATTGGAATATTGGATGGGGATCATTAGGATCAATATCTTATGTTACCTGACTTATGTCTACCTGTTGGATGATTAATACTTTTAACAATAAGAACATGTGTGTTGGTTTAAAGTGATATTTTCTTGAATGAACACCATAGGTGATTTCTAGATATAGAATCGATAACTAATTAATTATTTCTTATTAATGTTACTTCTAATCATTTTATATATAAATAAATTTTTAATTTAATGTTAAATGATAATTTCCATAATTAGACTTTTAGATTTACTATGAGATATTTGAATATCTCATGAAATAATTCTTATATTGAGCATGTTCTAACTAGTCCTGATCTATCATTATTTTATTGAGTGTGATCTTCCCTGTTTGGTTATCTAATGCTTATATTGGCAAGGCTCTTCCAATTCCCATTCTATAATTCTTATAGGGAGTGGGATCTTCCCAATACAATTATGAAATACCTATATTGCAGGCTCTATCCTCAATTGTTAATTTATTCCCTACACTATGATTATTGTAGGAATGGATGTTTTATATTATTATAGATATTTAGGAATGGTGTCATAGAATGATGATAAATTTATTATATCAGGTTATTAATTAAAACATATGATTTTTAATTATTTTAATCACTTATTTTTAGAATACATCATATTACACTTGGTGGTTTTGACCTAATGAGTTTTATAGACACCATATTTAGGCCACAATTCGTTACTAAGAAGATTACATGAATTAGTGTTTAGAAATGTGAATGAAAAATTTTCCTTAATCATTTTTTTGATGGAAGATATAGAGTATTGAGATGGGACTGACAGGGGGGTTTGGAAAAGTGACTTTTTGGATTATTTGTTTCATCTAATTTTTTTATATTCAGTTTTAAATTTAGATACATCTTATCATTTCATAATATGATTCATTATTATTGGTTAATTATTATATCATATTTTAGTCAGTTTGTATTATATGTTCTTCTTCAGTCTTGTTGTTACTTTGAAATTTATTATTATGTATTTAGTTATGTTGTTTTTTACTCCATACCATGGGGTACTATGTTCCCAATATACATATCACTACCCCATTATTAGTTATAGGCCTCTAGAATACGGGGAGTGGACATGAGGTCATGTAACCACCCCATTTTTCCTATGTTAGAGTGTGTTGGATTGGGGTATGTTACAAAGTTTCATACAATGAATAATGTATTTCTTTTCTATTTTCTTACTAGCTAGGTAATGTGTAAAGGTGACTAGGTTTTGTTGAAACATGTAAATGAGATTGCCATAGTAGTAACTGGGCCATGTATATGGAAAATTCAACTTTGATGTGATGGGATTGTTGTTCATGATATTAATATGTTAGGATTTTATATTATTTCACCTTGTGTGATTAACACATTGTTTAATGTTGTTGTTTCATGAAATTTGTACCCTTTATCCATTATATAGAATGATTATTATTCATAAATCCTGATAGGAACATAATTATATATGCTCACAGAAATTGTTCATGACATGGATATATTTTGTGTATTTTATATATTTTACCATTTGAAATATGAACTGAGAAACTTGCTATTTTTTATAAATCAAATTAAATGAACCATAATGTTATGTTGAAATAATTTTAATCCTTTTATAGAAAGACCTAGGTTTGTTGTTCTCTAATGTTTTATCATATTGAATTTGAAATTGTTGTTATAGAAAATATCATAAGAAGTGTGTTTATCAGGATGATAAATTACATCCTTGTCAACTTTGGTTTGAGAATCAGCAGTTTGGATATTAAAACACTTTTCAAAAACAAATGATATAGGTCTAACTATTGCTCTTGAGGATCATATGTATGTTCACCTTCCTGATAGCTTCATGAGGGTCATGTGATCCATTGAATGTGATACTATGTGCATCATGCATTTGATTTATAAAATAAAAAGAGTGTTTTATATATAGAATCTACCCATGTTCACATGGGGAAGGCCCCCATGAAGATGAGTTGTATATTGAGTAATTCCATATAGTCTTCAAGTAGCTTGAGACACTCAAAAATATGTGGGTGATGGTTTTCTCTTATATGATTTGTTGACCATAAAAGAGTTGGAGGGTTATTTTATACATGTTTATATAGTAGGATGGGTTAAATTGGAAAGAAATTGATGTTATTTTTTTGAGTTACTATTATCCAGAGGCATTGACATATGATAACGTTCTTGAGTTCATGCATCTGATAAAGATTAAGTGATGTAAAGAGAAAAATTTTTAACTAAAATATAATTATTGTATCAATATTTACCTGCTAATTATATATCTATGGTGATAAATTTTTAGGAAGTCTTTTATAGGAGATCAGGTCCAATGAAAACATCTTATGTTTTAGATATTATTATGATGCGATGAAAAATGAACTCACAGTTGAAGGGAAATTGAGAGAGGCATTCGACAGAATCCGTGCAATTGTATTTGGGAAAATTGAGAGAACTTATTTTTTTTTCACAAAGCACCCTATGAAATTTTTTAGATAGGAAATATTAGGAGGAGTTTTCAGAGTAGTGGGTAACCATTTTAGGGTCATGTTTTATTGTAGTATTATTAGTGTGGTGTGATTGTTAATAAATGACCACTATATCTATACCCCACTTTCAAGTTCCATGCTTACAAAAAGATGGTCCACCTACAAATGTTATATAGTGTTATGGAACAATATAGTTGTGTAATGAGATCAACAATGTTAGTAATGTTTGTAAAGGGAAAAAACTCCTCAACAAAAATGTACCTAGAGTTCCACATGATATTCAGGTCATGGAAGGGGACATGGTACCCCTCTAAAAGAACACCCATACAAAGCATATGGAATATATCAGTGGATTCGTGATGGATACAAGAGTAGAGGGTATGATTAGCTATATGTTAAGTATACTAATTTAGATATTATATATGTAGGACCATGTAATGTTAGATTTACATTTCTTGAATCATATAAATTTTTTCATGTTTTTTTATATAAGGGAGTCTGATTCTTTTTTATCTTATCTTTTATCAAATTGTTTGGGGTTGGTTATGTAAATAATTAATGGTTCATTGGACACCAAAAAATATTTGAGAGTGCTATTAGAGAATAAAAAATATTGAAAGGTGTGTTCGATGGAGATTGGTGGTAACTATTTATTTTCATAACATTTATGCTAGAAATATAGGCTCAATTCAATTATTGATTTGGATTAGATAGTTCTATAGTAGGATGTTATCAGTTTAAAATCATGGAAAGTTACCTTTATATCTATATAAATAGGCACCTATTCTCTCTAGGGTTAGTGGGATTTTCAAGCTTATCGTGAATGAACAATTAAGTGATGATTAGATTCCATTATATCTTAGATATTAATCCTATCATTGGATGATAGTGGAAGAAAAAAGGATATTATTTCCTCATACTATATATCACTTTCTAAACATGTTTCTTAACATGATATATAGTTACCTACCCACGGGAGAGATATATATAACAATTGATTTGGTGTCGAGAGAATTGAAAATATCAATCCCACCATATAGGTTGGTAGTAGTAGAGTATTAGGAGATTAAAAAATATTTGGAGGATCTCAAAGCTAAACGGTTCATATAGACTAGTTCATCTCCATGGGTTTCTCTAGTTATTGTATCAACGAAGGCTGATGGTACCTTGAGTTTATGTGTTGATTATAAAATATTGAACCTTAATGGTTAATAAAAACTGTACAATTTTACGCATTGATGATCTCTTTGATTATCTATGTGGTTATAATATATTCTCCAATAACAATTAAATATCTAGATTTCACTAGTTGAGAGTTATATCTTTATAAAATCCTCATACTATTTTTTGGGGAAGGTATGGATTGATTGTGTTTTTAGAGATGTTGTTTGTTTTGAATAACATAATAATGGTATTCATGGCCATGATTATTCAGACCATTCTTCCTTTTCTGGACTGGTTTGATGGAGTTTTGTCGATTAAATAATAGTGTCCTCATAGTCTAAAATGATCATGGAAAACACCAAGATATCTTCCTATGTATATAAAGAGAGAATCATATTTATGCCTTTCTATCCAAATGAAGTTCTATTCTGAGAGTAAACTTTTTATGCCATGTCACCATAGAGGAAGGAGGGTATATGGACCTAGATATAGTGTCATCCATTATATATTTGGATTTAACCAATATTAAATTTTAGGTTCGATGTTTTCTAGGTTTATAATGTTATTATGAATACATTATCTATGACTTATATCATATAGATGAACCAATTTACAGGAGTAACAAGAAGATATTGATGTTTTTTTTTGGTTGAATTCATGTGAGAGATCATTTCATGAGATGAAGAGAATTATTACCTCATCACCTCCACTAACATTAACTATGATAGATAAAGTGTATGATGCAAACTTTGTGGCATCTGGATTTGGAATATGAGAAGTTATGATGTAGATGAATTGATTGGTTTTCATTTCACCAGAATGATGAGACCGTGTGAGAGTAATTGCCCTAACCAGGACTCAGTGATTTATATGGTGGTACTTTCATGGTGATATTAGAGACACTAATTTATGGGAGGTAGGTTTATAGTACACATGTTCCATTATATCCTCAGGAACACCTTTTAATTTTGGTTATTGATCCTCTTCTAAAAAGGTGGTTTGAGTATCTAAAGTATTTCAACTTTGAGATGGATTATGCATTGGTAAATGGGTATGTTTTGGTAGATGTATTGATATTAAATACATAGTTATATTGAATAAATTATTTTTACAATGAGTGTAAAATGATGTAACTATTTATAGACATGTAATTAGATGTTTAAGAGTCTTAGTGAGGAGTAGATTAGAATTTTGCATCTATTATACCCATACATTTAGACAAGATCAATACATGAAAAGTTATATGAATCAGGTGTCTTAGTTCAATGAAGAAGATTATATTTTTGGTAGACACCAAAATACCGGTCTCTTGGAAGTGTCAACTCTCTTATATTATATGTATTATTATGGGTTTATATGGGAATACAAGAGGATATAATGAGATATTTTCATATTTCTCAATTGGTCATAAATCACATTTTAAAAAATATTTATCATGGTCATCATATTTAGTAATGTTGGAGAGTAATTAAGTATGAGGTATGAGGATTTTTCTAATGAAGTTTAATATGTAATTAGGTGAATATTGTGCATCAGAGGCCAGCTAGGCTATTGTATCCTCTACCAATTCCTTTGTGGAAATTTGAATATTTCATTAATTAATTTATGAAATTATTACCTATGACCATCATAGGAATTATACAATATGGGTGGTCAAGGATCATCAGAAAAAGGCAAACCCCTAATTACTAATTATAGAGAACTTCACTCATAATTCTATTAGTAGAATTTATGTTGTCATGTTAGTTTGATCACAATATTTTTCTAGGAGTATTATTAATTATGTGGATCCTAATTTGACATCATGTTTTGAGATGATTCTTCATAAGAATCATGGATCATATGATCTTTTAAACACAACATATAATCCAAAGATTGGAAATAAATTTGGGAAAACAATTATTGTTATATAAGACATGTTGTGATCCTGTGTTTTATATTTTAGTGGTTGATGAGTTTTTGATATGGAACTCATGTAGTTTTGTATAACTACATATTATATTCATCAATCTAGATGGAACCATTCACTGATTTGTATAAAAGGCTATGGCATTCTTCTATATGTTTGATAGAGGTGGGTGAGTAATGTATTATTAGTCGTAGAATGATGATGGATATATAGAATAATTTTCAACGGATCACGAGGTGGTTGGTGACTACATAAATTAGGTATAAATCATCATCTAAATATCAGAGAAAACATTTAGAGTTTGTGGTTGGTCATCATGTTTTCCTTTGGGTGACTTATTGGATGGGGAAACTATATATAAGGAAATAGGGAAATCTATAACCCATGTTTCTAAGACATTTGAGATAGTTTAAATGGTTAATATAATGGTGTACCAATTCCTCCTTCTATAAAACTATAGTACCATGTATGATGTGATCCATGTGTCACTAATTAAATGATATTTTATCGACGCTTCAAATAAGGTATTCATTTAGGATATCAAGAATTATGTGGATGCATAATTTGAAGAGAATATGATATAGATTGTGGACTATTGTGAGAATTACATTTGGGGTAGGAATATAACCCAATTTTGAGTGCAGTGACAGCATGGGTGTGATCAAGAGAAGATTTGGGAGAGGGAGTCTAATATATTTACATAGTGTCTTGACTTGTACAATGAGACCACAAAGTGACGGTTGGATAAGGTCAAGGACAATTTGATATATGTTGGCGAGGTTATATGTTACCATATTTATCTAGGTACATTCTACTATGTTTTTTTCATCAAACATATATTGTGGGGGTTTTCTTTATGTTTTGGACTTAGTGGTGAAGTATAGTTTAGAGACATTCAAATATTATTGGGTGAATAACCTAATGGCCATGAATTTATGATTATCTTAATTAATGGATTTAGTTTATAAATGTGTTAAATAGAATTATTAATAATTACCTTGTGTTTCTATGATATCTTAGGTGACTAAGGTACCTATATTGAACATGGGTTGAAAATAGTTCACTGGAAAATTACACACCATGTATAGGTTACATGAATTGTATCTGATTCAAGAATTATATTATAATCTGGTTAATTAGATAAATTTGATACATGTTGTGGACCTAATTCACAGTGTGTAAATATTTATAGGGATAAATATTAACCCGATTTGATTTGTTTTGATTTATATCTCATTAAATGAGAAATTCAGTACAATAATTAATTACAAGTCAGGTATTCCATAGACCCAATTGTTTTAACTGGGCAGTGTGTCTAATTATTTTCAATTCGGACATGTTAAACACTCTCATATTAACACAAGTATGAATTCTATATTATTTTTGAGTCTCCTCATATATTCTGGTTATCCCTGATTACAGATCATGTCCCTAAATAGTGTTTATTCTTATAATCCCCTAATCTTCCATAATTCCTTACTGTAGAGTTTTTAATATTTGGATAATATTTGGATCTGGTTTATCCTAGAATTTTAATGATCTATGATTCCATTATTAATCTTCGACACCTACATCCTTGTTAGCATTTTCAATTGGATTAACTGCATTATTAAGTTGTTAAAGGATGGGAGTCTAAACATAACCCTATGTTCTATTTATTTATGAAATATATGTAATATTTTGTTTCTGGAAATTTTTCATTCACTAAGATTAATTGATTGAATAATGTAAAATCATGTATTAGAATATTTTTTTCAATCCATTACGTTCTACTACTGATGTTTCCTGGATTATGGATACCCATTTGGAGATATAATATTCGAATACTAGGAACATGGATAATGTTTTAATTTGTTATTACTATGATAAGATACCTTAGGTTATTTTAGGGTATAGAATCCCTAAATAATAGATTAATTATTATTAATTTTTCAATTGAAATTATGAGAACAAAATAATTGTCAAATTGAATGATAAATGGTAATTTTTGTAATTAACCATTGATATTTACAGTGTGACATTATGATATATGTGGTTTTAATAAATATATTGTGTGGTATCTTCTAAGACCAATTCGAAAATGTTTATGTTGAGTGGGATCTACCAATTACCTTATCGTATTTTCTATATTGAGTGGGCTCTACCAAGTCATGTTCTATAAAACTTATATTCTTCGTGCTCTAAAAAACCCAATACGATAATGAATATATAGAGTGTGCTCTGTTCTAACCCATAGTAAAAATATTATATTGTGCGTCCATCCTATATTTCTATGTTTATAACCTGGATTATGGTTATGGTTGGAATTCTTGTTTTACATGCTCGTATATTTTTTTCTTGGTGCTGAATAAGGTTGATTGATGTACAAAATTAATTTCTTAATTAAAACACATTTTTATCTCATATTTTATTCAAATATTATCATACTAGTTTATTATACATGTTGCTGTCGAACTAAAATGATTTACTCAGACATTATTCGGGGAACCATTTGGTACCCAAATAAATTTCATGGATTAGGGATAGTAAAATGTAAATGGAAATTGTTGTTGATTCCAATATTAATCAAATTATTGGTATGAAGTTTGATATGAACCTAGAATGGGTTTCGAGATATGGTTCTTTTGTGATTATATTTTCTAGTTGGAATCTTTATTTTATTTTCATTCATTTTCACTTTTAGATTAATATTCTCATTACAAAAAATTATTCTTCATTATTAGTTTATTGGCAGCTATATTTACATTCTATTTTAATTATATGTAGTTCCACTATTATTTTTTTCTCAAGTATTTATTATTACTTTTTTGTTTCTATTGTATTCCACTCAATACCATGGGGTATAGCATCCCCACTCTACATACCACATGCTGAGTCATTTTTGGTTTGTAATTTTTTATGGGGAGGTATGCATGAGGTCTAGTAAGAAACCAATTTTGGCCACATGAGGAATTCCATGATCGGGGCATGTTGCAATGCTTAGTATAATACTATATTGACCACATACCATAAATAAACATACTCATTATTTGACATTAATACATGATTTATTTCATAATATTATACATATTATAACTAGAATGATTTATAATTGTAATGTATTTGGGAAAAATTTAAATTATATATCAACATAAATAGTAAACACATAATCCTCATTGAAAACCTCAATAACATCCTGTTACTTAAAACAACATTGGATAACTTGGGGACATACAAAGGAAATGGGTGAGCTATAAAGCCTAGTAAGGGATTAATCAAGGAATTACTTGAAGAATATGATACATGAACAATAATAGGAATATCAATGATGGATGAAAAAGGATGAGAATAATTAACATGAACAATGAATCATTCCATATAATTATAATAAAAAAGGAAAAAATCTAAATAATGAGAGACCCTAAAATAGTGAAACGTAAACATATGTCAAGGATACTGGACAAAAACATGATAGAAAAAGTCCCATAAGGGAATCTAGATCCCTCTCTATCCCAAAATGACGTCTCCTGAGACCAAACATTACAGAAGGCATTGGATCACTATATAATTATGGTTTCACCTATCGCATTTATTTCGTTCTCATGCTTATGCGGTCCACGTAGATCATAAAACATGGATTCATTCAACAGAACATTTTACTCAAAAATCAAGGAGTGTGTAATAAAAATATGTATGTACCATGTAAAATAAGTATAAGTTTTTATATGTGAGAACACATGATATGAAATTTGTGTGGTATTAAATAATGAATTGTTTTTTCATGGGAAATCATAGTAGAATTTCTAAGGAATAATAACATAACATAAAAATTCATAAAATTCTGTGATGATAGAAAAAAGGACCAGTCATCATTTATAAATCGGATGAGATGTAATAGGTACATGGAATAAAATATTCCAATATTTGGAATTGGAAAATATAATATAAATTTAAATAATGAATTTTTAATAAATCGGAGAATTAGAGGATCTATTACTTGAGTGTTTGAATCCAAATTTTTGGGATAATCTTATTGAGATTTTTGATGCACATTGGGTGGAATAGTATTATATATAGGAAGGGTAAAGAACATGATATAATGATTTTTATTGGATATAAATGGAAGTTTTGATTGTTTTTGTAGGAAATAAATGGGATACCTAGAATATTTCTCAAACATAGGTTTTGGAGTCTATATAATAAACTAAAAAACCCAAATGTTCTAATTGTTTTCAACAAAGGTTTCTTCCAAATTAGATTCGTATTAATTTTTTTCAAAGTGTAATGGATAAACAATATGAAATGATACCCTTACTGATGTGGGAGTGAGTCATAATTTTAAATAAAGGTTTTAAAAACTGTAAAATATAGTAATGGTTTTAGACGATTCATAATTCATTTATAAAATTTGTAAAATAAATAGAATTTCACATTATTTTATGGGAAAACAAATATTTTTTCATGGACACCATTTATATTATTTATTACATAACATCTTTTTCAGTTTGATTTCATAATACACACAATATATTTCTACGGTGCTTAATTTTTACCGAATAATTTGACTGTCTTGAAAAATTAGGGAAAATTTACTATTGGATAATTTTGATTTTCTAATTCAAAAAATAATATCCATTTTATTGAATATAATTTTCAAAAAAATTACATTTTCATTTTTAAAATAAGAATTGATATTTTTCTATAAGTGCATTAATTTTTGACAATTAATGATTTTGAACACCTATAAAAATTATATTTGACTTCATAAAAAATGTGATCATTTATAAAAATTGTTTAGAAAAAGTATTAAAAAATTATTTATTTGAGAAATCAATTAATTAAGCAAAATAAATTCCTCAATTCAATTACAATATTACAAAAAGTATTAATATAATAATGATTCAAAATAGAAATTATTTGTAATGTAAAAATAATATGATGAAAATATATTCATTATTCTATAATAAATGATATACATACTCATATTTCTAGTGAATTTATAACTATCCCATTAATAAATTATAAAACTCCCTAACGGTAAGGTGCATGATGTTAAGACATTAATGGGGTGGTTTGTTGAACATTGCTTGGGTCGTGATCTCGATGAGATTAAATTCTGCCATAAATAGCTTTTCTCAAACATAAGTTATTGGATCACATAGTAGTCTAGGTCATGGTAAAATCCAAGTGATGCCATATTCCTCTAAAATTCAAATAATTAGGCTTCATAGGGTACAATACTATTGGTTGAAGCCATCACTTCCTTGGTCTGTCTCGATTAGATTTGTTAAAACACTATATTTATACTAATGATGTGATCACTATTAAATTTATATATAATAAATTGTAATGATGATTAACTAAATTTTAAATTCTATAGGATATCATAATACTAATTAATTGAATATTTTTTCTATAATTTCATTACATAATAAGACATTAAATTAAATAACAAGTGGGTATTTATTTATAATTATTTTGTTAATTCAAATATCCCCGCTTTTAAAATTTCATCATAAAAAATTTCATTTCCCAAACTAAAAAAATTAGGCTAACATTGTTTCATTACATCCTCTGGTTCCCACTATACTTCATAAATATATTATATTCTCCGTAGCATATTTACTTGGTGCATTTCATTTTTTTTAGTATCAAAGTTCTTCACTAGATTCTATTCATAGGAAATACCATTATTTAATGGTACCACCTATATATTGAGTAAATTTGAGGGGTATTATATGTATTTCCACATGAATAATACATGGAATACATCATGTACTTGAGATATGTTATATGGGAGTTCTAGTCAATAATCCTATGATCTGATGAAATTAGGATCTCAAAGAAGACTATGTATCTTGGAATAATATTTTTCATCATCTGAGATATCATTAATTTCATCCATGGATATATGATTAGGAATTCCTTATCTCCAACATAAAACTATAAGACTAATTGATGATCATCAGAAAAGCTCAATGGTCCACTATGAGTGGCCTTGATGTGAAGTGAAATGGAAATAACCATTTCCCTAATTTATTTAACTATTTTAATAACTAGTAATATTCATTCCTCATCTTCATCCGAACATGAATATGTTCATCACATCCTCCCATAATATGATTCATAGTGAGCCATTTGGTTACTTGGGTTTAAAATGTTATATTATTAGAACATGACTAGAAGAATAAGTTGGTCCAATCCCCAATTGAAGTCAATTATGTTTTCTATTAAAATTTCATCATGTGTAATTATATTATTCTCATATTTTACATTACCATGGGGATGATAAGTTGTGATTAAGATCAACTCTGTATTTAGAGCATATTGGTGACTCTTCTAAAACTTATAAGTAAACCATAGGTCTTGATCAGATAAAATATATATTGGTGTTCCATGTAACCCCAAAAATTATCTTATGTATATCTTTTCATGTTGATCAAGTGATAATATCAATAAAATAGAAATAGTGTGTTCAGAATTTATAAAATGATCCACCATAGCCCATATAGAATTATTTCATCTTGACATGCTTGAAGGGCCAGTGGAAAAGTCCATAGTGAGGTTTTTTCTATTTTTTATAATAATGGGTAATGGTTTCATCATCCCAAATTACTTTATTCCATTCCACATTAATATGAAGACATAAAAGATATATTGATGTATATTTCATGATATCTATCTTCATATTATCCCAATAATAGTGTTTCCGGAGATCTAAATATATGATTGTGCTTCTTGGAAGAATTGTGAGTGTTGAACTATTTTCATCATCAAACAACCCCTTCTCAAGCTCAGCATATGATGGTATGCATTGTCAGGACCCAAATCCTAAAACTACTTCTCTGTTAATAGTGAAATCCAATGATTTCAATATTAAAAAAATTTACACATTATTCAAAATTCCACCATCATTTGAGAAATCATTTCAGAATGTATTGATGATTTTCCTTCCTTTATGATTCACATGTCAATACTTTTTATATCTAAAAATATCATTTCATTTTTTATTATCACTAATGATAAAATTATTCGATCCTTTATAATTACTGTTTCATCCAATTTATTCAATTTCCCTTGATGGTAGTGGATTGATATTTCATAGTCCATCATTATCTCATGACATATTTTTATGTTGATCATCATCTTATTATGTGTGAGTATATACCTGAGGATTTTGGTATATGTAAATATATAAAACATCTCCCCAAATATATAATTCAACCATTTATTTAATATAAATATCACTATATCCAAATCCATATCAAGATTTTTTTCATTATGTTAATTAATATTTAAAGTAATTGAATCATAAGATATGGCTTTGTAATTATCCATTAAGGGATAATATTCCCTTATTTGATGCATCATTGAATACCATGAAAATGTATCCACTAATTAGAACTGTGAGTATAGTTATAGTGACAAGCCTCATTTTATACTCCATTAATCTCAATTAAAATTCATCATTCTATGAAATATTCACCCCTTCCAGGTTATATTGGTTAGAGGGTTTGAAAATGATAAACAATTTCTCCCAAATCACTGATAATAGCCAGCTAATCAAAGGAAACAATGGGAATCTATCACATATTTTTGTCTCAAAAATCCTTCAATTTATTCTAACAATGAAGGTTCCAAATATATACCATTTCATTGGATTATATTCCCTAATAATGAAACTACTATAAATGGAGGTCACATTTGTTGTATTATTCATACAACTTCTCCTTTCATAAGGTCATTAGCACAGATCTTAGAATCACCTCATTATCCTCCTTGTTTTTGGTGTATATGATAATTCCATATATAAATAATGTGACCAATTTTTCAAGGAGACCCCTAAATAAAATATTTATTGATTCCATAAGGATTGGTTGAGGATTAGTTATCCCAAATCCCATTATTATGAACTCACAGTTCCCATACCTTTTTATGAAATGCAGTCTTGGGGATATCATTGTTCTTCACTCAAACATAGTAATATATATAATACACATCAAACATTGATATGTATTTTTATCCATATAATTGAGTGAAAAATTCATCAATCCATGGTAGATTATACTTTTTTTGAATCATGATCTTCTGGAGCTCACGATAATCAATGAAATGGTGAATTTACCCATCCTTCTTTTTGTTGATGAGGACTCGTGCACCCCATACTAATTTACTTGAGCATATGAATCCATTATCCAAATTATCCTATAATTATTTCTTCAGATCCAACTATTCCACATATTCCATTTTATATAGAGTCATGGATAATGGTAAAGGTTCTAGTATAATATTGATTTACAATTCATCCTATTTTCTACGATAAAAATGAGACAATTATTTGGGAACCACGTCGGTGTATTCCCTCAAAATGGTCATGTCTATAACGATTAATCTTTCATTAGACTCAATCATATCATTAATATATTCTTTATCATGGGTAAATAATATCCATTCTTTATATTTTGGTTCTAAAGAATATTTATACACCCCTTTTTCATTGTATAGAATTAGGGGTTTATTTGAGATATAGATGGTGATATACTTGTCGCAACAATTTATGTTGCCTCCTTATAGGTAAATCTAGTCTATAACCTAAATTTCATTAAATTACACCAAATATAGTATCACATAGTTCACTATGAAGCTCAGACCACAAATTTTTATAGAGAGGATTTTTTTGTAGAGATTCAATAATTTCTCCATTTTCTATTTTATCTTACATATCTACATCAATGATTAATGGTGACGTTTGAATATTTCTAATACACTTTCATGATATTTAGAAATTATTAGAACAACAATAAAAATGAATATTCACTATTACCTAATGAATAACCAGTGAACTGATCACCATGTTGTTTTCAAGATCAACCTCATTATTTGTGATGGTAAATGCTCTCCCTTGAATTATTATTGGTTGTTTGTTTTCTCCCAAAACCCTTATATTAGTTTACTAGTCTCAAAAAGTTACAGGGTTTATTGTATTTAGTGAAATGAAAATTTCAATGAGAGTTGAATGTTTCATTGCTATCTTCAAATTCATTATTTATTTTTTCTAATCTGAAATCACTACATATGTTTCCTTTCATCCCACCACTAATTTTTTTATCATTCCCATTAGGCAATTTATAGGTTTTTTATGATCATTTGATAGGTAAAATTTATAAATTTAATAGATCATTTATATTTCTCTATAGGACCTCTAAAATTAAACTACACTTTTGGATTCTTATTACCATGATATATATGAGATTCCATGATATCCATCATAACATTAGGGGAAACCTGATATTTTAATCATATATATCAAAGTCTCAGATCTCAATGGATTTTTATAGACATGGTTTTAGCATACAAAATGAGAATTCATCCTTCCATTCAGTTGTCAAAACAATTCAAGATGTGTTTCATTCAACTCTTGTTAGGTTTACCTTGAATGACCTGATATATTAATCATCTTTTTTCATGATGGAAGCGAAATCCATTTCCAGTTTATGTCGGAGAGTTCAAGGAAAATATTTAAAAAAAATTCAAGAATTCTTCCATCCCCATATCTTCATTATCTTTAGTGGGGTTTTTATATTTCTTAAATGTCCACCATTTACCATATTCTCCATCTGTAAGATATAAAATCAGTCGAACTGTACCATTTTCATTACATTGAATGACTGATAAGATCATACGAATGTAGTTGATCAGATTTTTTGTTATTAGGGGATCAAGTGGTCCATTGAAAGTCAGTGGCATTTATCGTAATAAGGCCTTCATAAAACATTTTCTCTTTTTGGGGGACATGGAAACTACTGATTATCCAGTTTCTATTCAGATCTTGAGTCATCTTTGATAGTATCATTATAACGATCGTGATTCCTACTCCCATTAGGTTGGGCATCTTGTTAGGGAAGGAATCATTGTGCCCTTTGAATTGGGTGTTTACCTAATTCATCCTATATTCTTCCATTGCGTATAATAAAAGATAATTTGGATTTATTATATTTAAATAATTAAATACATGAAGAGTAAATATAATGAAATTAATGATATGAATTTTAATTTAATTTTATTTCTAAACTAATGAATTTTTAGGATTCAATGTATGTTATTTAGGATCTATTACATAAAATATATTTTCATGGGATTTTTTAGTTCATTAATAATTTTTTTTATTGAGATTATGAATTTACCAAATTATATTACTTATGGGTCCGAAACCATGTGTTTTGTATGGCCCATTATTGTGGATTGGTTCTCATTTTTTCCATGCTCAATGTGGTGTTTTTAGGGTTTCCCCAGCATACATATATGAAAGATCCACATCCCCTATTACTATCAAAATATTTAAGTATTTTCATGATAAACCACTTACAATGAACTTACAAATGTTTAGGGATTCTTTTTTGTACTTAGTGTTATCCCTATGGATTTCTATAGACATTTCTAACCCTAACCAAATTAATAACTAAACATTTCATTCAACACAAACATTGAAAACCATGCCCTATATATAACATTAAAATGTAATTTGTTACATAATATTCCACTAAATACAACTCACAAGATTGTGAATTCATGGATATTTTAGTATTAGTTTCGTTAAATAATAACATAAATTGAAAATACATCCTCTCGAAAAAAAATCATTAATATGATCATACATAAAACACCATGAAATAACAATGGGATATACATAATAAAAGGGGTTTCTATAAATTCTAGTATGGAAATAAACATGGAATGACATGAATATGGTAATAATATTTTATAAAATAGGAATATCGATGTGGTATAAAAGGGGTGAGATTCATAAACATGAACGATGAGACATGATATGTCTTGATAATCAAAAAGGAATAATTTGAAATGTGGAAAGAACGGAAATAGTGCATCATAAACATAGATCAAGGATAATTAACCTGAAATAAAGATGGAAAAGGACATTGAAAGGAATCATGTTCACTCTTTATACCAACATGAATCTCAACGTACTAATCATTACCCAATGCATTGGAGTTCTAAATAATTCATAGCGCACCCATAAAATTGACTTCATTCTCATGCTTATGTGATCCACATAGAGAATATAACATGCATTAATTCATCATCATATTTTATTCCATGATCAATAAATTTTTAATACGTACATGTATTTCCAATTTCAATGAATTATATTTGTATAAAGTTGAATACCCTTTATATGAAATGGGTATTGTATTCACCACATTATTATTTTGTCATGGAAATTCACAGTGAAACTTTGGCAGCTGAAGGAAGAAACATAAAAATTCATAAAATAGGTTGATGAGAGGGAAAGGGGCCTCCCATAATTTTTTAAAAAAATTAACCTTAAAAGATAAATTTATTGGTATATCCTAAAATTTAGAATTTTAAAATAAAAGGAATCAGATAATAAATAATCATTAATAAATATAAGAATGAGAGGATTCCTTACTTGTTTGTGTGAATCCAAATTCATTATATATGATTATTGAGAACCTGGTGCACTATGATAGTACACTAGAGTGGGGGTAGAAGAGTAAATAAGTGATCCATTTATTTTTAGTGAATATAATGTGGATCTTGATTGGTATTATAAGTAAATGATAGAGGATTTGTTTAATATTTTTAAAACTGTAATCACATGGATTTTCAATGTAATTTTTTTTTATTATATGGAATTATTTTGAGTTTGAGAAAATTGACGGTGTGTGATTCTAAAGTCTAGTGTTCTCGGAATGAATTTATAAAATTTTATTAGGTACATTTAGTAAACTTGTGGGTGTCATTTACACTCTTTTGAACTGCTACTCAGATAAAAAATTTGAGGGCACCATTGAATCTGCAGCACCGGCATTCTCTAATGGAAGGATTCACTTCAACTACAGTATGTCCGGAGAAAAAGATATATTATTGGAATTTTAAGAGAATAATAAAATAAAAATATTATTTTATTTCTTTCATTTTTTCCTCCAACGGACAAGTGGAACATGCCGGACAAATGATGAGTCCAACCATTATGTAGCTTGACTCGTCAAATCATTTGTCACAATGTCGTTAGATGTGGGAGGCTTTCTATTAAACGAACCACAACTAATTCCACTAGTCTTCTCACCCTATTCTTCTCCTATTTATATGGATATTGGGGAGAGGTATTGAAATTGATTTACCAAGCGACGAAGTTAAGATAATGTGCCATGATGCCAAACACATGGAGGATGGAGCGGATTCTAGTGGTCGGAGAGGGGTGACACCAAATCACGAACCAAGGGAAGACTTTTGGGTAGCAACATTGGTGGCTTGTAGCGGGGACAAAAAAACCGAGTCTTCCTCATTTGTGGGTGTTCTTCAATGATATTTATGTAGGGATATTTACATTTTTTTAAATTAAATGTGTTTATTTGAATAGATTTCCCTCCCTCATGTTTTCAAGCTAACACGGACGGCATGGGCCAAAAGACTAAGACCCGGACCCTCCGCTTCCTTGTTTATCCTTGCATTATCAGTGGAAGACCGCTAGTGTGGCGGCACCAACTAACCACGTGGAGGCGGCACACCGTTTCACGCCATAGGAGGAGGTCATGGCGGTTGGAGGAGGGGTTGGCACCGGCCGACCACTAAGAAGGTGTGGCGCACCGTCACGCGCCGCCGGTGGGTGATGGGAACAAACGAATTTATAGAAGGTGAAGAAGGTAGCTGACACAAGCTTGTCATAGAAGGCGGAGGTAGAGTGGTGCGTCGTTGCCTGAATCTAGAGGAGTCAGTGGCTCGAAGCCGCGGTAGGAAGGTGCAGTGCGGCCCGTGTTGCGCCATTTGGGAAACACCCAGTCGGCCAAACGGCCGACCGGTAATTGCGGTTGGGGAAGCGCCCCACCGGATGGAGAATGGACCCGGAAGCATGGGGCCAGAGGGATGAAATGGTCCACCTCTGGGCAGACTGATTGGCCGGATCCGCCAATGGGCAGGGCTGAACCCGCAACAAAGTGGGCTAACTTGGGTGGGCCGATCCCCACCCGATGGGATGAGCCAACCATGGCCCAGGCCCGCAAACTGAACCAGGAATACCCCGATGGGATGGACCCAGTAAACTGATCCAACTCTTAGTCGAACGAACCTATGCGGGGTCAGGTGTACCTCGGGACCTATTACGTTAGGTCAGCCTGATGATGTCGGAGCAGGCCACGACCCATGCGGTCCCTGAATTAAGAAATACACCTAACTGAAAAACCAGGTGTCTGTTCGACACGTCGTTAGTGGAGTTGGGAAAACTTTTGGGAACTGGTCCCTTTGACATATTCTGGCGGGCATGACTGAGCTGGGCCTGACTGAGGTGTAACCACCCCCTGTTTCACAGAAAGGGGTGTAACTAGCAGACCAGGTGTACGTTTGATGAACCGTCAGCAGCACTGGAACCCTTAGGACAAGGAATTCCTTTTGAAATACTCCTTGAGGGTGTTGGTGAATTTTGGAGTATGGTTGGGTTGGATTGTCTCCAAATCCAATAGGGACCTATTCACTAAAAATATAATAACTTTCAGACCTGTCATCGGATTGACACGCCTTCTATTCAATTGGGACCCCTAGGACGTGACAGATCATAAGATTACTTCTTCATTGGACATTGTTCTAGTTGAAACACAACCAATGGATTTATAAGTGGTTCCCCTAGAATCAATAATATTGTGATCAGGAATCCAGTGGCTAGCGGTGTGGCAGTGGTTGGAGATAGATCATATAAAGGTTAGTACCGAAATATACTGGGTGGGTCAGTACCGAGGGATCCTATGTAGATCAGCACTGAGTGACCTGATGAGGTCCATACTTAGAGCAGACCATCATTGATCATCGGCATACCGATGATATGTGGTTTAGACCATATGTGGGTCAATTCTCACAGATCCTTTGTGGGATAGCGCATACCGATCCTGTGTGGGTCAGATCATATGTGGGATAACACTGAGTTATCTTGTGTGGTTCAACACATACCAATCTTGTGTGGATCAGATCTTGTATGGTTCATTGTGGGGGTTTGTACTTATCGACTCCGAGAAGGTCAGATCCGTTTTCGGTAATTGATGGGGTTAGTACATATCAATCTCATGTGGGTTAGACTCTTTATTTTCAACAGTAGATCTTCATGAATGAATAAGATGATCTAGCTTTGCGACTAATCATTTGTACATCTATACTTCACTTAATCCTAGTTTGAGCTATGCCTATTTCTTGTGCTTTGTGACTGAGATCGTGATTTGTGGTTTTTCCATTTTGGAATTCTGAGAGGCCTTCGAGAGTCTTGGGGTCCCTAATGAGTATTGTTAAACTCACCCCGGCACGGTCTTCTTGCGAACCTTGTTGTTTCTTGTGTGAAGATGACAAGAAGATGGGATTAAGTTGAGGGAGCCAGGACCAAGTGGTATGCGAATCAGACAAGATAACATGGAGTGTTTTGGAGACGATCTGTAACTAGCCTTCAGGTAGGATCCTCGGTGGGCAATCCGTTATATTTTTTCACTTTTCAGTTGTACTTGTTTTACATGCCCTTTTAAAATTCTGCACAAATTTATCTATTGTAGTTTACTCTATCGTTGCTTCTTTTTGAGTTCTTGGAATGTGTGTTTGTATATGTTAAAAAATGAAATTCCTTCTAGTTTTAGGGATACAACTTTCTGGTGCTAGTCTCCATCCCCTGGACTATGGATGGCGGTTTTGGGGTAGTCACGACACGGGCTCGTGGAATGGTTCGTGACAATGTGTTATCAAAGGATTAAGTTCTACGGATGAACTAGGACTCTGATCTTTTAATAGTCTGACAATGTTAAGTGTTTTGAGTGTGGTTTTCATTTTGAGGAGTCCTGTATTGGTGTGGTGGCCGATATATCGATACACTCGGACCCTGAATTCTTATTTTCGACATAGTGTATGAAAAAAATGATTGTGTGTCATTTTGAAAAGATTTTAATATGATCTCTTTGATTTATCTCACAAGGTATAAATCTTTGACCGTGTCGCACCACTTTTCTTATGATTCCGCCTTGTAGACAAACAACCATGATTCCCGAGAGAGTACACGATAAATACCCATCGATTGATGAGGCCTTGGTGTATGTCCCTCTTACAGCTTTAGCAGCCTCAGGTGGTATACTAGTAGTACCACTACCTATTTAGAAGCCATTTCCACCAGGCCCACCAACACACGGTGCACACTAACTGAACACATTGCACATGTTTCTGCGGTAGAGGCCTCATGAGGTTCCGATGCGAGACAGATATGCTGGCGGCTGAGGACTGTTTGGAGGTTGGGGCGAGAGTTTTTCACATACTTAGGAAACTGGTTGATCTGATGGTTATCCTAGCTTACAGTGTCTTCTAGGGAGTAGATGGGAGATGGTTGTGTCTCACACTAGAGATACATGATGAGGCGAACCTCATCTTGGTGGACTTCGAGGTCCTTTTTAGGGCAAATTTAGTCTTAGTGACCCAATGCTCAGTGCGTATATAGAAGTTGCCACACTTAAAGCAGGGTAGATTATCAGTGGCCCAAAAATCATCCAGATTCACATACCTATCACGGTGCTTTACAGATATGGTGCTAGAACCATTCTTCTAGGCTTGAACCTTTGAGGAGGGACACTGATGGGTGATTAGATCTTCGATGGTATCTCTCAGCATCCTGATGCATGTTGGAGTCCTAGAGAGGGAACTCTTGGTGAAGAGTTTCCAAGCTGAGTAGACACAGACAAGGAGACCCACCACCGAGCGACACATAGCAGAGTCATATGTGGCTGGTATTTGGAATATCACATAGAGTTCCAAGAAGACCAGACCTTTTGGTTAACAACCCCATGATACAGGGTAGGAGGTGTGGAGCTCGCAAGGCAGAGAAGGTCAGCAGGGAGGTGGGGTGTGCTTTAGTGCGGCGGGTAGGGTCACATGGCTTCCAACTACCTGACCAATTTTAATGACAATAAATAGACGATCGAGGGACCGCTGAGCTAGAGATAGTGGTTTGAGTGAGGAGTTCCATAGGGTGGAGGAAATGGAAGAGGAGTTGGCCATGTAGTAGGAAGTGGGTGGACATTCGATGTTTTATCACCACCACAACAAGGTGCTCCACCCCAACTGCCAGGATCAAGTGGACATGGGCGAGCAAAGCTACATGAAACATAGGCCAATGACCACAACACTCTATATATGATTAGAGGTATGATCTATTTTTATTTCACCCTTTCTATAGTACTTATAGACACAAGTTCCAGTCAGTCGTTTATTTCCACAGTCCTAGTTCGGAGCTCGGAGCATCTAGTGGGGCCTTTGGATCGATTCTGATGATTAGAGACTCTTATGAGTGAAGATTTGACAATTACACAAAGGTTCTAGTAGTGTGAGATTACTCTAGAAGGTGATATATTTGGCTGGAATCTCATAGTATTGGCGTCGAGGCCTTACGACGTCATCATGGGTATGTACTGGTTATCAACAGTATATGATCATATTGAATGTATTAGGCACACAGTGCGGTGTGTCCATGCATATGGGACTAGGTATTCATTCACCAATTAGAAGGTAACCTTTGAAACCCATGATGGACTTACCTGGAGGAGGTTGTAGCTGATCACACCTTAGTTGGCTAGCCGTACCCTCAGAGCAGTTGATGTTTAGAGTCTAATATATCCTTTAGTGGTGGAACAATATGCCAATGTCTTCCCTGATAATGTTCTAGGAATACCTCATTGTAGAGAGTTATTCTTTTAAATCATCCTATACCCTGGGATGGCACATATATCTACAAAAACATATTGGATGGATCTCGTGGAGCTTTTTGAGTTACGAGTATAGTTGTAGGACTTGCAGATGAAGGGGTCCATAATTCCTAGTGTTTCTCCATTGTAAACCCAAATCTTATTCTCCAAGAAGGCAGATGGGAGTTTGAGACTCAGTGAGGGTTGTCTGTGCTTGAACTAGGTGACCATGAATAATAAGTATCCACTTCCGAGGATTAATGATCTTTTCGATAAGCTGAAGGGATGTCGATGGTTTTCGATTATAGACCTCAGATTAGGCTATCATTTAGCTCAGGATACGAGATGAGGATTTTCATAAGACAACCTTCAGCTGATGGTATAGCCACTACGACTTCATGGTTGTTCCAATTGGTGTGTCCAATGCACTAGAAATTTTCATGGGACTCATAAATAGTGTCTTCTATACATACCATGATTGCTTCCTAGTGGCCATCGTTGATGAAATGTTGGTCTACTCGTCGTCGAAGGAGGAGCATGCCTATCATCTACAGATAGTTATGGATACACTCCGAGAGGACTATCTTTATGGTATGAACTTGAAGTTCTAGTTCTGGATACGAGAGGTTCACTTTCTGGGACACATTATATTGGAGGCTGGAGTTTCAGTGGATCTAGCAAAGATAGATGTTGTGCTAGATTGGGAGCCACCTAAGAGTGTGACCGCGGTGTAGAGTTTCCTGGGGTTGGTTGGGTAAAATGGGAGATTCATACAAAACTTTTCTAGAGTTGTGGAACCCTTGTCAACATTGATGAAATAGGGAAAACCCTTTGTGTTGATGGAGAGATTCCATCAGAGTTTTCAGAAGCTGGGGCAGAGACTGACGAGTGCCCCAATCTTAAGGCTACCAGTAGATGGCGTTGGGTATGTAGTCAACTGCGATGTGTCAGGTATTGGGCTTGGATGTGTCCTGATGTAGGATTGAGTGATGATCACCTATGAATCATGATAACTAGGAAAACCTGAGAATAACTACATTACCCTTGACATTGAGTTAGCAACTGTAGTATTCATCTTGACGATGTAGTGGAAATAATTAAGGGTTGAATAGTTTACAGTCTACTCTGATCATAAGAGTATCTGTTATATCTCTTCATAAAAGTACCTGAACCCAAGACAGGGATGAAGGATAGAGTTACTCCAGTACTATGACATTGAGATATTCTATAATCCTGTGATGGGGAATGTAGTGGCAGAAGCTCTCAGCATGATGTCCAGTTTACACCTACTGAGTGTGGCGACAAAGTAGCTAGATTTGTTACAGATATCCTTTCTGGATAGATATGGATAAGCATACCTTCAGTCTAGGATTGTGAGTCCCCCAATTGATTAGAGAGTGCTGGAGGTACAACTTTGGGACATTGACTGTGGGGAACGACGTACTTAGATATCAATAGGATAGGAACCTGATGAATTTTAATGAAGGTGGGGAGCACGTCATCCTCTTCAGAGGACGCACCATGGCTCCAGTGGTGCTATTGGAGGAGGTGTTGAAGGATTTCCGTACATCCCCTCTACTGGTACATCCTGGTGTGGGAAATATATACTAGGACCTCTGGCATCAGCACTGGTGTCCAACGATTAAGAAAGCAATGGAAGAGTCGGTTTCTTGATGCCTCACTTGTCAACAAGTAAAGTCTGAGCATCAGGTTCCCGCATGCTTAGTACAACCACTAGAGGTGCTAGAGTGGAAGTGGGATGGTATCTCTATGTACTTTGTGATGAAGAATATACACACGTCTAGGACACATGATTCCATCTAGGTGATCGTTGTCTAACTCACCATGTTGGCCCACTTCCTACCTATCCGAGAGTAAGGATCAGTTGAGGTCTTTAGATGCCTTTATGTACAAGAGATTGTATGACAACATGGGGGTCCATCGACAATCGTATATGACCATGACACACAAATTTACATCTTGATTGTGGAAGGTATTATAGTAGGAGTTTGGGACATAACTTCATTTTTGTGCTTCCTTTCAACCTCATATAGATGGTCACACGGAGCAGACCATTCAGACAGTAGAGGACATGCTACATGCATGCGTCCTAGATTTTGGCCATAGTTGGGAGGATAAATTTCCCTTGGTGGTGTTGTCATAAAACATATATCAATTCACCATCAATATGACATCATTCGAGGACTTGTACGGTCGATCATTTAGATCACCTCTATGCTGGAAAGACCTAGGGGAGTCAAAACTTATGGGTCCAAAGATGTAACGAGCTAGCATTGAGAAGGTGTAGATCATCTAGAGGCGTATGAAGACTGCACAGATCTATTAAAACTTTGATGATAGGTGACAGATACCTTTGGAGACTGAGTAAGGAGACCATGTCTTCCTAAGGGTCTCACCCTGATGAGGGTTTTAGATATTTTGCTGAGGCGAAAAGATATCACCGAGGTTTATCGTACCATTTCTAATACTTTGGAGGATTGGAATGGTGGAATACTGCTTAGCAATACCACCGCAGTTGGAGAGGGTGCATGATTTTTTCCACATATCCCAGCTGAGGAGATACGTGCATGAACCATCACACGTCATCGACCATGGTGAGCTAGACATTGATTATGGGGAGACGTTTATAGAGGTTTCAGTGGAGATTTAGGATCGACAAAAGTGAGTACAATGTGGATGATTGATTTCTCTAGTGCACATTTTATGGAAGAACAAGATCCTCTAGGATAGTACATGGGAGCGGGAGGCTCTGATTCTTTCTCAGTACCCCCATTTTTTTCTTAGTCTATGTTTTGGCTTTTAGGGATGAAAATCCCTATGGTTGAATGAATGCAGAGACCCTGATTTTCCATGTATGTTTTTTAATTATATGGAATTATTAACAGTCTAAAAAAATGACAGCGCATGATTCAGAGGCTCAGTGTTCCCATAATTAATTTTTGACCTTCTTTAGGTAGTTTCAGTAAACATGGGGGTGACATTTTCTCTCTTTTGAACCGCTTCTCTAATTAAAAAACATAGGGAACCGTTCAATCCGTAGCGTAGAGTTTTTTCTTAAGGGAGACTTCACATCGATTGATGTTTGTCTAGAGAAAAAGTTTGATTTTGGGACTTCTAAAAGAATAATAAAATAAAAATATTATTTTATTTCTCTCTTTCTTTTTCATCCGATGGATAAGTGGAATTTGAGGGACCAATGATATTTCTACCCATTAAATGGATTGACTCCTCAAATCCTTTGTAACAGTGCCGTTGGAATTAAGAAGGATCATATTAAATGAACCTACATTAATTCCATAAACGTTACTCTCCCTCCCCCTCTCCTATTTATATGGAGCTTGGGGTGAGTTATTGGCATTACTTCACCATGCAATGAAGTTCTTATAATGTGTTGTGATGCCAAACACATTGATGACAGAGCTGGTTCCAGTGGGCAGTGATAGGTGACACCGAATAACGAACCCAAGGATGATGTTTGGGAGGCAAAGTCATAGGTTTGTTGTGGGGACAAAGAACACATGCACTTCCTCTAATGTGGGTGTTATTTAGAAATTTTTAGGTAGGGATTTTTTTTTAAATTCAAAGTGATTTATTGATTCCATTTTCCTCCCTCATGCTTACAATCTAACGTGGAGGGCACATGCCAAATGTAATGGCTCAGAACCTCTACTAAATTTTTAATTCTTTTGTTCTACATGGAACACCACCGACACAGGAGCACTGACTGTCAATGATGGAGGCAGCATGGCATCACGTGCTTCAGGAGGAGGCCATGACGGTTGGCGGAGTGGTCTACACCGACTGGCTGCAGATGTGGTACAGTGACCATCGCACGACGCCAGTGGGAAAGGGCAGTGACTGAGGGCACGAAGGGAGAAGAGGGTGGCAAGAACAAGCTGTCTAGGGAAGGTAGAGGCGGATACGTGCACCATCACGGGCCGTGGTAGGATTTGGCGGCATGGCCCATTCTGCGGCGCATTGGATACACCTTGTCGCCCAAACTGTTGACTGATAATTGTAGTGGGAAGCACCCCAGTTTCTAGAGAACGACCCTGCAAGCACGGGGCCAGTGGGTCGAAATGGTCTGCCTTCGGGTAGATCGAGCTGTTGCAGGCCGACTGGGTTTCTGGACCTACTGCCCAGTGGGATAACGTTGGTGGGACGAGCACCCCCCCAAATAGTCCAGGACAACCGCGACTTGTGCCTGAAAACTAAACTAGGAAAACCCCGATGGGATGGACCTAGTAAACTGGGCTGACCCTTAGTGGTCCGGCTCCAGGCATGGTCAGGTGGACCCCGAGAGACTTTGTGTTGGGCCGGCCTAACCGAGTCAGACCGAGCCCAGACCCAACATGTCCTCGAATAAATAAACACATGTAAATGACAAACCTGGTGTCCGTATGACATGCCATTAGAGGAGTTGCGAACCCTTTTGAGAAGTGTTACTTTTGACGTATTCCGGCAAGCCTGAATGAGCCGTGCTGGAGGAGGTGCGACAAACCCTCGATTCACGGAATGGGGTGTGACTAGTAGACTTGGTGTCCATTTGACAAACTGTCTACAGTTCCAGAACCCTTAAGATGTTGTAGTGATTTTGAAATAATCCATGATGGTTTTGGAGAAATTTATATTATAGAGGTGTTGGATTGACTATGAATCCAACTAGGCCCTCAACACTAAAAAGCTAATAACATACAAACTAGGTGTCTGGTCGATGCATCGTCTGTTCCATTTTGACCCTTATGACGTGACAGATCATCAAGTTTCTTGTTAGTGGGACATTGTTCTGGTTGAAATATGACAGATGGCTTGAGTAGTGGTTCTCCTAGAATCCAGTGTACTATGATCAAGAATCCAGTGGTTGGTAGTTAGGTGGAGGTTGGAGAAAGATCTTATGGAGGTTAGTACTGAGCGATCCTTGGTGGGTCAACATAATCCTATGTGGATCAGAAATTTGCGACCCGATGAGGACAGTCCATAGAGTGGCCCATCATGGATCAGTGGCATAACAAACTTATTTGGGTTAGAACTTGGGTGGGTTAGTGCAAAACGATCCTTTGTGGGTTAGCGCATACCAATCCTGTGTGGGTCATATCCTATGTGGTTCATTATGGGGGTTAGTACCTATAGACTTCGGGTAGGTGAGATTCCCTTTGGGTCATTGTAGGTGTGAGTACCTATCAATCCTATGTGGGTTAGAATTTGTATGGTAAGCACTAGTTCTGTTTGAATGAATAAGATGATATAGCTTCGTGACTAATCATTTGTAATTCTATACTTCACTTAATCTTGGTTCGAGCTGTGTTTATTGCTTGTGATATGTGATTGAGATCATGTTTTTTTTGTTTTTACTTTCTGGAATTATGATAGGCCTTCGGGGGTTGTTGGGGGTACCTACTGAGTATTGTTACACTCACCCCTGCATAGACTTTTCTCGCACCTTGTTGTGTTTTGTGTGCATATGATGAGCAGTTGGCCTAAGGTTGAGGGATCCAGAACCAGGATGTACGTGGAGGAGAAGGGAGAACGTGGAGTGTTGTAGAGATGATCTGTACCTACCCTTCAGGTAGGATCCTCTATGGATGATCCATGAGCTATTTTATCCTTTTAGTCTTACTTGTACTTTTCATTTGGTCTTATATTCTGGCCCCATTTTACTTTTAGAACATTTTTTTAATACAGGAGTTTACTCCATGGTTGCTTCTTTCTGTATTCATGGACTTTTTATTTGGACATGTTAAATAGGTAATGCCATCCTATTTTAGGGATATTCTTTTCCAGTGATAGTCACCAGTCCCAAACCTATGGAAGGTGGGCTTGGGATCGTCACGACACATGACCTAGGGGACCAGTCATAACAGAAACGTTGGTATTGGAATCAATATATTAAAATAACCAAAACCACAAAAATTACCAAGGATTTCCCCTTGATTTGTTCCTAATGTGAGTGGTTTTTATTCTCTTATATGGTTATGGGAAGAAGGTAACAAAATAAATCCCTAACTAATGTGTAAGTGAGTCATAATATTATTAAAATGCTTTTAAAACATTAAAATATATTAATGGTTTTGGAAGATTGATAATGGATATATAAATTTTTTAAAATAATCATAAAATAAAATTATTTTTAAATTAATAAATTTATTTGGTCATAGAAATAATTTGTAGTATTAATTAAATCAATTCTTCATCATTATGATGTGATTGTACAAACCATATATTTATACATTATTAATATATTACCTAAATATTCTCATATCTCATAAAATTATGAAAAATTCATTGTTGGATAATTGGAAATTTTTATTGCAATGATAACATCTATTTTATAAAAATAAATTCCAATATACATGAATTTTCAATTTTAAAATATGAATTTTGATTTAGTGAGAAATGTTATATTGTTTTGACAATAATAGTTTTCAAACACTAATAGAAATAATATTTGGCTTCATTAAAATTTTATATGATATTTTATAAAAATTATATATTAAAAATATTTTATTGAAATATTATTTATTTATAAAATCCATTAATTCATCAAAATAAATATCTTAATTGAAATGTAATGTTACAAAAAATATCATTATTTTGTTTTATTTTATAAAAATAAAAATAATTTATAATGATAGCATAATAGAGTGAAAATATATTAATTATTCATTAAAAAATAATGAACATACAATTATTTATTTGGTATTGATACATATACTTGTAAAATTGTTGAGAACCCCTAAGGGTATAGTTCATGTTAATGATACTTTTATACGGTGGATTGACAAACATGGTTTGGGTCATGATCATGATGATCTAGAACCTCTCCTATAAATGGTATTTCTCATAATGAAGTTATTGGATATAATCAATGGCTTGGCCAAGGGGAAGTCCCTTTGATTCTATCTCCCATGTAATCATTGATAAACAGAATTCAGAGTTTACAGACATATTAGTAGATGACATCACTTGCATTTTCTGTGTCCATTGGATTTAGTAAAACCATATATTTATAAAAACCTTGGCATTAATGTTGAACATCTATATTATCAATGTTAATATTTATTTACATTATTTTAAATATGTTAGGATATAATATATCTAAATAAGTGAATTTTTTTTCTATAACAATATTAAAAAATATATATTTAATTAAATCACTTGGGTAATTTATTTATTAAATTTTTGTTCCATTCATACAGTATAGTTTAGGGCCACAATGAAAAGACCACATGTTATGTTTCATCAGTTCTTATGATAAGGACCACATGATACATAGCTTAGAATTATGATACATATGCATTATACTATTTGATTTTGATTATGATGTGTCTAATTTCACTAATTGAGAAAAACAAACAAAACCTCTATCATCATGTGACTCATTCTTGATTTATAAAAACAAGGAAGAATTGGAAAATTACACTTAATTAAAAAGATTTAATTATAGGGATGTATGTTATCAGATTATAATATCACATTTTCTACTATAAGTGAGCATGTAAATATGATTGGATTTGTTGATAATACCACTAATAGATAAAATTCACCTCAATCAAGGATGTTTTATAAAATACATATTGAGTATATTACAGTACCACATGATTTCTAGAGTTATGCAGTCCTTAAGATTCATAATTTATGGTTTAATATCCAATATTTGGTGAGGTTTATGTTATGTTCATGATTAAAAGAATGATGGTTTATGTAAAATATAATTTCATGCATAATGGATGTTTATGGTGATATAATTTACTTATTGGATGCAAGGTAATTGAAAAAATATTCACTCTGTTTCCTTTGAAGATTCGAATAATTACATACATAGATCATAAATGTAATATAACATTCTTATTGGAAATATTTATCCTGAATAATGAATTGTAAATAACAATAAAATGTTTTTAAAATGATAAGGAATTAATTAAAATTTGAATCAGGTCCCAATCCTTGTAGGTATAGTGATATCACATTCTATTGAAAGGCTGTTGAAAAAAATCCACAAGATCTTGTAAATCATAGACTAAAAATAAAAAAATGGGTCCAAGATAATTTAGATGGAAGGACACAAATTATGGTCATATGTCTTATAGTTTAAATTTTTTTTCAAGGAATAAAACCTTATTGTTTATTTTCATGATAAATAGACTTGGCACATTTAGCTTAACATGAAGCTACTGGGGAGGCATGTTATTTTATTTATAATAATATTTCTAGGACTACGGAAATATATACGAAATTCATATGTTGAGGATGATAAGATACACATTTTAATTTCATTAAACTTTGAATCCCTTACTTTGAGGTGTTATACCAGGCATGGTTCCCACATGTTAGAGTGATAATGACTCATGTACAAATTTTAGGCTTTGTAGGATTCAATGACTTAATTAGGTTTTTTATTTGCTTCAATATCTAATATCTTGGGATAAGTAATCCTTGATTCATTTTTTCTAGAATCTAATGATAGGTACAATAATTGTGATAATCCTTTCTATGTTAATCATTATGTATCCTAATCTTCAGAAGTTCAATATGTCTTCACACCAATGAACATTTGAAATATGTATCCATATGCATGGGAATAAATAAATATAAATTAATTATTATATTTCTTTCTAATGAGTTACCCATATTCAATTCCATAGTTTTTGAATTCCACATTGGGTATTATAATGACCATAGTATAGATTTGGGGTTCACTGACTTAATTATCACTTTATCTATATAAATCTAAATAGTGTACATAATGATAAATAATATATTGATTATATTACATCATAATCAATTGTATGGGTTGTAATTTAGATTGTCTCTAAAATATACATGTTCTAGTCAACAAATTCATGGAATACTAATCAAATAATTATACATGTAATAGGTGAAATAGATGAAGAAATTCTCAGACATGATAAAATATATAGTTCCTTATCTATCACGAAGATATAATTTTGAATATTTTTTCTCAGGTTTTATATGTATACCTTTTTGTCATGGTCACATGGTTTTATTTTGTAATATGGATGGAATTTCCATAACATTTATCAATTTAGGGGAACATTTTGTATCTTTTGATGAATGGGACACCAATGATACAACCCATAGACTACGAAACACATACTATCTAGAAGAAAGTGTTGTAATGAATATATCAAAACAACAATTTATTTCATAAAAATTTCATTAACGTGAATAGAACACATGATATTATATTGTCTATTTTCATGGAATGTAGGTAAATATTAAATGAAAACATAAAAAATTCATCTAAAAAATTGTGGAAAATATCTCCATAGGTTCTCCATTGGTTATCTTTACTATATCTCGTATATTGGGGACATAAATCGAAGGAGAGGGGTGATAATGAATCCCAATAAAGTAATAATAAAGGGTTATGTATAACATATGATCATGTGAGTAATCAATAAAATCATGAGGCACACGAATAATTCATGAACAAGAGGAATATCATAATAATAGGAATTTAAAACATAAATTGCAAATGTGGATATAACATTTAATTAATACATTAATAATCACATCACTAATTTTTTTCATCGAGGTATCATAAATCAAAATTACAAAGGTTATTAATTGAGATATTGTAGAAATTATAATATATATCATGTATATCTTCACACCATGAATTTTTGTGCTATAAGGGTTCACCCTTCATATATCATAATTAATTTGTGCCACAAACATCGTAATAAATAATCTCATTATTATCCTAAGGGGAATAAAAACATGTTTCTTGTTAAAATGTCATCGTAAAAAATTTCATAATTACAAGATCCTTAAATTATTATGAAAACAAAAAATTGGAATTTGGGAATCCTATATTTAGATAATAGAACCAATTAATAAGTTTTATATCTAGTTGAATAAACACAAAAATTGTAGGTGGTTGATTTTTAATATATTGATAATAAAAGTGAATTTTGAAAGTAATGGAGAGAAATTTGATATGTAAAATATGTAGCATGACTCGTATAAAATTTTGTTTTATAAATAGAGAAAATAATAGAGTATGAAGGTCTCCCATTACTAAATCATTATTTTTTTGTAATGGAGTGATAAAATTAATTAAAAAATTAAAATACTCTAACTATTATGTACCGAAAAATAATTTATTGAATTGAAAAGAAGTTGGTTAGAATTCTATTACATTAATGAGTTACTCCTAATATGTGAGGATTAGATCCTTAGATGATTTATTAAACCATTATGGTAATAATTGGTTGGAAAAATCACTATAAAATCCTAGAGGATGGATTGATAGTGAAGGATAATGGTGAAGTAGTTTGATACTTATTATTAATCCGAATGAATTGATTAATAATATGTCAATATATATCCTGCAAATATGAGTTTTAAAAAATTAAAATTTATTGTATTAACCATGGGTTTTTCTCATGCTTTTGAAATTTTGGTCAAATTTTATGATTTTTTATTCCACTTAAAATAAAAATAATTGTTTAATAATTCAATTTGCTTGTTAAATTAAATTTATCACAAAGTTATATTTTTAAAAACAAAATATCTATTTTAGAATTTGGAAAGTAACTTATATATTTTTAATTGAATAAAATATATTCAAATACATATTATTAATAAAATAACATAGTTTAGTTCCTTTATTTCAATTAACTAAATTATAAATTATTATTATATAAATATGATGTAATAAAATATTATGAAAACCCAATATTGTATTCTTATTAGTCAAGAAAGAATATTATAGTTTAGAAAATTATCATAAAATCATTATCACATAATTTCAATATAATGATTTCTTATATAATGGTTCATATCATAAAAATCCATTAATTATAGGAATTTTAACATAAAAACAAAAAAAGTCTTATTTACTAAAAATTAATAATTTATCACACACAATGAAAGTTCTATAAAATATAATAATCATCCAAGGACATTAAATAATTATGCTTTCATTTCTATTTGAAGAATATTTTTTTACAATAATGTCCAATTAAAATAGATATTATTTATAATAGCTGAGTTTATTATAAAAGTTTATATATTTCTTCTAGAAAAACACAACAATGTTTTATTTTCTTTCAAAAATTCATTTATCTAATTATTATCAATTAGACATATATATTATTATGATAAATTATAAAAAATTGAATTTATAGAATAAAAATTTTATTTATAAAAAGGAAATAACACATTTTGAAACTATTGTATAAAATCCTAACCCATTATTACACCCATAGACTCTCTAAGGGTAAGGTGTGTGGTGGGAATAGTTTTGTGGGGTAGCTCAACTGACATTGTCCAATTGGATGTCTCTAATGACATTAAATTATATCATAGGTGATTTCATTAAATCATCACTTTTTTATTCTTGGGTTTGGATTAGTTAAGAGAGAAACCCATTAATCTAACCTACCTACAATGTTTTGACAAATGGGATTCATAAAAAATGACTCTTTATGTTTATTCCATAATTTATACTTTCTTAATAAATTACCCTTTTTTATTGGAGCTTATAAAAATTAATAGTAATGAAAAAATTATCACCCATGAGTATAGTTCCCATTGGTCTATCTGAACAACGGATATAGTGACCAATTTTCATATTTTACCAACATTCATGTAATGGTGTAATCCTAGTGGCCACATTTCCCTTTATAACATTTAAATATCACATAATTCATTCACTCTTTATTTAGAAAAATTCCCCACTGAGGTTACATTTTCATTTTTGAATATTTTTATTGGTTTACTAATATTATATTTCACTTATATTATATTATCTATGGGGTTTATGAATCTAAAATAATTTGGTGATCTATATTTCCCATTTTGACTATTCTATTTTATATTTTTTGTTCAGTTATAATGTTTTTAAATTTTATTTGATTCATAGCTGTCTAATTTAATGATATTTATTAAAGAGATATTTTTCCCATTATTAATATTTTATATATGTAAATTATTCTATAAAATATTAAAATAATTTATTTAGGAAACAAATATAATTTAAAAATCATCATTAATTAAATTCTTCCCCCTTAAGAAATTTCATTTGTGAAATTTAATCTCATTCCCCTAGTTTTCAAAAGGTGAGGGTACTTGTTTCTCCATGTCTCTTATACTTTCTACAATGCTTCTTCATATTTTCGGGTCCTCTAAAAAAATGAAAAATAGGCTATTCAGGTTTCATGGAACCTTATCTCAATGTTCTGAGATATCTACATTATTATCTTTATAAGATAGGTAATTTTTTGTACCACCTCTAAATTCAGTATATGTGATTGATTAGGTATTTAATTCATCATGGTAGTTTGGTGGAATGTATCATGAAGTTGGGAATTATTTGGTAGAAATGAGATCTTATAGACCATTTCTCATATATGATCAAGGATTTTGAAGGGGAAAATGTATATAGGGGTAAGAATACCTTTCTTTCCATACCAAATGAATCCATTACAAGGTTATATCTAACAAAAAACAATTTATCCACAATCAAAATCCAATTCACATTAGTAGATGTTAGCATTGATTTTCTACCACTTATATGATTAAACTATATTTTTTGGGTTGAATGAATGTTTTCTATTATATCTATTACAAAATTAGGACCATGAAACATCTTCTCAAAAATTTCATCCCAACATGATAGATTTATACACCACTTCCCATTTAGATTTTAATATGGTCCCATTTAAATACTCAAGTGGTAGTCGTTGTTGTGGGAGAAACCAAATAATTATAGGTGTTAACCTAATCCAACTTAAAACTCCGTTAATTTTGTTATAATAATTTTATCATGTTTAAAAGAAAATAGTTTATATCATCCATCATTCAGTGGTGATATAAATTAATGAAATTTAATTCATTATTTAGAGATTGTTGAAGACGTCACTAGAATTTAGATGTGGTCCTTCGATCATGATTAGAACTGATAAAAAGTGGAATACCATGTAGCCTTAGAAAATCCATTATATATATAATGTCACATTGTTCAAGAGAAATATCTCCCTAAATAGTGATCGAAAGAGAAAACATGGTGAATCAATCCACTATTACCTATATCCCATTAATTTTATTGGATGTTCATGGGAAACTATTGAATCAGAATATAGTGATATTTTCCCACATCTATTTTTTATTGGATGTTCTTGAAATACCCATTTTTGAATTTTTCACTTTACCTTCACATTAAAATACTCCAAAAACCATGATGTGTAGTATGAATTATATTGTTTTAAAATATACAAAATCATGATCATGTTGGACCAAATAAATTTTAGTTCTTACATGATGTATTTAGAATCTAGAGATATGGTCTTCATCTAATAGAACCATTATATTTCTTTAGTAATGAAGGGTCACATATAATTGTATAAAATTTCCATAAACATATTTGATCAATATTTAACTCTATAAAATTCATATTTTTCACATCATCTTCATTATTTTTTAACAAAGGTTGTTCTCTTTGATATCCCTTTATATTCTCTAGTAATAATGGTTGAGAAATAATGAGGGATATAAATAAAGATTTTCCTTACCTAATTATTCATATGTAAAATGATAATAGGTCCTTCATAAATGTATATCCATGTATCATCATCATTGCAAGCATAAGAGGGTCTTTCGTACTTAATGAATCAATAAATTTGTTTTCACTTCTAGTTTGATAAAAAAAATGAATGGTCAGAGTAATTATAAAGTTCCAACTATGTTATTTTTCGAATGTTTAATTCTATTTATGTTAATATATACATAAAAATCTGTTTTTCTGAATATTTATCACATTTACCATCATAAAGAATGTGAATGAATTAATTGAATGAAAAAATATCGATAGCTCATTCTAAGTCATGCGTATGAAAATAATACTCATGATTCTTCAAATATTGATATTTATGAGACTAAACTTGTTATTTTTCATGAGTATTCATCCAATTCCTTTCACTGATACATCACTATATGTTACAAATCCTTCTCTGAAAGATGGTTTAGTTAACATGGATGAATTATCCAATCTCTTAACTAGTTATTTGATAATTTCTTCACAATCCATTATCTATATAATATTATCACCACTTTAATGATAACATGGTTAGTGTATTCAAATAATATAAAGTGTATTTAAAAAGAATCTTATATTATCCTACTAAATAATGAAAACTAAAATACTTAGTTAGTGTTTTACAATGTGTCCACTCATATACAAACTTTTTCGTAGAAGGTTCATGTGGGATTCCTTCATTATGTAAAATGTACCTCAAGAATTTAACTTATTGTAATACAAGTTCACTATTTATGAATTATATATATATATATATATATTTAATCTTCCATAGTGTTTTCAATGTTACAATTAGATAATGTGAATTCTTATTGTGTCTTTTCGAATATCTCATAATATTATTAATAAAAACTACAATGAATTATTAATGCGGATATTAAATATTATATTAATCAATTTAAAAACTATATATTCATCATTAATCAAGAATATATGAATACCAACAATCAAATATTTATTATATATTTTTATGAAGGTATTTTTGGGAATATATTTTTTCTTCACCCTCAATTGATCATACATTGATCAACAGTGAATTTGGAGAATCTTTGATCCCCATGAAGCCGATCAAATAAATTGTAAATCCTTCAGAGTGGGTAAATTTTCATCATTGTGATCCTATAACATTCTCTATAATCATTTAATAGCTTCATTGATCCTTGATTATTATTTATAATGTGAAAAATTCCTCCCTAAGGAGACAGATGTGCTTAGATTAATAACTTCTCCAAATGATCTTGAAGATGTTTCTTTAATTCCTCATGGTCATTATTTTCCATTATATAACTGGTTTTTGATATAGTATTGGATAGATTTATAAGTTAAGTGGATAAATATAACTCTCTTTTTTGGGATGTCCAAGAAACTATTCCAGAAATGTGATTATGTATTCATGAATGATAGGGATATTCTCTATCATTATAATTTCATTTCATTCTCCCTCTTTTTCGATCATCCCCATAAAGAAGGATATAGAAGGTTATTCTAAACAATTCATTGTTTGGGATATATATCCATTTAAAATAACTCTAAAATTTCCATTAAAGACTACTAAAATTTCATTTCTTCTACAATTTATCTGGTCATTATACTTCGAGACCCAGTACATTCCTATTATAGTGTATAATTTATATACGTGAATAACTACTAGATTTTACATGATATTTTACTCTATATGGATAATACTATAGTTTATATACACTATGAATGCTATGATAATACCTCTAAGAGTTTTGACTAATAACTCTACTTCTTGCATCCAAGGGACTGATTCTATATTCACTAAAAGCCTTGATTAAATAAAGAAATGTGTACAATCTAAATCAAAAAAATTTACTTTCTATCTTTGATACCACTACATTTTTACCTACCACCACATCATTTAGATCTTCTACATAATCCAATATGATAGAAAATTCATTACTATAACCTCTTTTCCCATGATAATTTTGATAGTGGTTTCCCTCCATTATCTTATCATTTGGACATTGATTGGAATAGTGTAAAATCATTCTAGACTTGAATAATTGAACATCATGCCTGGAGTACTCCATCACCCCTTTATTATTAGTGTTTATAAGTTGAGGTTTCAACTCACCACGAATTTCCCAGGAAATATCAACATTACTTCTATATGTGCATCAGTTTTCATTGTAAATAATGATGTTCCCATATGTTGGGTCTTAATCCACTGAATAATCTATCATCCTTTCCCATAGGATCCATAACAAAGAAATTTGTATATCAATAATCTCTACTAATTTTCATCACATACATTCCCATTGATTCATTTTAATTTATAATCATCGCTAGTTATTTCTTCTACATTTTTTTAAAAAATTTAAAGGGGGATACATTTATTGGAAAATATTCCCATAAACTCTTCCCACTACATCGAATAGATCTACCTTCTTGGAATTATATTTTTAACAAGTACCCAAAATGGATCATATTCTCCTTCTAAGTGGGATAATCCCATGGTGACATTATCTAGTTGTGACTTGTAATTTACAGAATATAACTTCTCTAAACAGGTAATAAAATGTTCAGTAATCACTGGATCAGTGTATTAAATACATGTGTGTGGTCATTAACAGAAGACGGGATCAACGACATGTAGATACCTTCGAGGAGAATCTAGTGAATAGTAAGATCCATATGATTGTTAATATGTTTAGATAGTTGATTAATCATTATCATGAATTTATTAATTCTGGATTCCACAAGACCATCTCACTCATAATTTACATGATTACTTCTATTTTCAATTTTTTTAAAATAATAAATACTTATGAAGGATATTTTTTACTTTAATGATTTTATTTTTATAAAGGTATTTTATGAATTAAAACAAAATAATTAAATATTTTTCTAATATCATATAATTACATTTTATATATATCCTCCATTATGGTTCATAAAAAGTCGGTGATTAACCAAAAATATCCCCCGAGAGTGTAAAACCAACTTAAACCATTATTTTGAACCAGTTCCTAATTGATTATTTCTCAATGCGGTGATTTGGTTATTAGCCCTAGGTTTATATGTACTACATGCAATATCATATTGAATTATCTATTCGAATATATATTTCCTTATAAACAACGTACATAATATACATCAAAATACAAGGTTGTTTTCTTATATTTATAATTGTCATTTGGGATCATACTAATGATTTAAACTCCTAATTTCCATAAACAATGGATATGTTCTTCGATACAACCTATGGAATCCATAATTTTTATTTACAATGATGATTAATTAAATATAAAAAAACACATGATATTTTTATGGTTAGGTTATCATAAATTAGGAACATAATACATGAAAACATAAAACATATTTATAAACCACTTGAACAACATCCTTATTGGTTCACTATAGAATATATTTACATTATCCTATCTAATATGTTAATACTTAAAAGTATTATAGAGAGAATTAATCTCAACAATGGAATAAGAAAGGGAAACTTAAAGCACGTGGTGAGGGGATTGATCAATGAGATCATCTGGCATAAAAATGAAATTATAAGAATCATGAAATAATAATACGAACATGAAGGATTACACAGAAATGAGGATAATTTTTTTAATGATACATTAACAAGCATATCATAGAAATATCACTGATGTGTCAAAAATCAAAATTAAAAAGGTTATTCACCATGGTATCATAAAAAATATTATCTGTAGAGATAGATTCATTACCTAACACATCGTAACGCTATCAATGATCACCGTTTATATGTATTAAATTAACTAAGAAAAATATATCATTATAAATATTTTCATTAATAACCTTTTGAGAATCAAAAATTTTTATTATCAACCTCATGTTGTAAAAAAAGTTCTTAAATGCATGATCATTACCTTAATATTATCCCAATAAAATTTAATATTTGTTTCATAAAAGAATATCATGAAATAAATAAATAATTTTAAAATATATGTGAAGAGACATGTAAATGGTAGATGCTTAATTATTCAAAAAATGTCTATAAATGGTAATTTATCATGTAAATGAGAGAATTTTGAGAACTATATTCGATAGAATGTTTTTTTGAAAACATAGTTTTAGAAAAGTATAAAATGAGAGAGGAATAAGGAAAACAATTAGTAAAAAAATCAGTAGTAAGTGTATTATCAAAAAAATATGAAAATAATGTAACATACCCTTTGTATGGATGGATGTAACATACCCTTTTTAGTTCCGAAACAAAAATAAATTATTGAATGGAAATGAAGAGGAAAATAATTCCCTTACATTGAAGTGTTACTCTTAAAAGACAAGGATTATAACCATAGGGGATCATTTAAAATATGGCAGACTCCATAGTAGTATAAATATGTATAATTTCATTTAATATAAATTGGTAGTGATAGAGAATGGTCAAACAGTTGGGTATTTATAGAAAAAGTGGATGAATATTTTAATAATTTTGAAAAATGTGTACTGTAAATATAGTTTATGGAAAATGAAAAAAAATTGGTTTACCCAAGGTTTCTTCTCATAATTTTTAAATTATAGTATAATTTTATGATATTTTAATAATCTAAAACACAAAACCATTTTAATACTTTTTTTATAATGGAAAATTTAATTTTACAAAAAAATAATGTTTTTAGATTTATTTTTTTTGAAAGTCACTAGTAGTTTTCGAAATTGAGTAATTTATATTAAAATAATTAAAATTACAAAATAACGTAATTTATTTCCTAGATTTATGTAAATTAATTATTACACAATTATGATATAAGTACATTGTCATAAAGCATATTTAAAACCCAAAACTATATTTTTAATATTCCATAATAATAATTTATTATAGAAAATTATCATAAATTTACAATTGCCTAATTTTGTTGTTATATTAAAAATACTATATTTACTTTATAAGAATATTTTTCTAACTATTAAAATTGTATCATTTAAATGTAAAAAACCTTACATATTTTAAAATAGAATTTTTATGTTACACTGAAAACTTTACGACAATTATAAAAATTTTATAAGCCCACTATATAATTATTTTATAACAAAAATTTAAATTAGAAACTTATAAAATAAAATATAAAAAAATAATAATCAAAATATATACGTTTATTAGAAAATTGTATATATATATATAATTGATAAATAAAATAACGTTTTATTTTCATATAGAAATCCATTTATTGTGTTTGTCTCAATTAAACATATATTTTTATTAAGAATTGATTTTGTTAATATGTAATTGATTGAGTGAAAAAATTTATCCTAAAAAGGAAATTACTATTCAATAATCTATTTCATTTACAAGTAACCCATTATTACACATGATCTCATTATATGGGTATGATGTGTGATGATAGTAGTTTCATTGGTGGATTGGGTAGCATTGACTATGTTGTAATCCTTACTAATGTGACGTTATCCAATAGTAGGTTTCATTCTATTCACAATTATTAAAGCTCTGATTGGGCTTGGTCACAAGTAAACCCCAGTGAAGCTACCACCCTCTCATGTTCAATCTAATGTTCCAAAAAAATGAATCTACAGGTTGAGGCCATCTCATATCCTTTCATTATCATTTATCCTTTTACATTAATACTTATAAAAAATAATTTTAATCCTAAAATTATCATCCATGGATATACTTTCAAATGGTAAAAGTGAACATAGAAAGATAGGTTTGTTAAAACTAATCTGTTGGTGCATCCTATGCTGGGTAGCAAGAAGTTGATTGACAGACTGACGTGATATATGAATATTGGAACTCATATAGAAGATAATGGACTTAATGGTGGGGTAGAGAAAAGTCCTATGTCCAAATGAGATGAGTGTTTCCTTGTTGCTCTCTCAATGGTGGTTGGTCCTCAAAGCAAAGGGGTTAGAACATAGGTTATTAATTGTTTGAAAATCCCTCCAAATGGACTTGAATCTACAATTGATTAGAATATGGAGAAGGATGACCCTTTTGATCAAGTTTAACATGAATGTGGTGTTGAGATTCATGTGTGGCTGGTTCTAATGGGCATGGATTCTTAGTCCGAAAGGAAAGGACTTTAGACATGCTTTATACTATAAACCAGTTTGCAGTGCTAGAAAATGAGGATACACCTGTGGATCAAAGTGTCTCTCCTCAGGATGTTGAAACTTGATCACACGGAAATCAATTTGTCAATGGGATGTAGATGAGTACGGAAGTGCTGGTTTCTTCGTAGATTGTAGATATTATTGATTATGGAGAAGCATGTTTTTACAATGATGAAGGTGGACATCAGGATTTCTTCACTTTTGATGGTCCTAATTGATAAATTTAGTTGGTGGGAAATGGGTAAGTTCTGTAAATAGAGATGTTCATGCCATTGGCAGCATCAAATGGTGAAGAGTTCATTGATGGTTTACATAATGTGCACACCATAGCTAAATGGGGGAATGTCTCAGATACTGATAAATAGAATTTTATTAATGATAAAAAGGTGGTGAGAAATGAAAAGGTTTCCTATAGTTATATGGTCATGAGAGGAGGACATAAGGTGAATGACAACATTGAAACATCCTATTCTCCACCAAAGAGAACACCCTAGAAGGACATCTCTAACATGTCAAGAACTATGGTAACTAGGTCTAATTCTAAGGTTGAAATGATGATTGTTTCTGATTCCAAGTGTGGCCGTGGTAGAAATGAATCCTCTAAAATTATAATCACATAAGAGAAGTTAAAATTTAAGGGGAAATATATCAATATCTTCAAAAAAATATATAACTCTAAATCTGATTGGGAATCAGTTGATGCATGTGCATCCTATAATTATGCTTATGGTGAGTATTTTGATTACATTGACATGTAACAACACTTTCCCTATTATCTACCTTTTGTAACCCATATTTTTTGGTCTGCAGCTTTTATTTTATTAATTCTTATGGGGGATCAATCTTTATTCTTGTTTCTATTCCGTTCTTGGTAGAATCCTTAGGGAATCAATATCTACTTGTCTTTCCAACAATCATTATGATTGAACATATTGAAAATAAAATGTAAATGTGAGAAATTATTTATCAACCACCAAGGGATGGATATTGTTAATAACATTTCAATGGTTGGGGAAATATGGTGAGAACATTAAACTAGAAGTAAACTATGAATTTCAAATATTAATGAAAAAATAGTAATCAAAATATAAATCATATTTTAGGTCTCTATGGCTTATGTTTTCCTTAGAGAGTAATTTATTAGAGAGAACCTAATTATTATAGTTTTAGTTCATTTAATTGTTCTCAATATCACAAGACATGGAGCCCATATTCACCTAGAGAAAATGTTATGGTAGTCAAAATTTGGATTGAGTATAGAGAAATCTTGGATTTGTTACAAGTATAAATCTAAATTAGTTCTCATGTAATATATTCATAGATATTTTTACACAACACTACACACCCAGGTCTTCTTTCCAACATGTATATTACATAGGGTCCATGTTTCATGAGAAAACCCACTATAATAATGTGCATTATTAGATTAGAAATGCATGACTTGGATCCCTCGATCAAGCATTGTTTGAAGGTCCCCTTGGATCTATTAATATACCCTTAATGGATCCAAATTTATGAATTTTTGTGAATGAAAAATTGTGCTATGAAATTCATTCTCATATGATATTTTGAAGTCCCCTTAATATGGGGACACATTCCCCAATCATCCAATATAATGTATTCTTGGGAAATATAATAAATTGACATCAATGAAGAATTCTTACCTCAGAATGGCTTCACCCATACATCCAACTTCTATGAAACCTCATTAAATACTCTCTCATAAGCATGATTTCATATTCTTATCAAACAGTAGGATGAATAGACATAGGCCCCCAATATATTCATAGACACCAGAGGACCAAACCACATAGCCAACCAGAAATCATAATGCCCATCCTTCCACATGTGAACGATTTAAACCTAGTTCCAAAACTACTACTCACATTTTCAATGCATTCATTATGGATATACATGATGGCACCTAATAAATAATATATTTCACATTGTATTCTTGTGTTACAAGAATAAGGTGAAGGGATACATTAGTCTATGGTTGAAAACCCTTCATAATGAACTACAACAAGGTCCCATTCTTTAATCATACTCATAGATAGAGTTTGTATAGAAAACTAAAATAAATACCATTAGATGATGCCTTCAAACTAGAACATACATGATCCTTATCCATATGAATGTTTCACTTCAATGTTACAAAAAATAAGGAAATTTATTTTTTGATTTATAACCTATTATTAATATACCCATGTTATAATTCAATTTTATTATTAATGAAAAAACCATGATTCAATTCCATTATAATTAATTATCTAACATATATGAGAAAATAATGTTGAGTATATTGAAAAAAGGTGTGGGAGGAGATGTTTAAAAAAATATCATTTTAACCAGGCCAAAAATTTCGCAATAGGACCCTAAATATTTCATTAGTGTTATTGATGGAGGTGGATTCCCCATAATATGGACAATAATAGTAGGTATGAACTCATTAGAATGGTTCTAGGTGAATTGGTTACCATGTTGGAGAATTGGTAAAAATCTCACCGATGTATATGGGTCTTAGAAGAGATGGAATCCTCCTAAAAGACTTGTGTGAAGGCCCCCCCCTTATATAGTGGCATCAATGAACTGGTAGGCTTCTGTAAGACCTATGTAAAGGTTCACCCAAGTTTATAGGCATGGGATAATCCTTTAAATAATATGGGTTTCTTGGGTGAATTCTTACACTAGATTTTTGATCCATTGTATAATGGTTCCTTTGAAGGATATTTGGGTGAAGTGACCCCCTAGCAAGGGAACATGAGTAAGGTCATGAATACATATGAGAACTGGGCGATGTTGTGATCCAATAGTAATCTTTGAGGATTACTAGGGTTTATATAACCATATTATTCAATATTTTAGAGGACTATGGTGCACACTTCCCTATTGTGGGGTCCCTAATGTAACATAGAAAAATATATCTTAGACCATCATATTTATTATATAAAATAATTGAAAATTGGATCAATGGGGTCCCATATATAGAAATGGGGTGACTAGGGCCTGTTTAAACATACTAAAGAACTGGGTAAGAACACATTGGTGTATAAAATTGAGTTCTTGGACCTGGTCACATGAACGGACATGTGGCGAACCAACTGAACTAATCATGGGTATGTGAATGTGGGTACATGGAACTAGGGGTGGGGACATGGATGCATAAGAACCACACATGAAATAATGAATCACATTTGTCGGAAATAATAATTTTTAAAAACAATTTTATTCTTAAAATGGATTTATAATTTGATTCATGTGTCTACATGGGGACCGAGACTCGTCAAATGAAATCAACTAAAATAGACTGCACACTTGGTTGTTGGGTTCACTGTATAATTTTTTTCTATGGAAAAAAAGATTTTATATGACCCTAAAAAATGTGTATTATGGATCATTTAATTTTTTTCATAACAAATTATAAAATACATAATCTATTCATTGTGTGTTGTTATGAACACCATTTCATTATAAAGTGAATATGTTTTTATAGAATATCTATCTCTTGGGATGTGAGAAATCATGTTTCACATGGAAATTGAATATATATATTTTTAAGCATCGATATACTTCTTTCTATGTGTAATCATCTATCACATTAGTTAGAGCTGTATAATGGATAATGTTAATAAGTGAATGGAATGTATCTTTAGTGACAATAATTATATTTTATGATTTTTTCAGTGAAATTTTATAAATTATAATATTTCATCAAATATTAATGTTTTTTTCATAGTAATTTTTTTGTTTTAATTAATATTTCATTTTCTAATTTGGAATTATATTTTTTACATTATTATTTAACAGTATGATACAAATCGGTAAAGGGTGTATTATTTTAACCCAAAACACACTTCAGTATTTTATGTGGTGGATGGAATATTTATATTTTTCAATCAAAAATAAGTAAATATATGGATGAATAATTATTGAATTCTTGATTATAATTACAGATTATATTGAAAAGATTGTTTTTATATGAATCAAAGATATTGAAAATTATATTACCAGCTATGTGAGATTGATATGGCCAATAAAAAATAACATTATAGAAAAAAATTCTGGACCTCATCAGAATAAATATTCTAGACCCCAATAGTGGATAATGAAATTTAAAACAAGATTGAAATTTTTTACCACAAATGAACACAAAACTTTTACGATTATAGCATATTTTTTGTTATATTTCTTATTTATTAGTGATTAATAAATGGGATAAGAGAACTGAGTAACCAAATGAGTGTTGTAAATTTGTGGATATCTTGATGACAAAATCATATGAATCATATATAAAATATATAAATTTTTTATACTAATTTTGTACCACTTCTTGTGGTTATATGGAATTACATAAAATATATTTTCCATGATATTGGAGTTTTAGTGCACTGTACATTTTAATTCTTCGATACCTAAATACTTATAAGATATTAAGAAAGTTGTTAGCATGTTTTAAACAGATTATTTTAACATAATTTCATGTACTAATGAAAATATATTGTATCATCTAGATAAATTATATTGATAAAATTATAATTGATTTAGTACTTTTAGATGAATATTAATGAATCATTAATAGTGTCTAAATGAAAAATATATATATTAAAATAAAAATAAAACTATTGTAATTGTTTTAAGTTACAATTCAATTCATGTCTACTAACATAGTAAGTCAAATATATTTTCATTCTACCAAAAACAATAATGAAACATTTATATTATATCAATAATATTTTAAATCATTGTATTCATTTTATTATTTGTGGGTATATTTCTTCCAATTCCTAGGAAATGTTAATATGGAATTAGATACCAATAAATTTAATTCATTTAGTAATATATGTACAACATATAACATATTAATAAGTAATTTGATGCCTTAAAATCTACCTCTATTGTATTCCGACTGGTATACTCTTATAGTTATATATATATTATTTATCAGTCTAAATGACCAGGTATTTGTATCTGTGAAAGTTTTTAAAATTTGAAGTCATTATTCATTTCACATGGTGTGGACATAATATGGCCAAACTAATTGATTGTAATGCAGGTAGTGTGTAAATTTTGATAAATCAATTTCAAATGACCAGTGCATGGTTTCCCATTAATTCTGTATGAACATGTGGCTTTCCATGTGATCCCAGTATTAGATGCATCGTTGGTCCACTAGTCCAGAATACCATGATACAACCAAGTTTTGTCCATGTTTTTAAAAATGGATTTTATAGTTTCCACCAACTATTCTTTTATCCCTGAAATATTTCCGCTTATCTATATTTCAAGTGGCAAACATCTTGATGTATGGAGGACTATCAAATATGGCCTAAACCCCCTCATTAGTTACTCTAATTTTCATTTAATATTTATTTCATTCCATGAGATATTATTCTTATTTAGGGATCGTCTTCTTTATCCCATAATGTTTTCTCTCCTCGCCATATTCCTTTTTTATTTCCTTAAATAAAACATGAATGGGATGAAAACTATATGTCTTTTATATCTGATTTCATAGATTGTTCTTTTCTTGCATCTGTTATTCCAACATGGAGCGTTTACCTCACAATTTTTGTTGGATTTTCATCAACTATGCTGGACATTGTTTGGTGATTCTTTGTTTTCATATTTTCCCCATTCTCATGATTTTATTATTATTTTATCGTGAATAATTGGTATTTTAAAATTATACCTGATAGTTTATGTTATTTTTAGAGGCATTCGAAATTTGTTTTCTCTTATTTTATGGGGTTTTCATGTTATTTCACATGGAACATGATTTTATATATATTATTAAAATAGTTATGGGTCATTTATAGATAAAATTTAATATATTATTTTTTAACCCCATTTTATTATGAATAAATAATAACGTATTATTATAAACCATTGGGGGTTTTTGAAAGAATGGATAGAGAAATATGGAGTCTTGGAAATTGGTTGGTTATAAAAATATATAGTAATATGTATATAAATAGTGTTATAACCATGCACATGGGGATATGTTAATTTGTGTATAGAGTTACATATACATATACATGAAAATATATATCTATATAATGATGAAGAGGGTCTATTAATATTAAACATCAATGTCCAATATTGGTTCCTAATATTCTTTCAATGGGGATTTTTGATATTTGTTGTAATGATTTATTTAATGGCATAATTAGAATTATTCAAATGTTTATATAAATCCAGACTACTTTAATTTTGAAGGCCAATGTTATTTTAATATATGAGTTATTCCGGGTTGTTTTATGATGTAAATATTTACCAATTCCATGATAAATTGTAATTCATTATCAATTAAATGGTTGTTTTGAAACATCATGGGAACTATGCATGATTGGGTAGTTGAACGTATAATTTGATGGGATACATTTCTACTAGTTATAATAGTGAAGTATGTTATAACTCAAATAGAAATTGATGTGTTAATATTTTGATTCCACTAATTTAGTGTTTCATAAATTAGTGATGTTTTTATAGGAGACCCTAGTACTTAGTAACTGTAGAGAATTTCTCAACTAATTTAAATTTTAAATTATTTACTTTTTTTCTTATTTATCTCTTATTTTCCATTACACTACATATGATTAAAAACACTTATTTCATTGAAATTTCTATTCTTACCAGTATTTTATTATGACTAATTTTGATTGGTATTATTAGTCCTTACATAAATATTTTAATTCCAAGTGATATATATATATATTTTTACAAAAATGAGTTTGTTGAGTTTCCATTATTGATTTAAAAGGATATAAGGAAATTTATATTTTAGAAATGGTTTTATTTCAAAATATAATTTTTCTAATTTATTTGTTTTTCAAAAAGGTCTTTTATTATAATAATATACATTAAAATTAATCTTTTTCAATAAGGCCGCAGCCTTAAACATTTCTTAATCGTGAGTTATTTCAAGAGTACACGTTGAGGATGTTTTTAGGTTTAGAGTTTTAGAGAATTAGATCATAAATCATGCATTACATTCCACATTTAATCAAAGTGGTTACATAACAGATAATATTCATATTTCCCATCAATGGAAACATATTTAAAACAACACATGGATTATTTCATGACACTTCCATGATAGTATCATCACATCATGTACCATTCCCTTGACCTGTGAAAAACATTTCAAAAACTTGGGATGAGCATAAAAATCTCTGTAAGGATATAAAAATACGGAAGGGGAACATTAGTACATGTATACGTAAGAATCAATGAAATCATACATTACTCATAAAACATAAACACATTAACATACCACATTAAATAAGAAGATTTATGAATAATTAATAGAAATCATATGACATAAAGGTAACTTGTGGAATTCATAACATTCTTACATAGGGAGTAACCCTCATGGTTACGTTTGGAATACCCATCATAGTATATTCCCTATATCTCTTTAGATAAACCTTCACGTTTAACACCTTCGCGTTACCCCATTATTTTGAGAGCTATATCAGGCTCACCTGCCCTTAGTTTATCACGGAACCACCATCTTCATAATAATTCCCTAGAACCATAACATAATCGTATCACATAAAACATGCATAAAGGAAACATAACATTTCCACCTTTCAATCAGAAGATATCAATAAAACACTTTGATATAATAAAAAAATTATGAAAACCATTTTCAAAACCAAAATAAAAGAAAATTAAAACATGGTATTTTTTTCATTTAAAAAAATGTATCGCTTGTAGAGGAGGTCCAAACTCAAATAATTGTCACGGAGGCAGAGAAGTCGTTGTCGCCACATATGTACGACAAAAACATTCCCTTTTATCATTTAGTAAAACGCTTCATACAAAATAGATTCCTTTTGAATATACGTAAACCTCAAAGGGGATTATACGCCGTATAAAAGAGATTTTTGTAGATAACAAAATATGCCTCAATGAAAGAAGATTGACACGAAGTCCCTTACCTCAGGTCTGACTTGACTCGATCGTTCTTTAACCTCTTGAATAATAAACATGAGTTAATTTATACTAGCTTAAGAACCTTTTTCAAGTTCATTATTCCTTTTATATAACTTATTACCATGTTATGAACACTATTTAATTATTTAAGGTAATAATGGTTGTTTTTTCGATCATTGGTAGTTGAGTCAAAAATAAACTCCTTATAATTACAAGTTGTTCATGTGCTAAAATATCCATTATATCCAAAATTATATTCATGATGTATATTTCATATATATCATATATATTCATTATATACATTCATTTATAATATTACATAACATTTAGAGGTAACAATTGAAATGCACCATTCATGGAGACGGTGAGCCGTACGTACGCAAGAACGCTACTTTCATTTCTATTTCATATTTTATGGAATGGAATCATAATGATATAAAGGTATATTTCAATTTCAGTATAATATCATATATAATATCATTAAATCCATCCTATATACGTCCCACATATGGCATTAACGAATCAATTCACTTTGAGGTGGCGGTAGTCCGCACTTCCAAAAATGAAGATGTCGTGTTTACCCATAATGGAAACCATAAAGTTAAGCCATAAATGTAAAAATACAGAATATTAAGGAAAAAATAAACATATTATATATCATATATAAATATAGTGACATCTTAATGGCCAACATTGATGGTGTTAGAAAAATATTTAACAATCATCGTTCCGTGAGGCAAAAATTCGATATCTACGAAAAAAATGCTCTTTTACCATTAGATGTAGGTGTGTGTAAGTGTAGGTCAAATAATTATTATAAAAACATCCTAGTATATTGAAGACACTGGTGTTGTTAACAAAGAAATGAATAAAAAGAGTATAGGGGGTAGGAGAAGCAAAATAACACAAAAGAACATTAGAGAAGTCTTTACCTTTAAATCGGGTAACTCCTCTTGGTTTCTACCAAAAGAGTTTTGTGAAGAGCTTTCTGCTTAAGGTAGGGCATCTAGGTTGAAGAGAGGGATTTGGAGAGATAAAATAGGTAGATCTTGGCCGACACAATGGCTTTAGAGGTGTGTGTAAAGAGGTAGAGGTGGGGTCCTTTTATAAGAGGAGAGGAGGGGCACTCTTGGAAAGTTATAAAATGTTAATTTATATTAAAATGGGTTTCGGATTTTAAAGGCCCCACATTGATATATTTCTAGGATAAGGTGATAAGGGTTCTAAATATTCTCATTCAATAGGTTTTTGAGAATTTTATGTCTTATATTTTACACTATCTTTTCATTTTATTTAAATCGTTCATTAATGAGGTAATCGATGCATCATCATGATGTCATAACTAATTTAAATTATTTAATGTCTAAAAATTATAAGAAAAATACTATGATGTAGGAAATATTTTTAGATTTACAATTACTTTTTGTTTTCAAATATATCATTTATATAGACAAAATTTAAAATGTTTTACTCTGGTGAAACATTCTTTAGTGATATTCTCCTTTCTTTAAAAATAAAATGATAAAGTGTCACTTTCAGCCAAAAGTGATTCCATGGGGTCCCAAAGTTTTGCACAAGGAATCCCATGGTCGGCCATGACACAAACAGTGGAATTAGGATACAAATTGGGGTCCTTTTTTATTATTATGATATTATTTTATTATGCTTAACTACCAGATTACTAATTAATCAAGATAATTAAAGATAACCACCGTCATTACTATTCATAATGTCAAAAAACAAAAGAGTCTTAATAACATAATTTGGACATCTTAATTCCAAATATGTAATCCATTTTACCATATTACAAACACAAAAATTACAACAATTAATTTAAAAATGAGTCCAGTTGTCAAAATAGACAGCGGGTTTTTTGAGATAATTTCTATAAAAAATTTGACAATTGTTTATGTCTAATTTAAAAGTGAAATTAATCCTAATGACCACCATTGGATTAAAGGGTAAAAATTTATTCTATTTAAAATTTAAGACCAATTATAAAGATAATATAACCATATATTTTAATTATATGTAAAAGTAGTTTTGATGTAAAATGCACTATTTTTCATTATTTATTTAAAAATGAACTTTGTCAGAAAAATACATAAAATTAATTTAAAGTAAATTTCAATGCCCCAATCATAAATAATAAGTTTATATTTAAAAATATATCTTATAAAATTGTCAAAACTTATATTAAAAAATGGTTCACCATCAAAAGGTGGTAAAACAATATTTTAAAAATATTAGAGAATTCTTTAAGATTGGATTTATTATCATTTGAAGTCATTAAAACACAATATAATTCATAGATAGAAATAGATAAGAAAATATATTATTCAATAATTACTTGGGATGTTACATCCTTACCCCTTTTATAAAATTGTTTTTCCCCGCAATTTATTTACTTATCGAATAAGTGGGGGTATTTATCCCTCATTTCATTTTCAATTTCCCATGTTGCCTCTTAAATCATGTGGTTTTTCCACAAAACCTTTACTTGATGAATCACCTTATTTTGTAACACCTGCTCCCTATGGTCAAGAAGCTGGACCGGTTGTTCCTCATAAGATATATTCTCTTCTAGATGAACTACCTCTGGATTCAAAATATGAGATGGATCTGGCATGTACTTCCTTAACATTGAAACATGAAAAAAATTGTGTACCAGAGATAAAATCGGAGGTAAGGCCACATGGTATACTAATGATCCAACAATATCCAAAATTTTATATGGTTTAATGAACCTTGGACTTAGGTTTCCATTCTTACCAAATCGCATAACACTTTTCCATGGTGATACTTTAAGAAAAACATGATCACATACCTCAAAACAGAGATCCTTCCTCATGTTGTTTGTATAACTCTTCTGCCTGCTCTGAGTTGTTCTCATGTGTTTCTGTATGAGCTGATCTTTTTCTGCCAATTCTTCTACCAATTTCGGTCCCATAAACTTCCATTCAACCACTTCATCCTAGAAATCTTGAGTTCAACACAACTTCCCATATAGTGCCTCAAATGGTGCCATCTGTATACTGGAATGAAAACTGTTATTATAAGAAAACTCATCCAAAGAAGGATGTAGGTCCCAACATCCCTAATAATCCTTTGAACAAACACGTAGCATATCCACCAAAGTCTGAATTGTTCTTTCTGACTTCCCATCTTTTTGAGGATGAAAATATGTACTAAAATTTAATTCAGTACCCAATGACTTCTGAAAGCATTTCCAAAAGTTAGAAATAAACCACGGATCATGATCAGATACAATGAAGAGAGGAACTCCATGTAACCTGACTATCACTTTAAATAGAAACGAGAATGTTGATCTAGGGAAAAAGTATCTCTTATATCATGGAAGTGAGTAGATTTAGTAAAGTGATCAACAATAACCCAGATTGCATTATTACCTCGAGGTGTCTTCAGCAATCCCACAACGAATTCCATGGATATATTTTTCCATTTCCACTTGGGCACTGGTAAGGGCTAAAGCATACCTTTCGATAACTACCCCTCTACTTTAACTTATTGACAAGTCAAACACTTCACAGTAAAATCAGCAATATCTCTTTTCATTCCATCCCACTATTAATACTCCCGAAGATCTATATACATCTTTGTACTACCTGGATGAACTGAAAACAGAGAACTATGAGCTTCACATAACAACTCTCTCTTCATTTGTGAATCAAATGACGCACACTCTCTCTTCCGAAATCTCAAAACACAATCATTATCAATGTTTAATTCAGGCACCTTACCCTTATGAACCAGCTCTACCTTTTTCTGCAGCTCATAGTTTTGCTTCTCTAATTGCTTAATTCTGTTTGATAGAGAATATTTCACTGATACCTGAAACAAAACAAAATGACATCCTCCACCAACAACTTCTATTCCAATGTTCAACAAATCCTTAACCAAAGGATCATGATCCAAATGAAACATTGTTAATTAAGCATTACTTTTTCAACTCAAAGCATCAGCCACATTATTTGACTTTCCCGGATGGTAATGAATTGTACAATCATAATACTTGATTAATTCTATCCATCTCCTCTGTCTCATGTTCAATTCTTTCTTAGTGAATATATACTTTAATCTTTTTTGATCGGTATATATTTCACACTTTAAACCATACAAATGATGCCTCCAAAATTTTAAAGCAAAAAAAAAAACAACAGCTAATTCCAAATCATGTGTATGGAAATTTACCTCATGTGTTATCAACTGACATGAAGCATAAACAATTACCTAATCATTCTGCATTAGGACACAACCAATTCCCTTTAATGATGCATCACTATAAATAACAAACTCACCATTCCTGGAAGGTAGTGCTAAAACTGGAGCATTCACCAATCTTATTTTTAGTTCCTGAAAACAATCATCACATTCATTTTTACAGATAAACTTAACTACCGTTGGAGTTAGATTAGTCATTGGAGTTGATAATCGGGAAACTTTTCTAAAAACCCTTTAGTAATATCCTGCCAATCCATGAGAAATACGAATCTGGATTACATTTTTCGGTCTTCGCCATTCTTCCACAACCATTTTTTTGGCAGGATAAACAGTTTTCCCATCTTTAGAAACAATGTGACCAAGTAAAGAAATTTGTTGCAACCAAAACTCACACTTTTTGAATTTCCCCTATAATTTCATTTCTTTTAAGGTTTTCAAAATAACCATTTAATGTCATTCATGCTCCTATTTACATTTAGAAAACACCAAAATATCATCAATTAAAACAACCACAAACTTATCCAAGAACTCATTGAATATTCTATTCATAAGGTCCATGAATACAGCGGGTGCATTGGTTAGCCCAAAAGGCATTACTACAAATTCATAATGGCCATATCTTGTACAAAACGCGGTCTCCGGAATATCTTCTTCCTTTACCTTCAACTGAGGGTACCCCAATCTTAGGTGAATCATTGAAAAATATTGAGCTCCATGGAGCTGATCAAACAAATCATCAATATGAGGCAAAGGATATTTGTTTTTAATAGTGATGTTATTCAAGGCTCTATACTCAATGAAAAGTCTCGTTAAACCATCATTTTTTTAAAAAATAAAACAGGGGTACCAAATGGTGATGTACTAGGTCGAATGAAACCTTTCTCTAATAAATCTTGAAATTTTTCCTTCAACAATAAATGTTCAATTTGATCCATTGAATAAGGGGGTTTTGAAATTGTCTTAGCATTAGGAACTAAGTAAACCATAAATTCAACTTCCCGATCTGGTATTATTCTAGTCAAGTCAACAAAAAAAACATCAGGATACTCATTTACCATTGGCACATCATTAATCGTAATAGTTCTTTTGTTTTCAACAATATGTGCAAGGTAACATTCAATTCCATCTTTCACAAGTTTCACAGCCTCTTGATATATTATAAACTGTAAGGGTTCATTCTCGTACACAAACAGAAAGCCTTTTTGAAAAGACACTTCTTTAGCTCTACAGTTAATCTTATCATGGTAAACAGAGAGCCAATCCATACCCCAGATAACATAAAACTCTACTAGAGGTAAAATAATAAGGTTTGCAAGTAGGTTCTTTACACATATAAGGATAGGAAAATTCTTATAAATTCTTTTTGCCTCAACATTTCTCCCAGGTTTTTTTACCACAAGTTCTTGAGTCATTTCTTGAGATAGTATTCCCATTTTACTAGAAATGTTTTCAGAGTTGAAGGAATGTGTAGACCCTAAATCAAACAACACACTGGCATAATCTGAAAAAACAAACAAAGTACATGATACCACTTCATTTGATGGCCCAACATCTGCTGAAGTAGTTGCAAAGGATTTCACCACCCCTTTCTACTTGTAGATTTAATGCTTCCCATCACTCGAACTCTTTGTTGGACACTCGTTTGCAATGTGACCCATCTCATTGCACTTGAAACATTACACTAACTATAAATCAAATTTGGTCTTACCATAACCTTGATCTTTTATAGTGCAATCACGAGCCTTATGTATCATATTAACACATCGGTATCACTTTCCATAATTCAAAAGACATTCCCCAGCATACCTTTTACCACATTTATCACAAACTGGAAACTTAGTTTTCTTACCATCAGACCTTTTTGAAGAATTCTTCCCTTTCTCCTGACACCTCGGTCTTTGCTTCTGTTGGTTGTTATATAACACTTGATCATCAACAAAATCCATTTCCACCTTCTTAGCACATCAAATAAGCTTTTCATAACTTTTGAACTCACGTGAAGCTAAAGCCCTTCGATATTTTGGCTTTAATTATGAGTAAAAACGATTGATTTTACTATCATGGTATCAGATAAAATTTGGAGCATACCTTGCTAATCGAGTGAACCTTTCTTCATAGGCAGCCTCTGAGTCTTCCTCATGCCTCAATTCCATGAATTTGTTTTTCCATTCTAAGTCGAACATCCATAGGAAAATACTTCTCATGAAACATACCTTTGAATTCATCCCAGTCCAGAGCATCAATCTCATAAGTGTCCCTGATATTTTTAACCATCGACCACCTCTGATCTGCTTCACCCTCCAAAAGGTAAATAGTAGGACTAACCTTTTGATTTTCTAAACACCCCATGACATCGATAATCTTTTCTGGTGCTTTAATCCACCCTTCATCTAGCACTGGGTCAGATGATCCTCTGAATGATGTGGGATTTTTCCTCATGAAACGTTCCACAACTTACATGTTCTTCTGCGGTTGATCTAGCTAATCTCGAGCATGGATACCACCACCATTTATCGCTTGAGTCAACAACACCATTACTATAACAAACTGTTCAGTTCCAATTACGACCATCTCTGGATACTGACTTGGAGGATCATTTCCTTTTTTATTCCATCCAAGAACTGCTTCCCTGTTTCCTCTACAGAAAACCATTCTGAACAGACATGTCTTAGATGAAGCAACATGGTAATCTTCAAATTCTATATCATTTCAATTTGACGATAAATGAAAATTTTTTCACAATAAATTAATATAAATCAAACTCCTAATGTTATCTAAACCGACCTATGATACCAAATATAAGGCCCCAACCATAAACATTGCTTAATATTGAGTTATTTCGAGAGTACACATTGAGTATCTTTTTAGGTTTATAGTTTTATATAATTAGATCATAAATCATGAATTACATTCCACATTTATACAAAGTTGTTACATAAAAGACAGTATTCATTTTTTCCCATCAACGAAAACATATTTAATAAAAAGCATGGATTGTTTAATGATAATTCCTTGACACTATAATCACATTATGTACCTTTCCCTTGACCTGTGAAAAACATTTCAAAAACTTGGGATGAGCATAAAAAGCTCAGTAAAGGATATAAAAATATGGAAGGGAAACATTAGTACATGTATACGTAAGAATCAATGAAATCATACTTTACTCATAAAACATAATAACGTTAACATACCATATGAAATCATAAGATTTATGAATAACTAATAGAAATCATAAGACATAAAGGTAACTTGAGACATTCATAACATTCCTACATAGGGAGTAACCCTCATGGTTACGTTTGGAATACCCATCATGGTATATTTCTCTTCGGAGAAACCATAACATTTAACCCCATCGCGTTACCCAATGCATTGGAGAGCTATATCGGGCTCACCCGCCCTTTGTTTATCATAGAACCACCCATCTTCGTAACAATTCCGAAGAACCATAAGATAATCGTATCACATAGAACATGCATAAAGGAAACATAAAATTTCCACATTTCATTCACAATATATCAATACAAAACATTTATATAATAAAAACATTATGAAAATCATTTTCAATACCAAAATAAATGAAAAGTAAAACATGGTATTTATTTTTCATTTAAAAAAAAGTTATGGATTGTAGAGGAAGCCGAAACTGAAATAATGGTCACGGCGGCTGAGAAGTCGTTGTCGCCGCATACGTACGACAAAAACATTCCCTTTTGTCATTTAGTAAAGCTTTTCGTATAAAAAAGATTCCTTTTGAATAAACATAAAAGTAAAAGGGGTTTATATACCATTTAAAAGAAAGTTGTGTATAAAACAAAATATGCTCCATTGAAAGGATATTGAGACGAAGTCCCTTACCTCAGGTCCGACTTGACTTTATCGTTCTTTAACCTCCTGAATAATAAACATTAGCTAATTTCTACTTTCTTAAGAACCTTTTTCAAATTCATTATTCCATTTATATCAATTATTACCATGTTATGGACACTATGTAATTATTTAAGTTAATAATTGTCATTTTTTCGATCATTGGTACTTGAGTAAAAATAAACTCTTTATAATTAGAAGTTGTTCATGTGGTAAAATATCCATTATATCTAGAATTATATTCATGATGTAGATATCATATATATCATATATATCCAGTATATACATGAACTTATAATATTAAATAACATTTAGAGGTAAGAAATGAAATGTACCCTTCATGGAGATGGTAAGCCGTACGTACGCATGAACGCTACTTTAATTTCTATTTCATATTTTATAGAATGGAATAATAATGATATAATGGTATATTATAATTCCAATATAAAATCATATATAATATCATTAAATCAATCCATTATATGTCAAACATATGGCATTAACGAATCAAATCAAATTGAGGGGGCGGTAGTCTACACTTCCTAAAATGAAGATATCGCGTTTACCCATAATAGAAACCATAAAAGAATGCCATAAATGTAAAAATAAAGATTCTTAAGGAAAAAATAAACATATTATACATAATATATAAATATATTGACATCTTAATGTCCCCCATTGAAGGTGTTATAAGAATATCGAACAATCACCGTTTCGTGAGGTAAATTCACCATCCACGTAAACATTATGCTTTTTAACCATTAGATCTAGGTGTGTGTATGTGTAGCTCAAATACTTACTATAACAACATCATAGTATATTGATTATACTGGTGTTGTTACAAAATAAATCAATAAAAATAGTATAGGGGGTTGGAGAAGTAAAGTAAATCAAAAGAACATTAGAGAAGACTTTACCTTTAAATCGGGTAACTCCTCTTGGTTTGTACCAATGGGGTTTCATGAAGAGCTTTGTGCCTAAGGCATGGCTTCTAGGAAGAAGATAGGGATGTGGAGAGATAAAAAGAGTAGATCTTGGCCAATCCAATGTCTTGAGAGGTGTGTGTAAGGAGGTAGAGGTGGGGGACTTTTGTAAGAGGATAGGAGGGGCACTGTTGGAAAGTTATAAAATGATACTTTATATTAAAATGAGTTTCAGATTTTAAAGGTCCCACATTGATATATTTAGAGGATAAGGTGAAAAGGGTTCAAAATATACTCATCCAATAGGTTTTTCAAATGTTTAAGTCTTAGATTTTACATTATCGTTTCATTTTGTTTAAATCATTCATTAATGAGGTAATCACAACATCATCTTGATGTCTTAAATAATTTAATTTACTTAATGCCTAAAAATTATAAAAAACTACTATGAAGTCTGAAATATTTGTATCATTACAATGAAAATTTATAGTCCAAGAGATCATTTATGTAGGTAAAATTAAAAACATTTTACTCAGGTGACACATTGTTTAGTGATATTCTCTTTTCATTAAAAATAAAATGATAAAGTGTCACCTTCACCCAAAAGTTATTCCATGGGGTCCCAAAGTATGGTAAATGGTATCCCATGGTCATCCATGAACCAACCAATAGCATTAGGACACATGTTGGGGTCATTTTTTATTATTATGATATTATTTTATTATCCTTAACTACCGAATTACTAATTAATCCAGATAATTAAAGATTATTACCATCGTTACTATTCATAATGTCCAAAAACAAAAGTGTCTTAATAACATAATTTGGACATCCTGATTCCAAATATGGGTTGTCGGAAATTTATTTTTAATTTTGAAGGCTCTTTTGAATCGTTCATATTTTTATCTAAATTGATATTTTTTTTAAGAAAATTATGTTTTGTGTAGAGATTGTTGGATTTAATCTATTTTATGATGAATCAACAGGAGTGATGGTTGTTCAGGGTGAGATCTCAATGCATGATAACTCATTCATATACCATACTCATAGTGATTAATGTATTTCATGTATATTTTTTGGTGTTTTAATAAATTTATTTATGCTTTTAATTAATTATTTTTGAGAAATATAGGTTTTTTATTATTTTTATGAATTTTTAAATTCATATATCAAAAATGAATGAAAATAGGTGAAATACGGAGCAAAAACACATCCCCCTATGAGGAAAGTGAATTGGAAAAACACCAGATTAGTTATAGGAAATGGTGATCCAGAAAACTGAAGAAAAATAAATACATTTCAGGTATTCAATTTAAACAATGTGTGTTTTAGAGATATTTTTCTGGATGAAATATGCCAAAATTATTAATTTTTTAAAATTAAAATATTACATGTCCTGTATTCAATTTACACATCTTGTAAATTGTTGGGACATGACTCAATCAACCAGATTTAGGATATCTTCAATATGTTATCCAATTTAACACCTATGGCCCACTCAAAATCACCATTGGACACATACTTAGTGTCCTTCATTACTACTCAAGAACTATGGATATCTATAAATAGATACAAATTTTCCACTCAGTTGATTCATTCAGACCCTTCACCATAATTATTGGGAGTGTTCCTTCTGTTATGAGTAAAATATAATCATGAAATACCTAGACCATCATAAATTTCATTAGGGTGTAAACCTTTTGAGAATTTTTTTTATAAAATTATGATTGATTGAAAGAAGGATTTTTTTTAATATGAAATTCATTTGGGTTATCTTCCAGAACACTAATTTTTCAAATATCTCTTTCGTTGTATCATTTGTGACCATTTCTTAATCAGTGAGGGTGTAATATTTTCAAGGCATTAACTAGGTAATGATACAAATGATGACCATTGGGTGGATTACTTTTTTGTTAAAATATGGTTCTAATATACCAATTCATCAAATACCTAGAGTAACATGATAATTCTGAAAAGTGGGTATCTCAGATTTTGGAGTTTTCTACCATGGTAATCAGATTCAACCAACTCATTTCAGACACCTGTGATTCAATTATAATTTTTTATACCCTAATCAATAATAAAACTATATTATCAATTTCCAATAATTTTTTTCCATTTTCATAAAATATAAATCATTATCATATATTCCTATAATAAAATATTGACATTTACTGTGTTAATTGGAGATAGCTATAGGTTAAACCTACCACATAATGAAAATCATAAGTATGTGTGCTACATGATCATAAAATATTCATCACATCATAACCAATGAAATTAAATTAGTTTCATTATATATTATTTATTTCATAACCTATAGAAAAGAGACAAGTTTCCTAATTCTTTCATCATATCATCTTTTCATACCCCATGAAAAGTAGAGGGTTTTGTATTTATTTTTTCATGGTATAACCCATGGAAGATAAACTGGTTTTATAATCAATATGATAATAAAATCACAAACCATTAAAATAATTAATAATAATTTAATCCTTTGATAATACCCATAATAAATCTTAGGAAACTTAAATAGATTCCATCAGATGTTGAAATTTACTATGAAAATACACTTGGAACAGTTATTATTGAAAATAATGTTTCTTAGATTATCAAATAGTTAAGAAAATATTTATAAAATTATTTTTCTTTAAAATATCTTGAATAAATTATAAAAAATAATTTAATAACATTTAAAACATTCTTTAAAAGAAAAAAAATTTCAATTCGAATTTATTTATTCAAAATAAAAAAATTCACCTATAATATGGAAAAAAATTTCATTGAAATGAGTTACAAAAAAAATTATGGTAGTCATCAGATAATTTAGTATTCATGAGCTAAAAAATATTGTTCATGTCCTCAATGTGAAAAAATAATATTAGTTTCAAATTCTAATTCAAATAATAACAGGAATTGTCTTTAAAAAGACATAAAGATTCCATTAAAAATATGAAAGTAAAAAATTGTAAAAATGTGTGGAATAGAATATTTTTGAAATTATAATTTTTTTGAAACCTCTTTTAGAATCAGTTAATTTTGATGAAATGTAATTTCTAATCGAAGTAATAAATAATAATGGAATTTCATTAAAACATTTACTAAATATTTTTTAGTACCAAAGAGATGGAAAATGGTAATATTATTTGTAAAGGATAATTAATAATGACTATTGAAGAAAATAAATTTATTTTCTGATATAAATATCAAATTTGTTTCCCATGAGATACAAAAAAATAATGAATCCTGAATAATGATGAGATTGTGAAAAAACTTCATAGCAAAATGGTCAAATTTTAATCAAAAGGATGATAAAAGAAATAATATCAACAAAAAATTTAAGTAATGTGAAGATAAATACATTCATGATATAATAAATAAAAGGGGAAGCATATTCACCATACAAAGGAAATAAGATTTGAATATGGTATATGTGTCGTGGCAGTAAAAGTGAAACAAGACACTATTACCATAAATCTCAACTTCCTTTACACAAGTTCAATAAAACATTATAATTGATATAATTTTTTTATAAATATATTAATAAACCATAATAATTTTTATAATATTAATTATTAACCTCTTATAACATTTTACTACATGTTTTTCAATATTATTTCATTATTTTCATTATTTCAGTTGTTAATTGCATTGATATCTCATTCATGTTTTGTCATGAAAGATCTTCTTCCTATGAATATGATAAATATATAATATGCATATAAATAATTATTTTATTAACATGACATTCACTCAGTTTATACAATTTTAGTAAAATTTATGAATTTTGTACATGGAAAATGAATCACATTGTTTCATGGAAATGGTAGGTTTTACATACGCACGGGTGATGATATCATTCCATTAATGAGTTAAAGGGTATGAAATTGGGTGATATATTAATTTTATAGAATCAATATCATATCATATATATTACATATCTTAAACAATTTTATCCTTCTTTTATTCCACGAAAATAGTAAGAAAAAATGAATCACATTGCTTCACAGGGTGGTAGTTCACCATATACAAAAATGATCCTATAATTTTTTAAAATTAATAGAAAATAAATATATATATATTATATTAAATTTTTATAGACTAATACTATCACAGATATAATATACATGAGATAAATCTATAATTATATCCATCCTTTAATGGTGGTGATGGAAAATGAACTACATCATTTCGCGACTAGGTAGTCTCCCATATAATGATTTTGGTTCTTGTTTGATAGAAGTAAGAATGGATAGATATTTTTCAACATACATAATAAAAAATTAGTATATTTGAGATAATAGTATAATTATTTTTTAGTTTTAAATAAATAATTTGTGGTGATACATTAATAAATAAAAAGGAGGAGATAATTGGTGACATTTCCATCCACATAGAATTAATACCTTTGGATATCTATTCAAGGACCGTATAAAACATGTACATGGATGATAGAAATATCCCCAGTAAATACTTACTAATAATCAATCTCAGATAAAATTGAGATTTGCGGAATTATCCCTTACCTTAGGTCTGATATGCTTCGTACGTATCCGAACCTCCTGTATAACGATTTAAATAATGTTATTGACTTATTACATAATCATATTAATTGTTATGATATCATATATGGTTCAATTATGACTTTATATTACCCGTTCTTTTGTAAATTCCATGTTAAAGAGCGTTTTGGGTAAAATCATTTCATTTGTCGTCCGTGTTTTGACATGTAATTATTCATATGATTACTTAGATCATGATTAGTTACATTCAGAATGTTAAATATGATTTATATTTAATATATATATTCATAATATACATATATATAATAGATCGATAAATGTAAGGAAATACACCATTCATGGAGACGGTAGGTCGTACGTACGCATGAACGTTGTTTTCGTTTCCTCATTGAATTGAATGGAATTAATTGGATGAAATAAATATATATATATATATATATAAATACAGTATCATTATTATTTCTTATATTTCATGATTATTTATTATATATACTTTATAATCATTTTGGAATGGTTAATCATTGAGAATGAATCTCATCACGTTGTGGAGACGGTATTCCGTACGTACGCACGAGCGATGATATCGTTCCCATGATCGTGGAATTTTATTGGAGTGTATTTATACTATTACAGAATCAATATCAATTTACAATAATCAATTATAGTTATTATTTACACCATTATACCCATCCAAGTAAGGTGGTGGTGATAAATAGCTTACACCACGGTGTGGAGACAGTATTCCGTACGTACGCACGCGTGGTGATTTTTTTTTCCGTAGGATGGATAGATGGGGAAATAGGGTTGTTTCATACTTATAATAAAATATCAGTATATGAGTGATACTTATGTTATTACTTCATAATGAAACAACCTAAGAAGAAGATGTGGAAGAAGAAATAAAGGTGAAAGAACCGGTAACGTAAATTACATCTTCTTTGAAGCGTCTCTTTGAGACCTCCTCTTAGGGCACTAAAATTGGTCTTTGAAGAAGACCAGGACCTCTATGATGTTTCTAGGGAAGTGGAGAAGAGAATTGGTCAGTTTTTTCCCGAGCATGAAGGCTCAATGTGGTGTGTGGAAGAGAGGGATGAGGTGCCCTTTTATAAGGGAAGAGAGGGGCACCTTTGGAATTTTCAAAAATATTAATTTAAAATAAATATAACCCCACTTAAAAACATCCAAAAATGACTCATATTCGAATATTAGATGATATAGGGTTGTAATATCATCAACCAATCAAATTTAGACATGTTTGGATCTTATTGTAAACCTTATCATTTTGATTTATCCTTATTTAATCTATTTAAGTTTATTTGTGGTAATAAAATTATAAATTTTAAATTATAAAAAATAATTACTTATTTGTTCCGAATTTTCCATAATTATTTACTTTATGACATTATATACCATATAAATTTAAATTTATAATTTTTATATATTTTTTTGATTTTTAAAATATTTTATAATATGTTATTTTTATAAAATAACAATAGTGTCAATTTTGTCACTATTCATTTATTTGAATTTAAATAAACTATATACAGAACATATGTTCAAAATAAAAGCATTAATAGATTAATAAAATGTCATATGTATCTATAAAATTAGTGGATCACATTAAATAGTTCATATAATTTTTATTTTATTATTTTTAAAACCATTTATTTGGTTTATCTCTTAATAAAATAATTACTACAACATTTTTGTATAATTATTTAATATACTGATTTGTTGCATAAAAATTAAAAATAAAATCCTATGATTAATATAAATCTATTAACATTCACAATAAAACTTTTACTCGAATTTATCATCTTAAAATCATAATATTTAAATTTTTATATTTATTAAATTATGAAGGTGAAAACTTTGGCATCATTTAAAATAAATTTATATAAGTGTCATAATCACATTTATAAGGCTCCAAATGGTTATTTATTAGGTCATTGGATTATTAAGGTGTAGATATACACTACCAATAAGTTTTGATCAGGTTGTGGCCTTTTAATGGGTATTATTATTTCAATAAAAACTATATTACTTATTTTCCACTTAATAAATAATTTCTGTATCATTAATCTATCACCATTATTGAAAATTATATAACCCCTAAAAATTCAAAATAAATTATCATGATGTAGATAATTTTATTATATTTCGGTATACTATTCATGTTCGAAGTTTTATGATGTCTATCACTAAATTAAAATTATTATACTTATAAGATTTAAGAGAGTCACATGTTGTCACTTTCTTTGGTTTTAATAATAATTAAATTATTTTCATGGTCAAAAGTCCATAAAATGAATCTAATCCGACCCTTAGGTTATATGGGTCTACCTTTGGCTTTACAATAGAATTTTGGCATGAGTTAGGGTAATTTTATAATATTATATTTAGCCTTAATTACCCGATTTACCTTTAACTATGGTAAATAAAATTAACCGTAGTTACTATTCATAATTCCCAAAAATAAACAGTTGATAATTAAAATAATTTGGACCCACTGATTCCAAATATGGAATCCTTTTTCCAAATTCAATAAACAAAATTTTCAGAAATTAAATGAAAATTAATCTCGTTGTCGAAAGAAAACAGGGTTTTCATTAAAACATTGCAAAAGATTGAATTGATTTAACCTACGAATTTAATGTAAAATCAATTCTAATGACATACATTATATTAAATGGTAAAAATATATTCTATTTATACTTTAAATATATTAAATATTATAATTTAACCATAAAAATTATTGTGATGAAGAAAGATGTTTTTAATTAAAATATAGCGTGTTTTTACTATTCATCAAAATATGAAAGTTACAAGAATAATATGAAAACATTATCCAAAGTAAATTTTTAGTTTTTTATTCAAAATAAGAATTTTATTTTGTCATATTTAACTTATAAACATGTCAAAAACTAGATTTAATGTGAGTGCGCCATCAAAATGCGGCATAACTGCATTTTTTAAAAAATACTTAATTTACCCGAAATAAATTTATTTTGTTCTTATACCATGTTCAAGAAAAACGTGGAAGTATATAAGGAATAGATCATAATTTAACATAAATCATGATAAAATAGCATAGGAATAAAACATGTAATTGTGGCATCCATTAAGAACATATAATTATTTCCATTGTTGCTAAGGCATTGCTGCCAAGACCATCTTAGTGTACAAAATCCCATTCTGAATCGAGTTCACTCCACGTTTCAGTCCTGTAACACTGAACCGGATTAACTTACCATTCCAGCAATGACTATCTCATGAGATATAAAATTTTTACCCAATGCATTGGATGGAGATATAGGTCCCACCCATCTTATAATGAAATAATTCTTACTTGTGCCACAAAATAAACATACATCATTCATAATAACCCAATGAATAAAATGGGTTTCATAAACATCATCCCATCATAACATAATCCATATAATAGAAATGGATATCATTTCATAATATGAAAAATGAATCCAGGTAAATCATAGAGACATTATACTTAAAAAATACACATATGAAATAATTTCATTTTAGATGGAAAATGGTTTTGATAAAACACTTGAAATGAAATCTTGAGGAAAATAACCTTTCTTCTTCAAAATCATTTTCTTTTCACAAAATGTCATGCATTTTTAAAAGAAAAGGATTTTGTTGAAAATAGTCATGAAATATTTTGTAGGAAGCTTCATGAAAATAAGGCTTTATAAAACCGTAAAAATCCTTTCATGTCATATACGTTAAAAAAACATTCTTCTCATACTTTTGTCGGAAAAGTCAAAAAGTACCTTGTAGGGTAAATAAAAGAAAGATTCCTTCCATAACATGGGGTAAAAGTCAAAATGTGTAAAATGGAATTTAAACAAACATGAATACACTTTTATAAAACATGTACATGGATGATAGAAATATCCCCAGTAAATACTTACGAATAAGCAATCTCGGATAAAAATGAGATTTGCAGAATTATCCCTTACCTTAGGTCCGATATGCTTCGTACATATCTAAAACTCCTGTATAATGATTTAAATAATGTTATTGAATTATTATAGAATCATATTAATTGTTATGATATCATATATGGTTCAATTATGACTTTATATTACCCGTTCTTTTGTAAATTCAATGTTAAAGAGCGTTTTGGGTAAAATTGTTTAACTTGTCGTCCGTGTTTTGACATGTAATTATTCATATGATTACTTAGATCATGATTACTTACATCCAGAATGTAAAAAATGATTTATATTTAATATATATATTCAGAATATACATATATATAATATATCAATAAATGGAAAAAAATACACCATTCATGGAGATGGTAGGCCGTACATACGCATGAACGTTGTTTTCGTTTCCTCATTGAATTGAATGGAATTAATTGGATGAAAAACATATATATATATATATATATATAAATCCAGTATCATTATTATGTCATATATTTCATGATTACTTATTATATATACTTTATAATCATTTATTAATGGTTAATCATTGAGAATGAATCTGATCGCGTCGTGGAGACGGTATTCTGTACGTATGCACGAGCATTGATATCATTCCCATGATCATGGAATTTTATTGGAGTGTATTTATACTATTACATAATCAATATGAGTTTACAATAATCATATATAGTTATTATTTAAACCATTATACCCATCCAAGTAAGGTGGTGGTGGAAAATAGATTACACCACGGCGTGGAGACGGTATTCTATACGTACGCATGCGCGGTGATTTCGTTTTCCATTGGATGGATAGATGGTGAAATAGGGTTGTTTCATAATTATAATAACATATCAGTATATTAGTGATACTGATGTTATTACTTCATAATCAAACAACCTAATAAGAAGAAGTGGAAGAAGAAATAAATGTGAACGAATCGGTAACGTAAATTACCTCTTCTTTGAAGCGCCTCTTTGAGACCTCCTCTTATGGATCTAAATTAGGTCTTTAAAGAAGAAAAGGACCTATAGGATGTTTCTAGGGAAGTGGAGAAGAGAATTTGGTAGGGGTTGGCCGAGCTTGAAGGCTCAATGTTGTGTGTGGAAGATAGGGAGGAGGTTCCCTTTTATAAGGGAGGAGAGGGGAACCTTTGGAAATCTTAAAAATATTAATTTATAATAAATCCTACCCCACATAAAAACCACAAAAAATGACCCATATTAGAAGATTATATGATATAGGGTTGTAATCGCTTCAACAAATCTAATTTAGACATGTTTGGATCTTATTTTAAACCTTATCATTTTGATTTATCCTTATTTAATCAATTTACGTTTATTTGTGGTAATAAAATACTAAATTTTAAATTATAACAAATAATTACTTATTTGATGTTAATTTTCCATAATTGTTTACTTTATAACATTATATACAATATAAATTTAAATTAATAATTTATAAATATTTTTGTGTTTTTTAAACAATTTTATAATATGTTATTTTTATAAAATAACAATAGAGTCAATTTTGACACTATTCATTTATTTGAATTTAAATAAAATATATACAAAATATATGTTCGAAATAAAAGCATTAATTGATTAATAAGAGGTCATATGTATCTATAAAATTAGTGGATCATATTAAATAGTTCATATAATATTTATTTTATTATTTTTAAAACCATTTATTTGGTTTATCTCTTAATAAAATAATTACTACAACATTTTTGTATAATTATTTAATATACTGATTTGTTGCATAAAAATTAAAAATAAAATCCTATGATGAATATAAATCTATTAACTTTCACAATAAAACTTTAACTCGAATTTATCAACTTAAAATCACAATATTTAAATTGTTATATTTATTAAATTATGAAGGTGACAACTTTGGCATCATTTAAAATAAAATAATATAAGTGTAATAATCACATTTATAAGGCTCCTAATGGTTATATATTTGGTAATTGGATTATTAAGGTGTATATATACACTACCAATATGTTTTTATCAGGTTTGTGGTCTTTTTAATGGGTATTATTATTTCAATAAAAACTATATTACTTATTTTCCACTTAATAAATAATTTCTGTATCATTAATGTATCACCATTATTGACAATTATTTAATCCCTAAAAATTAAAAATAAATTATCATGATGTATATAATTTTATTAGATTTCAGTATACTATTCATGTTTGATGTTTTATGATGTTTAACACTAAATTAAAATTATTATACTTATAAGATTTAAGAGAGTGACATGTTGTCACTTTCTTTGGTTTTAATAATAATTAAATTATTTTCATGGTCAAAAGTCCATAAAATAAATAAAATCCGACCCTTAGGTTATATGAGTCTACCTTTAGCTATAAAATAGAATTTTGGCATGTGTTAGGATAATTATATAATATTATATTTACCCTTAATTAACCGATTTACCTTTAACTACGGTAAATAAAATTTACCGTAGTTACTATTCATAATTCCCAAAAATAAATAGTTTCTAATTAACATAATTTGGACCACCTGATTCCAAATATGGAATCCATTTTTCCAAATTCAATACAAAAAATTTTCAGAAATTAAATCAAAATTAATCCAACTGTCGAAAGAAAACGGGTTTTTCTTTAAAACATTGCAAAAGATTGAATATATTTAACCTGTGAATTTAATGTAAAATCAATGCTAATGACATGCATTATATTAAATGGTAAAAATATATTCTATTTATACATTAAAACCATTCAATATAATAATTTAACCATAATAATTATTGCGATGAAAAAAGTTGTTTTTAATTAAAATATAGTGTGTTTTTACTATTCATCAAAATATGAGCGTTACAAGAATAATATGAAAACTTTTTCCAAAGTAAATTTTTATTTCTTTATTCAAAATAAGAATTATATTTTGTCATATTTAACTTATAAACATGTAAAAAACTAGATTTATAGTGAGCGCGCCATCAAAAGACGGCAAAACTGCATTTTTTTAAAAATACTTAATTTACGCGAAAAATATTTATTTTTTTCTTATAGCATGTTCTAGAAAATGTGTAAGATGAATTATAATGTTATAAAATTCAAAATTTAGTTAATAATATTCAAAAATTCTTGGTCATAATAATATTATAATAATGTATCGTTGTTTAGTAAAACCCGGTATTGCGTACAACACACGCTATCGAGGAAGGTCACGATTGCGTGTAATGCAAGCCAAGTCAGGGTTGTGTGTTGTGCATGAATCCTTCGTTGTTTCATATAAAATAATCCAACCATATTTCATTTATACATTGAATATATATATATATATATATACTCAATTTTGCGTAGAATAACTATTATCAAAATTGTGTGAAACACGATCCAAGAATAGTGTTGCGTATACTGCAAGTTAATAAGGGGTTGCATATAGCGCAAGGTAATCTTGGTATAGCATACAAAACAAGACATTAATGAAATTAAATGAATATTTTTCATAAAATCTTGGGGTGTTACATTCTACCCCCCATAAAATGAATTTCGCCCTCAAAATTCGTCGGGGTTATAAATGGTTTTCTACTCGAAATTTTGTTTAATAGAAACCCACATCGTAAAAAAGAATACCAAAACATGGATTTAATAACTAAAGTATGAAATTTAATGGTTACCCAAATTATATCATCACTGGGTTCCCACGTACGAGAACATAGGTGAAAATATGGATATGGAAGAAAAATCTAACCATCATGTTCTGATAGAGAGTGGTAGAGAACATGGCTACGAAAAATCCAACCATCACAAAGTTATTGATTTGCGATGATCTACGGTACCATCTGATTCATCAGATATAAGGGAACTAGGACAACATTTTTGGTTTTCAAGATCATTTCCCTAAAGATGATGAATTAGAAGAAATACTTGCATGATTTTGGTATAATCTCACTGTTGTTCGTGAATTGAACAATTTCCACTTCATCCCATAAAGAAATGAAGTTGAATTTTTTATTCGTGATTTGTTAGCAGATCATGTGATAGAATTATGGGTCATTCCATCTCCTTCAAACAAATGGATAACAAAAGTTATAAGTCCTTCTTATGGTTAGATTAATCGTATGTGGTTCCAAAAATGAACTTATACTTCATATATCATACCGCTTAATAAAATAAAACTAGTTTCTAATAACCAAGGACTTCCTGTAGACTAGTGGTAGGCGATAAAGGCCAGTCACACTTCGGTTGTGGGTTCGATTCCCACAGCCTTGTCTGATGTGATGGGTTGTCGCTCGTCCTGCAGGTTGTCCTTTTTTCTAAAACTATATTACTATAACATCCCATCAATAATATCGCAAAAACATCTATCCTTAAACAATAATAGCTTATGTCCAACATAATCCATTCCAATCTTTAGGCTTATCCATAATACTGTAGTCCGCTCTCATAATATAGTGAAAACGATTACCAGAGATTTAATACCATCGTTGATCCCCATATATCATAAGATATGTCTTGTTGGTCACATTACAAACATTTGAAGGCCTTAATCATGTATTCTCTTGAAATATGAATACCCATTGAACCTTAGTGAAAACATGAATGGAGTTAAAAGTTAACACTTTCCACATACCAAAATCCTCAAAATTATATATACTCAAACCATGATATCACTAAGTCTTTATATCAATAATCAGCTCATGAATACAATCAAACATCTCATTATCTTCTTATTCCTTAATTATGAGCATATCATCTACTTTCCAAAAATATCTGTTTAACATTTCATGGTTACTGGTACCATTAATCATACACTTTCAAAACATAAGGAAAGACAACAGTGTAACAATCCTTAGATGTCTCTTTATTCCATAGTACCATGAGATTACTTATACAACATTACACTTGATAAACATGTAATTATTCCACTACTTTCTTAAACCATTGTCTAAACTTCAATAATTATTTCATCTTACATATCATTTGTAGTCTCTTCATCATCATCAACATAAATACTACCCATACGACCATACTGATTCGCTTCATGAGACATTCCCTAAGGTAATTGGTTTGAATAATGCCCATACATTCCACATTTAAAACATTTAACCATTGTTGATGTCGTAGCCATACCATTATCCTCATCCATGGTGTTAACTGAACCTTTTCCATTGCACTTACTGGCTTTGTGTCCTTCTTTTCCACACCCAAAGCATCTTTTAGTTCCCTGGAAACATTCCCCTTGATGCCTCTTCCCACATGATTTACATAGGGGATATTGAACTTTCTTTCCTTTATGATCATCATGAAACTCCATCTTTCTCTTATTATCTTATTCGGGAAACATACCAAAGTTGAGATTATTGATCATATTATGATATTGCTGATTTGGCATAATAATGATGTTTGGACTTCCAAATCCAGTTTCTTTTGGTTTCTCATTATGAATATCATTCCATTGTCCGTCATATCCTCCATTATCATGAATCTTCCTGTTTCCAGCCATTTTCTAAAACCCAAAAAGAATAGTGTGAGAGGCAAAAATCATGCTTGGGAAAACAACATAGTAAAGGGGAAGCAACCTGAATATCTAACATCTTAGGTTAAATTCTAAGATCGTTACCATAGTTCTAGGACTATATCATATACGTATACATATCCTTAGGGACATCCCTAGACATACCTTAGAAATATCTCTAGGGATCTCACTAACATTTTTGCATCCTAATTTCCAATTTTTGACTAAACCTTTCCTCTAATACCAACTGTAGAGACCCGAAGCTTGACGTACATAGACATTACATTACTTTTGCGGAATACATAGTACATAACAAAAACAGACACACATGGACCGTAATAGTTTGGTGTCTTTGGAAACTTGGATGGTAAACTTCTAATCATGGTGAAAGATCTTCAACATCTCCCATAAAGATCATCCCATTTTTGTTTCCTTACCTAAAATATTTCCTTTAATCCTGGGGAAAAGAAAACATAAAAAGGGTGAGCTAAAATACTTAGTAAGGGTAAGCATGGATAAAATAAAACATACCATATACATTTAAACTTAAAAAAACATGAACATTAAAAATCTTGAGCAACGACATAAAACATGGAAGTATATAAGGCATAGATCATAATGGAACATAAATCATGATAAAATAGCATGGGAATAAAACATGTAATTTTGGCATCCATTAAGAACATATAATGATTTCCATAGTAGCCATGGCATTGCTGCCAAGACCATCTTAGTGTACAAAGTCCCATTCTATATCGAGTTCACTCCTCGTTTCAGTCCTGTAACACTGAACCAGATTAACATACCATTCCAGTCATGTCTATCTCATGAGATATAAAATCTTTACCCAATGAATAAGAGGGAGATATTGGTCCCACCCATCTCATAATGAAATCATTCTTACTTGTGCCACAAAATAAACATACATCATTCATAATAACCCAACGAATAAAATGGGTTTCATAAACATCATCCCATCATAACATAATCCATATAAAATAAATGGATATCATTTCATAAAATAAAATTGAAACCATGTAAATAATAATGACATTTTACTTAAAACATAAACATATGAAATAATTTCATTTTAGATGGAAATTGGTTTTGATAAAACACTTGAAATGAATTCTTGAGGAAAATATCCTTTCTTCTTTGAAATCATTTTCTTTTCACAAAATGTCATGAATTTTTAAAAGAAAATGATTTTTTTGAAAATAGTCATGAAATATTTTTGAGTAAGATTCATGAAAACAAGGCTTTATAAAACCATAAAAATTCTTTCATTTCATATATGTTAAAAAAAACATTATTCTCATACTTTTGTCGGAAAAGTCAAAAAGTACCTTGTAGGGTAAATAAAAGAAAGATTCCTTCCATACCATGGGGTAAAAATAAAAATTGGTAAAAAGGACTTTAAACATACATGAATACACATTTATAAAATATGTACATGGATGATAGAAGTATCACCAGTAAATACCAACGAATAAGCAATCTTGGATAAAAATGAGATTTGCAGAATTATCCCTTACCTTAGGTCCGATATGCTTCGTACGTATCCAAACCTCCTGTATAATGATTTAAATAATGTTATTTACTTATTAAAAAAACATATCAATTGTTATGATATCATATATGGTTCAATTGTGAATTTATATAACCCATTCTTTTGTAAATTCCATGTTAAAGAGCGTTTTGGGTAAAATCGTTTAATTTGTTGTCCGTGTTTTGACATGTAATTCTTCATATGATTACATAGATCATGATTACTTACATCCAGAATGTAAAACATGATTTATATTTAATATATATATTCATAATATACATATATATAATAGATAGATAAATGGAAAAAAACACACCGTTCAAAGAGATGGTAGGTCGTACGTACGCATGAACGTCATTTTGGTTTCCTCATTGAATTGAATGGAATTAATTGGATGAAATACAAATATATATATATATTCATAAATCCAGTATCATTATTATGTCATATATATCATGATTACTTATTATATATACTTTATAATCATTTATTAATTGTTAATCATTGAGAATGAATCTCATCGCGTCGTGGAGACGGTATTCCGTACATACACACGAGCGATGATATGATTCCCATGCTCGTGGAATTTTATTGGAGTGTATGTATACTATTAAATAATCAATATAACATTACAATAATCATATATAGTTATTATTTACACTATTATACCCATCCATGTAAGGTGGTGGTGGAAAATACATTACACCACGGCGTGGAGACGGTATTCCATACGTACGAATGCGCGGTGATTTCGTTTTTCGTAGGATGGATAGATGGTGAAATAAGTTTGTCTCATACATATAATAACATATCAGTATATTAGTGATACTGATGTTATTACTTAATAATGAAACAACCTAATAAGAATAAGTGGAAGAAGAAATAAAGGTGAAAGAATCGGTAACGTAAATTACCTCTTCTTTGAAGCGCCTCTTTGAGACCTCCTCATAGGGAACTAAAATTGGTCTTGGAAGAAGAACATGACCTCTAGGATGTTTCTATGGAAGTGGAGAAGTGAATTGGGCCGGGGCTGGCCGAGCTTTAAGGCACAATGTGGTGTGTGGAAGAGAGGGAGGAGGTGCTCTTTTATAAGGGAGGAGAGGGGCACCTTTGGAATTCTTAAAAATATTAATTTATAATAAATCTAAAACCACTTAAAAACCTCAACAAATGACCCATATTCGAATATTAGATTATATAGGGTTGTAATCGCATCAACCAATCAAATTTAGACATGTTTGGATCTTATTTTAAACCTTATCATTTTGATTTATCCTTATTAAATCTATTTAAGTTTATTTGTGGTAATAAAATTCTAAATTTTAAATTATAACAAATAATTACTTATTTGTTGTGAATTTTCCATAATTGTTTACTTTATAACAGTATAGAACATATAAATTTAAATTTATAATTTTTAAATATTTTTGTGATTTTTAAATAATTTTATAATATGTTATTTTTATAAAATAACAATAGTGTCAATTTTGACACTATTCATTTATTTGAATTTAAATAAACTATATACAGAATATATGTTCCAAATAAAAGCATTAATAGATTAATAAAAGGTCATATGTGTCTATAAAATTAGTGTATCACATTAAATATTTCATATAATATTTATTTTATTATTTTTAAAACCATTTATCTGGTTTATCTCTTAATAAAATAATTACTACATCATTTTTGTATAATTATTTAATATACTTATTTGTTGCATAAAAATTAAAAATAAAATCCTATTATTAATAAAAATCTATTACCTTTCACAATAATACTTTTACTCGAATTTATCATCTTAAAATCACAATATGTAAATTGTTGTATTTATTAAATTATGAAGGTGACAACTTTGGGATCATTTAAAATAATATAATATAAGTGTCATAATCACTTTTATAAGTCTCCAAAATGTTATATATTAGGTAATTGAATTATTAAGGAGTAGATATACACTACCAATAAGTATTGTTCAGGTTTTGGTCCTTTTAATGGGTATTATTATTTCAATAAAAACTATATTACTTATTTTCCACTTAATAAATAATTTCTGTATCATTAATGTATCACCATTATTGAAAATTATTTAATCCCTAAAAATTACAAATAAATTATCATGATGTAGATAATTTTATTAGATTTCTGGAGACTATTCATGTTCTAAGTTTTATGATGTTTATCACTAAATGAAAATTATTATACTTATAAGATTTAAGAGAGTGACATGTTGTCACTTTCTTTGGTTTTAATAATAATTAAATTATTTTCTTGGTCAAAGTCCATAAAATGGATCTAATCCGACCATTAGGATATATGGGTCTACTTTTAGTCATCCAATAGAATTTTGGCACGTGTTAGGGTAATTTTATAATATTATATTTACCCTTAATTACCCAATTTACCTTTAACTATGGTAAATAAAATTTACCATAGTTACTATTCATAATTCTCAAAAATAAAAAGTAGCTTATTATCATTATTTGGACCCACTGATTCCAAATATGGAATCCAATTTTCCAAATTCAATACACAAAAGTTGCTGAAATTAAATCAAAATTAATCCTGTTGTTGAAAGAAAACGTGTTTTTCTTTAAAACATTGCAAAAGATTGAATTGATTTAACCTACGAATTTAATGTAAAATCAATGCTAATGAGAAAATTTATATTAAATGGTAAAAATATATTCTATTTATATTATAAAATCATTAAATATTATAATTTAACCATATAAATTATTGCGATGAAAAAAGTTGTTTTTAATTTAAATATATCGTGTTTTTACTATTCATCAAAATATGAAAGTTACAAGAATAATATGAAAAATTTATCCAAAGTAAATTTTTATTTCATTATTAAAAAGAAGAATTCTATTTTTTCAAATTTAACTTATAAAAATTTCAAAAACAAGATTTAAGGTTAGTGCACCATCAAAAGGCGGAAAAACTACATTTTTTCAAAAATACTTATTTTACCCGAAACAATTTATATTGTTCTTATACCATGTTCTAGAAAATGTGTAAGATGAATAATAATTTTATAAAATTCAAAATTTAGTTAATACTCTTCATAACGGCTAGTTCATAATAATATTATAATAATATATCGTTGTTTAGTAAAACCCGGTATTGCGTACAACACACGCTATCGAGGAAGGTCGCGATTGCGTGTAATGTAAGCCAGGTCAGGGTTGCGTGTTGTGCATGTTTCCTTCTTTGTTTTGTATAACAGAATCCAACAATATTTCATTTATCCATTGAATATATATATATATATACTCAATGTTGTGTAGAATAACTATTATCAAAATTTTGTGAAACACGATCCAAGAATAGTGTTGTGTATACTGCAAGTTAATACGGTGTTGCATATAGCGCAAGGTAATATTGGTATAGCATACAACACAAGACATTAATGAATTTAGAAATATATTTTTCGTAAAATCTCGGGGTGTTACATTGTATTAATGGAATCTTTCCTTTGGTTACCATATATGGTACTTTTTGACTTTTCCTAAAAAAGTACGAGGAGAATATTATTTTTAACTTATACGGTGTGAACGGATTTCTAAGGTTTCATAACACCTCATTTTCAAGAAGCTTCCTTTAAAATATTGCATGATTATTTTCAACAAAACCCTTATATTTTAAAATAGCATGGAATTTTTTGAAAAGAAAATGATTTTAAAGAAGAAAGGATATTTTCCTAATAATTCATTTCAAGTGTTTTGTCAAAACAATTTTCTATCTAAGATGTCATTATTTCATATGTGTGTGTTTCAAGTAAAATTTCTCTATGATTTAAATGGATTCAATTTTCTTATGATGAAATGATTTCAAATTTTTATGGATTATGTTATGATGGCATTATGTTTAAGAATCCCATTTTATTATATGGGTTAAGTTATGAAGTATGATTTATGATTTTGTGGCACACGAAAGACTGATTTCATTACGAGATGGGTGTGACCTATATCTCCCTTTAACGAATTGGGTAAAGATTTATATCTCATGAGATATACATGGCTGGAATGGTAAGTTAATCCGGTTCAGTGTTACCGGACTGGAACGAGGAGTGAACTCGATTCAGAAAGGGACTTTGTCCACTAATATGGTCTTGGAAGCAATTCCTTGGCTACTATGGAAATCATAACATGTGCTGAATGGTTTCCAAAATTACATGTTTTATTCCCATTATATTTTATCATGGTTGATGTTCCATTATGATATATGCATTACGTACTACCACGATTTATGTCTTTGCTGATGATTTTGATGTTTAAATTTCATGTCCATGTTTTTGCTTCCAAATGTTTATGGATTGTTTTATGTTATCTATGTTTTCCCTTACTGAGAATTTGAGATCACCCATTTTATTTTTTATTTTCCCCAAGAAATAAAGAAATGTTTTAGGTAAGTAAACAAAAAGTGGAAGATCGTTATTGGAGTTTTTGATGATATTTCAACAAGATTAGAAGTTTATATTCCGAGTTTCCAAAGACACTAAACTATTATGGTCCTTGTGTGTCTGTTTTTATTATGTATTAAGTATACCACAAAATTAATGTAATGTCCATGTACGTCAAGCTTCGGGTCTCTACAGTTGGTATCAGAGGAAATGTTTAGTCAACCTTTGGAAACTAGGATGAAATATTTTACTGAGATCCCTAGAGATACTTCTAAGGTATGTCTAGGAATGTCCCTATGGTTAAGTATAAGTATAGGTTATAGTCCTAGAATTACGGTAACTATATTAGAATTAAACCGAAGATGTTAGAAATTGAAGGTACTCCCCCTTTATTATGTTGTTTTCCCTAGCATGATTTTTTCCTCTCACACTATTCTTTTTGGGTTTTAGACGATGGCTGGAACCCGAAGGAACCGTGTTGATCAATGCAATGGAAAATGAAATGATTGTCCTCCTTAACAAACAAATGTTATGGGAGATGGAGTGAAAAATCATATTGTTATACTTACAGAAGCTATGAATCGTTCTGGACTTCCAAATGAGAAGATAAGGGAACAATATTCTATTGAGACCTTCTTGAGGCAACATCCACCTTCTTTTAGTGGGTCTTCTGATCAACTTACTGCTGAAAAATGGATCAGTACCACTGAAAATATATTTTCAGTTCTTCAATGTTCTGAACATGATAAAGTCATCTTAGTAGTATATCATTTGGAAGGTGAAGCTGACCAATAGTGGAATCTTATCAAGAATATAAGGCCAAGATATGAAATTGAGTCCATTGAATGGGACGAGTTCAAGAACTTATTTTTCAAAAAGTACATCCCTCGTATTCTTCGAAAAAAGACGAAGATGAAGTTTCTTTAACTAATGAAAAAGGATGATGAATCGGTTGGTGTATACAAAGCGAATTTTACAAGGCTTGCAAGGTATGCATCTGGCTTTATCATCCAACCGGAAAGTAAAGTTGATCGATTCTTTAGTGGATTAAAACCAAATCTTCAAAGGGACTTAGCTATAAGAGACTTCAGTATCTATGATCAAATTGTGCATTGTTCTGTCATGGTATGGATGGATGTTGGTGTTACTTATCCATCTCATGGTTTTGACAAGAAACGAATGATGGAGTTCAAGGAGAAATCTTAGAATAATGGTGAAAATAAGTTGAATGTTTCCTTATGCTCAAAGTGTGGAAAGAAGCATGGTGGAGATTGTCTTAAAGGGACTAAATAAATTTTTAAGTGTGGAAAAGAAGGTCATCGAGCAGCTGAGTTTCGAAGTAATGGAAAAATGGTTACTAATGATGTGAATAAAGAAAAGACTGCAGAGAACACACCACCAACACTTCAATGCTTCAAGTGCAAGGAAATGGGGAATTATGATAATAAATGCCCTAATCCAAGGGTTAGTGATGATTGACATGAGCACCCACTTAAGGCAAATGACAAAGGGAAGTCACATGTGATCACTATTGGTGATGTTGAATATGACAACGATGTGGTGGAATTATTAAGTGTTTATGTAATGGGATTCCAAATTAATTTTGTATATAGTATCGTGGAATATTAAAATATTTATGTATTGATCTATTGTGGTTTTCAATAATTTTATGGTACCAGTAACCATGGAAAGTTATTGAGATATTTTTAGAAAAAAAGATGATATGTGCATAATGAATGGATAAGGAGAAAATGAAATGTTTGACAGTATTCATGAACTCATGACTGATATAAAGAAATAGTTATATCAAGGTTTGAGTATATAGAAATTTGGGGTTTTGGTATGTGGAAAGAGTTAACTTTTGACAGCACTCATGTTTTCACTAAGATTCAATGGGTATTAATTTTTCAAGAGAATACATGATTAAGGCCTTAGAATGTTTGGAATGTGACCAACAAGACATATCCTATGATATATGGGGATGAATGATGGTATTAACATTCATGTTATATGAAATCTATGTTAATCATTTTCACTATAATATGAGAGTGGACTGCAGTATTATGGATAAGCCTGATGATTGGAATGGATTATGTTGGACCTAAGTTAGTATTGTTTAAGGATAGAAGTTTTTTCGATATTATTTATGGGATTTTATAGTAATGTAGTTTTAGAAAAAGGACAACCTGTAGGACTGGAAACAACCCATCGCATTGGATAAGGCTGTGGAAATCGAACCCACAACCGAAGTGGGACTCGCCTTTATCTCCTACCACTGGCCTACATGAAGTCCCTGTTTAGTAGAAACTAGTTTTATTATATTAAGTAGTATGATATATGAAGTATAAGTCCAATTTAGGAACTATATATGATTAATGTCACTATAGATGGACTTATGTATTTTTGATAACTTTCATAACCTTTTGTTTGGGAAAGATGGAATGAACCATCAATCTATCACATGATCTGCAAACACTTCATGAATGAAAAATTCAACTTCATTTCTTTACGATATAAAGTGTAAATTTTCCAAAGATTGAAAAATGGTGAGACTGTACCAAAATAACGAAAGTATTTCTTCTAATTCCAATTTCATCAACTATAGCGAAATGTTCTTGAAAACCAAAAATGTTGTCCTAGTGCCCTTATATCAGATGAATCAGATGGTACCTTAGATCATCACAAATATATGGCTTTGTGATTGATGGATTTTTCAAAGCCATGTTCTCTACCACTCTCCATCAGAACTTGATGGTTAGATTTTTCTTACATATCCATATTTTCACCTATGTTCTCCTATATGGAAACCCAGTGATGAGTTTCTTTGGGTAATCGTTACATTTCATACATTAGTTTTTAATATTAAGTAGTAGTATTCCTTTTTACGATGTGGGTTTCTATAAATAGTAAATGATTTATAACCCAGATGAATTTTGAGGGAAAAATTCATTTTAAGGGGGGTAGAATGTAACACCCCGAGATTTTATGAAAAATATTCTTTTAATATCATTGATGTCTTGTGTTGTATACTTCAACAAGACTACCTTGCGCTATACGCAACACCATATGAGCTTGCAGTATACACAACACTATTCTTGGATCATGTTACACACAATTTTGATAGTAGTTATTCTATGAAACATTGACTATATATATAAATATATATATATTCTATGTATAAATGAAATATGTTTGGATTCTGTTATACGAAAAAATGGAGTAGTCTTGCAAAACACGCAACCCTGACTTGGCTTGCATTACATGCAATCGCGACTTTCATTGATAGCGTGTGTTGTACGCAATACAAAGTGTCACTAAACAACGATATATGGCTATAATATTATTATGAACTAGACTTTATGAATAGTATCAACTACATTTTGAATTTTATAACATTATTAGTCATCTTACACATTTTCTAGAACATGGTATGAGAACAAAATCAATTTTTCGAGTAAAATAAGTATTTTTAAAAAAAAATTTGTTTTGCTGCCTTTTGATGGTGCACCCACCTTAAATCTTGTTTTGATATTTCTATAAGTTCAATTTGAAAATATAAAATTATTCTTTGTAATCAGGATTTAAAAATTTACTTTGGATAAACGATTCATATTATTCTGATAACTTTAATATTTTAATGAATAGTAAAAACACGCTATAGTTTAATTAAAAACAACTTTTTCATCACAATAATTTATATGGTTAGATTAGCATTTTAATTTGTTTTAAAATGTAATTAGAATATATTTTTACCATTTAATCCATTTTTGGTCATTTGAATTAATTTCTCTTTGAAATTGGATATAAACAAGTATCAATCTTTTGATAGTTATTGTTTCTTAAAAACACGTTATTTGTTTTGATAACGAGAATTAATTTTAAAATTAATTAATTCCACTTATATGTTTTGAATTTGTAAAAATAGTCATCAATTTTTAATTCAGAATATAAAATAATGCTTAGGTTGAATTTTTGGTATTTTTCTGGAAAACTTCAATTTTCGATGAATAGTGAAACCACTTAGTGGTAGATAAAAAACTGACTTTTTCATTTAAATGAAATTCTACCACATCTGTGAATTGAATTTCAAAAATATGAGAGACACTGTTAATATCTTGGACTAAAATGTGGTTCAATGAGATGAAAATATTTTTTCGGTGAATAGTAACTTTTTACTTTTACTTACCACTGTTAAAATTAAATAGGGTAATTACGGGTTAAAATGATATTATGATTACCCTAAAAAATGTCCTAATTCTATTGGACAAGTGTAATTCGACCAAAAACAACCTTAGGAATACAATATGACCATTTAGGCCCACTTTTATTAGATTAGGATATTTAATATTTATTTATTCAAAGAAGGGTTAAAATAGTTAAAATCAATGTTTAATAAGTAAATCATTTTTAATATAGGGTTTTACATATGATAAATTCGACTATAAATATTCATTAGAAAGATAAATAGATTTCATACATAACGGTATTTTATTTATAATTTTTAGACATTAAATAATTTAATTTATTTATTATACATAGATGATGCAGTAATTATCTTATTAATGAAATATTGACATAATTGATGTTATAAATACCCAAGTAAATGTAATTTCAGGCTTTTTATGAATTCAAATAATTTTCTAGGTTAATATGAAATGTTATTATTGATTTAATTAATGTTTTTCGAACTAATCATTCTGTTATTATTTTCACCAAAATCAATTACAAAATATTGTCAAAATTGACATAAAATATTTCTTGAAACAAATATTATATTATTAATTTTTATTTTATTCCTAAAAATATATGGTTTGGCCAAATGACTTAGATAAGGTTATATATATTAAAAATAAACAATTTGTGGTTTTTTTGTCTTTTTATAGAATGTTTATTATCCTATAGGGTAAGAAAACAAGAAGACACGGTAAAAGTAAAATTATTTAACATAAGGTTAAATCTAAATGATATGGTTAAAATAGAAACCTAAACTTGACTAAATTATATTGGATGATAGTATTTCGACCCATACCCACATTTTCTTCGAAATAAATAAATTTGGAGCTATTATGAAACGAATATGACTTAATAATAAAATAATATTGTTAGTTTTTCCAAAGGTACCCCTCTATTCCCTTATAAAAGGGAACCTCCTCCCTCTCTTCCTCACACCCCATTGAGCCTTCATGCTCGTCCAACCCCTGACAGATTCTCTTCTCCACTTCCATAGAAACATCCTATAGGTTCTGGTCTACTTCAAAGACCAATTTTAGTGCCCCATGAGGAGGTCTCAAAGAGGCGCTTCAATGAAGAGGTAATGTCTGTTACCGGTTCTTTCAACTTTATTTCATCTTCCACTACTTCTTATTTAGTTATTTTATTATGAAGTACTAACATAAGTATAACTCATATAATGATATGTTATTATAAGTATGAAACAACCCTATTTCACCATCTATCTATCATATGGAAAACGAAATCACCATGTGTGCGTACGTACGGAATACCGTCTCCACACCGGGGTGAAATCTATTTTTCCACCAACACCTTCCATGGATGGGTATAATGGTGTAAAGAATAATTATATATTGTTATTATAACATCATACTGATTCTGATATATTATACTATCCACTCCAATTCTATTCAATAATTATTGGAACGATATCATCGCTCGTGCGTACGTACGGACCACCATCTCCACGACGCGATGAGATTCATTCTCCATGTTAACCATAAATGAATGATCATAAAGTTTATATAATGAGTAATAATGAAATATATTAAATAATAATTCTACTATATTAATATATATATATATATATATATATATTTATGTCATCCAATTAATTCCATTCAAATTTTATGAGGAAACGAAAACAACGTTCATGCGTACGTACGACCTACCGTCTCCATGAAAAGTCTATTTCATTCCAATTATCGATCTATTATATATATGTATATTCTGAATATATATTAATTATAAATCATATTTTATATTCTGGAATTAATTAATCATGATCTAAGTGATCAAATGAACAATTACAAGTCAAAACACAGACGATAAATGAAACGATTTTACCCAAAATGCTCTTTAACATGGAATTTACAAAAGAAACGGTAATATAAAGTCATTAGTGAACCATATATGATATCATAACAATGAATATTATTTTTTAATAAGTAAATGACATTATTTAAATCATTATACAGGTGTTTTGGATACGTACGAAGAATATCGGACCTAAGGTAAGGGATAAATTATAAATCTCATTTTTATCCAAGATTGTTTATACGTAAGAATTTATTGCTGTTACGTTTGTCATCCCTGACCATGTATTCTAAAAATGTTTTCATAAAATGTTTACCATTCTTCCATGAATGTTTAAAGTCATTTTTACCATTTATTATCTTTTTACCACATTTTATTAATGGAATCTTTCCTTTGATTACCATATAAGGTACTTTTCGACTTTTCCAACAAAAGTATGAGGAGAATGTTATTTATAACTTATACAGCCTGAACAGATTATTACGCTTTCATAACGCCTCATTTTCAAGAAGCTTCCTCTACAAGATTTCATGATTATTTTAAATAAAACCCGTATCTTTTAAAATTGAATGGAATTTTGTGAAACTAAAATCATTTTAAAGAAGAAATGTTATTTTCCTCAAGAATTCATTTCTAGTGTTTTGTAAAAACTATTTTCCATCTAAGATGACATTATTTCATATGTGTATGTTTCAAGTAAAATGTACCTATGATTTAAATGGTTTCAATTTTCTTATGATGAAATGATATCAAATGTTTATGGATTATGTTATGATGGCATGTTGTTTAAGAATCCCATTTTATTATATGGGTTATGCTATGATGTATGATTTATGATTTTGTGGCACACGAAAGAATGATTTCATTATGAGATGGGTGGTACCTATATCTCTCTCCAATGAATTGGGTAAAGATTTATATCTCATGTGATAGACATGGATGGAACTGTGAGTTAATCTGGTTCAGTGTTACAGGATTGGAAGGAGGAGTGAACTCGATTCATAAAGGGACTTTGTCCACTAAGATGGTATTGGCAGCAATGCCTTGGATACAATGGAAATTATAACATGTGCTGAATGGTTTCAACAATTACATGTTTTATTCCCATTATATTTTATCATGGTTAATGTTCCATTATGATATATGCCTTACGTACTTCCAAGATTTATGTCTTTGCTCATGATTTTGATGTTTAAATTTCATGTTCATGTTTTTGCTTCCAAATGTTTATGGACTGTTTTATGTTATCTATTTTTCCCTTTCTGAGAATTTGATCTCACCCTTTTTATGTTTTATTTTCCCCAGGAAATAATGAATGTTTTTAGGTAAGGTAATAGAAAGGGGATGATCTTTATGGTAGTTGTTGAAGATATTTCAACATGATTAGAAGATTATATTCTGAGTTTCCAGAGACACTAAACTATTATGGTCCTTGTGTGTCTGTTTTTGTAATGTATTATGTAATCCTCAAAAGTAATGTAATGTCCATTTACGTCAAGCTTCAGGTCTCTACATGTACTCTTCCCAAATGGCCAAAAGTACATGGCGTGTGTAAAAGTACATGACGTGTATTTCCTAATTTTGGTATTTCCCATCATTTCCGTTATTTTCTCGAAAACACATAAGGAAAAGAGAAAAGAAGAAACTCGTACCTCAAAATAAAAATCGGGTTCTTACATTAATAAAACTAATAATTAAAGAAATTTAATGTTATAATTTAATTTTGAAATGGTTTTTAAATGAATAATAATGTTATTTTTAATTATAGTTTTTTAAATAATGTCAAAAGTAATGTTTTCTATGTGTTCTACGATAACAGACATCCACGCTTGAATAATCATTTAATGAAATATATCATTTTCTAAAAGTTTCAAATGGATTTTCAATTAATATATTTTATGTAATTATATTTTAATATTTCACATCCAATTCAATTATTCTACAATTGGAAATGATTTTATAGTAAAAATAATTATTCTCAATGAACTGGTGGTCACAACACATTTCTTTATTAATTGTGTAGTTGTTAGAATTATCATGAGATAACCAATTTTTTGGATAATTATTCATTAGATATTGGATTTCACTTAAATATATATTATATGTATCGTATATATTATTATTACCAAAAAAATATATAATTTTTACATAATGTGTTTACTTTTAATGTTATTTGATTGACTGGTGATATATTGGTAATTGTTTTTAATCCCTCGATATATTTTTTGATATGTCATAGTGATCATTATTTAAAATGACCATTCTATATATGAGGAATTATTTATACATATTGCGAAAGTTTTGGGAAATAATTTTATATCCCCTTGATGAATTGGTAGGCTTGAGGAGGAATCATATTTTCAAAATTATATATGTTTTTACTCAGTGTTTTAAATATTTATTGGTGTCTGATATTTTTGATATAGATATAATGATGTATAAGATACTGAAATATTAAATAATGAATTTCCTTAATTTAGAATTTAGTTATTATTATCAATGAGATTATTAAATTGTTATTATCATAAAATGCATAGTGTTCTCATGTTATTGAATAAATGGAATGTATTTTTGTTATTTACCTAGACATATTGGTTATGTATTATCTAATAAAGATATTCATGTTATTGATTAAATGGAATGTGTGTAAATTTATTTAACTATTCATATTGATATACATTAATTATTCATTATAGATTTTAGTTTACATGATCCTTAATTAGAATTTCATATAAACATAATTTTCATTCCTTTACCCTAGATATGATGAAGAATTATTTCAATGAGACCATGGATGTTGAATGCATTATATTACAATATTTTATATTTTATCCCTAATTTAGAATCGGTATCATGTATGTATCTATCCCACTAATACATATAAAATAATAAATCACGTGGTATTTTACCCTAAGTATTTATAATAATTTAATTTATACTCCACCGTTTATGGGTTACTAGAATCTGGGTTATTAAACTTATCATCCTTAAGATGTCATGGTATCATGTGAATCAGACCTTCTGATTTACCTCAATCATAATTCCTATGGAAATAACTATATTTCGTCCCTGAATTCATTCTCACCACTCCAAGGATTCCTAATTCATGAATTGAAATCATGTTACATCTTTTTGACTCCATGTATCAACACCATAATAATATCTAACATCTTATTTCACTCCAACATCATGAATGAGATCATTGTAACAATTATACTAGGAACACTACAGTTTCCCCAAAATAAACCTCATATAGAATCAATATACTCCCCACTATAGTATTTTCCATATTTAATAATTTTTTGATAATACAATGAAAAATTAAATATATTTCCTTTCCATTATGCTCGATTAAATTGAAGACTTGGGTTAAAAGTGAATACAAACACCTATTACATGATTCTGGACTAAATTAATGAATCTTCACCAACCAAACCTAACCCAATCATGTAAACCATTACAAAACAAACCATATTGATTCCTAAAACCTCATTAATGTACAAAATGATGATATATATGTGGTTTTCCCAACTATATTTTCATTCGTATAGAAACACATGTAGGTTTATATCCATCTATTTTCCTACAAAGGTTCCCTATATAAACAAACAACACACTGTGATTCCATTGAATGTGATATGTTAAGCCTCATAGTAATTTTTAAATAAATAATATATATTCTTCTATGTCCAAAATAAAATAAAATTATTTTCCTAGTTTGAATCTTAAATAACATACACCGTAAAAAAGGAATTCAATAGTGGGACAACACACTAGGGATATGAATCCATCTTCTCTCACACTAATTTCTCCCAAAGTTATAATCCCATATATGGACTATGTATAATGATATATATTTTCCAAACATTATTAATCACCATGAAAATAAATATTCATGAGTATATTATATATCATTATTTTTATTCCCCATGATCATTAAATCACTACACTAATACAAAAAATCATGACCCTTCCCACAAGATGGTAATTAACTCAATTCTAGATCGACGCCCCCACAATACGAGTATCCTAATTTTCAACATGAAATGAAAACATTGTTATACCCATCCGTTGACTATTCCATCATAATATTCAATAAAAAACACAATCAACCATTCATATGCTATTTATTTGAAAAAAATCTTTCAATTTACAACTGATGGCATTCCTAGAATGCAGTCCACTAAATTTAATGATCCATTCATAGTTTTCATGAAATTATCTATAAAATTTTGTAATTATATATATATTGATATAGATGGGTATTTTACCCTCATGAAAGCATCTACATTGAAAAAATTTCTATAATATGAGATGATTATGTTAACTAAAAATCGCTGCATAATCAGTTTTTTAAATCTTCTTCTACTATATAGGAATCTATGAACACACCAACTCTATGTTACAAAGACATGAAATATTCATGACAAATGAATATGTAATTTAATTAATTTTTGATAAAGAACAAACATTATTAATTTAATATTTTCAAAACATCATCCAAGTTCATCCACAGAACTAGAAACATTCACAGTGTTATGATCAACACCCCACTCCATTAATTCATTCGACCTCAATCGAAACAGAAACATGAATTCCATTATGTTAATTATTTCTTATAAATAAATGAGTACACAACACATTACTCTATAATGAGTGATATATTATATATCATAGTAATTCATGTCCATGATTTTTGTCGTTTTCATTTATCTACATTTGGATATAATGGATCAACCAAAATCAAGAATTTTTTATGCTACTATTTAGAAAAGGATTCTTATTACTATAGATAATCACAATACACTGCCACCGCATGGGGTAAGTTATATTAGTTTTCAATCCATCAATTATTTATCCATGCAATGTATGACCACTAAGGATGTTTACTTAGAATCAAATGAGATTTTAATTCTAGATGAAGGTTCTAGGAAACACCTAGTATTCCCTTGGATTCAATAAGTATCCAAGTGCTCTAAAACGCAACCTAGAACAAGGAGTTATAAAACTGAAGGTTCTATATAATCCATGTAACCATTAAGAAATTAAAATACCATCATTTAATTATTTTTAAGATTATTCAAACGCAATGGGAAATTTTGGAATTTAAATCTTTCCCACATGAAAAAACATTCAATAACCCTTCGAAGGGAAACTCCACACTCATGTTACTATTATACGTCATGATACGCAATATCAGTCGTATAAATAGTTTCATTTATAACATAATAAATAAATATAATTAAACAAAATGGAGAACTAAAACAAGGTATAAACTGGGGTTACTACTCACAAAACACCTTCTAGCCACAAATCCAAATATATTCCTGGATAACATTACTAATAAAATATTAAATTCATGGCTATAGATGATTAGTTTATTTTAATATTAATCCATTAATAGCTACATGTATCACTCTATGTAGTCAAATATATGCACCTTAATTAACCTGGCCCCTCTAACTACAAAACATATTAGATTCATAGTAATGAAATTAACTTCTCATAGTGACCAAACAATGAAAATTTTATTATGATTTCAAATAGGCGTTGTGTCATCATAACCAAATTATATGTGTACCAAAAAATAGTCATACATAACTAGATATTAGAGGAATACAAACTTAGGGGTTCAGCTGAATGAATTAAATCAATAAATTATAATTTAAAACACAGTACATGTTATGTTCAGTAGACTATTGAACCCAATACTATTTGCAATGTCGCTATCATGAACTATATTTGTGACATAATATATTTTTATGAAATATATTTTCCAAAAATAAATTTAATTTTTTATGATGGATTTAACTATATGAAACACATTTTATTAAAATACAATTATATACTATTTAAATTATTTTTTAAACATTACAATTATTACATATATATTAAACATAGATGTGTGAATATTAATAACTTAATTTTGAAAAAAAATGTATACTATTTTTAGATAATCAATATGTATTGATAATAAATTATATTTTTCTGGTATGGTCATTAATTACTACAAAAATAAATATCTCCAAAAAATAATTTCATTTCATATTGTGTGAAAATAATAAAAAACTTTTTCTAAAATTTTGTAATTTTTTTATAAAAAAATAACATTATTTTTTGAGTCAACATGACAAAAATAGTTTTGGTTGAATTTTTAGAATAACAATAATCAAATTTATATAATTCAAAATAGTCATATAAGTAAATAATTACATGTACAAATTAGTATGTACAATTTATGGCATCAATCTGATTCATTGCATTGTCATAATGTCACCAAGGATAGATTCTTAATTGATCATGTGAAAATGAAGACATTTTGAGACTTTCCTACTATAATAAAAATAACTTAGGCATGTTATTTCTCTGATTTGGGTAGTTACTTTTGCCGATTCATGGAAATTTATTCCAAAATTTCTAACTCATTATCCAAATATAGACATATAAGGGTTCAGTATCGTGGGAAAAGTTATGTAGAAATTTGTTTGAATAATTTCATAGAATATTAGTTAATTATCTTATTTTGAATCATTAATTATGAAATGATTTTTTATATAGAGTGATGATTTACAGAAGGGGCATCATAGTTAACTTATAAAAAATGATGAACTTATTACATTTGTTTTAATTATATTAAGGACTCATGAATATAACTATATATCCAATGATAATTATTTGGTGACCATAATATTTCTTTTTTAATATATGGATGCATTATCTCTATGGTGAATAACGTGAGATACACAGATATAATAAGATATAAAAATACATATTTTTATAGAAATGACTCAAAATGAGATAATGATGAGGGATCAAGATACTAAAAAATATTGATTTCTCAATATTAAACCATAATGTGAAGGAGAATAAGATAAATTATTTATTTACTATGAGAGATCATGTTGTTCTAATCCAAATTCGGAAGGAAACAGATCATATATTTTTATACATAGTAAAAATAGATATCAGAATTATTATGAAAGGGGGGAAATCACTCCTTTTTCATATGGATTGGAAAAAATATTTATTAGAACAGATAAAAAGTTATAAATTTTATGATGAAAATGTATAGATTAAAATTAATGATGTGGATGATGGGAAATTATAAGACATCATTTGTGAAGATGGCATTCTAAAATATAGAAATGGATTATGTGTACTATATATAATTAAACTGAAAAGGGAATACATTGGTGATTCTATTTCATGAAAATTATATATACACTGTGGTACCTCCAATATGTATATGGATATGAGTTAAATTGTTTTTGTGGGTTAATATGATGTGGGAAATTTTTTAGTATTTTTTATGAGGATTAGTATATAAAAATGTGATGGTAGTGAGAATGAATATTGGGGGATTACTGTATCATATTCCTATTATTATGTGGAAATTATGAAATTTCTATGTTATTTGTCATATTTTTTCCAAGTATTCCAATAATAATATATGAAATCTATATTATTTATGATTTTCTTAACAAAAGTTCACATTTTCTCACAATATGATAAGATTTAACACTTGATCCTCTTGCAAGGATTTATATTAAAAAAGTTATAAAATAAAATTTTATATCTCATTAAAAATTTTATAGTCATGATCCACATTATATATAAAAATTCTGTATGTTTATTTAACACACTCATTATAATCACCTTCATTTGACTACCTCCCAAAATCCTCATAGTGATTTACTATTCGAAAGGACCACTAAAACCTTTGAATCCATGTTAAGGTCATGCTCAATTAACATTAAGCATATTAGGGATCATAATTTTACATTTTCAGGGTTTTATTATAACACATGTTATAATTTAGGTATTCAAATGGTGACATATGAAGCATTATATTGAAGGAAATGTACTCCAGCATGATAGGATGATGTCGGTGAAAGGAAATATATAGGCCCGAATCATTTTAAGATACACCAAAAAAGGTGGATTCTATTCATTTTCTTATTAAATCATATTAATGTATGATAAATATTTATTCCAAAAATTGGAAGAATGAATTTTAATAGAAATTGGAAAATCTCATTTTATTGATTTTATCTCTATGGAAGGGTGTCAAAATGGTAAGTAAGAAGGGAAAACTAGGTCGTAGATACATTAGAACGTTTTATATTTCTGAAAGGATTGGATTTTGGGAATACTTAATTTCAATTCCACAAATACTATCTAAATTAAATGATGTTTTCAATATATTTTAGTTATTAAAATACATTCAAATCCAAGGACAGGTGCTCACCTTTGATGAAATAAATTAAAACATGATATGTATTTCAATGAGAGACCATCCAAATTCTTGATAACTGATAGTATATTTCATCGAATCAGATGACTCATTTGGTAATGTTAAAATTAATAAATTATAAAATTGAAGATGGAATGTTAGAACTAGAGGATATTATGATAAGGAACCACCCAAATTTTGTGGAAGGCAATATATATGAAAATTTGGAGGATGAAATTTTTAATATTGGAATAATGTATCATCCATGATTCAGTTATAGAAGGTGTAATTTATATTTAAATAAAACAAACATAAATTCATCATTTTAATATTTAATATAAAAATACTAATTTGATAGGATGAATATTAATTTACTAAATTACATTTTCAAAATATTTTTCAAATGTATTTTCAAAATTCTTTGTTTTAGATATGATTTTCTAAAAACTATAAAATCTAGTATCTAAATTATACAGATATTATTTATAATAATGTGTTAAAACTATTTTTTATAATTTTTTAGACAATATAATTTATATTAATAATTATATTATCATATGTTGGTAAAAATCAAAATTTCATGACTCTTTTTTTCACAAACTGATTTTTTCTTCTTAATTTGTTTTCTTTAAAAATACACAATATTTATGGATTTAAATTATTTTAAAAATATATATAATAATAAATTAGTAATATAATATTTCTAGAATATATTTATAATGGAATTATTTTAAATCCATTTTAGGATGGTTACTAGTAATATACTTAATATAAAATCATCTTATTGTTGAAAAATACATCTCTTGAAAAACTGTTTATCAACATGTTTTTAGGTTCTATATGTAACCTAAATTATTTTACATAACAATTAATATTATTTTAAAAAATTAATTTTAATTTTTAGACCTAAATGTTATTAATATGGTGCTCTTCACTCGTTCATTCGCACGAAGCTATAATAAGATTATTATTTTCAATAATAGAAGATCATTTTTCAAACTCATTAATTAATTTAAATATTTAACATATTTAAAAAAGAAAAATTAGTGGTAAATAAAAATGAAATATAATGTAGGAAATTTTTTGAGAAATCATAAATAGTATAGTAAATATTTAGATCAATTAATATAAAATTTAAACTTATATTGGGTACTCATGTTGAGAAATCAATAACATATATGAAAAAATTATTCAAACAGATAATTAAAATTATACTCATTATAATATTTAATGATGGAATGAATTTCATGTAACTAAAAATAAAGAAATAAAATGGTTGAATAATCATTCTTAGTGAGACACAAGTCAATAGAGTTGAATGGATTAAAATAACCTTGACCATCAGTTGAGAACCTTGAATCTCAACCCAAAGGCTACAACACTGACTCCCCCTTGGTCTCCAATGAAGTTGAATGCACTCCCCATTCGATAAAATTACTGGTCCAGTATCTTCATGGACCACAGTTATCAGTGATTATTTATTTTATGGTGGTCATTTCACCCATGATGGAAGACTTGGTCTGCCCATGGATTTGTTGTAACATAATTCACATGAGGTATTAAATAAATTTTTTTTGATATAACATGGTAGTAGTGATTGATAGATCCTTATTTCACATGCACATTAAAAAAACAACCTAGTGTCATATAAATATATCTACAATGCTAAAAATTAAAAAGATAGTGTGATCACTAATTAAAAACTAAGAAAGAACTACTAACATAAAAAAATTATAAAATCCACCCTTATGAGATCCTTTGTATTGCCTATTATTTCACATCACTAAATTAAAATAAATAAATATATATGCACACATAGATTTTTGATGGTTTAAAATATGTTGGATGTAGGTATAGATAATCTAATCCAGTTTAATTTTAAGACCTCTCCTCAACTCTTCCTGGTACGCAACCCCTTCTCATGCACTGATATACGAAGAAGCCGAAAAAACCCGAATATAGTCAACAATAAAACTGTACATGATCATCTAAAAACCATTGACAGTAAATACATTACCATTAATTTCTAAATATAGTCCCAATTTTACTACTTAATAATCCCACTATCATGGTATTTATCATATTTGATCTACCAAAAACATTTAATATAATAATTGAACAATTACATAGGAAAAAGTTTAACACATAAAAAATGTACTAATCAGGAATGCTATAACATATCAGCCGATAGAGAATAAAATATAAAAAGAGAGATAACATGAAGAGAAAAATAGTGAATCATAGGGAATAACGTTTGATTCAAAGTGAAGTTATATGATTGACGCAGTTTATGCATGGTCAATTGTTAAACTATGTTATAGAATATAGAAATATTTTTTTTCAGTAATATATAATGGTATGATGATGGGAGGCTGCTTTACAGATACTGATCAGTTTTATACATGTTCTAAAAATAGATTTATCTATCTGAACATATAGATTGTAATATTATTGTTTTTCATGTACAAAATTCCATGGAATAAAATATGGGTAAATTGGAAGGTGTGTAGTCAATATAGATTAAATATAGAAAACTAAAAAACATTTAAAGAAAACTGTTTGAATAAGTTAACTACATTTTAATTTTTAATGATTATGATAACCTATTACTTCTAATTTATCCAATGCAAAATGAAGATTGTTAAGACATAAATATTTATTGTTCTCAACAGTTATAAGAACTACCCGAATTTTATTACATTCCACTATTGTTTTCTCATACTTCCAATCCATCACTAGTTTTTATGATTTCTGATCCTCTATAAGAATCCAAATGAAGTTGTATTTCATTGAAATAATATTCAATGATGAGTGAAATTATGGATTTTCAGCCATGTGAATCAAACTTGAGATATCAAATTATAACAGGATGTTTTTTTACCATTTTTACTTACAAACATATAGACTGTTAAACTAAGCAAACTCTAAAATTTCATCAGAAATACATTGAATCCATTTTTAATATTTAATATATTGGTTTTAAATGTGACATATTTCTCATAATAGTGTCAAATTTCAAAATAATTCCATTACATCTCATTGTATTAATAGTATGAATCTATAAAAAATTTCAAAGTATCATCTATTTTGTATCACATTGCATGATCATATAATATATTGAGTTAATAAAATATCCATAAGATCACTCACATTTCTTTATTTATAGAATGTCTATGAATCTAAAAAATAGTAAACCAACCAATTTCATTCCAAAAGAAACAATTATAGCCAAAAAATTATATGAATTCATCATATTTTAAGAATCCTTATTCTTGCATTACATATATTGATACCAAATTGTATTCTCACTACTGTATGAAATAAATAGGAAATAATCATTGTATTTTTTCACTAAAACCTATATAAATTAACATAAATGAGATTATATACATTGATCATTATACACAGGTCTTATAAATTAGGCTCAACAAATCTTCTGATAAATTTACAAAGCATAGCTATGGTTCAACATTCACATTGACATTTGCATTCAATCTCTACGGGAGTCCTCTCTACCTTACTGAATTAATTAAATCCACCAACCAAGGAAATGTCTTCATTCATATAGAATCAGAATAGAATCTGATCAGTAGAATATAATAAAAGAAGTTATTGACAGTATAACAATAATAAATATAGAATATAAAAACAATCAAAAGAAAATCCCATCATAACTCATTAGGTCAAAAATGAATTATACAATCAATTCAGTGGTATACGCCTATACGAATAGACAAAAATATAATAAAAACATATTTTGATCAACAGAATATATAAAAAAATTTTACTGGGAGAGTATAAAAATAGAATAGTTTCAGTGTACTACTATTTGATACTAATCGAAACTGTAGGAATATAATTTAAGAAACTAGATATTGAGAAATCAAGTACTATTGACTAAAATATGAATGGTTTTTTTGAAAAAAATATATAAATGTAATTTAACAGAAAACATTAAAAAATACAGGATATGTACTAAACATAAATATATTAAAAAATGTAAGAATCATTATATACAAAAATAAATCAATTATCCCCCAATAGTTACACACATTACAGTAATTACATAATCTAATACGCGACTTCAACTCCAAATTATTCCAACTACTTAATATAATAGTAGAAACACTTCATATTAAAAAATAAAAACTAACATTGAATACAATATTCTAAATGTGAATAGAAACAAAAATATAGTGGAATCAATTTTAAGTGAATGTAATTTTTTAATAGTGAACACAACATAACATTCCATCCACGAATAATTAGTAGACATAACATACTAACTAGAAACACATCTATAGTGGATTCAAAATATTAAAAGTGCTCAACATAGTAGTAGTGAATGAGTTGTGGGAGTAATCATCCAAAGTTCTTCAATGGAATGAGGAAACTAGAGTAGTGATACATTTCAAAGGCCATGGCGGAGTAAGGGGATAATTAGGAATCTATGAAGCCGATCATGGCCAGGACGACGTGTTCTAATGTGAAATGTTCTTTAACATCATGCGTTTCATGGGGTGAGAACGACATCTCCACAATGTATCTCTTCAACATATATTTCCACCAGCTAGTGACCAAGATTCCGAGAGAAAGAGGATGAGGGATCAAATAGAGGATGAATTCATTCCAGTTTAACCAGACTATTGCATATTTTCATGGAGTTCTCTTGTATTGTGTCGAATAGAGATATTTTATTAGACTAAATAATAGTTTACCATTTGGAAAAATATTTATGGATTTTTTTGAAATATATTGCAAAAAAATTCATGTAATAAAACTGAATATAATGTAACTTATTTCATCAACAATTACAATGAATCATTAAGGTAATTTATTCTTAGTGGGAAAGAGCATAATCATTTTTCTGAAAAAAATATAAATAACGTTGACATTTTGTTAAAATTTCTCCTTTTCATTTCTTCTAAAATTCCATAAACATTAATGGTTGAAACATTACAAACACTATAATTCCCTAACCAACATGCTACTTTGAAAAAAAAATAGTAAAATTGGGAAACCACACTGAAAAATAAATAAATTTGATGTAGGATATTCTAATAAAAGGTATGGTTAAACATAACTGCAATGAATTAGAATTCATATTACATGTATTTAGATACATATAACATGTGTTTAGAACAACAAGTTAAAAATATGAAACAATACCAAAACACATAAATTATAATAGGAATAATTACCTTAACATTCATCATTAATAACTAAATATGTGTGTGCATATAAAATATGAAACAATTTATTTATTAAAAATTAATAAAATGAAAAACATAATGAAAAAAATGAAAAAATACATTTAAATATTTATAGGTTTAATAGAAACAACATTATTAAAATTAAAATAAAAATAAATTAGAACTGACCTTCAAGTGGTAAGATGATTTACCCATTAAATGGATACTCCAATTCCTCCAACATTAATGGTTGTAACCTTACATGTAGTTGAATTCCCTCAACAACATGATAAATCTAGAAAAAAATAAATAAATAAATAAATTAGTCAAATTGAGAATGCATTTTAAAAATAAATATACATGGAGGAGGTTTCAACCGAATTTCAGTTCAAACACACATGTTCTGAATGAGAATACATATTAAATATATTTAGAAATAGATGATGCGTATTTGGAATGACAATATTAGAAATATAGAAAAATACCAAATTACATAAATTATAATTGAAATAATTACTTTAAAATGATTACTTCCAATAAAAAACTAATGAAGAAAAATAAATTACACTATAATAGTGACCACAAATCACTATAAATTGGTTTAGAGTGCTTCATGACTCTAGATGGAAACATGAATAACTAAATTTGTGTATGAATAAAATATATGAAACAATATATTTATAACTAAATCTAATAAATGAAATGAATAATTAAAAAATGAATAAATACATTTAAATAATCATAAGTTCAATGGAAACATATTTATTAAAATGAGAACGAAAATAAATTAGAAGTAACCTTCAGCTGGTGGTATACTCGACCCATTATGATGGCCTCATTGAATATGGATGCTCCCATTACAGTAGTAATGTAGGTTAATATATATACAATAAAATATTAAATATTCAAACTGTCGACAAAAATAATAACAAAACTTTGAGGAAATTCTCTCTTTAGGGTATCATTAATTCAAATTTAATTTTTATGAGCAGTTAAAAAGTTGGAATTCAAATTCATAAAACACATGATGAGTTGAAGGGCATACATTAAACCAAATGTTGATGTGTTGTTGTTCTCCAACAATAGTGAAATGATACACACTAAATTAAATGTCCATTAAATGTCTATGTAGCCTACACCTGCATTGAAAAATTATTAAATATATGTACTGTAATGATAAATTTATGCTGTTGAATTCATATAAAAAACACACTTTGGAAATAAAGTAGAATCATAATGACATACCAAAAAAGAAAAATTACAAAAAATTAATAATTATAAGGACCATAGAATTTTCAAAATAAAAAAGATACGTGTTCCCCTAACATGAATTTTATGCATTCTGACCAAACAAATATAGATATATAGTACATGTTTCAAGGAATTTCATATATTTGTACCATGAATTATTGATTTCTAAGTTTTACAAAAAATTCTAATTTCTCAATGGAGGTGATTTTTTTTAAAATATAGTTCAATCAAACCAATGCATAAAATATATATGTGCATTTATAAAAACTATACCTAGGTATGAATGAGATCATACAAAAAAATCATTGGAAGGAAGTCCTTTATAGACGAAGGTGATTGGAAAACCACACATCAATTACAAATTAGAACATAAATACTATCTTCCAAACAATGAAGATAATTTAATAAACATATATCAACTCATGGTATGTGCTTGTGTCTATAATCATTCTCTGTTACAAACAAAAAATCCAACTACAAGAATGAATAGATATACGATGATCCCTTATTTTAGATTTCAACATATTCCTTAAAACTACTCAAGTGTAACAGGGAAGTTTGAACCATGAATAAATCCATGTATCAAGTAAATTTATTATAAAAAGGAACATAATCATGTAGATATATGTTCTCAAGGTTTATGTGTCAAAAAACTACACAAATAAACAAACAAGGCAAATCATTCTTTCTGACCATCCCTTCCATGGTAGCCACCGTGACCTCGTTGGCATTGTCCACTACCCCATTGCTTCAGAGTCTTCGATGGGATAATTGTTTCATCCATGTCCAAGGGATTGTCAACCTCATCATTTCATTGGATTCTAGTTTGGTCATTATTTTCCACAGCATCTCCCGAAACAAGAGCAACTACCTTCTCATTAGCTGCAGAATATGCCAGCCTATCCTCATTTAAGGGATGATTACAATGCAGCTCTTATCTGACCTATTCATCCATAAAGGGGGATGGGAATACATTATATGTAAAATAAGATAAATTCTTGTTACATTTCCTCTCTTGACCTCCCATGTACACTACATAACTCATGACAGATAATGGAATAATGCATTAGGATGAAATTCGGAAATTATGTGCCCCTTAGTGGGAGTCACATCCTGTGCACCTTCCATTACAGCCTGCCCAAGATTTTAACCTGATGCAGAAGGTGTAGAGATGATATGCCAAGTATTTAATCAATATCCTACAACCACATATTCCTCCTATGTACCTAAATAATCAGTGACAACTGAAACCCACATATCTTGTTTTGAAACAAGATTCCCATGAACAAGCTGCTAAAACAAATTGGAATTCATTTCTACCTTTATAGCACCTAAAAAACATTCAATGGATCTATCTGAGGATGCTTGAGTAAAGGGAACAAATTGGCAGCCCTGTCTGCCTCAATTTTACCTAAATGCATAGGCAAAGAAAACACTAGGACATTAATTTGATAATATGAAGAAACCACACATTGATCTCGTTTGGAACCAAATTCACACATTCATGTTTCTGAATCATCCCAGAAGTCGGGCCTCTTTTTGTCATACAGAAACTGGTCAGTTCACCTTTTCAAAGGAACTAATCCTCTAACAAGATGTCAGGATCAAGATCAACATCACTACACTAACATTCATTACCCCTTTTTGAAGGGAGACTTCACCATAAGCCATTGATTTACAACTAATCATAGGTTGAGATGAAGGTGTGTTTACACAAGGAATCACTCCTGCATTATCATAACCAGGGAGACTGCCAATAGGTTTAGAGATACGACCAAAAACACCATTAGAAAATGAGGGCTCCCCACAAGTGGGAGCAACATCTTTCACTCATGATATATCAGGTTCATAAAATTTTCCTGAACCGTCTACATGAATCAAATCCATAGGTAGTTTTAAATTTCATGTTTCAATTGAATGTCCATGTCTATTAAAATTTTAGCATCTCGATCCTCTACAATGATTACCCTTAACATGTCTAATACTTGAGTAATTGAAACATAAATCATGAAATTGTTCAAATTCAATAGTGAGATCAATCTTAAACTCACCAATGATCAAATTGATAGTTTCAACAAGAGAAATAGAGAAATAAAACTCAAATAATATTAAATAAAATTGTCCATATTTGGCCAACTGTATATTTTTATCAAAATTAAACGGGGTTCCCACAACCAAAGAAACATCCCATAGAATGTTTGGGTGACAAAAGAACCAATTTAGACCTTTAATACGAATCCATTATTGCACAATTGAGTTCTTGGAATGAAAAGGGTCAAACCATGTGTCATATTTCTAAAACTATATAACCCCTAGAATGAGATTGGTATAACCAGAATACCAAGATTTTAGCTTCTACACTTGTGAACAAAAGGTAGTATGATAGAAATTCATACAAATTGACACTATGTTTTAGTTGCAATTTCCCAAAGCTAAAGAATATGCTTCATTAAATCATCATGGTTCTCATTATTTCCCTCTTGGGAATTGAGTCGAGTGATAATAGAATTCTTACATGCTTCGATTATTTCCTCAAAATGCATAGGGTCCACTAGAACAATAGAAACTGATCCATTTCTAGTGTTGTGATCGCGATTCTCATTATTCAGAGGGCCAAGGAAAAACCTGTCACTCAAAGAGATCCTTGTCTGTGATGAATCCACACTCCCAAGGTCAGAGCACTTCAAATATTTGTGATTCACAGTTGTTTGTTCTCTAGTCAAGACCTCCAGTTGACGCAAGCCAGACCCACCCTCCCCCTTCCTTGAGGGACCAACTTTATTTTTGCTGGATCGAAGTATGAATCTAAAGTCGAAGTCATCACTGAATTCAGTATAAAATAACATTTTTGTAGGGAGAGAGACTCTCAACACGTGATTCCATCTTCCACTTCTCATGTTTAATTCCAGTATATGATTTCAAATCTTCACCAGATGTTCTATTCTGAGATATGTCACCCTGAATTAGAATCTGGATTCAGAGACCCATCATCCATGGAAAGGAATATATATTAATAATCTAATAAAAATACAATTAAAAAGGAAACACATTTAGACATGAAGATCATTGACACTAGTTTATATTGTTAAAACTGGTTTATACGTACACTTACTTTTTTGCATTCTAGAGGGTGCAGGAACCCTTGGTGGAGGAGAGGACCCAAACAACGGAGTACAAAAGAGGGAGTCACCACTTTATGAGAAGGCATTGTCAGAAGAGCCGAACCTGGTGTATCCAAATTCAGAAGAGCCGAATTTGAATAATCCAAAGTCAGAGGAGATGAGGTTAGAGGACCTAAATTCAAAGGAGCCGAAGGTAGATCATGTGCTGGTGGAGTCGTGGTAAGAGAGGGGATTGAGGGTGGGGAGGGGAGCAGGAGAGTGGACTCAGGGAGGGGAGTGGAGTAGAAGAGTATATATGGGGAGGTGGAATCAGGGAGGGTTGTAGGAACCCTAGAGATGAGATAGGGGAATTGAGGAGGTGATGTAAGGAGTGGAGAAAATGGATATGGAAAATCCAGATTGAGGTCGGGATCATGGGATGTATTTTCATGTTTTGAGGGATGGTTAAAGTCAATGTGGTGACATGGAAGTGTCAAAAGGTGACACATAAGTATAGAAGTTCCATATTTAGTATATATATAGTTAACTAAAATTATTACATGCACTTTAGGATTCAACATGTCTATTTGTGTTACTTTCTCTTGTGTGAAAATAATTTTCCCCTATATAGATATTTTTAATTTTTTAATATTATATTTCATATATATAATCATTTGGAAAAATTTATCTAATATGGATAATTTTATTTTAGGCTTAAATGTTTAATTACCTAGGCTATGAACTAGATATCATGGAAAAAACTACAACTATAAAATTAAGTAAACATAGTTAATAAGGGAATAAAATCTGTATGACAAGGTTATTTTTATTTCATGGGGGTGTAGATCAGCCATTATTTTAGTCTAATCCATTTTTTAAAAAAAATTAGGAATAATGTGGTGATAGTGACTTCCCATTAATGAATGTTTTGGGTATTTAAAAAAATCCACTCCAACTCTATTAATAAAGGGTAATCACTCAATTAACATACTGACACCTCTCGAGCCATTTTACTTGTCCAATATATTATATAATGTCTCCCATCATCTATATAATAAACCTTTATTCATTTATAGTCCTAATGTACCATCCCTATGGTAATTAGTATGATATCCAATTGAGTATATTATAGGATATGTTAATTGTCTTCCCAAAGATCTCTCATTTGACAACTTCTTTTCCGTCATCAATTGTTTATTAACAATTTTAATATAATATGATCATTATATATAATATATTGAAATGTTATTATGTTTGTGGAATAATATTTATCCTTAGTCTTCTCCATCAAATGGTAATCAATGCCAACACTCATGTATATAGTAGACCATGCTTCACAAACCGATGTAATGATTTCCATCCAAAACTGGAAATCTGATCTTTCCCAACACTTCTCTACCAACAGTTTGTAAAAACTGTTGGTATAGGTCCCCTTTCCCATCATTTTGGCCAAACTGTTGGGAAAATCCCTCTTGGTGGCCACATTTCCAAACGGTTTGGCCAAATCGTTGGGAAAGGGCCACTTTGCCCTCTTTATGGCCACATTTCCCAATGGTTTTCCCAAACCGTTGGGAATGGTGGCCACCCAGAAACCAACATCCACCCAAATCACACAGGACCTATACCAACGGTTGTCAAAACTGTTGGTATAGACCTATACCAACAGTTTTGACAACCATTGGTATAGGTCCTGTGTTTTTGTATCGAATCTTCTTACTGAGAACATTCAATAAATCAAAATTTAAAATAATTATGATAATACATATATATTTATGAAATTATGTATACAAATGTCATGTTAGGTTAGTGTATTGGTCATTGAATGATAAACTTGGGGTCCTGGGATCAAATCCCACTGAATGTTTTTTTTAAATGCTTATACCAACGGTTTTATGGAACCGTTGGTATAGATTTCCATATTACTTATACCAACAGTTTTTCAAACCGTTGGTATATGTCTATACCAACGGTTTTGCCAAACCCATTGGTATAGACCTTCCTAATGGCTTACTTTCCCATGGTTCTCCAAACCGTTGGTATATGCTATACCAACGGTTTGGAGGCCTAAACCAACTGTTCCAAACTGTTGGAATAGTTTAGTTTTCCAGTTGTGATCACTCACTCACATTAATAGTTCTAATGATGTTAATAATTGACATATTTGACAAATATGGTGTGATATTAATTTTTGAATATTAATATATCATCAACCTCCTTTCTAATTCGCATATGAAGGGAATGATATTGGCATGTGTTCATACGTACGACCTAGTATCTCTATGTAGAAATGTAATTCATTTTCCACGTACAACATTCAATATTAGTTGTAAAAACATTTAATGAAATAAAATAATATTTTTTACAATAATATAATTCCTAATTATTAGTATCTGTATTCCATTCCTAATAACTAAAACATTAATGACAAATAACAGTAGAGAAAACGAGGCAATTAACATTAGAATCAAATTTAATAATAAAATATCGTTAAAAAATAAGTGGTGACGTGTTATAAGAAGATATTATCAGATATAATAAATATTAATATGATTCCCTCTTAAATGAATAAAATTATGAAAACTATTATATATTAGTATAAAAAATTTCCAATAAATTATAAGCATGTGGTAAGAAATTTCATCTCAATTTCCCTTTCATTGAGACATTTTTGTTAATATACACCTTTTAAATTTTATGATGTTTATATACTATCCCATTTACATATTTAACATGAATAAGTATTTATTGAAGATGGTAATTTTGTTCAATTTTTGTTTATTTTTTCAAGGGTTTACAATTTCAATGTTAACAATGGTGTAAAGATCCATTTTACAAACATTATTTCTTTTTGGATTCATTTTACATTCAGTGAATTAATATTATCATTTATCCTTTATAAAATTCAATAATTTTCAAATCCTATATATATTTAATAATTTTCCATATATTCCTCCAATTTTTACTATATTTTTAAATGATTCAACATAATTATATTTTAAATGAAGGCATGATTTTATTTTTCTATACATTTGGCCTATTTTCATTAATGTCCATTTCCTCAAAAACTGTTTTACAAAAGTCATTTTACTTAATAAAATTATCTATAAATAAAAATTTATATTATACATGAATTTTAAAAATGCATTTTAGAGGAATATTCCAATGAATTATAAATTGTAATTAAAAAAAATTAACGTATATGTTGATGAAAAGCTTTCACAATGCCATAATGATTTTATGAATTATATTTTATTATATGTATTCCCAATTTTGTATAAATGAAAATACATTTATGAAACCATTTTTTATTATTTCGCATCCATTAACATTATTATCCCAATGGAGTTGATTTTATTTTAACAATAAATAATATCAATAAACCAATTTTCACGTATAATTTGATGATTAATTTCGTTATTGTTCAAATTACCTGGATACAATCAATTTTTGAATAATTTTTCATCTGAAATTATATTTAACTTAAATATCCATATTTTTTATGATGTGTATTATTAAATTCTAAAACACATATCATTTTTACATGTAATGTTTAATTTGAATGAAATTTGACTCATTAGTGATATGTTGTTCAACATATATTCATTACTCAATAATGATATTTTTCAATAAAGAATATTTATTATTATTTAAATTTATCATTTGTTATATTAGTAATATTTTAGAAATATAGTGATGGGTGGGGGAATAATTATATATCCCCTCGATGCATTAGTATTTCTGAAAAGAAAAATTATTTGTCCAATTTATTTGAATTTTTACACATCGTTTTAAACTTTATTAGAACAATATCTTGAAGGTATAAATATAATTATGTTTGAGAATTTGAAATCCATTATTAAGAATTCAATTCATTGAGAATTTAGTTATTATTATTTAGTAGATTTTAAAATTGACATTGTCAATATATGTACTTTTTTCTCATTTTATTGATTAAATGTCATGTATTTCTGATTATTCATCTTTTCCTAATGATTATTTAATATCTTATTAAGATAGTCATGTTATTTATTAAATATAATGTTAGTTAATTTTTTACCTTTATATATTAATTATAAATTTTTTAGTCATTATATATTTGATTTTAAGTTATCCTTACTAATAATTTTACCATGCCATTATTTGGTTTCTTTTTCCATGATATGAAGAATAATTAATTGATTGTGAATAAGGATGTCAAATTTTCTCCACTATTATGTTTTATATTTTATTCAAAATGTAAAATCAGTATCATGTATGTATATAGCTCTCCAATAATAAAAAATTGATCGGTCATTTGGGATTTGGAACCTTCTATATATGCCAATATAATTTATTTTCAATTTCATCAATGTTACTAGAGTCTGTGTTATTTCACTTTTAACCCATATGATGTTATGGTAGTAGGTGAATCAGACCTAATAGTTTTCTTCAATCATCATTCATATGGATCTCTCTATATTCCATTCATGAATTCCATCTCATCTCTCAAAGTTTGATGTTTTTAAGAAATAGTTATACCATTGTGAAGGTGGGATTGAATTATTGGTGCTACAGTTTTATAATTTCCTTTCATAGAAATAATTATTAGGCAAATAGTTAGTGTTTGAACATTATGAAACAAACAAGTTTTAAAATTTCTCCTTGAATTAGGATGGATACTTCATTGCTCTGGTTGGGTTGATCTGAGATATATATTCTACACTATAAATCAATCACAAATACAACTGGATTGGTCAATTATCATCCTAATACAATGAAGGGTAGGTATCAACCATTTTCGAATACAATTTCTCCCAATAAAAATATTAAACTTTTCCACGTCGATTTAAAAAAACACATTGATTATTTGAATGATCCCAATATTATCCTACAACCAAAAATATGTATCTTTCTCTTTGATCTTAGTTATAAGACGTTACTGACCTTTATCATTGATTCTAGAGTCTTTGTAGGTGAATATCAAAATTATAAAATAAACTATTTTCTAGCTCAATTGAATTATACTACGGCTTCTTCTTCAGGATAATTTCCTTTAAAAAGTCCCAAACACATGTAATACAAAAAACATTAACAAAAAATGTGTTGATGTTTACCTATGATATTAAAATTTTATATTTCACAATATGAAATTTCATCATGTACAAAATAGAGCTTTCTCAGGCTTGATATCCACATTTTAGCTTGCTGAAAACCAATAGTATCAAATAAATGCAACCTTGAAACAACGTAAACATTATCATTTCCTTTTTCTTCATTTAATCACAAGATCATATACTTCTTAACATAAAATAGTGTCCCATTAACTAGAATAATGCATGAGTCTTAAAACCATCATGTAATAGGTAGTTTTTAATAATATTTGATCACAAGATGCATGAGTTAATTTTGTGGAGCCTTTATGCGACCATATATAGTAACTCGAATTATATTATACTTTTCAAACATTACTTATGTCTACTTTTCATAACTACGAGATTGGTACCTGTGTAAGTCATTGTTAAATCTAAATTTCAAAAAATGTTCGCATGAGTTTTATTTCACTTGAATATCAGTTGGGCACATAAAACATCATTGTTTTACTATTCAAATCCTACTTTATGAGAGATAAAATCATATATGATCAATTGAAAATATTTTATGATCACAAAAATGGATGCCCAGATCGATCACATTGAAGCTTCTCCACAAATACAGAGTGCATGTTCTGCTCTATTATAGAATATCTTTCTCAAGAAATAACTCTTATATGAGAGATAAAAACACACAAAAAAGTTCCACTCAGAAGTTATATTTATACATAATACCACTAAATTAGTTCATATGAAATTAAAAGAAATATAACCATTCTTTTAGTAGTCCATACACATCAAAATCTCAACTTATAGTTATTATGATATTAGCATCTCAGTCAAAATAGTATTTTTCTAATTTCTGATATTTAAGGAATTGATCATTGTATTTTCATAAAAACTAGGTTTCATATTATTTTTATCATGTTGGAATTCATAGAAATTTTATACGATGATCAGAAGGATTTAAGTGATTATTAGGTGTTATGTGTACGTGAAGATCTCAACATATTGACCTCTCGAGAGAGACTTGATGAATAAGATGACACATAGCACTTTAATAAATGGCCTCAATCCATGATTGATATGATCTAATGGTTATGGGTTTTTTAGGTCCAGAGTGACTAGATCACATATCATAAAAACACATGACTGAGCTCCCTTTATATTTCCTGGTTTGACCCAAGTGTCTCTTGAAAAAGATATCATTCAATCTTATAACAGCCTATAATCACCCCGTGTTGGGAGGTTTACATTTACACTGTGGCTCTTGGCATGATCATGCAACTCTCATTAAAACCACTTGTAAAATTTAATATATTTTGTGTTATCAAGAAAAAGATTTGGAAAAATGCCACCTCGAAAGTGGTGCGGGTCCCTCATGGATGGATAGTATGACAACCTTGATTTTTAAATATAAAACCCATAGAAAAACATATTCATATACATAATTTACATAAACATAATTCATCCCAAATGTTATAAACATTATGTCGATCTCAAATAACCAATGATTTTTTTTCTAAACTACAATACAACTCTACAATCATCATATTAATGTATGTCGATAAAAAAAAATAACCAATTACTAAATGTGTTCTTCAATATCCCCCATTGAATTTTTTTCCACATAATCAATTATATTTACAATTAATCGAATATTTAAAATTACATTGTCATATAATTTTTAATATCGGTGGTGAATTAGATGCTCTCCCCAACAAACCTTGAACTAGCTCCCATTTTTTACAATAACCTCATCTCCAACATCAAAAAATTATAAGAAGATAATTATGTATTCTTCTCCCCATTAACATCAAAATCTAATTAATATTGTGGTAATCCATATCCCTCTCTAAGTGTGACAGAAGGATGAACATGTAGTTTCATCATGTGTTACCCAAATATTTATCTTGTCATACCATTTATTAATATGTAATCAATTTGATCTTGTAAATAAATGTACTATAATTTATAATATCTATTATCTTATCTCTGCATTGTGAAATTATATTTAATATCAATATTTTTTATCCCAAATTTTCACTTGTTTTTTGAGAGATTAATTAAACTCTAATTTTTGTATGTTATTTTCATTTATTATTCAATATTAAACATTAAATGATCGTGTTGTTCTTTCATCCTTAAAATATGACTATAGTAATTAGTATTAGAATCATATATTGCTTCTGTTGTACTAAAAGTCACAAAATTCTATTTTTTACTATGCCAACATACACAAATTTCTCCAAAAAAGAATGTTCCCCTTAATGTTGATTTATGGTCATTCTAGTCTCCAGCCCAATCAGCATCAATGAATCCAATTAATTTAAAATATAAAATTATATTATACATCAATCCAAAATAATATGTTCATATGATACACTTGAGAACTATTTTAGAGAAAATCATGTGTGATTCTTTCAGGTAACATTGATATCTTGAATGTAGTGTTACTATATAAAAAATATCTATCCATGATGTAATAAGATAAAGAAAGCTACTAATTATTTTTTTTGAAATACTTCGGATTATCACTATATCCAATTTCATATTTACTAATATTTACAGTAACTATGATAGGTGTGGATACATCATTTGAATCTTCTATAAAAATTATTCAACAAATCCTTGGAATGTTCTTTTTGAAATAAATAAATATATTATCTTTTGAAGAACATGTAATCCTGGAATGATATTATTCTATATAAGCATTGAAATTTCCAAATTCATCTTCATTTGATTAGAAAAATATTCACAAGAATATTAAATGTCACCATACAAATATATTTCATCAATATATGAAATAATAATAAATATACCTATTTTCAACTTTTTCACATATAAGTAGCTATGAACATTTATATTAGAAATGTTTAGATACATAGGGAAACTGTACAGTTTAGAATACCAATATCATGGAGACTATTTCATCCCATATAAGTATTTATTCAGCTTTCACAATTAAGTTCCATCAACAGAATGAATAAATCCTTCATGTTTCCCAATGAAAATTTTTTATTCAAGATCTCCATAAAAATGATAACTTCACAGCCTTCTAATAAACAGTATAATGTATATAATTATAAACCAAAAGAAACATTATGATAGAATCTTGTCTTAAAATGTGTGAAAATTATTCCTCAATATCTACTACACCTTACAGTCGTTAATAACCCTTACAGACTAACATGAAATTATTTTTATTATGTCTTGTTTTTTATTTTTTTTATTTATAAACACCCATTTAGTTACTATTATATTCATTAAATTATTTCTACGGAAAAGAACCCAAGAGGCACTTTTTTAATCTGATTTATTTGTTGATTCATATCATTTATCCACTCCTTATGTTCAATAGCTTCTCTAAACGAATTTGGTTCAAATTAATAAATGAGAGTTATAAGATTTTCTAATCACACTATTCATATTGTATGTACTAGAGATTTTTATTTTCCAATAATATATTATTTAATCATCACATTTCATTAATTTCTGATGCTCTATATTTTAAATTAGAGAAACATTATCCTCATAACACGTATGACATGAGTCAACATAAACTATCTAAATTTCTTGTAAGGTTTGTTTTTTATTCCCTCCTACATTAATATTTGTTCTTTATACTTCAGTATTTATAAAATATGATACAATTTTTTTTCATATTTGGATTTATTTTCAATAATATTCACTTCACAACAGTCTACCAACTTGTGAATTTTTTTTCCCGATATCTTTATCCTTTGTAATTTGAATGATAGCCAAGGAAGATTCTTTCTTCATATTTCTCTTTTACTTTTACCATATTTTTAATCTTGATTTTAATGAAACAAAGGGGACTAAAAAAATAAAATAATTCACGGTTAAATTCTTATAATACCACCTATTATATGAAGTCATGTTGGAAACTAGTCTCAGTAAAATTTTGTTCTGTATATGCACCACTATACACTCTACTTCCCTCTAGTAGAATTTTAAAAGATTATGTTTATATGACATTGTTCATCACATTTAATACACACATATTATCTTTCTCTTTTCCAGCCCATTTTTTTGTTTTTATAAATAAAAATGTATGGACTCTTAATACCATGATTTGTAATATATGATTCAAAATCATTACAATTGAACACCCCTCTATTTTCATTTCCCATTTTTTTTATATAAATGTACAGATCATTCATTTATTTTCCTCTATAAATATGGAAAATTTCGATTACTTATAACTTCTGATTAATAAACCTGACCTATATAATACTATTGAAATCATCAATCTATTTAATAAAATAGAGTTCACCCCTGGTAGACCAACGCCCCATGTGTCCACAATGACTGGAGTGAATAATCTAAAGCGGTCTAACAAACTGAATCTCAACTCTTCGATGTATATCATGCACATGTTTACCCTTTTGTCTGGTTCAAAAAAATATTTCACATTTTATAATTAAATTAGTAAAATCTCTTACCACATTATTCGTTGAAATGTCACTCATTTTTTTGACTATGATGGCCAAACCCTGTATTCTACCCATTTTTTCATCTTTTTCACTCAATTAACATGAAATTTTAGGTTCACCAAATTGTAATAGAATAACACTCATTAATTCACCCCTAATGGTTAATTGTACATCCATTTAATTTCTGATGATTCAAGAATACTTTTTTAAAATGACTTCATTAGCATCATCAAATTTTTTTCACACTCAACAGATTGTGTTTAAGCCCTACAACAAAAATCACCTTTTTCGATTTCATTTTAAGGGATTGAATATCAAAAATACCAACACCTTTAATTTTTAATGAATGTTCATTCCCAAAATTAAATGCACATACATTATGTTGTTCATAGTTCTATCGAATTTTTATATCTACTGATTTGTTAAATGGACAACCACTATCTAGAATACATGGGTTGTCTATTTTTCTATATACCAATTAAATATATACAATAATAAATTTTTCTTCTATATTGGATTCTATAATTTTTTTACCCTTTTTATTTTTAGAAAGATGACTAGGAATAATATACATACATTTATCAAGACAATGACTACATTGATCACTTATTCCAAAAAACGTCTTCTAAATAGGTAAATCTATTATGAATGAATAAATTTGTTTTAATCCTCTTTATTGAATTTTTCATGACTAATATTCTCTTCATCTTTTCATAATTGTTCCCACATGACTCATACCCACTCTAATGAAATGAAATGTTGTACCAAAAATAATAACAAATGTTCCCTAAAATTACACAAATCAATAAAACCCATTAAATATTTCTACCATATTATTTTATATTATAATTAGAATATTGTTTTTGATGAACGTAAACATATTTTTATTCCTTATATCCTTAGATGATATCTTTCTAATAATATTCCATACACTTATTATTTGAAATTAAATGATTATTTTCTAATCTTTGATGTTGATATTTTCAATTTATTTTCAATATAATATTCATTATTAGAAATAATAGAATCGCCATTAGTTTTAGTATAAGAATATGTCACAAATTTTTTAGAAAAAAATTTCATCTTCTTATGTTGTTTTGGATTTAACTTATACAACATTGTTAAAATCCTCATTGATCATCATTGGAGAACATTTATCTTTGAGATACTATTCCCTAATCTTATCCAATTATTTTTCATAAATGTAAGTTTCTCATAAATATCATTTAATATATTTCCATTATCTAAATAATTAATCTATTTATTTATGATCTCATTAATGTATGAATCTTCTCTTTTAATCTCTTTCTTCCAGAATAAGATTATTTTCATGATTTTGTTTTTCATGACATGCCTTAAGATATGATTTTATCATATGTTTAATGTAAGACACATAATATTATTTATCACCACCACATTAATCTTCACCACACTACCCAATTGGAGCAATAAAATGTATAAATTTTTCTAGAACCACTTCTTCAAAAATACTCTCCGAAGAAATGTATTGTTCATCTTCATTACTTTGAAAACATATTTTTTACATTTGTTTAAACTTTTTACTTTTAACATATATTTTTTTATGAATATTTGTAATATTTTCCCCATTTAGTTTTCTCAATTAGTTTATCTTGATCATCACTCTCATATCCAACACTTTTATTCTATAGAAAATTAACTATAAATTAACTAATTTAATCACAATTAGAACATTTTAGTGGAATCATAAATTTTTTACATACCCTTTCAATTCTATTTTTCCATTTAGATAAGTGAAAAAAACTACATTCATCATCTTTACTTATTTATTTTATGTCTCACCAGTGTCTTTATTTTCTTCTTCACTGAGCTTGAGTTTACTTATGGACTTGAATATCATTTATTCATGGGATTTTTCATAAAAATGGATCCTTTATCATATCATTGTTCAGTAAATCATTATGGATCTCATCAACAGATATTCCTTCCTCTTCTTATACGGATTAAATATTCAGGTCAAATCTATATGGATTTTTCTCACCAATTTTATAGAAACCATCAAATCCTAAATATTTTCTCCAAACACTATTATTTTTCTAGAAATATAATTCATTGTGGTAAAATAATAATCCATTGTCTTATATTCTATCATTATGATATCTTTACATTTTTCCCTCCAAATTTTAAACATTGCATCATTGATTATGAAATTCCATTCATATATGTTTTCTTGTTTTTCCCAAATCTATGTTCCTTTTTATGCCCCATCACCGTGCAGAGGAATTTATCAAAAAAATGATAAAATTAAATTTAAATATTTCTCATAAACCTCCAAATTTATTTATTCCCCAAAAATTCATGGGTTTATTTTTTAAAAGAGGATGAAATCCAATAGTCACTACATCACAATTCTATAATCCTTTTGATAAAAATAATGGAAGAATTCGATTCATGCAAACAGGATATTTATTACCATAAATATTTAGAATGCCCAAGATATTGGACAAAGTAAAATTCACCATCACTACTATAAAAGCATCAATCATAGGTAACCTCATTTGATTCCAATTAATGTGTCCATGATATATATATACCTTAGATAAGGGTGGTTGAATCTGTTTTGCTGTAGTTTTATAATTTGTTTCATAGAAATAAAACTTTTTTGACTTGTTATAGTTTCATCCCAATGGCATAAATTATTTTCACATGGTATTCCCCTAAAAAGGTTTACTACATGCTTACTATGGTTGATTTGATCAAAGCCATATATTTTCCACTAAAAGTCAATCAAAACCAACTAGTTAGTTGGTTAGGTAACACCTTAAAACAATGAAGGGTAGGTATCAACCATTTCCCAATCGCTGTCTCCCAAAAATGACATTATATGAGTTCACACCCGTTTAAAAAAACAAAATAACTCGGAGAAATATTCCAATATTAACTTACTACAGAAAATTAATCTTTCTCTTAAATCCATAGTTATAATATATTACTACAGTTTCTCACTCATTTGAAAATCATTATAACTAAATATTAAAATACAAAAATAGGACATTTTATAGTGCATTTGATTTATAGTACTACAAATTCTATATAAACTCTATGAAACAAACTCCCTATCATGAAACATAAAAAACAAGGTGTTCTTTCCTCCTTATGAAATTAATGTCGCATATATCAATATATGTAATAAATTCTTGTATAAAATAAGATTGGGATAGATTTGTTCCCCATGTATCAGCTTAATTTAATCTTAAAATATCAAATGATTGAAAAAAAAAAGAACAAATTAAACATGGTCACTACCTTTTTAAATGTTTCAAAACTGTAATATATTATTATTCACATAAAATTGATTCACATTAACCCAAATCATGTTTTATTCTTAAAACCATCACATTATAGGTAGTTTTCAAGAATTTCATATTGTATTCTTCACAATTGTATTACATGGATCCTTCAGTAAAACAAAAACATAATATCTCATCATATTATACTTTATACATACTTATTCTTCCTACTTCAGGTAATAATTGTATTGGAAATATTATACAGAGTTCTTCAATCTCATTCACAAAACATTTTTTTGTGAATATTAGTTCATGGTGACTTCATGCAATCATGTATAACTACATAGGTTGTCTATTTTCATTCATCATCATAAGGTACATAAGCATGTTTGATCATGTGAAAATATCATTTGTTCACAAAAAAGGGATTCTAATATCAATCTCATAGAAGATACTCATAAAATACAGGGCCCTGGATCAGATCTTTTTCATAATATATCTCATAATTATTATATCTCGAATTATTGAAAAAAAAACACACAACAAATGACATGATCATAATATATTTATTGATAGAATACCACTAATGTATTACCTGAAAAGTTTATAGAGATACATCCATTCATTAATTAGAACATACAATGTTTCAAACTGGGTAATAACTCACATAATATCAGCATCACATATACAAATTTTTTTCTCAATTTGTACTTTGATGATTTGTTCTTTCTTTCATCGTGAAAAATGATTTTCATATGACCTTGATCTTGTTGGAGTTATTATAATGTTCAAATGAAGATCAAAAGTTTTGTATTTATTATCGATTGACGTAGATGCATGATGTTCCAGATGTACAATGCTCTATGTGCAAGGCTATGTGAAGAAGATGACACGTGGTGCTTGAATGGATGACTTGGATCCTGTATTGATCAGTTTGAATGGTTATCATTATATTGGGGATATAAAAACATTATTACACATTGAATAACCATTAGAAAGAGGGCATGTTTATATTAAAAGGCTCAACACTATCATCTTAGAAAAACTATGTTGCTCAATCCCATAACTTCTTAGCACATCCCTGTACCAAGAGATCTACATATCCATTATTCCTCACCACAATGTGTCTCATCGCATGATCATGAAACTCTCATAGGTTCCCCTTATAGAAAATAATCCATTATGAACTAGATAGATTGAGAGGTAGAACCATCCCACCTCAATAGTGGTGTAGGTCCCTCCTGGTAGGCAAGTATTAATGGATTTTTTTTAATATTCATCCCATTCAAAAACGAAGTGATATATATCCCACAAATGAAAATCCAACATACATAATTTCCTAAACCAAAATTCCTAATCAATGTTGTAAACATTATTCCAACCTAAAATAACCAAAAAGCTAGTTTTTTTGAACTAAAAACTAGTTCTATATTCTTCATTTTAAGGGTTAAAAATAAATAAAAATCATTAATGAATACATGGGATCTTCAAATGATTCCCTCAACCATGAGTTTATATCATGTTTTTTTTGTGTGACTAAATCTATGATCACATGAAAAATATAAAAATGATAATTTCTACCTTAAATAATTATATTTACCATAATATCAATTGAACTAGATATGCTAAAGATTATTAATAAATTTTCACATATAATAAATATTACCCCCACATTAGGATTTTTCATAAGGAAGAATATTTTGTTAGCCAAATGTAACATAAAATTTAAATCATTTACATTATGCTCGATCAAATGCAAGCCATGGGTTATTAGTGGATATGAACACCTATTTATTGATACTAAACAAAACTAATGAATATTAACTCACCAAATTGAACCAAATAATGTAGAAAATTCCCTGATAAACCCTATATATTCCTAAAACCTCGCCAATGGACATGATGATGTCATCTATGTTCTTTAATCTAACTGGATATAGATTTATGTAAGAACACAAGTCAGTAATTTTCTAGATGTTATCCAACATGGTTACCTACATAAACAAATAAAAATATTTAAATCCTTGGATCATTTTGTATTAAGCCTCAAAGGAATCATTAAATAAGCCATATATATTTTTATATGTGTTAAATATCATCAATGGAATTTCCCTGGTTTATGCACAAACAACAAACACCATCCACAAGGAATTCAATTTTGTAAAAAAACTCTAATAATATGAATCCATATATACTCAAAAAAATTACACATAGTTCTAATAACTACATATGGTAAATATATAGTGTTATATATTAATCAAACATTATGAATTTATCATGAAAATATATATTCATGAGTATATTAAACATCAGTCATTGGAGTCATCATGATCATCCAACAACTATAAGAACATATGATCATGACCCATCCCATGAGATGGGAATTTACTCTATAACAAATTGACGACCCAAAATAGGAGTATCATAATTTTCAACTCATAATGAACATATTGTTCAAACTATCCAATGACTATCCCATCCTAAAATTCAATAATGAAATGTAACCATCCAATCATGCACAATTTCCATTAAAATGACCTTTCACTACCCAACTAATAATTTTACCATAATTAATTCCACTATATTTAATTATCCACTCTTAGAATTCACTATATTATCTAGAGTCATATTCTATTGTCACAAATTTTTAACTTTATGGGTGTTTTACCCCCATTCAATTTACTATATTGAACCATGACATCCCCTAAATATGAAAAGTGCATGTTAACTACACAATGGTTTCTTGATCAATTGATTATACAATCATCCACTATAAAAGAATATATGCACACACCACCTTTTGGATAGCAATCCATTATAGATTCATGCCAAAAAGATATTTCACAAATTTAATTATTTACACTAAAGCAAATATCATAGAGAATTTCCATCAACACATCAACGAAGTTCATTTATGTAACTATAAACCTTATCAACGGTCTGCTCAACAACCTTTTCTATTAATTGAAATAAACTAAAGATAAAAAACGAAATGAATGATCAAATACCAATTATTTTCTATAAAACAAAAATTAAATAACTCATTTCTCTATATAAAGTGATTTTCCAAAGAGTCATGGAATTTGAGGTCCAAAATTAGTCTCCTCCTCAGATATATAAATTAAATGGTGATGAATATACCAAAATAATGAACTCTTTATTATCCTATTCAAAAAAGGAATCTTATTTTTATATATATTCACTACACACTACTGACAACATGATTTTTAGTTTGATCAGTATAGATTCCATCCATACTTTAACCCTCCTTTGTTAGACCACCTATGATACTGACCCAAAATCTTATGTGAGTTTTATTCTAGAAAAATGGGATAGTTAACCATTGGTCTTTACTTGGATTCCATAAGTGTTAATGCGATCAAAACCCCAACCTTATATCATGAGATATTCATCTCAGTGTGGTACATACTATATGGATTCAATGAAGAATTGAAATCCCTTCATTTAATACATTATTTATTTATTTAAATTCACACTGAAATTTTGGGATTGACATTTACTACTCATTCTTAATCCTTTAATAACCCTTTTCATGAAATTTCTATTACTGGGTTACTAAGACACATCACGAGACATCATATCACTAATAATAAGATTTTTTATTATATGGTTGCATAGAATTATATAAAATCCACTCATCGAACTAAAAAAAGGTTGAACCAGTGGTCACAAATACAGAAACATCATCTTGAAACATATCCAGAAACATTACATGATGAGTTCAACAAAACAATTCCATATTACGGATATATATTACAAGTTTAGTTTAAAAATATTTCAATAAAAGATATATGAATCACTCAATGTAGGCCATAGTCAGTACCATAATTGACCAAACCTCCCTAACTTCAACACATATAGTATTCTTGGTAATGAAATTAAAGACTCAAAGGAACTAGAAAAGGAACAGTACACTATTTGTTCATATAGTAACTGTATCTTCATCACCATATTCTAGTTACACAAAAAAATTGTATCATGTGACTAGCTATCAGAAGAGTACACACATTGGGGTTCAACTGAAAGAATGAAATCAATGACTCGTAAGTGAAAACATATTATGAGTTTTTGAAACTAAACTATTGAATCCTACCTTGTTACTATAATATAAATCATAAACTATAGTTTTATCACCTTCAACTGTCATGAAATATTTTTAAAATAAATTTAATTTCCTCAATATCTTCTGTTACATGTAACAAGGAGTCTTAACAAACCTTAATATACTGTTCAAATTATTATTTAAATATGATGATTATTACAGATATTTTAAATATGAATGTATGTATAGTGATAACCTCATTTTGAAAAAATATTATAATGGTTTTAGTGAAATTTTATATGTTAATAAATAAATACATAACTTTTGTAAAGTAATTATATTAATCAAAAATAAATATTTCTAAAAAAATTGTTATCATTGATTGTAATGACTAAATAATATAATAATTTATTCAAATTAAAAAAAATTAATTTGAAAAACATAACATTGTTTTTTTAAGGTGCTTGCGATACAAATTTAGGTTTAATTATTTATAATTTTCTGAAAGGAAATTTTTTTGAATACTTGTTAAAAATAATTATATAAAATATATATTTCTATTTAATGTATTCAAAAAAATACATTATGTTTTAAAAAAAATTCAAAATAAGTGAGTTCATATTATTATTAATCAAATTTTGGGCATTTATATAGAATACAAGTTAAATTTCGATATAAATACTTTTTTTACATTTGACAAAAAAAATTTAGATAATTGATTTTTAATTTCATCTAGGGGTTTAATTTTAAATTATATTTTCCACTATTGTGAAATGAATTTTAAAAAATGGAATCCTAATTGGGATTCATCATAATTAATATTATATAGTAAGCTCCATTTATTTTTTGGACATAAATAATATTAATAATAGTAAAAATTTATGTCCACGATTAAGGAAAAAATGGGGTTACCGAGGGGTTAAACTAAACATATATGTCTTATAAAGAAAAATAAACTCTTCCGGTTCCCAATTTGTTTTCATATTCCAAACATATCTTATCTAATATTAGATATTGATCCAATATGGTTGTTTTTTGTAGTAGGACCCGGCCATAGAACTTTTCATAATATGAAGCTATGTCATGAATTTTACTTTACTTCACATTGAACATAATTTCAGATTTAGTTATTTTGTTAATTGGGAAATAACTCATACATAATATAAAAATAAAGATAAAAGGCTAAACACTCGAATATTATTCATTTTTCCAATAATTAAAAATCCTTAAATAAAGAATGCTCTCATTTAGGAAAACTATTCATGACATTATACATGACATTTCCCAACCCATACTCATCCTTATGTCTAGGGAAAATAATTAAAACTATGTGGGATGAGAATAAAAATATCAGTGAGGGATAATAAAAGAATAAAAACCACTATCCCACCGATAAAAATTAAACTCCACGATAACATATCATAATGTGTTATTTTCCACCCGAAATAATTAGTAAAAATGTTCTTTTAAAACAAGTTTATCCCATACATTATTTTATTCAAAAAATTACCATAAAACAAATATCAGACATTGAAAATAAATAATGTTATGTTGGAACATAATTATACTTATCACTCATATATATAGAATTAAAATTTGGTAAACTTGAAAAATATGTAAACTTAACTAATGGAATAGATATACGGCTAACTTCCACACCTAATTCATTGGAGGGTATAATGTAACAACATGTCCTTAGTATATCATGGATCCAACCATCCTTGTTTTATCACATATTCACCAATTAAATGTTCATATAAAATTATATAATCATAGAACCAAACATATATCAATTTTATTCAAGTTACAGTTAAAATTTCATTTACAAAAATAAGAATACATTTTAGGTTATAAAAATAATCAACCCAATTTCGAAAAAACATATAAAAAAGATTTGTTCCAATATGTCTCTTTCCCCTTTGAAACATTTGAGATAAATTTGAAAATTAAAATTTTAAGGCATTAATTACATTAGAAATACTTTCATAAATTCCATTTAGACAACATTTACATGAAATATAATGATAGAGGAGAATACAGTTTTAAAATATTTAAAATCATTTGTTGGTTAATGATTCCCTTAACATTTGATAAACTATAGAATCCTAAAAATAATTATATAATAAAAACAAAAAAACATTTATTATTATTAAAATATATTATGTCATGATATAATAAGTCAAAAGGGTATTGCATAAACCTTATATGATAATAAAGGAGTATAACATCAAGATATGCCTCAATGAAAGGATACTGAAATGAAGTCCCTTACCTTGAGTATGATTCATTTTTTATGTTCTTTTTCTTCTGGAATAATAAATGTAAGTTAATTATTTAACTGGTTTTAACCGTTTTAAGTATTATTATTCCATTTATTTTATTTTTTATCATGTTATAAAATTTACATAATTATTTTGTCTTACTTTATATGTTAGATGATATTTTACACATGAGTTCAAAATGAATTTGGTATGATGCCAATAGTCAAATTTTTAATAATTCCATCATCTCAATAATTATATTCAAGAAATAATAATCAGTTCTATATATTAATTATACTGTTAAATAAAACAATTTATGTACGGTTATGAAAAATAAACAACATTATAATCACATAGACGAAATGTCGTACGTACGCATGAGTAACATTTTCACTTTTCAATTATCATTATAGAAAGAATATAATTATTATTTTATATTAAAATAGATATAAAAATATCATAAATATCCGATTAATAATTTCAGTATACTTATATATATCAACCATTTGATGTGGCGATGACAGATGGATCACATCAATTCTTGGAGGTAATGCTTCACATGTACACAAGAAAAATGATATCATTTTCATGTGATTGGAAAGGAAATAATTAATTGATATATTATCTTTTAATAATGATAAATATGAAATTATTATCATATATAAACATTAATTAAATAATTATTACCATTCTTGATACCTGGTGATGGAAAATGAATTATATCAGTTCCTGGGGTAGTATTTATTTTTTCAATATAGTTTAATAATATTTTAAATAAATGAAAGAAGAAATAAAATATAAACACTTCATAAAAAAATGGTTCCTCTCTCTCGAAAGACCCCCTGTGATTAAAACATTAAAACTGATAAGGTGATTTCATGCTTAAAATAAGTGATCTATAATGTGGATATGAATTAGAGGAAGGTAGTTGGGAATATATTCACAGATCCATATAGTTTTGGTGGTGTGAATATGTAAAGACCCAGAAATTTCATGGATTTTTTTTTCATAATTTCTTTGTAATTTTACAAGAATGCTATTTCTAACAGCCCATGATTCTGAGGCCCGGTGTGCCCGGAATCATTTTCCGAAGTTTAGCTTGGGTACGTTCAGTGAATGAACGAGCGAGTTTTCCTAACTTTTGAACCGGTGCTTGGAATTGAATTCTGAGGGCACCGATGAAACCAAAGCGCCGATAATTGCTAAAAAATTCCTTTTTCAGAGTTGTGTTTGATCAGGATGAGTTGTTCAGTTTTGTGGATAAAGAATTCCGAGAAATAAAATTTGTGCAAGTAATTTTATTTCATTTAATGTTTTTTAACCAAATCTATGTGGTTGAAGTGGAACCCACTATATCCTACTCCACTATGTAGGATATTTGTGGGGTGGGGCTCACATGAGCCCCACCTTTTCAACTCCCTCGAAACCCCCCACCTTTAATTAGGTAACACACACGCACCCCCCTTTAATTGAGAGTCAACTCTTACGTTTAACTTAATGTTTAAGCACTTCATTAATTTGGGCAGATTAAACTTCTCAATTAATTCAATTAATTGATTGATTCAAATTTTGAATTTCAAAACGTTTGGCTTGTGTGTTAATAAAATAAGACAACTCATATATTATTAAAGGGGTTCGTTGTGTGAGAGGGCTGGGGAGAAATCACTCAAAGCCTGGAAGCACTCCTTCCTCGACGAAGAACGCGAAGAACGTGAAGAACGCCGACTTCCGATGAAGGAAAACAAGAACGCCGGATCCTCCGAGATCGACGACGCAACACCGACGAATATTTTCTCTGTGATGCGATGATCCTCCTTCGGCGATGCCTTCTTCCACGATGTGCAATTCAGTGACGAACCTTCGTTCAACTTATTCTTCAAGGTAGGGGATTATTTCTTTTTGTTCTTGAATACTTTCTTCACTGTTTATCGTCCTTTTTGAGCTACATGATATCGCAATAACGGGAGGAGGTCGGACCGCACACAGACGACCGACCCTCCTCCTCCATTGATTGTTTATTTGTTTGCAGCACGAACAAGGCAGTGCGGTGCCGGTTCACCATGCGGAAAATCATAATGATTTGGGAGAAGAATGGCGGCGCCGTCACCCAGCGCCGTTGAAGTCGAACAAGCCGCGGCGCCGTCGCGCCACGCCGGAGAACCTGGAAGAGAATGCGGCTAGAGCAAGGCCATAGTGGAGGCATGCAGCGCTGTTGCGCCGCACCGGACAGACCAAGGAGACGACCTTGGGACGTGGCGGAGCAGAGAGCGGTGGCCGGCTTCCGGCCGCCGGCGCTGTAACAGGAGGGTGGGACCACGAGGTCCCGCAGTAGCAGCACGACCCGCCAACTGGGCTGGTCGGTCACTGAGAAATCTGGGGGTCATAACCCCCTGGCTGGCCGATAGGAGCGGCCCCCCACATGGGGGACGCGGTTACACAAACAGGTGCGGGGTCGCGCGCCCCCCCGCACCCCTTACGCTCGGCCGTTACGGCCGAGCCCGCCGGGCCGGGCCGCGTAGGCCGGGCCAGGCTGGGCCAGCTTGGCCGGTCCGTGCCCAGGTGGGCTGGACCCGGACCCGGGTCGGGTCGCCAGTTCAGGCCGACCCAGGGGGTATCAGGCCGGGTCGGACCGGGCCCAAACCCCCTATTCGCAGACCACTTACGGTCGTTTTCCCATATCATGGGCTATAGACATCTGATCGACGCACTGTCAGCTGCAATGTGATAATTGGATCGAGATGGTCATTTTGGTATATTACACTCAAGGTTTCAGAGAACATTGAGTATGGCCAGGGTGGTTTGGATACGAAACCAACAGGGCCCTCAGAGCAGAAACGCTTATATCTTGATCTCCGGACGTTTGATGGACGTGCCATCGACTTTGTTGGATTCCTCTTTATGAGACAAATCTTTTGGAATACTTTTCCTGAGTTTTGGTGGTAGTTGGATAGTGACTGGGTTGGATTGTACCCGAAATCCAACCGGGCCCCTAGAACAGAAAAGATGATAACTTTCAGATCGGACGTCCGCTTGACGAACCGTTAGCGGCGTTGGTGATCACGTTGAGAAACGGTCCCTATGAGCATACCCTATGAGAGTTCGGGATACAGTTGAGATATGGCTGGGCTGGTTCGCACATGAAACCAACCTGGCCCCTGGGACAAAAAGGCTAGTAACTCACAGACCGGGCGTCCGATTGACGCGCCATATATTACGTTGAGACCCCTATGACTAGGTGGTCCATTGAGATACTTTTTCATGGGACATTGAGATACTTGGAGTATCGACCTGTAGCTTGTGGAGCAGACCCTCCCAGAGACGACTGTACAGAGTACAGAGACCGTGTAGCCGGTTGAGACCTGATGACTGCTTGACCGACTCAACTTGGAGTTAGTCGACTAGCCTAGTGGATGGAGAACTAAATTTTTTGGGTGAAGAACCATGGCAGACGGAGCACTACTCAGTTTGGCTACAGAACCGTGGTACTCGTCTAGAGAGTACATCTGCAGGCTATTAGGGGGGATGCACTACTGTGTTTGGGTGGCATAGCCTGGTGGGAAGCCCTACTGTGTTTGGGTGGCTGACCCACGGTACTCGACAATAGAAGTACCTCAGAAGTCTTAGGTTAGTGAGCAGTACCTCAGAGTCATGACATGATCATTGTACACTCTAGAGATGGGGCTCTTCAGCAGTTATGGTTTCGATTATGAAAATACGAGTTTGAGCTAAGTCTATTACCTTTGTGTTTCCTCATGATTGAGATGGGTTGCTTGATAACATAGGTATATGTATGGGCATATATCTAGGTAGTGGTTATCTGTTGATTTCGTAATCTTTGTGATTCCTAATGATTGAGATGGGTTACTTGATAACTTAAGAATATGTATGGGAATATACCTAAGTAGATTATATCTGTTGAGATCTTTATTTTTGGTTATCCTTGTTGGATTTTAGTGAGACCTTGAGGGTCTCGGGTTCCATAATGAGTATCATTATACTCACCCCTACACGGGCTATGCCCGCACCTCGTTGTGTTGGTTGCAGACGACGGGTAGTGCTGATGGAGGCCAAGTGTTCGAAGACTGGATGGTACCCGGAGGTGGACGTCATGACGTGTCAGTATCAGGAGGTGGACTTCACTACGAGGCGATACTCCAAAGAGGTTGACGGGAAACAGAAATATGGAGGATATCTGTACCTACCCTTCAAGTAGGATCTGTGGTGGACGATCCACGAGCTGTGCTATCTGTACATATCCTTCAGGTTGGATCTGTGGTGGACAATCCAGGAGCTATGCTATCTGTACCTAACTTTCAGGTAGGATATGAGGAGGGCGACCCAGGATCTTCTTCCTTTCTTCAAACTGTTATCTTTTTCTGTTTTACATTTGTTCAGTTGTAGATATACATTCGATTGGGTTTGTATTCTGGCCCACTTACTTTTCAGCACTTTCTTTTGTTCATAGTGTATACTTCCGCTTGTACTCTGTGTGTTTGTTTACTTTTTGAAGGTAATGCCTTTCCAGTTATCGGGATTTACGGCTTTGGTGCTAGTTTCCTGCCCCTGGCCTATGAAGGTGGGCTTGGGGTAGTCATGGCATGGGCCCCGAAGACGGGTTGTGACAAATTTCTATCAAAGGAGTTCGGTTCTACAGAAGAACTTATAACTCTGATATTTTTCTTTCTGTGAAGTGATAGTTTTAATAGTACCGAGTGTGGTTTTCATTTTAGGGAGTCCAGTGTTGGTATAGGCGGCCGACGTATCCATACACCAGGACCCTGACTTCGGATTTCTGACTTTGTGCAAGAAAACACTGATTGCGTGTGGGTTTTCAAAGGTTTTCCCATTAAAATCAATCAAACCAGGTTAGCTCACCAGGTAAAAATAATTTGACCTTGTTACGTCTGTTTCTTTCAAGATTCCTTTTCACAGACGACCAGCTAGAACCCAGAGTGATGTGCATACTGACAGCCTGTAGAGCGACGAGGCTTCGGTACAGGGCCCTCATACAGTTGAGGCACCAGCGGAGGCACAAACGATACTACCATACATTGGTCCACTGATGCCACCACCCCCAACAGTAGGTGATTTACGCCGCTTGAGCACGCTTCATGTGTTCCAGCGCCAGAGGCCACCCAGGTTCCGGGGAGAGATGGACCCGCAGGCGGCTGAGGATTGGCTGGAGGCTGTGGTGAGAGTCTCCAGGCTAGTGGGGATGCCAGAAGACTTCATGGTGATCTTTGATGACAGCCTCCTTCAGGTAGCAGCATGCAGGTGGTGGGGTCACTTGTTCTAGTTTTGCGATGAGATGACCTTCACATGTAAAGACTTCGAGACCTTATTCAGGGTGGAGTTTATACCAGTGGCTCTACACCCCGATCATGTCCAAGAGCTGCTTCCTTTGCCGTAGAATTTTTGATCAGTAGCCGAGTCATCTGTGGGAAGTAGGCAGATGAAGCGGAGGTCAAAGAGGACCAGAGCCAGTCGTACAAGGAGCAGGAAGTGTTATGAATGTGGAAGGAAGGGTCACATGGCACGTGACTGTCCGACCCCCCGCAGTGTTGATCTGCAGGCTTTGGAAAATCCACCAAGACAGAAGCAGCGGTGGGTGCTTGAGCAATATCCAAGTAGGGGACAAGGCGGTAGAGCTCCAGGAGCAGCTGGAAAGGAGCGAAACTAGTGGATACATCCCTTGTACTTCTAGTTCCATGTTGCAGTTGTATTTCTTTCTTTGTACTATGATCTAAAATAATAAAAATACACTTATCATCATGATGTTTACATTCTTGTCCTTTTGTTCGGTTGATACTGAGTAGTCCTGGTTAAAACTGTTGACTTGACCCTCACTTTCGAGCTTTCTACTGGAAGAGACCCAGTGAACTCACACTGATGCCGACAGTGTGACTTGACCCTTGGAGGTGAGAGTGACGGTTGGATCTCTTGGTAGTAACATCGAGGCCTTACGACGTCATCCATGGAATGAATGTATCATTCTTGTTAGAATTGACTATATTATGCAATGGGCGTGGTTTATCTAGGGGATGAGACCGAGTTTCTATTTTCGGCAAAGGAGAAATCTTAGCAGATCTTACAGATCATATGCAAAGAATGTGCAGATCATCAAGGAGAAGATGATGACTTCACAGTGTAGTAAGAAACATGAAACTTGCGGTAGTCTTAGAGACTCGGGCATGTTAAATGTTTCAAGAAGGGGAAGCATTAAGGAGAGATGAGTCTACGAAGTAACAGATGTGGAGGTAGAGATAGGAGAGCAGCATGAGTTGGTGTACATTTTAACATGGTACAACCACACACCATAGTTTTACCTGCTAGGCTCAGGGAGCTGGAGAGCAGGAAAAGAGTGCGACTGCATGCGGTCAGGGATTGTAACACAACGACTCTAAAAATTATTCAAGGGACAGTCTGTGACCACTCCTAGCTGTCGTAGTAACAGAAGTCGATATGACTTATTCCTTCCTTTCAAAAATCTTTTCCAAGACCTAGAGTTTCTGGTAAGCCGTAGACTTGACCCTCGCATCTGGAGATACCTTGGGAGAAGACTCAATAATCACACATACGCTGATAGTGTGGTCAGACCCTCGAGGAATGAGTTTCGGTTGGAATATCTTGGTGGTAGCGTCGAGGTGTTACGACGTTGGTTTGAGTATGGAGTAGGCAATAAAATTTCATACACAAATTGATGGTATTAGTCAAAAAGGATGTGGTCTAACTACGACGTCGGGATGGGTATTCCTTGGTCGGAGAAAATGAAACCCCAGGAAGTACAGGATAAACTCATTCATAGGAGGGTGTGGCCGATCACTCATGAGTTGTCCAACCTTACACTCACGGCAGCAGGAGTTTTGAGTTTCTGTTCCACCAGGTACACGACGACTTCCACGTATCTCAGCTGAGGAGATAAGAGCCCGACCTGATGCATATCATCAACCATGGGGAGCTGGAATTTGGTGATGGGGTGACTTTTGTGGGGTTCCAGTAGAGGTTGAGGATCGACAGGAGCAGGCCCTACGAGGATGGTCGATTCCCCTTGTGTGCTTTCATTGGCAGCACGGGAACCTCCAGGAGAGCACATGGGAGTTGAATGCACAGATGCGTGCTCAGTACCACCTTTGTATCCCTAGTTTTTGTTAAATGGTTACGAAGACGTAAATCCCTGAGGTGGGTGTAATGTAAAGACCCAGAAATATAATGTAATTTTTTTTCTTAATTTCTTTGGAATTTTACAAGAACATAGTTTATGACGGCACCTGATTCCAAGGCCTGGTGTGCCTAGAATCATTTTTTAAAGTTTAGCTCGGGTACGTTCAGTGAACGAATGAGCGGGTTTTCTTAACTTTTGAACCGGTGCTCGGAATTGAAATTCGACGGCACCGATTAATCCACAGTGACAACAATTAATTAAAAAGACCTTCTCCAGAGTTGAGTTTTCTTGGGAAGAGTTTTTTAGTTTTGTGAATAAAGACTTCTGAGAAATAAAATTTGTGCAACTAATTTTATTTCATTTAATGTTGTTTAACCTAAGCTAAGTGGTTGAAGTGGAACCCACTATATTCTACTCCACTAGGTAGGATATTTGTGGGGTGGGGCCCAAACGAGCCCCACATTTTCATCATCCTCGAAACCCCCCACCTTTAATTAGGTAACGCACCTGCACCCCCCTTTAATTGAGAGTCAACTCTTATATTTAACTTAATTTTTAAACGCCTCATTAATTTGGGTGGTTTAAACTTCTCAATTAATTCAATTAATTGATTGATTAAAATTTTGAATTTCAAAACGTTTGGCTTGTGTGATAATAAAATATGATAGGTATTATTTTATTAAATGGGTTCATTGTGCGAGAGGGCTGGGGAGAAATCACTCAAAGCCTGGAAGCACTCCTTCCTCGACGAGGAACGCGAAGAACGCGAAGAACGCCGACCTACGACGAAGGTCGACAAGAACGTCGGATCGTCCGAGATCGACGATGCGATGCTGATGAATCATTTCTCTGTGATGCGACGATCATCCTTCTGCGACGTCTTCTTCCACGCCGTGAAATTCCGCGAAGAACTTTTGTTCAACTTTTTCATTGAGGTAGGGGATTTTTTCTTTTTGTTCCTGAATACTTTCTTCGCTGTTTATCGTCCTTTTTGAGCCGCCTGATATCGCAATAACGGGAGGAGGTCCGTCCGCATGAACACGGCCGACCATCCTCCCCCCTTGATTGTTGATTTGTTTGCGGAACGAACAAGGTAGTGCGGTGCCAGTGCACAGCGCAGAAAATAATAAAGATTGGGTGAAGAAGCGTGGAACTGTTGCGAGGTGCCTTTGAAGTCGAACAAGTCGTGGCGCCGTCGCACCGTGCCGGAGAACCTAGAAGAGACCGCGGCTGGAGCAGGGGCGCGGTGGAGGGATGCGGCGCCATCACGCCGTGTCGGACGGACCAAGACCACGACCTTTAGTGGTGGCGGAGCAGTGAGTGGCGGCCGGATTCCGGCCGCCGGCGCCAGAGCAGGATGGCGGGACTGCGGGGTCCCGCGGCAGCAGCACGGCCGGCCAGCCGGACCAACCGGTCATCGAGAATGCTGGGGGTTGTAACCCCCTGCTGGCTGACAGGTGCAGCCCCCCACATGGGGCCGTGGTTACATGAACATGCGATGGGAAACCCCCCCCCCTCGCACCCCTTCTGCTCGGTCGTTACGGCAGAGCCGCCGGGCCGGGATGCGTCCAAGCAGGCCGGACCCAGACCGGTTCGGGTCGACTCAGTGTGGGCCAACCCTGGGGGTATCAGGCTAGGTCGGCCCGGGGGCGAACCCCCTATTCGCGGACCTCATATGGTATTTTTCCCATATCTTGGGATACTGACCTACGATCGATGCACCGTTAGCTACGATGTGATCCTTGGATCGATATGGTTGTTTTGGTATATTACACTCAAGGTTTTCGAGAACATTGAGTACGGCCGGGTTTGTTCGGATACGAAATCAACCGGGCCCTCTGAACGGAAACGCTTATATCTTGAGCTCCGGACTTCCGATTGACGTGTCGTAGACTTTGTTGGATTCTTCATGATGAGTCAAAACTTTTGGCATACTTTGCCTATGTTTTGTTTAAAGTTGGATAGTGTCCAGGTTGGATTGTACCCGAAATCCAACCGGGCCCCTGGAATGGAAAAGATGATAACGTTTTTACCGGATGTCCGTTTGACGAACCCTCAGTGGCGTTGGTGATCATGTTGAGAAACAGTCCCTATGAGCATACCCTATTAGAGTTCGGGGTACAATTGAGATACGGCCGGGTTGGTTCGCACATAAAACCAACCGGGCCCCTGGGACGAAAAGGCTAGTAACTCACAGACCGGGCGTCTGATTGACGAGTCGTCTGTTGCGTTGTGACCCCTATGAAGAGGTGGTTCATTGAGATACTTCTTAATGAGACTTTGAGATACTTGGAGTATAGACCTGTAGCTCGTGGAGCGGACGCTCCTGGAGGTGAACTTACGGAGTACAGAGACCGTGTAGTCGGCTGAGGCCTGACGACTACTTGACCGACTCGACTTGGAGTGGGTCGACTAGCTCAGGGGACAGAGCACTACTTTGTTTGGGTGCAGACCCATGGCGGACAGAGCACTACTCAGTTTCGGTGCAGAACCACAATACTCGTCCGGAGAGTACCTCTGCAGGCTATTAAGGGGATGCACTACTATGTTTCGGTGGCATACCTCGGCGGGAAGCACTACTGTGTTTGGGTGGCTGACCCGCGGTACTCGACAGGAGGAGTACCTCAACAGTCTTAGGTTAGTGTGTAGAACCTCGGAGTCGTGACAGGATCATTGTACACTCCAGAGATGGTTCTCTTCAGTAGTTACAGTTTTGATAATGAAAATCCTAGTTTGAGTTGAGTCTATGACCTTTGTGTTTCCACATGATTGAGATGGGTTACATGATAACTTAGGTATATGCATGGGCATATATCTGGGTAGTGGTTATCTGTTGATTTCATAATCTTTGTTTTTCCTCATGATTGAGATGGGTTACTTGATAACATAGGAATATGTATGGGCATATATACCTAAGTAGAAGTTATAAGTTTAGATCATTCTTTGTGGTAATCCTTGTTTGATTTTTGTGAGACCTTGAGGGTCTCAGGGTCCCTACTGAGTATAGTTACACTCACCCCTGCACGGGCTATGCCCGCACCTTGTTGTGTTTGTTGCAGACGACGGGCAGTGCTGACGGAGGCTGAGTGTTCGAAGACTGGACGGTACCCAGAGGTGGACCTCATTACGAGTCAGTATCAGGAGGTGGACATCACGGCGAGACGATACTCGGACGAGGTTGACGGGCATGAGAGTTGTGGAGGCTATCTGTTCCTACCCTTCAGGTATGATCAGTGGTGGACGATCCAGGAGCTACGCTATCTGCACCTACCCTTCATATAGGATCTGTGGTGGAAGATCTAGGAGATGTGCTATCTGTACCTACCCTTCAGGTTGGATCCAAGGAGGATGATCCATGAGCTACTTCCTTTCTTCCAATTGTTGTCTTTTTCTATTGTACCTTTGTTCAGTTGTAGCTGTACATTTGATTGGGTTTGTATTCCGGCCCACATACTTTTCAGCACTTTCATTTGTTCATAGTGTATACTTTATCTTATATCTGTTTGTTTGTTTACTTTTTAAAGGAAATGCCTTACCAGTTATCGGGATTTATGCCTTTGGTGCTAGTCGCCAGCCCCTGGCCTATGAAGGCGGGCATGGGGTAGTCATGGCATGGGCCCCGAGGACGGGTCGTGACAGAATAAAATATAATAATGGGTTCTATTTTATAGAAGTGGGGAGGGGTACTTTTGAAAATCAACAAATTATGAAATTGATATAAATTAATTTTTCTATTAAAATGGGTAAAACAAAAATATTTACCATATAGGATGATTTAGGCTCAAAATAAATTAATTCAATAATTTTTTTTCTATGGATATTTTTTAATCCTTATATTTTTTTCATTTACCATTATTTAACCTTTTTAATTTTTATTGTGATATCATGTAATTTAAAAATTTCTGGTGTATATAATTATTATAAAATTCCAAACTACTAATAAACAATTAACTTATGAAAATTTTAGACTTATCCCTATCAGTTTACCGAAATTAATATTTTTTTTGAAATTTTATGTTGTGTAATAAAATATTTTGTACTTAAAAATATCAATGATTTCAATTTTGACACGATTCTTTAATTTAATTATTAAAAATAACATTATATAAAGATAAATTCGAAAAAAATTCTCAAATGTCAATAACATGTTAAAAGAATCGAAAAAATTGTGCATGACATTATTTCTAAAATTCTATATTTAATTTAATTTCTTAAATATCTTTTATTTGATATTCACTTTAATTAAATCATTATTTCATCATTATTGTGCAAGCCTTCAATTTAATTATATCATCTCTAAAAATAAAAAATAAATCACCATGACAAATATAAAAATTTTTTCTATAAAAATAATATTTATAGTCTAACATATACCCTATATGACCCCATATTAAAAATATTTCACTTGTTAAAAAAGTGTGACAAAATTGAATTTTAATTGAATATAATATAATAAATTTTATACTCTCACCTAATTTGATTTAAAAGGTTATAATTTTAGCTTATTGATTCTTTTGGTTGACTCACACTCATCCAATTAAATTCAGAAATGAATTTTTGTTTATTTATTTGTATTTATAATTTTATTTTTACCCTTAATTTCCCAATTTACATTCAATCAGGTTAATAAAAAAATTACTAATATTACTATTCAAAATGTCCAAAATTAAAAGAGTCCTATTTAATAAACATTTACCATCTAATTATATATATAATCCATTATTATATATAAAAAACAAATTAATTTAAGAAATTAATTAAAAATTACTATCATTGAGGGGACGAAAAAAGTGGGTTTTGAAAGTAAAAAAACAATTCAAAGTTAAAAAATATTATCTCTGAAATATCATTGTAAACATGATTTTAAATACCTTAATTATATTAAATATTAAAAAAAATCTAATTATACTTGAATATAATTGAAAAAAATAATTGAATACTAAAAATAAATTTTATTGTGAAATTGTTTTCAATTAAAATGACATATTATCTTACTATTCATAAAGACATGGATCTTATCAAAAAACAACAAAAATTCATCCAAGGTAAATTTGGAAAATCCTATTTCAAATAAAATGTTTAATTTTTCATATAGAATTTATAAAGTTTTAAAAATCAATATTTAAAGAAATTGTTCCCTCAAAAAATAAAAAAACTACGTTTTTATAAAAAACTACTTTTATGTGTAAAATTGGATTTGTTCATACTTCAGGTCTACAAAAGACAACAGATGATTTTCATACATTAAATTTAATTTATTATATATACATACATTTCATAAATATAATACAACATTTTTTATTTATTTATTTATTTTTCAAAAATAAACTTTTGAGTATTGAAAATATTTTTTAGAAAACCATTTCTTTTTATTTTAAAAGGTCTTAATTTTATTTTATTTGGAATTTTTTCCCAAAAAATTATTTATATATACATATGTGAACTTTATTTTAATATTTTAGTTAATCATGTTCATTCCCACCATTCTAACAGCTATATGATAACTACCATATTAAATAATAATAATTAGTTTTTCATTTAAGCACGATGCTATATACAATGAATGCTATCAAAAATATTGTTTCCTTTTAAAAAACAAGGATGTTACATCCCCCCAATTAATAAATTGACTACTCATAACTCTATGTAGGGATTTAAAATAGGGGTTTCACTTTTTAAGATTTCATTATCATAACCCCACGTCAAAAATGGATAAATGAATCTTCCACATTAAAATAATGAAATGGAAGTAAGATGGTCAACTAAGATAACACATAATAGGGTTCGATATAGGAAAACAAGGATATGGAAGAAAAAACTATCCATTAAGTTCTTGTGGAGTGTGATATAGAACATGGTGATGAGAAATTTTAAAATCACTAATCCATATATCCATAATTCATTAATGGCTCATTGATTTCATCGTATAAAAAGTAAAAAATAATATTTTTCATGTGCGTTATTTTTCAAAGAGTTGAGGAATTATTTTTCTATATAAGAATATAAGGAAATATAATTACATTATATATTTTTATTTCATAATTACCACTTCATCATCATATGATGAACATCCCTAAAATATTCATTAATTAGAAAAGATTATATAAACCATAATATTTAATAATACCATAAAACCTAGGTCGAATATTAAGGGATAAATTTTCATGAAAATAAATCCTTACATAAACATAAACCCAAAAATTAATATCCCAAAATTTATTAATCACATTTTTATCACATCGCTTAAAACATCAGGATTGTTTAAAACATTTAATATAGGTCCAAACCTCAAAAAATAACGAACTCCAGAGCACTTTCATCACATCACAATATCTATCAACATCAATTATAGTGGTAGAAAATAATTTTCCTGAACATTTTTATCATTTGTAAGGATTATTTCCACCCTGAGTAGGAAACATTGTATACAAGTTAGAATAATTTATTAACTTATTACAAACAAAATCATTCCTTGGGATTCTATTTAATTTTATAAAAATCTACCATGTAGTAACAAGCCATATGACCAAACATACAACATAAAAATCACATCCTAGTCTTTGAAATAAATTTTAATGGATTATTTTTAAAAACATCACACAATAAGTGAATTTCGTTTTCATACCATCAATATTTAATGATGAATTCTTTCTCATTTCCTACTAATTGGTCCTCTTATATTTCTTGTTTTTATGGGACATATGATCATAAAAGGCACCATTTATACCTTTGAAGCACATAAAACCATTTTATACTAGCATTTAAACTCATAAGACTCTAATTACATTCAATATACTGGATTCAATACTATGTAAAATTGATGTATCTTATTTTTAATATCCTAGATAAATATTGGGATGAACCATTCCAAACGAGTGATGATTTCTTCATATACAGTCTCTAAAACTACTTCATTTTTTTGTAATTACATGAATTGTGTTCCATCATATGTCAAATATCCTTAGAGAAATATTTCTTACAAAATATATTATTAAATTCAACCCATTCTATTCCATAAAACTTATTACATTCTCTAATATTTTGAATAATTGATTAACACTAGTCAGATTCACCTCAAAAATGATATATTTGATGATTTAACTTTTGGTGATTAGAACAAACCATGGCATAAAATAAATTTTGAAGGGAATTAATCCATCCTTTATCTAGTAAAGGGTTAGATGATCCTCTGAATGATATAGGGGTTTCCTCAAAAAATGTTTCCACTATCGACACATTCAATAATTATACATCTTTTTCCTCTCTATCATGGATACAACTACCATTTATAGCATGTTTTGGATGATTCATCATAGAACTAAACTATTTTGTTCCAATTTGAAGTTTCTCAGGATACTAATTTCGAAGGATTTTTTCATCTTGATGCCTTTCCATTACAGTTTCCAAGTTCCCTCTACAAAAACCCATTTTGATAAAAGATATCTTAGATGAACCCACAAGGTAATATTAAAATGATACATTATTTTAACATAACCAAAAATAAAATATTATTATGGAATGTTATTAACAGTTTACGAACCTATGAAATTTTATAATAATTTCTTCTTATAACAGGTATAAGTACTTGACCGTAAAACATTACATTATCATGATTAAATTAAGGGATTTTAATTTCCTTTATATTGATGATGTTTTATTTTTATTTATATAGAGAATTATGTGATAAATCATACATAAAAACCATAAAAACTCAAAATAGACACTTATAGATAGTAATTGTTTCTCCATAATTTAATGTATTTAAAATAATCCATGATCACCTTTATAAAAACACTTCATGATATTCAACATGACACCTCTCAATAATTACACATCCTTATGTTATGTGAAAACCTTAAAAATACATGAGATGACAATAAAAAGCTTAGTAAGGGATATAAAAGATAGGAACCACTACACCATCAATAAACATTAAAACCTATGAAGATATTATAGGATAGTAATCATGTTCATCATTAATAAGTAGTGAATTCTTTCCTTTAAATATAATCTCATTACATATGTTATTTTATACAAATGATTACCATAAATCCTATAGAAATAAGATAAAATACAAAAAGGTACATTTGGTGATAATTATACTTCTTACACTAATAAATGGAATAGACATGTGGTTTAATTCCATAAATTTCACCCTTAAAATGGAATATCCATACGGTCGACATTCCCCCCCCCCCCCCCCCCATTGAATTGGAGGCTATAATGTTACGAGCCATCTTTAGTTTATCACGGAACCACCCATCCTTGGTTTATCACGTAACCACTCATCAAATGTCCAAGTACCATTATATAATTATAACAAATAAAAAAAAGCAACATTTCACTCTTAAATTTTCATCTACACTCAAATGAAAAAATTTCATGTTATATAAATAATTAATCCAATTTTAAAACCCATTTAAATCATTTTATAGGATATTTTTAATTTAATGTTTCCCATAGCACATTGAAACATATTTCAATAAATTCATAAATTAACATTTTTAAACATTCATGTGTATATTAATACATTCATAAAACCATTTTTACAATATTTAAATTAAAGTGATATATTTAGAGGAATAAATCATTAAAATATTTAAAATGATGTTTTTGTTAAAGAGTCCATTACAACTTGAGAAATAATTGAATAAAAAACATAAATAATGAATAACATAAAAAATTATTAATATCAATAAAATGTTTTAATTCCTGATATAATATGTCAACAAGGTTGTATATAAACTTTATAGGATAAAATAGTTGCATAAGATCAATATATGCCTCAATGAATGGAAATTGAGAAAAAGTCCCTTACTTTGAGTCTCATTCATCTTGTATGTTCATTATCTTCCTAAATATTAAACATAGGTTAATTAAATACATTTTGGAGAAATTTATAATATTTTATTATTCCTTTTATTTAACTTATTATACTTTTATATCAATTAATTAGTTATTTATTCTCATGTTGGTCCTTTTGACGATATTCAGTGCATGAGTACAAAGTGAATTTGGAATGATACCAATAGTCAATGTGGTCATAAGTATACCATCTATAGAATAATTTTTATGACTTACTAATCACGAATATACAAAATTAATAATTTTAAATGAAACCATTTATGTATGGTTTTTAAAAATTAAAAAAATTTATAATCATGGAGAAGGTAGGGTTTATGTACGCATGAGTAACATTTCTGTTTCTTGATAATAATTATAGAATGAAGGTAATTATTAATTAATCATTCCATAATGATCATAATATAATAATAATAATAATAATAATAATAATTTATATATAGTTATATATATATATCATCAATGTGATGTGGCGATGAAAAGAAAATCAAATCACTTTTTGGAGGTGATAGTTCGCACGTACGCACGCTTGACGTTATCATTTTCATGTGCATAGAAAGGTACAAATTTAATTGATATTAAATCTTTTAATAATGATATATATGTCATTATAATAATATATAAACATCAATTTTATCAATATTACCAGTCTTCACCGACGGTGATCGATAAAATTATATTGGTTTGTGAGATAGTAGTTCACCGTACAAAAAAATGGTAATTCTTTTTTCATGTGATGGATATGGAGAAGGATTTCAGTGATTATATTAACATAATAAAATATAATTATATTTAGGATACTTTATTTTTTATTTAATCTTTTATTAAAGGTATTTAATGGAATTTTAAGGAAAAATAAAACAGAAACACTTAATAAAAATGATATCTCTTCATTAGACTGTCTCTTTTGATTAAATCCTTAACAACAATTATATGTGTAATCTACCTAAAATAAAAGTTCTATAATTTTTTTTTTGATTCCAGGATGTGGTTTTCAATTATTTTCCCAACAAAATAGGATTTTAGTTGCGAATTAAAGATAATAATTGGTTCAATTTTACAGGAGAAGGGAGGTAACTCTTAAGTATCTACAAAATATTACATTAATAAAAATTAATTTTACCATCAAAATAGAACAAAAATTTTAATTTAAAATTTATGATTATTTTAGGTCAAAATTGATTCATAAAATAAAAATTAAAAAACTTTTGACTTTTTTTAATCCAAATCCTTTACCTTAATCCATTATTTTACTTTTTTATTTTTATTGTGATATCATGTAATTAAAACATTTTGGGTTAATATAATTACTATAAAATGAAAAAAAAACCAAAATGAGCCACTTATAAAATTTCTATGCTTCTCCAAATCACTTTTTAGATATTTATATTACGAGATATTTTAGATAATTAAATAAAGTATTATTTATTTTCAAATATAATTAATGATAATGTTGAAACTATTCATTTCCTTACATTTTAAAAATAGCATAACATAAAGATAAATAAGAACCAATACTTATAAAACTTCACAAGCATTCTAAATTAATCTTTGAAATTTATTTATGTCATTAATTCTCTGAAATTATATGTATTTTAATTTTTTTGTTATTATTTATTTGATATTCACATAAATTAAAAAATTCATCCATTATCATTAATCATGTATTTAATTTATTTATATCACCTAGAGAAATGTAAAATAAATTATAATGACAAATATAAACATTTTATATTTTAAAATATTATTTATTGTTGAATATATCTCACAAATAACCCATATTAAAAAAGTCCACATGATAAAAACAGAAGTATGACCAATGTTATAATTATTGAATATACAATTATAAATATCATAATCTATCCAAAGAGGCATACAATGGTTACAAATTATTCCTAATAATTATATTATTCGACAAACACTCATATAGTGAAATAAGGATAATTTTTTGGCTAATTTTATAATATATATAATGTTATATTTACCCGTAATTACCTGATTTACTTTAACCGAGTTAATAAAAATAATTAATAATGTTACTATTCACAATGTCCAAAAAATAAAATGGTATTATTTATTAAATATGGATCTTATGATTCCAAATATTGAATCTATTTTTTAATTTCAAAAAAATTAAATTTATGAAATTAATTAAAAATTAATCTCTTTTACGGAATAACAAATAGAGTATTTATTGTAAAATACATTAAAACGTTCAAAACATTTTTATATACAATTTCAAATTCAAATTCATTTATATTATACCAAATGGATTAAATGATAAAACAATGATCTATTTATAGTTTAAAATAATTCAAAAATATAATTTAACATTATAAATAAATTTGATGAATGAGTTGCTTTTGTTTAAAATATAGTATTTTCTCTAGTCATCAAAACATGAATATTATTTGAAATTACCAATATTCAATAAAATAATATTTGGATAATATTTATTCAAATTCATATTTTATTTTCTTAAATATTATTTTAAAAAGTTTTAATTATTATATTTAAAACATGTGCACAATCATACGGTGGTAAAACTATGTTTTTAGAAAAATATAACATTTATGCGTAAAATTGGATATGTTCTTACATATTTTCTAGAAAAGACATAATTTGAATGTTAAAAATTGTGTTGAATATATTATATAAAAATATCAGCAATATAATCTAGAAATTGTGATAAATAAATATGTTGTAATAAAACATTCTTTTGCAAATATAAATTAATTTTTAGAGAAAAACATTAACTTTTTATTTTAAAAGGGTTTTATTTTCATTATTAATAAATTGGTCACAAATGAAATAGTTATATATACATCTATCAAAAATATTTTCATAATTACATTAATCTTATTAATTCCCACCATTATAACATCTATTCCATAACAAGCATATTAAATAATAATATATTTTATTTCATTTATGCTCGATATGGTGTTTCATGTACGCTATTGAACATTGTAATTCCTTTTAAAAAATCTGGATGTTTAATGTGATATTTATAAAATTACATTATTAATTTTTATTTTCAAAAAGCGGAACTGTTTCCCATCACCCACATATAGATTGGAACACTATTTCATATCCACTTTACACATATTGAATGAATGGATCTGAAATTTCACGACCAAATCCATTGAATACTTCTATCCGCACTTCATTGAGGATATAATTTTATTATAAAGCCCATGAAGTAATAATTTTGGTACAAAACTTCAAGGAAAAGGTTTTTACATCAATAATTATTTAAAATCTGATTATTTATTTATCATTTCAACTCTTCCCAAATCAATTTATTTATAAAAAGTTATAAGAATATTAAATCACAAAAATCATAAGCATTTGAATAAATAAAATGAAAATCAGAAAGGAAAAACTAATCAGGTTGACACCACCCACACTTAAATTTTATTACCCCACATTGCAATTATACCAAATATAAATATAAAGGTAGAAAATCCAAGGGAATGAAATATACAACCTAATATTATTTTTTAAGTGGATTCCTTGAGTTAAGCTCTTAGATAATTTTAATATACCTAGAAATCATGAAATAAAATAAATAATAAGAAAAATAAATAAAATTTAAAGATAAAAGGAAATTAGGATTAAACATGGTTTGTAACCCTATGTGGGTGCTAGGATTTCACTGCCACTAGTTAGCCAATGGTAGTGGATTATCCCCAATCATATGGTGTGTCTGGTTTTATATAGATGAACCACCAAATGTGAATATTTCCATGTCCATGAGTAAACACAGAATGTAGATAATGATAATGAAGATAAAAAAAATCCCAACCCTCAAGAAATAAGAAATATAGAATTTGAGTTCAAGAGTGGGAGGGAATAGAAGATATGGGTGGTCCATGTGAACTTCCATGAAGTCCTTCTCCATATGGTATAAAAATTATTGTGTAGGGAGTAGTCATACCATCACATGTTTTTTAATTATTCTTCTTCAATCATCTCTACTTGGGTAGTCTATCTTATAACATCCATGGTCTGCTCCATTTTTTCTATATCATAAATTTCAAATATTGAGATGTCCGAAAACAATTTAGATGAATAAGATTAAAAACTGAATAATTAAAAAAGAAATCATCACATTCAAGTAATTTAGATTTCTAATCTATCAATTCAGGCATGACCATTTGTAACTCAATCTCAATAGGTTTGCCTTCTTCATTTTGATCCAAAGAAAGATATTGGTATAATTTTTTTAATGTTCAATTATCATGTAAGGGGAGATCATGTTTAAATTTATCTTCAACAATGCTATTCTAGGATTCTAACGAAAATGTTTATCTCCCATCAATGAATTAGTTGGAATTTGTACTTTTGGGGAATCATTGAGCATATTGGTGTGTGTTGGATGATGTGATTTTTTCCTTTATAAAATCTAAATCACCTGCCTTATATTGTCTAACCTAAAATTTATTTGTGAAATCTCTTCCACCACTCATTCTGGTTTAGTTTCTAGAGTAAGTTCGTGTTTCTATTGTGAAATATATATTTTTTAACAGTAAATTCTATTTTTCTCTCCAAGTTTGTCACTTTATAAATAATCCGTTGAAACTATGGATCAAAATCATTTAAGTAATTTTTTAGAATCTGATATTTTTATTCCAAGATTAATAATTTGAATTAAAAGACATCATAAAAAAATAAAATTTTTATATTTTTTTTCAAATTTATGAATTTTTTCTTTTAAATTAAAAATAATATTTACAAAAAATGAATAAAAATAGTGAGTGAAGACCACATGTATCCTCATCAACAACTCCAATTTGAAGAATATTTATGATCTATGCTCTCAAAAACATTTATAACTAATTGTAGCCTATAGGATGACCTATGTTGTTCTCTTGAGGATCTCTTACGGTCAATAAATCACTACTTATAATTTACTTTTTTAATAAATTTCACATTTATGAAATATAAAGAAAATAATTTTATGTTTGATAAATTAATATTAAAGATAATGCGATGTTAATATTTAATGCATAATGAAGACAGAAAGAATGCAGACAAAATGATGATAGAGATAAATGAGATCCTCCGAGTAGATTATCCAAAATGAACTTTCATCACCACTTTTTAAATAAAATACATAATGATAATGATATATAATATTCCAAAACATCCTCTTATACCTACGATTTTGTATATACTATGCATTCAATGATCACTGATTGACTGCACATCCACCTCCTAGATTGAGGGAGAATATTGTTTATAAGAAAACTAAGCCTCAGGTGGCATGTGGAGTCAAAAATGATCCTTTTACACTATGATCCCCCTCAGACTAACTCTAATTAAATAAGAAACACAAAAAAATGTATAATTCCATTACTTTATCATCGGATTGATCCCCTGTGAACTTCTTAAATTAAGATACTCTTGATCACGAGTATAAGAGATCGCATTGGTGATGAACGAGGTGAAAAACAAAAGACAAAAAATTGAAAATGAGATTGAGATGAGGAGAAAAATATATTAAAAAAGAATTATACAATTACAATGAAATGAAACTATAAAACAATAGAAAATGTCCAGATAGAAGTACCAATATTTTTAGAAGTGGGTTTGATACATATTTATAAGGATAAAATGTGAAATAATTCTCCAAAAAAAGTATTCTCCAAATGTTTTCATGTGTATATCCCATAGATTTCTTAACATGTAACTGTTTTCTTTATGAATGTTTTTATATATTATATCCTACATTCACCATAAAAATTTCATAATCATTGAGCATAGTATGTAGGATTTATGTTAATTTGACTCTAAATCATATAATTTTTTCCATGTTCCACGTTAGATTCGATATCGTTACATTACTATAATATTATGATCCTCAAAAATGTCAATTCAAAAATTTGATCCTTAAAAAATTTTATTCCCAATTTCATTCTAAATCCACCTAGTAATATGAGATATGTTGGAAATTATTCTTTATTTTATGACCTAATTATTGAATATAACCATTTCTTTCTGGTGAGACATTTCATCTTCCACATCTTTCAACAATTAAATGAATACATTAATGATTTTGTTTTGAATTAAAACTTGACGAGGAAGCAAAAAATTGAATCCTTTTTCATATCTAGCTTGAATCTCCATAATTTTATGTGTTTATATGGAGTTGTGTATTAGTTATAGTGGTGGGTCCAAAGATGACCATCTAGAAAATCTCCCAACATTAATGAATTTTTAGGGCCTTAAATGCTAAAATTACCCCTAGTCCTGATGTGTATGATGGATTTAATAACCTATGTATTATACTAAATAATGAACCACTTAATTCAAAAATATAATTTAAATGTTATGACAAAAATACCCATGTTGTAAAAATCTATCAAAATTTCTAGAATTATCCATTTATTTTATTTAAGCTCAAAATACCACTAAATCCTAAAAACGAGATAATTTCCAATAAAATAACAAAATAATGGGATTATAAAATTTTAATTACAAAATAAAATATATGAAAATGATAGAATCCTCACTGTACCTTGTACATAAAAGATAACTTCTAGATATCCTCCTTCGTCACACTTTGTAATATTCTGACCAAAAATCCTCCTTAGAGAAGTATTGTGCACCACATAGTTGATCGTAGAAGTCATAAATTAGTGTAAAATGATACTTTTTCTTTAATGGGATTTTTTAGCTCAAGAAAGTCAATGAATAGTTGAATTTATCCATCCTTCATCCTGATGAAGAGGACTGGTTCATCACATGATGAAGTGTAGAGACCGGTAGCTTGACGTACATGGACATTACATTACTTTTGCGGAATACTTAGTACATAACAAAAACACACACACAAGGATCGTAATAGTTTAGTGTCTTTGGAAACTCGGAATATAATCTTCTAATCATGGTGAAAGATCTTCAACGTCTCCCATTAAGATCTTCTTTTTTTCTAAACCTAAATCCTTTCTATATGTCATGGGGAAACGAAAACATAAAAGGGTGAGCTCAAATGCTCAGTAAGGGTAAACAAAAGAAATATCAATCACGTCATATTCATAAGAACATATCTTTAGGAAATATTAACCTGCAAAAGAGATCATAATTTCATAACATGGGATAAATCAAAGTAGTGAAATGTAATCCCAATAATCATAACATAAACACATGAAACTTTGTGGTATACACACATAATCAAAGAGAATCATTTCTTATTAGTCAAGACTCATTGCCAAGACTATCATAGTGGACAAAGTCCCTTTCTGAACCGAGTTCACTCCTCGTTTCAGTCCTGTTTCACTGAACCGGTATAACCTACCGTTCCAACCATGTCTATCTCATGAGATATAAAATCTTTATCCAATGCATTGGAGGGAGATATAGGTCCCACCCATCTCATAATGATACCATTCTTATGTGTTCGACAAAATCATAAACCATACATCATAGAATAACCCATGTAGTAAAAATGGGATTCTTAAACAACATGACATCATAAAAAAATTCATATAAGATAAAGGAATTAATAAAAATATTTCCATCACAACATAATCAAATACATGTAATAATATTGTTAGAAACAGAACCCTATATTATCTTAGATGGAAAATAATTTTGATAAAACTCTTGAACTCCATTCTTGAGGAAAATATCCGTTTTTTCTTCAAAAACATTTTTCCATTCATAACATGTCATACAATTTTATACTAAAATAATTTTATTAAAAATAAATTTGAAAACTTGTAAAGGAAGATTCTTGGAAATATTTTTTTAAAAATCCGTTCATGTCGTATAAGTTAAAAAACATTCTTCTCGTACTTTTGTCAGAAAAGTCAAAAAGTACCTCATACGAAAAACGACAAAAGATTCCTTTCATATCTTTTACTAAAAACTCACCTAAGGTTAAAATAGGATTTAAACAATTGTATGTGTATGGAAATAATATTACATATTTAGGAAACATTGATGTGGATGATAAAATACACCCCAACAAATACCAAAGTATAAACAATCTCTGATAAAAATGAGATTGTGATATTTCCCTTACCTTAGGTCCGATTTGCTTCGTAAGTGTCCGAACCACTTGTATAATGATTTAAATAATATCATTGAATTATTACAGAATCATATTTATTGTGATGATATCATATATGGTTCACTTATGACTTTATATTACCCGTTCTTTTGTAAATTCCATGTTAAAGAGTGTTTTGGGTAAAATCGTTTCATTTGTCGTCTGTGTTTTGACTTGTAATTATTCATATGATTACATAGATCATGATTACATAATTTAAGAATATAAAACACGATTTATATATAATATATGTTCAGAATATACATATATATAATAAATCAGTAAATGGAAAGAAATACACCGTTCATGGAGACGGTAGGCCGTACGTACGCATGAACGCTGTTTTCGTTTCCTTATTGAGTTGAATTGAATTAAGTAGATGAAATAAATATATATACACATAAATCCAGTATCATTATTATGTCATACATTTCATGATTACTTATTATATAAACATTATAATCCTTCATGAATGGTTAATCATTGAGAATGAATCTCATCGCGTCGTGGAGACGGTATTCCGTACGTACGCACGAGCGATGATATCGTTCCCATGATCGTGGAATTTTATTGGAGTGTATGTATACTATTACTGAATAAATATCACTTTACAATAATCATATATAGTTATTATTTACACCACTATACCCATCCAAGTAAGGTGGTGGTGGAAAATAGATTACACCACGGTGTGGAGACGGTATTCTGTACGTACGCACGCGCGGTGATTTCGTTTTCCGTAGGATGGATAGATGGTGAAGTAGGATTGTTTCATACTTATAATAACATGTCAGTATATGAGTGATACTGATGTTATTACTTCATAATGAAACAATCTTATGAGAATAAGTTGAAGAAAAAATAAAGGTGAAAGAATTGGTAACGGAAATTACCTCTTCTTTGAAGAGCCTCTTTGAGACCGCCTCTTAGAGCACTAAAATTGGTCTTTGAAGAAGAGCAGGACCTCTAGGATGTTTATAGGAAAGTGGAGAAGATAATTTGGCAGGGGTTTGCCGAGATGGAATGGTCAATGTGGTGTGAGGAAGAGAGGGAGGAGATGCCCTTTTATAAGGGAGGAGAGGGGCACCTTTGGAATAACTAAAACTATTATTTTATTATAAAGCCAAATTCGGTTTTAAATATCACCAAATTGATTTATTTCTAAGCTAAGGTGGGGATGGGTCGAAATCCTCTAATCCAATATAATTTAGATAAGTTTAGGTTCCTATTTTAACCTTATCATTTAGACTTAACATTAAGTTAAATAATTTTACTTTTACCATGTCTTCTTGTGTTCTTACACTATAAGGTTAATAAACATACTATAACTAGCCAAAAGAACCCCAAGTTGTTTATTATTAATATATATTACCTTATCTAAGTAATTTGGCCGATCCTTAGAATTTTAGGAATATAATAACAATTAATAAAATAATATTTGTTTTAAAGAATATTTTATGTAAATTTTGACACTATTTAGTAATTGATTTTTGTGAAAATCCTAACAGAGTGATTAGTTCTAAAAAAGTTAATTTAATCCATAATAACATGTCATATTAACCTAATAAATTAGTGTAATTCATAAAAAGTTTCAAATTACATTTATTTTGGTATTTATAAATCAATTATATCACTATTTCATTAATAAGATAATTACTGTAACATCTTTGTGTCATCAATAAATTCAATTATTTAATGTCTAAAAATTATAAATAAAATATCATTATGTAGGAAATATTTATAGTCGAATTTATCTTATGTATAATCCTATATTAAAAATGATATACTTATTAAACTTTGATTTTAACTATTTTAACCCTTCTTTAAATAAATTAATAATAAATGTCCTAATCTAATTTAAGTAGTCCTAAATGGTCATATTTTATTCCTAAGGTTGTTTTTATTCGAATTATACTTATCCAATAGAATTAGGACATGTGTTGGGGTAATAATAATAACTCTTTTACACTTAATTACCGTATTTACTTTTAACCGTGGTAAAAAAAAATTAAAAAGTTTCTATTCACCAAAAAATTATTTTCATCTCATTGAACCACATTTTACATACTAACATCAACCGTGTCTCTCGGATTTTCGAAATTCCACTCACAAAAGCGGTAAAATTAAGTTTTATGAAAAATTCAGTTTTTTTAACTACCACTTAGTGGTTTCACTATTCATCAACAATTGAATGTTTTTAGAAAAATACCAAAATTTCACCCTAGGATAATTTCGATATTCCGAATCCAAAAATGAAGTCTATTTTGAAAAATAACATTTATAAAATTTCAAAAAGTGTTTATTACTATTCATAACGGCTAGTTTTAATAATATTTTAATTGCATATCATTGTTCAGTGAAACTCGGTATTGCGTACGACACAAGCTATCGAGGAAGGTCCCGATTGCGTGTAATTCAAGGCAAGTCAAGGATTCGTGTTGTGCAAGATCCTTTTGGTGTAGCGTACAACACAAGACATTAATGAAATTAAAAATAATATTTTTCATAAAATCTCGGGGTGTTACATTCTACCCCCCTTAAAATGAATTTCGCCCTCAAAATTCATCTGGGTTATAAATGGGTTACGATTTGAAAGTTTCTTTAATAGAAACCCACATCGTGAAAAGGAATACCAGAACCAATCTTTAAAAACATAAGTATGAATCATAACCGTTACCCAAATAATCTAATCAATGCGTTTCCACATAGGTGAAAATATGGATATGGAAGAGAAATCTAACCATCCTATTCTGATGGAGAGTGGTAGAGAACATGGGTATGGAAAAGCCAGCAATCACAAAGCCATATATTTGTGATGATATAAGGTACCATCTGATTCACCAGATATAAGAGCACTAGGAGAACATTTTGGGTTTTCAAGATCATTTCCCTAAAGTTGATGAAATTGGAATTAGAAGAAATACTTTCGTGATTTTGGTATAGTCTCACCTTTTGTCGTTCTTTGGACAATTTCCACTTCATCTATTAAGGAAATGAAGTTTAATTTTTCATTCGTGATGTGTTAGTAGATCATGTGATAGAATGATGGGTCATTCCATCTGTCTCAAACAAAAGTTTAGAAAAGTTATCAAAAAATACATAAGTCCATCTATAGTGAGATTAATCATATATGGTTCCTAAAATGGACTTATACTTCATATATCATATTGTTTACTATAATAAAACTAGTTTCTACTAAACATGGACTTCATGTAGGCCAGTGGTAGGCGATAAAGGACAGTCGCACTTCGGTTGTGGGTTTGATTCCCACAGCCTTGTACGACGCGATGGGATGTCGCCCGTCCTGCAGGTTTTCCTTTTTCTAAAACTACATTACTATAACATCCCACAAATAATATTGAAAAACTTCTATCCTTAAACAATACTAACTTATTTCCAACATAATCCATTCTAATCTTTAGGATTATCCAAAATACTACAGTCTACTCTCATAATATAGTGAAAACGATTACCAGAGATTTAATACCATCGTTGATCCCCATATATCATAAGATATGTCTTTTTGGTCACATTCCAAACATTCAAAGGCCTTAATCATGTATTCTATTGAATACCAATTAAACCTTAGTGAAAATATGAAGGCAGTTAAAAGTTAACACTTTCCACATACCAAAATCCTCAAAATTATATATACTCAAACCATGATATCACTTAGACCTTATATCAATCATGAGCTCATGAATACAATCAAACATCTCATTATCTTCTTATCCCTTCATTATGCACATATCACATACATTCCAAAAATATATGAATAACCTTTCTTGGATACTGGTACCATTAATCATACACTTTCAAAACTCAAGGAAAGACAATAGTGTAACAATCCTTAGATGTCACTTTATTCCATAGTACCATGAGATTACTTATACAACATTACACATGATTCCACTACATTCTTAAACCATTGACTGAGCTTCAACAATTGTTTCATCTCACATATCATTTGTAGTCTCTTCATCATCATCAACATAAATACTACCCATACGACCATACTGATTCTCTTCATGAGAATTTCCCTTAGTGCATTGGTTTGCATAATGCCCGTACATTCCATATTTAAAACATTTAACCATTGTTGACATCGTAGCAATACCATTATCCTCATCCCTGGTGTTAACTGAACCTTTTCCTTTGCACTTACTGGCTTGGTGTCCTTATTTTCCACACCCAAAGCATCTTCCAGTTCCTTTGAAACATTCGCCTTGATGCCTCTTCCCACATGATTTACATATGGGAAGTTGAACTTTCTTTCCTCTATGATCATCATGAAACTCCATCTTTCTCTTATTAGCCGAGTCAGGAAACTTATCAAATTTTACTTTATTGATCATATTATGAGATTTCTGATTCAGAATAATAATGATGTTTGGACTTCCAAATCCCATTTCATTTGGTTGCTCATGAAGAATATCATTCCATTGTCCATCATATCCTCCATTATCATGAATCATCTTGTTTCCAGCCATTTTCTAAAACCCAAAAAGATTAGTGTGAGAGGAAAAAATCATAATAAATGGGGAGTAACTTCAATATCTAACATCTTTGGTTTAATCTAATATCGTTACCATATTTCTAGGACTATATTTTATATGTAAACATATCCTTAGGGACATCCCTAGACATACCTTAGAAATATATCTAGGGATCTCACTAAAGTTTTCGCATCCTAGATTCCAATGGTTGACTAATCCTTTCCTCTGATACCAACTGTAGAGACCCTTAGCTTGACGTACATGGACATTAAATTACATTTGCGGAATACATAGTACATAAAAAAACACACACACAAGGACCGTAATAGTTTAGTGTCTTTAGAAACTAGGAATATAATCTTCTTATCGTGGTGAAAGATATTCAACGTCCCCCATAAAGATCTTCTTTTTTTCTAAACCTAAATCCTTTCTTTATGTCCTGTGGAAAATAAACATAAAAGGTTGTGATCAAATGCTCAGTAAGGGTAAACAAAAGAAATATCAATCACTTCATATTCATAAGAACATATCTTTTGGAAATATTAACCTGCAAAAGAGATTTTAATTTCATAACTTGGGATAAATCATAGTAGTGAAATGTAATCCCAATAATCATAACATAAAACATGAAACATTGTGTCATACACAAATAATCATAGAGATTAATTTCTTATTAGTCCAGACTCATTTCCATGACTCTCTTAGTGGAAAAAGTCCCTTTCGGAACCGAGTTCACTCCTCATTTCAGTCCTGTTTCACTGAACTGGTATAACATACCGTTCCAGCCATGTCTATCTCATGAGATATAAAATCTTTACCCAATGAATTGGAGGGAGATATAGGACCCACCCATCTCATAATGATACCATTCTTATGTGTGCCACAAAATCATAAACCATACATCATAGCATAACCCATGTAGTAAAAATGGGATTCTTAAACAACATGACATCATAAAACAATTCATATAAGATAAAGGAATTCATAAAAAAAATTTCATCACAACATAATCAAATAAATTTAATAATAGGGATAGAAACAGAACCCTATATTATCTTAGGTGGAAAATAACTTTGATAAAACTCCTGAACTTCATTCTTGATGAAAATATCATTTTTTACTTCAAAAAACTTTTTCGTTTCTTAACATGTCATACAATTTTAAACTAAAAGAAGTTGATTAAAAATAAACTTGAAAACTTTTAAAGGAAGATTCTAGGAAATATTGTTTTAAATGTCCGTTCATGCCGTATCAGTTAAAAAAACATTTTTCTTGTACTTTTGTTGGAAATGTCAAAAAGTACCTCGTACAAAAAACGACAAAAGATTCCTTTCATATCTTTTACTAAAAACTCACCTAAGGGTAAAATAGGATTTAAAAAATTGTAGGTGGATGGAAATAATATTAAATATTGAGGAAACATGGATGTGGATGATAAAATACACCCCAGCAAATACCAAAGTATAAACAATCTCGGATAAAAATGAGATTGTGATATTTCCCTTACCATAGGTCCGATTTGCTTCGTAAGTGTCCGAACCTCCTGTATAATGATTTAAATAATGTCATTTACTTATTACAGAATCATATTCATTGTTATGATATCATATATGGTTCACTTAGGACTTTATATTACCCGTTCTTTTGTAAATTCCATGTTAAATAGTGTTTTGGGTAAAATCGTTTCATTTGTCATCCGGGTATTGACTTGTAATTATTCATATGATTAATTAGACCGTAATTACATAATTTCAGAATATAAAACATGATTTATATATAATATATATTCATAATATACATATATATAATAAATCAGTAAATGGAAAGAAATACACCGTTCATGGAGACGGTAGGTCGTACGTACGCATGAACGCTGTTTTCGTTTCCTTATTGAGCTGAATTGAATTAAGTAGATGACATACATATATATACACATAAATAAAATATCATTATTATGTCATAGATTTCATGATTACTTATTATATATACGTTATAATCATTCATGAATGGTTAATCATTGAGAATGAATCTCATCGCGTCGTAGAGACGGTATTCCGTACGTACGCACGAGCGATGATATCATTCCCATAATCGTGGAATTTTATTGGAGTGTATGTATACTATTAAAGAATCAACAACACATTAAAATAATAATATATAGTTATTATTTACTCCATAATACCCATCCAAGTAAGGTGGTGGTGGAAAATAGATTACACCACAGCGTGGAGACGGTATTCTGTACGTACGCATGCACGGTGATTTTGTTTTCCATAGGATGGATATATGGTGAAATAGGGTTTTTTGATACTTATAATAACATATCAGTATATGATTGATACTGATGTTATTACTTCATAATGAAACAACCTTATAAGAATAAGTGGAAGAAGAAATAAATGTGAAATAATTGGTAACCGAAATTAACTCTTCTTTGAAGCACCTCTTTGAGACCTCCTCTTAGAGCACTAAAATTGGTCTTTGAAGAAGAGCAGGACCTCTAGGATGTTTATAGGAAAGTGGATAAGAAAATTGGTCAGGTTTTGGCCGAGCATGAAGTCTCAAAGTGGTGTATGGAAGAGAGGGAGGAGGTGCCCTTTTATAAGGGAGGAGAGGGGAACCTTTGGAATAACTAAAACTATTATTTTATTATAAAGACAAATTCGGTTTTAAGTAGCTCCAAATTAATTTATTTAGAATATAATGTGGGGATGGGTCGAAACCCTCTCATCCAATATAATTTAAACAAGTTTAGGTTCCTATTCTAAACTTATCATTTAGAGTGAAAATTAAGTTAAATAATTTTACTTTTACCGTGTTTTCTTGTGTTCTTACACTACAAGGTTAATAAACATACTATAACAAACCAAACGAACCCCAAGTTGTTTATTATTAATATATATAAACTTATATAAGTCATTTGTCCTAACATTATATTTTTAGGAATATAATAACTATTAATAATATAATATGTTATTTAAAATCTATTTTATGTCAATTTTGAAACTATTTAGTAATTGATTTTTGTGAAAATCCTAACAGAATGATTAGTTCGAAATAAGTTAATTAAATTCATAATAACATGTCATATTAACCGAGAAAATTAGTTTAATTCATATAAAGTCTCAAATTACATTTATGTTGGTATTTATAACATCAATTATGTCAATATTTCATTAATAAGATAATTACTGCATCATCATTGTGTCATCAATAAATTAAATTATTTAATGTCTAAAAATTAGAAATAAAATTTCATTATGTAGGAAAGATTTTTATATTTCTAATTAATATTTATAGTCGAATTTATCTTATGTATAACCCTATATTAAAAATGATATACTTATTAAACATTGATTTTAACTATTTTAACCGTTCTTTATATAAATTAATAATAAATGTCCTAATCTAATCCATGTGGGCCTAAATGGTCATATTTTATTCCTAAGGTTGTTTTCGGTCGAATTATACTTATCCAATAGAATTAGTACATGTGTTAGGGTAATAATAATAACAATTTTACCCTTAATTACCCTATTTACTTTTAATCGTGGTTAAAAAAAGTAAAAAGTTTCTATTCACCAAAAAATTATTTTCATCTAATTGAACCAAATTTTACTTATTGTAATCAACCGTGTCTCTCAGATTTTTGAAATTCCACTCACAGAAGCGGTAAAATTACGTTTTATGAAATATTCAGTTTTTTTAACTACCACTTAGTGGTTTCACTATTCATCAAAAATTGAAAGTTTTCAGAAAAATACAAAAATTTCACCGTAGGCTAATTTTGATATTCCGAATCCAAAAATGATGTCTATTTTGAAAAATAATATTTATAAAATTTCAAAAAGTGGTTATTACTATTCATAACAGCTAGTTTTAAAAATATTTTAATAGCATATCATTGTTTAGTGAAACTCGGTATTGCGTACGACGCAAGCTATCGAGGAAGGTCGCGATTGCGTGTAATGAATGGAAAGTCAAGGATGCGTGTTGTGAAAGCTCCTTTTGGTGTAGCATACAACACAAGGCATTAATGAAATTAAAATGAATATTTTTCATAAAATCTCTGGGTGTTACATGAAGCACTTGGGTGTGTAAACCCTTTATCCAAATTCTCATGTAGTTGTTTCTTTAACTCCTGAAACTCCACATAAACCTTTCTATATGGAGTATTAGATATTAGATACTCCGAATGTATAATATCCTTCATTAATTATTTGTCTCTTCTAGGAGGAATACATGTAAATTTCTCGAGAAACACATCAACAAATTCTCTCACAATAGGCATGTATTCTATGATGGTTTCATCCATAGACTCAATCATCTAATAATGATACACATGCCCAAAGGGCATTAATATCTATACTTGTATTATAGTGAAAAAGAATATTCCTCATCCTCCTTTCACTTGCATAGAATCTGAGCCTGATTCTCTATACATAGAGTGATTTCCCTCTCACGGAAATTAATGTTGCCTCTATATATGAAAAGTCAATCCATGACATAAATTGCATCAAATTACACAATGGGATGTATTACAATGTTCTCTGGGAAGTTCAATCCACAATTAGTGATAGAGGATGAATTATATTCATGGGATACAATAATTTCCCCATTTTTTTCTTCACCAACATATCCACATCCATTCATTATGGTAGGGTTTGTGTTATTCTATTAATACCTTGGGATATAAAAGATTTTATAAAACTAGAATCAAAATGTATGTTCTCTATTATAAAATGAATAACATGTTTTATTATCAAAACATTTTGGTTAAGGATTCACTTCATCTTTTGTGATTGAAAAATCTCACCGTTGCTTCCTTAGAGGTTGGTTGTTTCCTATAAAACCCTTATCATAGTGTATTAGTTCACAAAGTTCCATGGTTATTTATAGTTGTATAAATGATCAATGCCTTAAGGATCAAACATTTTATTCCTTTCCCCTTTCAAAGTAATGTATTTCTCATGCCAACATTTTTTGGCTAGGTTCCCTTCCCACACCTAAAGAATTTCTTCATCCCCTTCATGAAATTTATAGGGTGCTTATTTCCACACCATTGGAAAGCAGGGTGCAGAAATTTCATAGAACTGTGGGATTAATCCAACAGAACTCTATGATTAATGTCCACCTTCATATTATTATCATCATGGTATCCATAGAATTATCTGATCTCCAATTCATCTTTGAGCACACATCGGATAATATCCTCATATCTATCAAATCCACGGATCACCAGGGCTCTTTGTAGGCAATGTTTTAACCCCTCAAAGAAGCATTGAACATTGAATTATGGGTTAATAACAAAACTAGAGGTTTATCAGGAAAATCTGGTGATGTTTTCCATGTATACCCTAATAGATTTGTTTTCCTTTTTCTTGTGAGAAAGGAAATATATTTCCAATAAATGTAAGATGGTGTTGGGAAAATATATATCTAAATTTTTTTCTAAAAATTCAACTATACCAGTACCTTGATATCTTCATCATGCTTCAAAATTTTTATCAATTTCCACCATTTATTAGCTTCACCCACAATACAATAATTTGCCTGAAGAACATTATCATGTTCAAAACATTAAAGGATGGAGAAGCTATTCTTAATAGAGATGATCCATTGTTCAGTGATTGAGGGATTAGATAATCCATTGAAAGTTGGAGGACTTTTCTCATGAAGCTCTCAATTACGACTTGTTCATTAATGGGGGGATTTTACGTTCCTCGTGATCTAGGATTCTATTAAAAAAAGTTTACTAAGAGAGTATCGTGACAAAGCATTCAATTACCACTCGCATCAGATTGTGAATCACATTAGAGCAGTCATCACATTGATCTTTGCACCGGCTGTTAGCATGATTCCTCTTTTACTATCCATTGTCTAGAATAAAATGAAAATTTTGGGTAAGTATTTTCAATTATGAAAGAGAAAAAGGTATAACTTATAAATTAGATTGTTATCCATATAATATAGGTTTATAGGCTTTGATATAATTTATCAATGATCTATTTTATAACATATATTCATAAAGGATATATTTATTCCCTTAATAATGGTTTGTACTATTATTATGATTTTATACAAGCATATACCCTTGGAGTGTCAAACCATGAATGCAGTAAGGCATGCTTTCATGCACCAGTTCCTGTTGGAGTCTAGCATAATGCAGTGTTTTCATTTTTTACACATAGATACATATTTACTAAAAGCACCTCAAATAGTTCGTATCCAGTCAAGGACTAATTTTCTTTATTAACTAATTAATATATTATCACTAAAACATAGGGAATAGTTTCTTAAACCTATCCTTATACATATGCATTTGACTAAATTTTTCTAATACTGATACGAAAACAAACTAAACTTATTTTTTGATGAAAACTATAAGAAACCCTATAAATTTTTTCATATTTACACATGTTTTATTACATAAAAATGAAAATAATAAAAATCAAAATATTGGGAGGTCTCGTTTCATTGTGGCTTAGTAACATAACCTAAAAACATAAAACATGAAATACAATATCATTACTGAAAACATATTTTACTTGACCACAAAATTTATTCATTTTTAACAATGAATGTGATATCCCGAGGAATGACAAAAGAAAGGGGTCAGCTATAAAGCCCAGTAATGGATTAAACATGGCATAACATGAATAATATAATACATACTAGTCAATAGGCATATCAATGGAGCATAAGATTAGTGTCAACATAAAGAAATGATATAGAAATATTATCATAACATGGAAATGAAGAAACAACTAAAAACATTGCAAAAATAACATAAAGAAATTCTATAAAACCATGTTCCAAATTGGTGGACATAATTCCTATACAGGAATTAGGTAAACCCCTTTCCCAACATGGAGAATCATTATACTAAACATTACCCAATGTAATGGAGAACTATAAGGGAGCACCATTCTTAATCATTCCAATCTTATTCTTAAGTGTACCACATAGATCATATAACATGGATTCATTAAACATAATCATTTGTTCCATGATCATAGAATGTGTAATAAATACATGAAATTCACATTCGATAAGTATATTTTTATTAATTTGAATACCCGTGATAGAGAAATTTGTATGGTATTCACTAAATTATTATTTTGGCATGGAAAATCATAGGGAAACATTAGTGACATAATTTAATGTAACAACCTGACCCCAGTTACCTAGAGTCAGTGCATTATTAAATAACATTGGAATGATAAAGAGGGATCAAATCAAGAAAGACCAACCCATTTAGTATCCTTGGAAGTACTAGATACATTCATAAGTTTTACATTACATTCTAAAAATAAAAACAACAACAATATTGGCCACATTTGAATCCCTTGGACTATCCATATAGGTCAGTCATAATAAACTTCTTTGTATCCTGGAAAAAATAAAACATAGATAGGGGTGATCTCAGCTGCTCAGTAAGGATCACAATATAGACGAAACATTAATAAATAAGAATAAACACTTAATGAAATGTATAATACTAAAACACAAGCCTTTAAAACATAAACTGCATCACAATTTGGAAAAGATGAATCAAATAATGCCACATACTTTTTCACATGGATATTCTACTTGTCAAATAATCACATGTAATATCAATATCTAATCTCATATTCATGGAATGCATAATTCCGGACATCATAACCATATATTTAAGGCCTCATGCCAAGACTACAAATAAAATTTTATCAGGGCCTTGTTCCAAGACACTAGTTTGTCTCATGAGACTTACCGATGCATATAGGAGCTATAGCAGGATCCACCCATCACATACTTAGTCCAATGAATTTCTCATCTGAAATTAGTGAAACATACTCTAAAAAATTGTATTAAAACTAGCATACGATATGTCAATAATATAACCACAAACCATGAATTTCATAAAAATGGCACATCCAAAGTCAAACATACCTAATTCAATACAATATGGAATATTGTTTTATAATAAATCAACCTCAATAAAGAATAAAATACAGTCAAGGATATTGGCAAAGATGAAAATAGTTTGTAAAACTATTTAAGAGAAATATCCCCTTTTTCTTGAAAACATTTAATAGTCGAACAATTTATCAAAGAATTTGCTTAGAGGAGATTTTTGAATCAAATTGTCCCATACCACATTGAAAATATTTTATGGAATTTCAATTTCTAAATATAGATATCCATATAAAAAAATACTTAAAAACATTCTAAAAATATGGACATTGGTGAGAAAGATTTATAATAATAAATAATTCAAACATTAAAAATGTTATTTTAGTTAAAGAGTCCTAACAAAATGAGAGATACTTGAATACAAGTAATTCAGGAATAACATTAATAGAAACATAAAAATATCATAAGAATAAAGTGATTCATGACATAATATGTAAAAGGACAGTGTATACCCCATATAAAAGTGAATTGGTGCATAATGAGAAAATGGTCTTAATGGAATGTAAATTGAGATGAAATACTTTAGAAAAACTGTTTCATTATATTAAGGATATATAAATGAAATAATTAGTTCTGAAAAATATAAAGTCACTCAATATAATTGGATATTAAGTGTAAATAAATCATAGGACATTCACACATATTCTTGTAAAAACAATACCGATTACTTGGATGTCTACCTCAATGAATGGAAATTGAGGTAAGATTACTCTTATCAAGTTAATATCGATGAAATTATAACTTATAAATGGAGTTATTTTGTGTATAAAATATATATCCACAAAAGGGGAGTGTAAATTACTACATAAATAAGTAAATACTGATTTCACACATAATCTTGGTGAAAAAAAATCAATGAAGTTTCCATAAAATCAAATGAGTGGAATTCGAAACTAGAAATTCCCTTACCGATTTGGTAACTTATGAAACATACACCCCATGAATGAAGGATCATAAAATAAATATGTAAATACCCATTAATTAATGTATATTACATGAGGAATACAATCACGGGCAGTACATAAATCACACAAAAGGAAATAGTGGCAATACAACATGAATCTGACAAGAATAAGAAGTTAGATAAAATAACCTTTCTACATTGTAATCAGTCACATCATATGCAAAATAGTTAATAAACACAAAATGAATCACATAAAACCGTGAATATAAAGATAATAATGATAATACATATCAAATGGGAGCACACAATATAGCACATGCTATAAATAAGTAGTGAACAATGGAAATATCACAGAATTAAAAGTGAGATATGAAACCCCTTACCATGTGTACAACTTGACCCATTCATTATTTAATATCCTGAATAATAAACTAAATTTAATTTCCACTTGATTCAGAAACTTTTTCTAATTTATTATTTCTTTTTATATCACTTATTATAATGTTATATATATTACATACTTATTTAAGAGAGTAACGACTGTTCTGTTGATATTTGGTACTTGAGTCAAAATTAAACTTCTTATAATTATAATTTATCCATATAGTCAAAAGTAAATTATATATAGAGTTATATTAATGATTTATATATCATATGTATCTTATATATCTAGTATATATATATATATAATAGTACATAACATTTGGAGATAAGAAATGAATTGCACCTTTCATGGAGATGGTAAGCCGTATGTACACGTGAACACTACATTAATTTATATTTAATATTTTAATGGAATGAATAAATAATTATTCATTGGTATATTATAATTTCACTACAATATCATATATAATTTCAGTAACTCCATCCTTTATAAGTTCCATGAATGGCATGAACGAGTCATATCACTTTGAGGGGGCGGTAGTCCGTACTTCCTCAATTGAAATTATCGCATTTAACCATTATGGAAACCATAATGGTTTTCTATAAATGAACAATAAAGAATCATAGAAACAAAATAAATATAATATATATCACATATAAATACAGTTCCATCTTAATGGAAACCATAAGTGGTGGTATAAGTTAATTGAACAAACTTCGTTTCGTGAGGTGGTAGTTCACCGTCCACAGAAACAGTATGTTCTTTTCCAATATGATGGAGGTGTGTATAAGTGTAGCTCAAATAATTTCCATAAAACAACATATTATTTTTATGATACTTGTTTTTTAATATAATAAACTAAAAATAATAATTTTGGGGATTGGATAAGTAAAATAAAAGAAGAGAACTTTTGGAAAGACGTTACCTTAAAATTGGGTATCTCTCTCTAGTTTGGACCAAATTGATTTATTTAAGTTCCTTATGCCTAAGGTAATAATTATTGGTGGACAGGAGGGATATATGGAGCTTATTTGAAATGTGGCTGGATTATCCATGGGGCTTGAGAGGTGTGAGTAATGGTTTATAGTTGCGGTCTTTTTATAAGGGGGAGGGGCTCTTTATGAAATATTGAAAATATTATTTTATTATATAATGATTTTCGGTTTCTAAAGGTCCAACTCTCATTAACTTCAAATATAAGATGGATATTTATAGAAATAAAATCATACAATAAGAATTGTATAGGTTTTGGATATTTTTTTAATTTTTATAATCTTATATTTTAAATCATTTATTAATGATGTAAAAACTGCATCATTATTGTGTCATAAATAATTTTATTTATGTGATGTCTAAAAATTATAAAAACATACCATGAAGTATGAAATGGTTTTATATTTAAAATTAATATTTATAGTCTAGGATATATATTATATATCCCCATGTAAAAATTGATATACTAAAAGATATGTGTTTATGTCATTTTTGTCATAACATTAAATTAATTTATATAAAGTGTCATTATCATTCTTAAGTTACTCCATGGGGTCCAAAAATTACCCCAAGGATACCCATGGTACTAAATGTATCAACCAATAAGAAATAGAACACATGTTAGGGTAATTTAATACTATTATAATAATTTTTTACCTTGAATTACCCTATTTACCTTTAACTACAGTAAATAAAAGTCAAAAGTTAATATTCACCAAATTTTATTTTCATTATATTGAACCACATTTTACTTAATAATAAAATCCATATACTTTGGATTTTCAAAATTCAATTCACATAAGTGGAAAATTTTCATTTAAATGAAGAAGTTAGTTTTTTTAACTAATACTCATTGATTTCACTACAAATCAAAAATTGATGTTTTTAAGAAAAATATCAAAAATTCAACCTAAGCTATATTTGATATTATGAATTCAAAAATTATGTCTATTTCACCAAATTCAAAACATATAATTTTCATTATTTAATTTAAAATAAATTCCCATTGTCAATGGAAGAAAAAGTGTTCTTAAGAAATAATAACTATAAAAAGATTGTCACTTGTTTATGTCCAATTTCATAGTAAAATTACTTCCAATGGCCATATTAGAATAAATGGTGAAAATATAATCTAATTAATCATTAAAACCAATAAAAAAATATAATATTTCTTGATAAATAAATTAGATTAAAATTCATTTTTGAAATAAAATACATTATTTCTCAATATTCATTAAATAATGATCATTATTAGAAAAATACCAAAATTTCATCCAAATTAAATTGTGATGTCCAGATTCTAAATAAGGATTTTATATTGTTATGTTGAATATATAAAAGTTTCAAATATTGGATTTTAAAATGTTTCTCTATTAAAAGTTTATAAAATTGCATTTTTTGGAAAAATAATTCATTTATCAGAAAAATTGATGTTGTTCTTATAATATGTCTAAGAATCAGATAATATGGTAGTTAAAATTATATAAAGTATATAAAAATCAAAATCATGTTAATAATATTCATAACCTCTTTTTGAACAGCTAGTTTGGTAAGTCGTCGTGCGCTCAAACTCGGTGTTGTGTTTGGTGCAAGCTATTTTATTACTCTAAAGAGACAACAATATATGAAATATTAGTTTGTTACATTCTCATGAATTCAATAAATTGCATCCTATAAATTTTAGTTCTGGATTGAAAACATGGGATTTTACATTTCAAAATATCTTAGTTGAAGTCCCACATCAAAAAATGGATTAATGAGGCCTCTATTTTAAAATAAACAAAGGTAAGTATGAAGGTTACTGAAAATCACACATACTAGGGTTCCATGTAGGAAAACATGGATATCAAAGAGAAATCCAACCATTAAGTTTTGATATAGAGTGGTCGATAAAATTATTAGGAGAGAGTTAATGATCTCTAAGCCATAAACAAATGATGGGATGATAGGTCATTGATTACCTAGTAGGAAAAGTAAACAGAAAACATTTTTGTTTTAAGTTTATTTTCATAATGTGGAGGAATTTATTTATGATATCATCTAAGATCATATGGAGATATAATTACATTACAAGTAGAGTTTAGTCCTTTAATATATTTCTACCATAAACTCATCTTATCTCCAAACGATGAGTATTCAAGATGACTTGGTCAGACCAGAAGCCCCAGAATCAACTTATAGAGAATCACATAATCCACAAATGATGAAATATATATTTCATTCTATTTATACATTAACCAATACAAAAATGGTTAGTACAAGATTATATGATCCCCTAATAGGATAATCCTTTATAGAAGGAAATTATACTCTTAATCTCCAAAATTAAACAAATAGTACCCAAATTTCAACGAAGACAATTCAGAAAAAAATTGTCCTTAATATTCTTAAAAATAATCCAACCAACGTTTGAAATAGAAAATTCATAAGGTTTTGATCAAATATTATTCCACAATAAATGTTATCATTTATCTCCAAATAACATCAACTACTCTTAAAGTCACATACATATAAGTTTTTAACCTAATCCCCTATTCTCTTGGATTGGTTTTTCATTTCCATAAATAACATAAATTTGTATAAGTATACTATAAATACATACATTCTTCCAAAATAAAAATCCACCATTACATATCAAATGAAATCACATAGTATTCTATTTTCCTTAGTCATATAGTGTTACCAATAGAGCGAATGTCTTTAAAAATAACATTTATCACTTAATCACCAAATCATTTTCCTATAAAAAGGATAAATCATATGTTCCCAAAATCAACATATTATTGTTCCATAAATTTATTTTACTATAATTAATTATTCATACTAACCAGGGACTTCCCATATTCTAGTGGTAAGCAATAAATCCCAGTGGCACTTTGGTTGTGTGTTCGATTTCCACAAATTTGTCCGCCACGATGGGTTGTAACACGTTTTATGTGATGTACTCTTTTAAAAAATATATAATTTTATTACATTCCAAAAAATGTGTTATATTCCTAAAAAATAACCATAACATATTTTAACCATAAATGTTATATCATACCTCAAATTGTCATCCAAAAAGTAATAAAATGTAATTGAACAACTAGTTTAACTAAAACCATAAATCATAGTGTGAGTCATAAAATAATTTAGAGAATATTATAACACCATAATTTAAGTCTGAAACAGTTTAGGATTAACCAAGGTTATTTATTCTCATCTTATAATAAAATCAGTCAAATCGGTTTATATAAAAATGTGAATTATCTTAAGCATATCCCCCAGGAGTTTCGTAACCAGTAGTGTAGCAAAGCCCATTGTTGTGTACTTGGATACCTTGAGTCAAGACCTAACTCCATGTCGGGGTTTTCACTACTAGGTACATCTTTTCCAGAGCCTACTCTACCTACTAATATCCAGATAGGGATTTATTGTTTGAAAATGAACAAAATATCTACATTACCAAATTTCGAGTATGTTCTTCTATACTTGTCCTCAAAGTCATTCTTAGGTTAATGTTCATTAATCATATTTTTTCTAAATATAGTTTCCAATGTTTATACTAAACAACCTCTGATACCAACTGTAATGCCCATACCCTATTTACCATGAGAAAATGAATTATTAAATAACATTGGCATGAGTACAGGAGATCCAATCCTAAAAGACCAATTAGTTTCGTATCCTTGGAAGTACTATATACATTCATAAGTATTACATTACATTATAAAATAAAAAGAAACAACAACATTGTATCAATTATAAAAATTCACATCCCATAGAATATCCCTTCAGGTCGGTCATAAAATACTTCTTTGCATCCTTGTAAAAATGAAACATAGAAATGGGTGAGCTCAAATGCTCATTAAGGATAACAATATAGTGGAAACATTCATAAATAAACATAAACAATTACAGAAATGTAAAAGAATAACACACAAGCCATTAAAACATAAACATCATCATACTATGGAAAAGATAAATCAAATAATTCCATTTACATATTCACATGGACATTCTACTAGTTGAATAATCTCATATAACATCAATAGCTAATCTCATAATTATTTAATGCATAATTTTGGAAAACATAACAACATAGTAAAGGGATCTTTTCCATGACTACAAATAAGATTTTTTCAATGCCTTATGCTAAGACACTAGTTTGTCTAATGAGACCTATCAATGCATTGAGGAGCTATAGCAGGCTCCACCAATCACTTACGAAGTCCAATTCATTCCTCATATTAAATGAGTGAAATATACTCTAAACATTATTATTAAAACTATCATACAAAATGACAATACTATTACCACAAACCATGAATGGCATAAAAATAGAACATCCACGGTCAAACATAACTCATTCAATACAATATGAAAGATTGTATTATATTAAATCAACCTCAATAAATAATAAAATACAATAAAGGGCATTGAAGTAGATGAAAATAGTATGTAAAACTATTTAAGAGAAGTATCCTCTTTTTTCTTGAAAACATTTAAATGTGTCACTATTTATCAAAGAAGTCTTTTAAAAGAGCATTTCGAATCAATGTATCACGTAGAACTTTTAAAATTTTGAAAGGAATTTTAATTTCAAAACATTCATGTACCTATAAATAAATATGTAAAACCATTTGTAAAACATGGCCTTTAATGAGAAAGATTTATAAGAATAAATCTTTAAAACATTTTAAACGATCTTTTCATTAATGGGATCCTATCAAAATGAGACATGCTTAAATACAAGTAATTGAGGAATAAAATTAATCAAAACCTTTTAATATCAAGAGAATAAAAGGATTCATGATATAATATGTCAAAGGGAAGTGTATACATCGTATAAAATTGAATTGTTTCATAACGACAAAGAGGTATAAATGGAATGTAAATTGAGATGAAATCCCTTATGAAGACCATTTCCATATATTAAGGATAAATCAATGAAATAAATTTTTTTGAAAAATATAAATACACTCAATATTATTGGATATTAAATGTAAATAATTCCGAGGACATTCAAACATATTCTTGTAAAAACATTACCAATTACCTGGATGTTTAACTCAATGAATGGAAATTGAGTTAAGATTACACTTATCATGTTCATATCAATGACTTGATAATTTATCTATTAAGTGACTATGTGTGCCAAAAGTATATCTACACAAAGGGGAGTGTAAATTATTACAGAAATAAATAATTAGTGATTTCATAAATATTATTGGAGTAAAATAATAAATGAAGTTTTCATAAAACCAAATGAGTGAAATTTGAAATTAGAAATTCCCTTACCGATTTGGTAACATACAAAACATACACCCCATGAATGAAAGATCATAAAATTAAGTTTTAAATAACCATAAATTAATTTATATTACACAAGGAATAAAATAATGGGTAGTAAATACACAACACAAAAGAAAATAGTGGCAATACCGCATGAATCTCATGGGAATAAGAAGTGATATGAAATCCCCTTACCACGTTGTAATCAATCGAGTCATATGAAAAAATGTTAACAACCTAAAAATAAATTACTTCATGTCTTTAATATAAATAGAATAATGATAATATATATCAAATGGTAGTACACAATACACCACATGTAATAAATAAGTGGTAAATAGTGGAAATCACATAGAATTAAAAGTTAGATAAGATTCCCCTTACCTTTTGTCCGACATGACCCGTTCGTTCATTAATCTCCTGAATGACGAACTAATGTAAATTTATACTTGATTCAGAACATTTTTCAAATTTAGTATTTCTTTTATATCACTTATTAGCACTTCATAAACATTATGTACTCTTTTAAGTTAATAACTGTCATTTTGTTGATATTTGGTACTTGAGTCAAAAGTAAACATCTTATAATTACATGTTGTCCGTGTTGTCAAAAGTATGTAATCTCCACAATTAAATTCATGATTTAGATATCATACATATCTTATATATAGTATATATATATATATGTATTTATAATAGTACGTAACATTTGGAGATAAGAAATCAAATTCACCGTTGCTATAGACAGTAAGCCGTACATACGCATGAACGCTAATTCCATTTTTTTCATATTATAATGGATTTAATAAATAATGATACATAGGTATATTATAATTATAGTATAATAAAATATAGAATTTCAGTAACTCTATCCTTTATACAATCCACATATTGAATGAATGGGTCATATAACATTGAGGGGGCGGTAGTCCGCACATCCTCAAATGAAATTATCGCATTTACCCATTATGGAATCCATAAATGTATGATATAAATGACAAATAAAGAAGAATAGAAAAAATTTAAATATATTATATATCATGTGTAAATACATTTCTATCTTAATGTCCACCATAAGAGGCGGTAGGAGAGAATTTATCAATCATCGTTTCGTGAGGTTGTAGTTTGATGTCCATAGAAAAAGTATGATTTTTCCCATTAGATGGAGGTGTGTGTAACTATAGCTCTAATAAATCTCATAACAACAACATATTATATTTATAATACTGGTTTTTTATAAAATAAAGTAATAAAAATAGTTTATGTGGTTGGATAATTAAAATAAAAGAAGAGAACTTTAAGGAAGACGTTACCTTAACATCCTGTAAAACTCTTTTGTTTGAACCAAAATGATATATTGAAGGGCCTAATGCCTAAGGTAAGGCTTCTATATGGAATGGATGGATCTTGAGAGATTATTTGGGCAGATTTTTGATGATCCATGGGGCTTGAATGGTGTGAGTAATGGGTTATAGGTGATGGCCTTTTATAAGGGGGAGGATGGGCCCTTTAGGAATCTTTGAAAATATTATTTTGTTTTATAATTATTTTCGGATTAAAAAGGTCCAAAATTCATTAATGTAAAAGATAAATTGGCCTTTTTTCAAAATAAAACCATCAAATAATAATTGGATTTTTTTGGATATGGTATTATATTTTATAATCTTATTTATTTAAATCATTTGTTAATGTGGTAAAAAATACATCATTATTGTGTCATAAATAATTTTATTTATTGGATGCATAAAAATTATATAACAAATACCATGATTTATGAAATTGTTTTAGAAACAAAATTATTAATTATAGTCAATGATATAACTTATATAGCCCTGTGTAAAAATTGATTTAATAAAAGATATATGTTTATGTTCTTTTTGTCATAACTTTAAATTAATTAATATAAAGTGTTGTTATCATTTTAATGTGACTCCATGGAGTCCCAAAATCAACCTAAGGATGTACATGGTTGGAAATGTATCAAACAATAGGATTTGGACACATTTTAGGGTAATTTAATATTATTATAATATTAGTTTACCTTAAATTTCCCTATTTACCTTTAACTGCGGTAAAAAAAGTCAAAAGTTACTATTCACCAAAAATTATTTTAATATTATTAAATAACAATTTTACTTAACAATAACAACCATGTATGTTGGATTTTCAAAATTCAATTCACAGAACTGATATAATTTCATTTCAATGAAGAAGTCATTTTTTTAACTACAACTCGGTGTTTTCACTATTCAATAAAAAATGATGTTTTTCAGAAAAATATAAAATATTCAGCCTAAGAAATATTTGATATTATGAATTGAGAAATGATTAATATTTTACCAAATTCGAAACATATAAGTTTCATTAATTAAATTAAAATTAATTCTCATTGTCAAAACAAAAGTGTGTTATTAAAAAATAATAACTATCAAATGATTGACACCTATTTATGTTCAATTTCAAAGTGAAATTACTTCCAATGAACAAAATTGGATTAAATGATAAAAATAAAATCTAATTACACTTTAAAACCAATTAAAAAGATAATCTAACCATTTAAATAAATTATATTAAAAGGCAGTTTTGATTAAAAATACAATATTTCTCATTATTCAGTAAAAGATAAACATTATTAGAAAAATACCAAAATTACATCCAATGTAAAATTTGATATCATAATTATAAATTTTATTTTTATTTTTTAAAATTGAATATATAAAACTGTCAAATATTGGATTTAAAAATGTTTCACTATAAAAAGGTGGTAAAATTGAATTTTTTTTGAAAAATACTTCTTTTATATGAAGAATTGAATTTGTTCTGATAATATTTCGAAGAAACACATAATACAGATGTTAAAATTATATTTAATATATAAAATTTAAAATCCAGTTAATACAATTCGTACGATCTTTTTGAACAGCTATCTTGGAAAGTCGTCTTGTGCTCGAACTCGGTGTTGTGTGTGGTGAAATCTATTAAATTTCATTAAAGAGTTAACATACTGTGAAATCTTAGGGTGTTACACGATGACATATAGAAATTCATAAATTGGGTTTCTAATAGAGAAATGGGTCTCTCATTATTTTTACACGGGATAGAATGTAATTGGATCATGGAAAATAATATCCAATCATTTAAAATGGAATTGAGACGCAGAATATAAAATAATTGCTTGAATGGAAATGATAAGACATAAATCCCTTATATAATTTAGGCATAATAATGGTGGGGAAAAAGTAACATAGGGGATTATGGGAAGTAAAAGGAATATCTCATCATTTATTCATAAATTTTATAGGTTGGGGGTTATGGAAGAACATATAACAAATCAAGAAAATGGAAATTAAAATCCATGACATAAAAGAGGTGCTTGAATAAAAAATCAAATTGGGAGATCCTTTACATGGGGGTGTGATTTCAAATGCTTGGTGAAGGCCTCATGGGGGATTAGAGGCACATTTTGAGGACTATAGATAGCATGGGTAATATGTTTTTTGTTCATGAAATATCATTAGAGGAGAGAAATAGTATCTTCAGTGGGATTTTTTAGGATGGAAGGGGGAATTTTTTAGTAGTTTCTGTTTTGGACACTACAAAATAAAATATTCAAAACCAAAAAAAAACCCAAATATTTTTCCTATGGATTCATGAAAATGGGAGTGGTATACATTATTTTATAATTCATAGGGTCAATTATATTAAAATATTTCACTTTCTTATTTGGTTGTGAGTCACACATTCATGTAAATGATTTTAAAATCTTAAAATATTTTAGATTTTTTGATGATTCACAATGTATTTATAAAATAATTAAAATAAAACAACAATTAAATTATATTAAATTAAAAACATATATTTTTTCTAATATACCTTTTATAATATTTCATTATATCCTTATTGGGTCAGTATGATATCATAAAACACATTATATAATAATATGATAATAAATTTATAAACAAAAATTCTGTTGTCCTTATAAAATATGGAAAATTTAATATTAGATAATTTTTATGTCCTAAATCCAAATTTAATATCCATTTTACCAGTGTAATTTTTTAAATATATGTTTATTTAATTTTACAATAAAAACACAATTTATTGAAAATTGACCGGTTTTGGAAAATATAGTTTTCAAACATCAATAAAGGTTACATCTCACTTCAAAAAAATTATATCATCATTAATATTTAATAAATATAAGTTAATAATAATAATTTTATAAAATATTATTCATATCAAAACATAATTAATTCATCAAAAAATGTTCCTTAATTAAATTTGAATATTGAACTAAAATAATATTTGTTCCTTAGAAAATCGTTTACTATGTATCAATAATAGAATAAAAGAATATCCATTATTCATTATTCTATAAAAATATAATGTTCTTACTCATAATGAAAAGTTCAAGTTACATATCCCATTATTACACCAGCATAATCCCTAGCTGTACGGTTTATAGGGTTATGTATTCCATGTGTCATTTAGGTAAACATGGTTGGGGTCGTGATCTCAATGATCTTGAACTTCTCTTATAAACGGTTTTTCTCAAGTATATGTTGTTGGATCTCAACTTGGGAATTGTTTAGGGAAATTATGAAAATTGATATCTCCCTCATAAGCTATCATAAATGGGATTTATAGGGATTTATCCTACTAGTTGAGGCCATCACTTCTTTTTTATCTACCAGAAGGATTTGTTAATACCCTATATTTTTATTAGTCATGTTATCGATGTTCAATAGATATATTATCAATAGTTAGAATACATATCCATCATTTAAATCGAATTGGATATAATAAAAAATAGTGATTGTGTTTTATATATTCATAAAAAGTTTAATTAAAATAATGGTAATTTTATTCATGATAGTTTTGGTAATTACATGTGTTATTCCCAATATAATTTGTCTAATGGATTCCCTCAAGTGCATGAAATTAAAGATGTAAATCCACATACTAGAGGAAACTATAGAAACAAACATGATGAATAAAAGTATTTAAAGAATTTACCACCATCTAGTATGGAGATGGGAGCCAACAGACTCAAATAACGTTATATAAACTGGCTTCTCAACAACCTTTTCAACTGCCATTTTTCAAGATATAGAGTATGAAACCATCTAAAATTTAAAAATAGGGATAATTTAAATATCCTTCCCCAAAGTAAATTATGATAATGTTAATAGAATATAAAATTAATCAACAATAACCTCACACCATACATCAATCAGAATTGAAGCAATTGAAAGGAATGTTCACAAGGCTCATGATCACTCCCCATAATATGGTAAATTTTGGACCAAATAATATTAATACTCAACCAAATCCTACGTTAAAGTAAATTTTAGTGTTATTAGATTAAAAATAATAAGGGAGCTCTAAAAAATGAAGTATCACCCTAGAAAATTGATATTTAATGTGAACCATAGAAAAAATATAAATAATTAAGCCAAGAAAATGAACCCGAGGAGGAGGTAATGGAGGAACAATTAAATAAATACAAAGAGATATCCAAAATAGATGACCTACAACATATAAAGACCCATACATTACATATATTGATACTACATAAATGTTGAAGAATATTTATCACGAAATATAGAAAATCCATGATAGTACCATATAGGTACAATGAAATTAGAGACTGGGAATGAAAAAAACTTATTGATAACATATATTCATCATCTCGCACTTATTTCATCATAAATATATCTCATTTCAACGTATCATACTTAATACCATCCATCGTGACCTGGGGAAACGACCAATGGATGGGTGAGCTCAAAATCCATGTAAGGGATATCAAGGGAGATATCAATCATATCATAATCATATGATATCAGAAAATAGTGTTTAAAAATCTTATCCAGCATATGAATTATCTTGATATCATGTCATGGGATAAATAATAAAATTTAATAAGAATAAATGACCATAATCCAAAAAATAATAACATAAGACATGATGCTTTATAGAATTCACATAATCATAGAAAATCATTTCATATTACTACTAGCTCATTTCCCTAACCACTATAGAAGACAATGTCCACTGCTGAACCCAATTCACTCTTCATTCCAGCACTATATTACTATACTGAGATCATTTCACATCCCTTCTTTTTCTATCTCATGAGATATAAATATTTACCCTATTTATTGGAGGGATATATAGGTCTCACCCATCTCATAATGAAATCATTCTTTTGTGTTCAATAAAAACATAAATCATTATTTGCTGCCTATCCTAAGAAATAAAATTGATTTATTTAAACATAATTCTACCATCACATATTCCATTTAAAAAATTGGAATTCAAAAATATAATTCAATAAAAAATTAAAATCATAGTAAAAATATGAAAATTAAAAAAGAAATTTAACCCTAGTAATAAATGTCATCTTTGGTGAAAATTATTTTTGATATAACACTTTAAATTAATTCTTTATGAAAATATCCTTTCTTCTCCAAAAACATTTTCTTTTCTCAAAATGCCATGAAATTTTTAAACAAAAGACATCATTTTAAAATAAACAGTAATTTTTTAAAAAAATATTCAAGGAAATAAGGAGTTATGATGATTATAAAATCTATTCACAACATATAGGTTAAAAACCAGTCTCCTCGTACTTTTTTCAGAAAATTTAAAAACTAACTCGTATCAAATAAATACAAAAGATTCATTTTAGAACATTTAATAAAAATTCAACAATGGGTAAAATTAACATTAAAAGTCATAAAAGAATAGAAATAATATTAAATATTTAGGAAACATAGACATGGATGATAAATACACCACATTAACTAATTACATATAAATAACCTCAGATAATAATAAGATTGCGAAAATTATCCCATACCATTGGTCTGATTTCCATTGTAAATATCCTAAAATCATGAATGATGATTTGAATAATTTCACAGTATTATTTTATAATCATAGTAATTATTTGATGTATTATAGGACTATATTATTATCTATTTGTTAATAATATTTCATTATAACTTATTATTCGTGTATTAACTACTTCATTTTATTATGCATATTTTGTCGAATAAGTTCCAGTTATCCTTAATATTTCATAATTATATGTTTAAAAAATTATAATAAATTTCTATATATAATATTTATTCATTCAATACATTCATATTATTATGTTTTAATGATGTTATTGTGGAATGAACCACATCACATCATGGAGATGGTAGGTCATACCAATGCACGAGTGACGATATCATTCCCCTAATAAAGGAATAATGTCAGAGTGAATGGTTTAGAATATTTAAGAACAAATATCATGTTATAATAATAATTTAACGTTATTATTTCTATAATTTTATCCATACATGTGTTATGGTGGTGAAAAACATATTACACCATTTCATGGAGAAGATATGTCTTATGTACACACTGGTGGTGATTTTGATTTTCATAGGATGGATAGAAAGTGGAATATTATTTTTCAATTTTAATAATTACATATTATTATATAATTGATACTATAGTTATTAATTTATAAAGGAACAAATCATTATGTGTGAGTCGAATAAGAAATAAGTTTGATCAAATTGGTAGAGGGTATTACCTCTTATTTAGTGTGCTCCCTCTAAATCACATCTTAGAGCACAAGAGTTGGTATTTGAAGAAGATGATAACTGAAATACTATTTCTAGAGAAGTTGAATAGTTAAAAGGGTTGGGTATGGATGTGATTTAAGGCTCAATGTGAAGGGAATATGTGATGGTGGAGGTTCCCTTTTATAATTGATTTGAGAGGCACTATTGGGATCTCCAATAATATTAATTTAAAATAACATCAATCCCCATCCATAAACCACTGAAATGACCCCAATTTGAATACGATATTAGATAAGGATGAAATATCTTCAGAAAATAAATTCTTTTCAATTATTTATGTCAATTTAAACCTTATCATTTTAATTAAAACTTAATTATTTATATATAATTTTAATCTAGGTTAACAAATATATAAATTTTTAATGGGTTAATATTTAATTATTTGATGTCAATTAGAAAAACAAATAAATAAATTAGAACATTTTTATACTATATAAAAATTATTATATATTTTTAAAAATGTTTTATGATTTTTAATTAATTTAATAAAAAAATTATTCTAATAAATAATCAATAGTGTCAAATTTGACACTATTCAATTAATTTTTTTTAAAAAAATATTAATATAATAATATAACATGAAAAAAATATTTTATTTTCTTCCTAGGAGTTCATGACCATCTATAAAATTAGTTATGCATATTAGCTATCAAAATTAATTTTTATTTAATATATTTAATACCATTTATTATTTATCTCTATTAATAAAATAATTAGAACAAATTTATTTTATAAGTATTTAATAGAATTATATATTGAATAAAACATAAAAATAAATTTCTATGATAAATATAAATATACTATCTTTTAGGATAATATATTTAGTTGAATTTATCCTCAAGAAAATACAACATTTAAAATGTTATATTTATAGAATTATGAATGCGAAAACATTAACATCACATTAAATACAATAATATAAGTGTCACAATCTCATATATAATGCTCCAAATGGTCACTAAATAAACCCTTGGATGGTTATTGTCGAGTTATATTCGACAAATAATATTTGTTTAATTTTTTGTGCCTTTATAGGTTATTATAATTTTAATATAAATTGTTTTATGATTTCTTGTCTATTAATTATTTTTTACATCATCACAGTATATCCTTTATTGTAATTATTTTTTCCCTATAAATAAGAATAATTTGTCATTAAAATGATGAAAATAATCCTTAATATTATAATTTATAGTTGAATTTCCCAATTTTATTACCTTATATAAATATGATTTAGTTATAAAAATTTGAATGAGATATATTTAACTTTTCATTCAATAAAATAAATTACATATCCTAATCTCATCCAAGTGGCTTCCAAAGGACACCATTTTGACACGAGCATTATTTGGGTAGATAAAAACTAATCCAATGATATTGTGACAATAGATAGTGAAATTTTATAATTTTATTCTAACCATTTTTTCGTGATTTACCCATTTACTGTATTATTAAAATATACCAAAGAAACAATTCATAATTCTCAATAATAAAATAAAGCTATTTACATAATATGGACTTAATGATACAAAAAATGAAATCCATTTTTTAAAATTAGAAATTCATAATATTCATTAATTAATTAAAATACATTCCTTTTTTGGATGGAGAGAATGATATTTTAAATAATAAAAAGTCGCATAAGATTAAAATGATTTTACATCTGAATTCAATGTATAATTAAAGATAATGACATAAATTTTATTAAATCATATCAATATAGTTTATTTATAATTTAAAACCATTCATTATTATAATATAACCATTTATATTATTTTTATGAAAAAAGTTATTTTCAATTAAAATGTAGTGTATTTTTACTATTCATAAAAATTTGAAAGTTATAATAAATATATTAAAAAATAATTCAAAGTAAATTTTTATATCCTCCTTCCAATGAACAAGTTTATTTTCAGATTAAATTTATTAATGTGAAAAAACTAATAAATTTAAAATTCTTCTCCATTAAAAGGAGGTAATGTTTTTCTTTTTAACATATGGGATATTTATAGATGAATTAGGGGTTATTCATAACCTAGAAAAAAAGTATATACTGGATGAATATCTATAATATTTTATTAATTATAAAACATTTAATTAATTAATTTTATTAATTTAATTTACTAATAGAAATTCCTTCAATTTATTAATACATAAAATAAAAATATATAAATTATTTATATTTTTCATTAATATTTAGTAGAAAATGATTTCGCCATACATTTTCATAACATAGTTATATTAATTCTCTCTAACCTTAGGTATTGGTTAAAAAGGTAATTTTATTCTAAGGGCATATCATGGTTCATTTAAAAATCACGATTGTGTATAGTGAATGCTATTGAAGAATTAAAATTATTTGGAGAAACTATTTTACCAAAATATCTTGGTATTACATTCTACCCCCATTAAACTAAATTCAGCCCTAAATATTAATCACGTAGATACAAATAGATGAGGATTTCTCTCCCTCATATCATCTTCATGTTCCCACATATCTTCATCGAATTGGAGGTTCTTCCACAAAACATTAACCAAGAGAGTGGTCTTGTTTCGTAGATCATTTCTCCTCTATATAAAATCTTTATCAGTTGTTCTTATTAAGAAATATCATGGTCCAGTGGTACAATATATTAGTTTAGTAAATGTGAATGATCAGATATGTAGTTTCTCAATGGAGATAAATGGGACTCATCCTGACCTTGAGAGATATTCGGTGGAATTTACAATAGGTAATCTACCTTCCCCACACAATCCAGAATTTCAATAGAATGAAATACCTAGGTATCAGCTTTCCCTTCATTCCAAATATCATTACTCTCTTCCATGGACATATTCATAGAAATTATTTATCACCAACTTCAAACTCTAGGTATCATCTTATGTTATTTGTAGAAATTTTTTCTCTAAGCTGATACACTTTTATGTGTTCTTGAATAGATATGATCTTTTATTCCATTTCATCAATAAGATCAGGTCTGTTGACGCTCCTTTCGTCACAGAATCTAAAGATCGGAAAAGGGGAATATCTGAGCTCAAAGTGATTCATCCTTTGAAGAAAACATCAGAAATCGACAAAGGCATGAACAAAGGATCAAAAGCAACTGCACCGCGCAAGTTATATCACTGTCACGCAAGTACACTTGCGCGACGACCTTGGTCGTGCAAGTGACTTGCGCGAACTAAGTGAAAACCGCCCGGTAACCGCCCGGGGTCTTCTCCTGCCTATAAATAGACCCTGTGGGCCCCCCATTTGAGAGAATCTTTTTTCCAGAAACTCGGATTAAAGCTCCCGACGCCCAAGTCTCTTCTCAAAGCTTCAGGAACACTTCTAAGGTAATTTCTTACCTATAACGGAAGCTCTAAATAGAGGGAGGAAGGCCTAAGTGTTGAAACTCATCAACACTTGCGCGCCTGAGTGGCCAGCCCTTAAGGGAACTGGTTACACTTGCGCGCCGCCTTATTCCTTCAATAGAACTTGCGCGTCACTTTTTAGGGAGAACCTCAAGAGGATTATAAAGGCTTTAAGAAAGAGAAACTAAAGTATTCTAATGCTGGTTGAAAATCGCGCAAGTACCCACATGTCTCGCAAGTATACTTGCGCGACCAATACTTGCACACCCACGCAATACTTGCATGCCTTTCAAGACTTGCGCGCCCCTACCTTTTTGGGTGCCCATCTTTCCCATTTTACCCCTCTTAAGCCATTTCACCTTTCCTATTCAAGATTTTTTCTTCAAAATACTCTTTCAAAGCCATTTATGGCATGATTTCTTGATTTGACTTCCTTATTTGAAAGTAATTCTGTGGAATATCTCTCAAAACATAGTGATTTATACATCTTTATGTCCCCAAAGATTGAGAGTTCATTCATTCAACCTCATCCTTTTAGATGAGAGAATCCTTAACCTGGGTCTCCTTTTTAGGAATAATCCCCAGTTATAAGTCCTTTAATCTGGGAATCTTCCTCAAGAGTAAGCCGCAAATTCTTAAAATTCCCAAATCTGGGCATCCTCCTTAGGAGTAAGCCCCAAACCTTAATTCCTTAACTTGGGCATCCTCCTCTGGAGTATGCCCCAATCATAATCCTTTAATCTGGGCATCCTTCTTAGGAGTAATCCCCAAGTCCTCTAATATGGGAATCCTTCTTAGGAGTACGCCCCAATCTCATATACGTGCATCCTTCTTAGGAGTAAGCCCTGAGTCCCTTAATTTGGGCATCCTTCTTAGGAGTAAGCCCCAATCTCAAATATGGGCATCCTCCTCAGGAGTAAGCCCCAAACCTTAACCCCTAACCAGGGCTTCCTTTTCAGGAATAAGTCCTAGTTATAATCTTGGGCTTCCTTTTCAGGAATAAGCCCCAAGTCCCCTAACCTGGGCTTCCTTTTCAGGAATAAGTCCCAGTTATAATCTTGGGCTTCCTTTTAAGGAATAAACCCCAAGTCCCCTAATTTCTCTTTAACTAGTACTAATTTACCCTTGATTTGGGTTTCCTTTTCAGGAGTAAAACCCAATCATATGTCCCCTCCTAACTTGGTCATCCTCCTTAGGAGTAAGCCCCAATATTAGAGTATTCAAATCTCCATGAAGCACATATACCTTTATAGACCCTGTTCATGGATTTTCTCCCTAAAAGTGAATCCTAAACCTTCATCTATCTGGGCAGTCATACATACATAATCCCCAAACCATTTCTTATGAGTGCATATTTCATGGCACAATTGTCTAATTTTTTACCAATACCTCTTGTTTCTCACACCGAGCATGACTCACATGATCTTAGAGTGTAAATGTAATTATGACATCCTTCTTTGAGCCATCAATCATAAACTTCATACTCCATTACTCGAACTATGTGGGTTCTGATTCCTTTTCCAAAACAAAGGATACGTAGGTATCCAATTTATGGGTTCGATCCCAACTTTGAAATAATCCATATCCTTCTGAATGACGATAAACTTCAAGTGCCCCACTATGTGGATTTAAAACTAGCCTGGTCATCATAATGAACAAGAGACTTTTATAAATGTTTTTGAAGGATACCATTGACTAAGAATCTCTAAATAGATACAGAAGATTCTCTATTGATGAAGAACCTCGAATACATATAAAAGATTCTCTAAATTTCTTACATATTTAATCATTGATTGTTAAAACTAAAGGAAAGCTCATTTTATACTTGGTAATGTAATAAGGATTCACGAACATAACATAAATCTATAAAGAGAGTCCCGGAGTAGACAATAATTCCCCTAAAAAAGGTGTGATGAGTCTGACCTCCCATCCTCTCGACCAATGAAAATTACTAAGCATCATTAGCCCACAAGCTAATGAGAGCCTACATTTAGAATGTAGGTCCAAACGGATGTGGAATCATTGGATGTTTCCGGTTCTATGAACAAACCCGTTTGAAACCGATCGGAACGTTTGAATCTCCCTTCCAGGAGGTCATCCCCAAATTCCTTGCGAATCAAAAATGGTGAACCCGACGTGAATCCTTAACCAAGTTAAAGTGATGTTCTTCTTATTTGTTAGGACCCTTGGTCCAACAAAGCAATCATTGACATGTGCTCATCCAAAAGATGCAGTGGCCGGATTCATCGGGATTATGTCTGTTATATGGAACATGCACTCTTTTCTCAAGATCTTCTGCAAAATGGATTTCCTTAAATTCACCCCTATGAATACTGCTGCTGTGAACACCTCTACTGTGAGGTCCGCTGTTGTGAAAACCAATGCTGCTACTCCTGCTGAAACGTCGTCCGCTCTGAGGATGACATCACCAACTCAATGTCTTCAACGATGGGTTTCTAATGCACTGGTTAAGGATTACTGTCGCAACGGTACTATCCCAACTCTGGAGGCTTCTCATCAAGCCCTCCATGTTAACAACTCTACCTGGTCGTCCGGACAACAGCGGCCATTGATCAAGAAGCAGGCGGTGCTGACTACCGTCTCCAACGGTTTCGGGTCGTTATCCCCGGAACACAATTTCCATTCACTCCCTTACTCTGAGGAAGTGAATGAGCAGGTACCTCAGGGCCTTAATTCAAAAAGACAGAAGTACTTCCCGAGGGCTACCATCAACAATCGCCGCCAGACTCGTGAGGTAGTGCGCCCTCAACATGATGAGGGTACCGACGCCAGGCATTCAGCTCAGGTTCCTCGAACCCGAGCAGGCAAGATGAACTGCTAGAGACGGAATCCGGTTAACAATGGGCATGTTATCATCCCTGCCATCTCCGGAGAATCCCAACAACCTAACTTGGTGGAGAACAACGAGCAGGCACACACACCTGCCCGTTTTAATTCCGCTGTCCAGCTGACTCGTCTGACAGCATCAAGCCAATCCCGCCAGGCAATTCTGGCGGAGTACTATAGGCAGGAACATACACCTGCTTATGCATCATTAGTTAGTCAGCAGGCTCACCTGACTATATATTATGGATTCCACCAACCTATCTTGGTGGAGAAGAACGAGCAGGCACACACACCTGCCCGTTTTTATTCCGTTGTCCAGCAGACTCGTCTGGCAGCATCAAGCCAATCCCACCTGGAAATTCTGGCGGAGTACTATAGGAAGGAACATGCACCTGCTTATGCATCATCAGTTAGTCAGCAGGCTCGCCTGACTATATATGATGGATCTCGTCAACCGAGTTTGGAGAAGTGTAATCAGCAGGCACATACACCTGATAATACTAATCAAGCCTACCAACAGTCTCGCTTGGTAGCACACAGGTAAGTCATTCGGAAAGCCCCGACGACAAACAGGAGGCAGACTCAACTCTCTGCCTCCACACTTGAGTACTGTCAGGATTCACTGACAGGAAAAGGAGGACATGAGCAGGCACATACACCTACTCCAAACCCAAAATGGACATATATCCCCATTCCGGCGGCTGAAGTAACCAAAAATATTTTGTCAATGGTGAAAGAGAAGAAGCAAATTCCTGCTCATATTCTGGATGCTTGCCAGGATATCATAACAGCTTCAGCATCATCTCAGGGATAGACACATAAATCTATCCCTAGCAGTGGAGTGACACATCAACAATTTACTCCGGAACAGACACACACATATGTTCCAGTCCAAGAGGGTTATGGGGCATACTCCCCCATATCATACGGACAACCAAGTCAGGCACATACACATGATTTGAGTGGAGATCGTCAGCCTAACCTGACCATCTTGCCTGATCAGGCACATACACATGCTCAGAGTAACCACTTTCGTCACCAAGTGGTTTCCAAAGCGAGTAAGAAGGCATCTAAGAAAAAGATCTGCCCAACACAGTCAGGAGATCAAAGGCCAATCTGTAACAAGGCCTTTCTCGATGCTGGAGTTCTTGAAGCCCTCCGACATTTATCTGTCGGAATTCAAGATTCTACTACCTCAGTTCCCAATAACAGGAACATTAATTCCGAAGGTCTTCAACAGACACTTCCTCATGAAGGCTTGTTTCATGAAAATTCGGTCAATCTTGATGTCTCTTCTTCAGATGAGATCCACAGGAACCCTCTGTGTGGTCAGAAGACCAAGGAGAAAGAGATCTCATCTTTTGATGTAACCTATTATGGTGGTCCTCCCCATGATGATGAACTTCACTGCGAAAGTCCTCTCCGCAGTAGTGATTCACATTGCCTGGAAAATACTCCAATGGACAATGTAGTGCCGAGAAAGCCCTCTTATCTTGAGGCACTTGGAAATATGAAACCAGTCATGTCTGATTCTTTATCGCTAACAAGTGAAATACTTTCTCAATCAGAATATAGCCCAGGGTGTAGGTCACTCTCCGAACCACCCCTAAGTCATGCATCTTCTAGTTTGATCAATGATCTATCTACCAATCTTGTTGAATCCGATGAAGCAACAAGGAAACACCAACTCTAGTCAAAACAGGTAGAAGAATCTTCATTTAATGATAAAGAGGAAATGCTGATCATGAGGAAAATAATGGCAAAAGGTGAGGTACCAGTCATGTTTTGGCCTTTGGCTGACTCCCAGTACGACATTCCAAATATGTTGACGGATGATGGAATCCATGATATTCGTCTCAACATATGGAAAAATATTTGTCAATTGAAGAAGAACGTATTATCTTATGATTAATATGAAAATAATCTTAAGATAATAGAAGGGCTACAATGTCAGATTGATTTGTCATCTCTATCAGTCTCTCGGTATCCGAAGGCCGAAATGCAGCAGAGAACCCTTCAACGTTCATGCCTTGGCACACTAATAAAACTGCGTCAGTTAATTGCCAATGCTCCATCTGGTGTTCATATCAGAGAATGGGGTGTTCATGGAGCACTACATTTCACAGTGCTTTCTTATCCGCAAATCCCGCCGAAAATGGTCTCATGCAATGTTATTGCCCATGGCCGGCCACAGTCAATGGGCTTTGTTCATAATCAAAAGCTTGCTCAAGAACAAGCTTCAACTAGTTCCTCTCAAAATCAAGTATATAGAGAACAAGTTGTTGAATTGCTCCTATATCAAGCAGGCGAGAATATTGCACAAGCCTCTCGTATGGAGAAAACACGTCATCAAATGACAGAAGTTTCGGAAATCATCCAACGGTATGTTGAACCAGGTGATAAAAGTGGATACAGGTTAATGCATCCAGCTAATTTCCGAACTAAGATTCACAAGATCAAGAGATCTTTTAAGAAGATCTCAGACGTAGCATTTCAATAGCCACCCCAGCTTGTCAGACTGGGGACTTCTCTAACCCAACCCTCAGAGTCAACCAATGTGATTCGAGGAGTTGAGCAGAAGCAGCAGGAACATCCCCAGTTCTCGAGACTGGGGACTCTTTCAAATCATCAATCCCCTCCTCAAAGAATGTCGGTATTTTCTCGATTGGGGAAGAATCCCCAAGAGGAATGAGGAGCCAAATTATCAAGAGATTCCCTCCAAGTTATAGCTCGTCAAGAAGTTCCTAAAAGATTAAATCCACAAAAGGCAATGTCTCATCAAAGACATGAAAGAAGACAATATCACAGAAATGTTGATAGAAGAGATGTGATGAATTATGCATCAATCAATGTCATCAATGCCGTTGTTTCTAATCCACCAGAGGAGACTCACTCAGGGGACTTAGATGAAGAGCATCCTGCTCAAGAAAATTTACGCACCGATACAAATGAAGAAGGTGTACGTACATGAAGTCAAAGGATTACTCAGAACCTAGGTAATCCACTTCCCTCCCTCCAAAAGGTATCCAAAAAAGGGAAGGGAAAGAATCAGGTTACATATCCTTCCTCTAGAGAAGGTTAGTCGCTCTCATTAGAGAAAAGGTTTGCACAACTGGAGGAAGAAATGAAAGAATTAAGAAGGTTGAATGTAGAACTACTTCAGAGTAGTCTTCTTCTTAAGAATGCGGAAGTCCGACAACCGAAGGAATTTGTTGTAACTACTGAGATGGATCAGGAATATCCTCCTTTATCAGTACACCCTCAGATGTCTAATCTTATGGGTCAAATGCAACAATGGTTGGAAGCACTACCATCAGTTGCAACACCAACCAACACGTTTGTCCAAGCTCCATTCATTTCACCTATCCAAAACCAAGTTCGACCTTATGTTTCTCAAAAGTTAATAACTACTATTGCGTCATTAAAAGCTCACCTAAAAACTATGGAAGGGAAACGGGCGCAAGTTCAACCTGAAAAGAATGTTTATCCTGAATGGGTAGATTCAGTTTCTCCTCCATCCAGTTTTGGAAACCCTGTTTTCCCTACTTTCAATGGATCAGGCGACCCTGAACAAAATTTGACACATTACGTGTCTTGTTGTGATCCTATGATGGGAACTCCAGAACAGAAAGAAGCAGTGAAACTCAGATGCTTCGTGTGAACCTTGCAAGGACCAGCTTTTGTCTGGTATACATGCTTGCAATCCTGGTCAATCATCGGATGGGAGGATCTTCGTCAAAAATTCCTTCTTCAGTTCAGCTCAACTTTGCCAAAAATGACAGTTTTCGATCTTACAAACAACAAGAAAAGGGAGAATGAAAGAGTCTCTGATTTCATTGCTCGCTGGAAGGGATTAACGTATTCCCTGAGTTTAGCACTCCCTCGGGAGGAACTGTTGCTAATCTGTGTGGAAAATTTGCGTTACGAATTACGCACGCCATTGATCCCTGTGAAATACATAGGAGGGTTTCGAGACCTTACTTCAATCGCTCAACAGATTGAAGATTCCCTTATACAGGATAAGGTTAAATCTCATGTAATTCCATCTGCTCCATGAAAGAGAATGGGTAAAGCAGAAACTGATACAGTTATGCTTAAACAAACACCTGTACCTATTTCTACTTCAAAACCTTCATCTTCTCGAAGGGCTCCACCTCTTGAATGCCAACAACAAAGGCCGTTTCGTCCAAATGATCAAAAAGATCAATGACAAAAACAATTTGAGGATTTGAAGAGTAAAACATACTCTTTCCGATGTGAGAAAGTTCCTGGTTACTTCATTTCAGCACTGGAAAATAATTTGGTTCAATTACCAGTACCCAAGAGGCCAAACAAGGAAGGAGATGAAGACCGTCCCAATTATTGTCCCTTTCATCAAATGTTGGGGCATTCCATCCAGGAGTTTTTTGCCTTTAAAGACCTCCTGCAAAAGACGGTCGACTTGGGAGAAGTCAAATTGAAGGGTTTTTCAGCTCATGTAGCGTGTATTACCGCTACAAATCCAGAGGAAGGAGGCGAGTGGCAGGAAGTCAAAAGCAAAACTGCACAAAAATAAGATGATTGGATGGTCATAAAGACAATCAATCGGACCCATGCCATTTTGCGAACACAATTGAAGAAGCCAATTGTGTCTCCTACAAAAGCTACAGTGAAGCCTCCATCAAAAGACAAATCCTCAAGAGGGCAGCGCAATTCAAAGAAGAATGAGGAATCAGAAGAAGATGAGTATGTATCGAGGCCTACGTTGTCTTTGAATCTGGTAGATTTCATGCCATCTACTTCAAAGCCACGTGCACCACCCCATCAAACGGCACAGCCTCAATAGGCTAATCAAGCAGAGTCTTTATCAGATGAAGAGTTAATCTTCGGTTCTGTTAATATGATTCAATTAACAGATCCATATTCCAGTCGGCATGAGCCTGAATATCCTGTATCAAATAAGGGAATCCGATGAAGTTTTAGAGGTTCAGGATACAGGGTAAGACGTGGATCTTTCCGAAGCCACTTCTCCAATTCTACCCCTGCTAGCACTGTGTATGCAGCAGAAACTCGTGGTAGAGCCCTTCAGCGAGCTCAAAAAGAACAAGCAAGTTCTTCTGCCAATAGTCAACTCAGTCTTGGCACAGTTATTTTGGAAGACCGATTGAAAATTCCATCTTCTTTATCTCAGCAAGTAAATGGATCTAATCGGTCTAATCTTCCAAAACCCAGGATTTTTCCAACTTCTATCCCAATACAAGATGCATCATCTTCCAAATCATCTGCTTCCAAGGTACCTGCTAAACCACATATTCCTGTTGGGAAACGCAGACCTTTAGATCAAAAGTATGATATATTGAAACACTTGGCCCAAGTACGAGCCATGTTATCAATTTTGGATTCTTTGAATCTGTCAAAAGATCTTCGGGAAGCACTCATCGAAGCTTTGTCAAGTCCTCGGGAGTTTGAAGCTGAAATTGCTGCAGCTGAGGTCTATCACATAGAAAATAGTCTTGCAGAATGCCATGAAGTGATATATTTTACTGATAAAGATGAATATAATGTTGTGCATGGGCACATAAAACCTTTGTAGTTATCTGGCATAGTCAATGGTGTAGATATCCGAAGAGCTTTCATTGACAATGGTTCAGGAGTCAACCTCATGCCCATCCGTACACTTCGTCGATTGGGCCTCACTGAATCTTATTTATCTCCTTCTACCATGATGTTACAAGGATATGATAAAAATGAACAAGAACCACTGGGAGAAGTTACACTCAGAACTCAGTTTGGAGATCTTGTATCCAATTCGGATTTCATGATTGTTGATCAAGACTCAGCTTTCAACGTATTGCTTGGAAGACCCTGGCTACATCAGCATGCAGCTATTCCTTCATCATACCATCAATGTCTCAAGTACTGTTTCAATGGTCAAGTTGGAACATTTTATGGTGATAAGGCCCCGTTCAAGACATGTGAGTCTCAATACATTGAGGCGGAATTTTATCACATGATGGGAAGAGAAAAATCTACAATTAAGAAAGTTACCAAAGTTAATGCTCCATATGGTTTGGAGAAGATTCCAATAAATCCATTTACACATGTTAGTACAAATTATGTGTTACCTATCAGTCAAATTGACAAAATAATCCCAAATCAAAATACTCTTATGGAATGATCCAAAATTTCAATTACGGCAGTTGAGCCATACAACATGGGAGAAATTGGTAACCTACCAAACAGTGATGAAAGCCTAAGTGGTGACGTCTTCATTTCATCTACTGAAATCCAACAAGTATATACTTTTCCAATCAGTCCAGAAGAAGTTATAGCAACACCAGAGGTGAATAATGATGTCGATTCTCAATCCATCATCTCCTCTTTATTTCCCAAAGAAGGCCCTTTATCATTAATATGGTCGGAAATGGAAGCTTCTTCTTCAAAATGTGAAAATTTTGATATCTCTTATGATCATGATAATTTCGTTTTGTCATCTACTTTGCAAGTAGAAACGGAAGAAATAGTATGTAATAAAGTGGAAGAGGAAGATCTTAGAGATGCTCCTCCAGCATTTGAGGAAGGTATCTCTACCACTATGGATGAACTCAGATAAGTAAATCTGGGTACATAGAAAGATCCACGCCCCACTTTAATTAGTGCAGCCATGACCCTTGAAGAGCAAGAGATGTATATTTCCTTTCTAAAGAAAAATAAAGATATTTTTTCTTGGATTTATACATAAATGTCTGGGCTTGATCCTGATTTTTCTACTCATTATTTGGGTTTACCAAAAGAACATCGAGGATTTATGCAAGCCGTGAGAAGAACACACCCAACCTATGCTTCCAAAATTGAAGCTGAAGTGGATAAGCTGATCAATGCTAACTTCATCAGAGAAGATTAGTATCCCAAGTGGTTGGATAATATTGTCCCTGTGATGATGAATAATGGACAAATTAGGGTTTGCATCGATTTCAGATATCTTAATCGGTATTATCCTAAACATGATTTCCCAGTTCCGATTACAGAACTCTTAATTGTTGCGACGGCTGGCTATGAAGTACATTCCTTCATGGATGGATATTCTGGATATAATCAGATCTGAATGGCCCCAGAAGATGAGTAATATACAGCCTTCAGAGCCCCTTATGGTGTGTTTTGTTACCGGGTGATTCCCTTTGGTTTAAAGAATGCAGGTGCAACATATCAACGCGCCATGCATCGTATCTTAAAACCATTCTTGGGAAAGTTTGTTGAATACTATGTAGATGATTTGGTGGTTAAATCCAAACTACGTTCTAATCACTTGGCTGATTTTGAAGTCATATTCCACAAGATTCGACAACATAATTTGAAGATGAACCCCTTAAAATGTGCTTTGGGGTAACCTCAGAAAAATTTCTTAGCTTTGTTGTACGCCATCGTGGTATTGAAGTCGATAATGAGAAGACCAAATCAATCATTGGTATGTCACCTCCTCATAATTTGAAAGAATTAAGAGGACTTCAAGGACACTTAGCTTATATTCGGCGTTTCATCGCCAATTTGGCAGGCAAAAGTTTACCCTTTAACAAATTATTGAAGAAAGGAGTCACTTACCAGTGGACTGAAGAATGTCAAGAAGCATTTGATGTTCTCAAGAAATACCTCTTGAGTCCACCAGTACTCATGCCACCTGTTGAAGGTAGACCACTTATCCTCTATGTGATAGCTCTAGAGCGATCATTGGGTGCCTTTCTCGCTCAAAAGAATGATGCTGAGAATGAAAATAGCCTCTACTATCTCAGTAGAACTATGCTTGAAGAAGAAAATCGGTATTCAAGTATTGAGAAGTGCTTCCTGGCATTAATATTTGCAGTTCAGAAACTGAGACACTACCTACAACATCACGAGGTCCAATTGGTATCTCGCAATAATCCTCTCAAATTCATCCTTAGTCGTCCAATGCTTACAGGACATCTAGCAAAGTGGGCAATTATTTTGCAGCAGTTCGACATTTAGTATGTGTCTCAAAAGTCAATTAAGGGCCAAGGTCTGGCTGATTTCCTGGCTGAACATCTTTCAGTGGAAGACACGTCTTCAGATATTGAGCTCCCTGATGACGAAGTTTTCTCTATTCAAGAGAGTCCTCAAACATGGGAAATGTATTTTGATGGTGCTTCCAGAAGTCCAACAGGGAAGAAAATGGGAAATCCTAAATTCAACAAAGTTGGTTTAGGAATTGTGCTCATTTCTCCAGATAAGGCATTATTACCTTATTCCTTTTTATTGTGGGAAGGTGGTACCAATAATGAAGCTGAATACCAAGCTCTTATCACAGGCTTGAAGTTAGCACTTCAAGCACAAGAGAATAACTTAAAGGTGAAAGGTGATTCAGACCTGGTAATCAAACAAGTCAATGGGGATTATTCCATCAGAAAAGAAGAATTAATCCCTTTGTATGATTACGTCAGAGAGTTAACGGCGGAATTCCCTTCAGAACCGAAATTTTCTTATGTCACAAGATCACAAACTGCTCAAGCTGATGCACTGGCTAATATAGCCACAGCTTTAGCAGATCCAAATCGGGACGAGACAACCATCAGTATTGTCCACCGTCGATCAATTTCACCTTATGTTCAAGCCAGAACAGAGGAAATTAATGAAATTAGTCCCATTCCGGAACCGTATGGTCATACTACAGGATGGATGTCACCTATCAGGGAATACCTTCAAAATGGAACACTTCCATCTGATAGAGCTGAGAAAGAACAAATCTGGCGACGTGTGGTCAAATTTACTCTTTATGATAGCCCAAACCACCTAGAGAAAATTCTCTACAAACCTGGTTTTGATGGAATTCTCTTCAGATGTATTGATGGTGAAGAGACAATGGCTGTCATAAAAGAAGTGCATGCAGGTGTCTGTGGTTCCCACCAGTCTGGACATAGACTGTCTGATCAAATTCGAAGGCTTGGATACTTTTGGCCATCAATGATACAAGATTGTGTTGATTTCACAAAGAAGTGTCAATCATGTCAAGTACATGCCAACTTCATTCATCAACCTCCAGAGTTGCTTCATACGGCTAAATACTCATGGCCATTTTCCACATGGGGAAGGGACGTGGTGGGACCTTACCCATCAGCTACGGCCAAGCAGTTTAAGTACATTCTTACTGCTACTGATTTCTTTTCCAAATGGCCAGAGGTAGTACCTCTCAAGGAAGTCAGTTCTAAATGTATTATTAGCTTCATCAATTCTAACATCGTTTCTAGATTTGGTGTCCCTCATACCATATTGACGGACAACGACACCAACTTCTGTTCTTCTGAGGTGAAGAAATTGTATCAAGAATACAACATTAAATACAACCATTCATCTCGGTATCATGCGGCGACCAATGGAAAAATAGAAGCCTTTAACAAGACTCTTTCAAATATACTGCAAAAGATGTTGGATAAAGATAAGAGATCATGGCCTGATAAACTCTTTCATGCTTTATGGGCTTATCGGACTACCACCCGCAATGCAACGCGGACAACTCCATATTCGTTGGTATATGGAACAGAAGCAGTCTTGCCAATTGATGTTCAATTTCCCTCACTCAGAGTAGCCATTTGTGATCAGTTATCTACAGATGAGCAATCCAAAAAGCGATTGAACGAATTGGAACAGTTAGATGAGAAAAGATTGTGCACTTTGAACCACTTGGAAATCTATCAGAATCGAATAGCACGAGCTTTTAACAAAAAAGTTTGTCTTCGTTCATTCATTCAGGGAGAATTATTATTGGTTCTCAGAACACCAATGATACCAGGAAAGAAGCCTCCCAAGCTTGAACCAAAATGGGAAGGACCTTATTCAATACATATGGTCTACTCCAATGGAGCTTATTCATTAATCTCAATTGATGGAGAACTCATCACCACTCCAACCAATGCCATATTTCTGAAGAAATATTTTGTATAAACACAAAATATAGTCCCCAGAACCAAGATTCTTACAAGTGGTTCATACAACCTTAGTCCAGTATGACTTTAAACTGCATCATCTACAGTCTATGCATATGAACTTAAACTATTTTCACTTTCGTCCAACATGACGTTAAACTGTAGAAAAGAACTTGTCCCCGCAACATGACACTAAACTGTGCAGCACCATTTCGTCCTTGCTATATGACGTTAAACTATACAGCAATGGTCCAGTATGACCTTAAACTGCAACTTCATCCCACACGACGTTAAACTGTGAAAACGTTCCCTAAACCGTCTAGCATGACCTTAAACTGCATCATCCCTAGTCCATGCATATGACCATAAACTATTTGCAAGTCCCTTACGTCCAGAAAGACGTTAAACTGTGACGTCCAAACTACATGACGCTAAACTGTATAAAAGTCCCTTAAGTCCTGAAAGACGTTAAAATATATAATCTCAAAGGTCCAGCATGACATTATACTGCACCATCCACGGTCCATGCATATGACCATAAACTATTCGCACTTTCGTCCAACATGACATAAATGGTGTGTTATTTTGTCCTTACTGGATGACATTAAACTGCACAGTCCCCCTTTCGTCCAATATGACGTTAAACTGTGTTGTCCCCATCGTCCTAACTACATGACGCTAAACTGTACAGAAAATCCTTGATATGTCCTACCTGACATTAAACTGTTATTTTGTCCCTGCTACATGACACTAAACTGTGCAGCACCAATAGTCCTAACTACAAGACTTTAAACTGCATAGTCCCTTAATATGTCCTACATGACATTAAACTGTGCATTGTTAAGGTTGTTGTTACCTCTTGTTTCTCACACCGAGTATGACTCACGTGAGCTTAGAAAAAACCTCAACCATAACACTCTCTTTGGGCCCCTAACCATGTGTAAGTCCCAACAACATTTTTATTAGATCGTTGTCCCCAAGAAAAACTTGATCATTAATTCATTCTTTAATTGAACTACACAGACATTGATCCTTGCCCTCCAGGCTGGGTATGTAGGCAACCTCCCAGGGTTCAAGCCCCAAAACAATCTCTTCACATCGGTTCACCACCATCTCATATGATGTTGTTCGTGAAACTTCCCCTGGAATCAATATCTTTACATTGATTCAATTTTGTCCTTGTTATATGACGTTAAACTATACAACACTTTTTTCTTGTACGACAAAAAACTACAATATTCATTGATTTCCTCATTTGAGATAGAACTATTATTGACATTGATTTTTTTAATCATGATTCATTTCAAAAGACTACGTGCATACATGGTAATGCCTAAACCTTTTACCTTAGATTAAACCATCATTGCACTAAAGTCCCCTTTCACCCTTCACATGTACGAACCAAATTTGTACAAAGGGTAGTTCTAGAACTGCGTGGACTTGATTCCCATCCTTATGGGATACGTAGGAACATTCGAGTATCCCTCGAATCCTGTCCCAAGTCTTTTGGGCCTAACCCCAAATTTCACTTTCAGTCCCTTAGCTGAAAAGTCCTCATGAAAACACACACTGTGTATTCATTATTATGGTCTGAATTCTATGACCCTAAACTAAGATCTCTCATACTATCATCCCGCACGACATTAAACTGCATTTCAAGAACTACATATGGCTTGAATCTCATTCTTATGAGATACGTAGTGAAGTCCAAAATTTCAATTCAGGACCCAGCCACAACATGATTATGGTTATCATTGACCTATGTATCTCTATATACATTGGACAATACCCATCTTTATGTGTTATAATCCTAACCTTAAATATTTTCAGATCTTCATAACACTTTTCATGACTTCTAGTCACAAAAATGTCAAACTTCAGAGAATTCTTTTGCCTAACTATGCAGCATGTGCCCATAGGTGGCCTTGCATAAACAGTCCACATAATAGACTTGTTAGCCAAAAGATACTATTTTATTTAACTATGCAGCCAATGACCTTAGGTGGCCCTACATAATTCAACCCCCTAACGGGTTTGTTAAATGATGGTAACTTCATTCATGGGAGGAATGCTTCTTTTGTCCTTATTTGTCTTAAACGACAGTATGTAGGGATCCACAAAAAAATTGCCATCCTTAACTTATTTGTCCCATATCCTTTTTCATGATCTGAACGTATTCAAGTCTATGGTTTATTCTTCTTCCCTACGTTTGGGTCAGACCTTTGTAGGAGTGATATTCATCCAATTCTTCGATATTCTTGTTCGGAAATATCTTCTCTATATTCAAGTACCTCTTTCCATACAACAAACTCTATAATTTAGAAAATTTGAATCTCCATAAACTTTCACTGGCTTTTAGCACTAGGAAAGTAAATTTCTGGGAGTTCTTTTGCCTGACTATGCAGCATGTTCCCATAGGTGGCCTTGCATAAACAGTCCACATAACAGACTTGACAGCCGAAAGATGCTATTTATTTAACCATGCAGCCAATGCCCTTAGGTGGCCCTGCATATTTCAACCCCCTAACGGGTTTTTTAAATAATAGTAACTTCATTCTTGGAAACTACTTCTTCTAATGCCTTTTAGCTCTTTTTCATATCATTCCTCAGATTCAAATATTCTTAAGCCATAGTTTACATTTTTTCCCTCATACTCGAGTATGGTAATATGTTTTCAGATAAATTGTCAAGGAATTGAATCAATTTTAATCCATTTTGGTCAAAGCTATTTCGACCTTAAACATTAGCCCCTTTATGTCCGGCATGCATGACATTAAACTGCCCACAAAAGACAAAGGAACTTTGAATAAAAGTCAAGTTCCAGCTCACTAAATATACATTTTTGTATGATTTAGGTAATATCGAGCAATTAAAAGATTCAAAGTTTGTAGGGTTATTTGTAATAATCCTAGTAAAAATCAAACTATGCTTACTAGTCCCATTGGCTTAAGTAAATTTGAAGCAGGTAATGATAGAATGCAGGTACAAATGATTAAGACGAAAGTGTTTTTCATTGATACACAGGAGATAGAAAGACATCCACAGACTGGAGTCTCTACTCTTTTTCAAGAATTACAGAAGATTGTCAACAAAAGTCTTCATTTGATGTATAGCATCCTGAGCTTTATCAGCAGTTACTTGAAGCTCGTGCACTTGACCAGCTTTACTCTTTTCAGCTTGCTGAAGTGCCTTCTTAGCATCTGCAATGGATTTCATGCCATTCATAAGAGTTTTATCCAATGATTTATTAAGCTGATCAAGTTCCCCAGTAACAGCATCTAACTGTTGCTGGAGTTGCACCTGCTGGACGACCTTTACTTTGATTTTTTGCTTTAGATCCTTCATCTTGGCAGCATAATCAGCCTCAGCTTGGGATACCATAGCCTCAAATATTCCTATGTTGACAGACAATTTCACTCTGGTCAAATCTTCGCGACTTGTCTATGCTTGCTCCCTCCTGAAAATGATTTGTTTCACCGCGGTGAGGAATAGTTGCGCGGCGAAAGCTCGAGAAATTCGGGATCAGATGCTCTACACGGCCCAAATCCATGTATTTATAGGCCAGGTGGCCTATCTGCACGCCGTACCCAGTGCGCTCAAGGCCTGCGTGGAGAAAACTTGCGCACCGCCCTCTGTGCCCTGAAGACCTGCGCGCCCCCTTTTCCTTTGGATGAATCCAATTTCCTCAGAGTCAAATCCTCATTTATTTCCGGATCCAACTCTGAGGGGGGACTTTTGTTGACGCTCCTTTCATCACAGAATCTAAAGATCGGAAACGGGGAATATCTGAGCTCAAAGTGATTCATCCTTTGAAGAAACATCAAAAATCGACAAAGGCATGAACAAAAAATCAAAAGCAACTGCACCGCGCAAGTTATATCACTGTCACGCAAGTACACTTGCGCGACGACCTTGGTCGCGCAAGTGACTTGTGCGACCTAATTGATAACCGCCCGATAACCACCCGGGGTATTCTCCTGCATATAAATAGACCCCGTGGGCCCCCCATTGGAGATGATCTTTTTCCAGAAACTCGGATTGAAGCTCCCGACGCCCAAGTCTCTTCTCAAAGCTTCCGGAACACTTCTAAGGTAATTTCTTACCTATAACGGAAGATCTAAAGAGAGGGAGGAAGGCCTAAGTGTTGAAACTCATCAACACTTGCGTGCCTGAGTGGCCATCCCTTAAGGGAACTGGTCACACTTGTGCACCGCCATATTCCTTCTGTAGAACTTGCGCGTCACTTTTCTAGGAGAACCTCAAGAGGATTCTAAAGGCTTTAAGAAAGAGTCGCTCAAGTATTCTAATGCTTGTTGAAAATCTCTCAAGTACCCACATGTCGCACAAGTATACTTGCGCGACCAATACTTGCGCGCCCACGAAAAACGTGCGCGCCTTTCAAGACTTGCGCTCCCCTACATTTTTGGGTGCCCATCCTGCCCATTTTACCCCTCTTAAGCCATTTCACCTTTCCTATTCAAGATTTAGTCTTCAAGATACTCTTTCAAAGCCATTTATGGTATGATTTCTTGATTTGACTTCATTATTTGAAAGGAATTCTGTGGAATATCTCTCAAAACATAGTGATTTATACATCTTTATGTCACCAAAGATTGAGAGTTCATTCATTCAACCTCATCCTTTACGATGAGAGAATCCTTAACCTGGGTCTCCTTTTTAGGAATAATCCCCAGTTATAAGTCCTTTAATCTGGGAATCTTCCTCAGGAGTAAGCCCCAAATTCTTAAAATTCACAAATCTGGGCATCCTCCTCAAGAGTAAGCCCCAAACCTTAATTCGTTAACTTGGGAATCTTCCTCATGAGTAAGCCACAATCATTATCCATTAATATGGGCATCCTTCTTAGGAGTAATCCCCAAGTCCACTAATATGAGCATCCTTCTTAGGAGTAAGCCCCAATCTCAAATATGGGCATCCTTCTGAGGAGTAAGCCCCGAGTCCCTTAATTTGGGCATCCTTCTTAGGAGTAAGCCCCAATCTCAAATATGGGCATCCTCCTCAGGAGTAAGCCCCAAACCTTAACCCCTAACCTGGGATTCCTTTTCAGGAATAAGTCCCAGTTATAATCTTGGGCTTCCTTTTCAGGAATAAGCCCCAAGTCCCCTAACCTGGGCTTCCTTTTCAGGAATAAGTCCCAGTTATAATCTTGGGATTCCTTTTCAAGAATAAGCCCCAAGTCCCCTAATTTCTCTTTAACTAGTCCTAATTTACCCTTGATTTGGGTTTCCTTTTCAGGAGTAAAACCCAATCATAAGTCCCATCCTAACTTGGGCGTCCTCCTTAGGAGTAAGCCCCAAGATTAGAGTATTCAAAACTCCATGAAGCACATATACCTTTATGGACCCTGTTCATTGATTTTCTCCCTAAAAGTGAATCCTAAACCTTCATCTATCTGGGCAGTCATCCATACATAAGCCCCAAACCATTTCTTATGATTGCATCTGTCATGGAACAATTGTCTAATTTTTTACCAATACCTCTTGTTTCTCACACCAAGCATCACTCACGTGAGCTTAGAGTGTAAAAGTAATTATGACATCCTTCTTTGAGTCATCAATAATAAATGTCATACTCCATTACTCGAACTACGTGGGTTCTGATTCCTTTTCCAAAACAAAGGATACGTAGGTAGCCCATTTATGGGTTCGATCCCAACTTTGAAATAGTCCATGTCCTTTTGAATGACGATAAACTTCAAGTGCCCCACTAAGTGGCTTTAAAACCAGCCTGGTCATCATAATGACCAAGAGACTTTTATAAATGTTTTTGAAGGATACCATTGACTAAGAATCTATAAATAGATACAGATGATTCTCTATTTGTGAAGAACCTCGAATACATATAAAATATTTTCTAAATTTCTTACATATTTAATCATTGATTGTTAAATCTGAAGGAAAGCTCATTTTATACTTTGTAATGTAATAATGATTCATGAACATAACTTAAATCTATAAAGAGAGTCCCGGATTAGACAATAATTCCCCTCAAAAAGGTGTGATGAGTCCGACATCCCATCCTCTCGACCAATGCAAATTCCTAAGCCTCATTATCCCACAAGCTAATGAGTGCATACCTTTGGAAAGTAGGTCCAAACAGATGTGGAATCATTGGATGTTTCCGGTTCTATGAACAAACCCGTTTGAAACCAATCGGAACGTTTGAATATCCCATCCAGGAGGTCATCCCCGAATTCCGTGCGAAACAAGGTCCTAATAGCTTTATTTCCATTTTTAATCCCATAAAGTTGTAGTTAAATACTTCTTATATGTAGGGATTCATAAAGAGACATAAGAATACTATAGTGAAAGTTATTATTGTATGGAAATTCTTTAAATGGTATGTGTTGATCCCAACCACAATTGAAATCCCCAGAGTAACTTCTAAACATGTAATCTAGAGTTTGAATTGTTTTCTCAGACTGATTGTACGTTGGAGGATGATAACCATTGGTGAAACCTAAAATTGTATCTAGAGCCTATGGAAGACATCACCATAGCTTTGAGGTAAACCTCAGATCTCGATCAGATATAATAAAAAGTTTTTATCCATGAAATATTATCCCTGCCTTTATATATGTCCTATCAGGATGATCAAGATAAAAATCCTATATAATTCCAATGATGTTTTCCGACATGGTATGGTGATCAACTACAACACATATAACATTATGGCCATTAGATGTCATGGGGTGTCCGAGGACAAATACCACAGTGATGTTTTCCCATTTGCATTATCTTATGGGTAATGTATGTAACCTCCCATTAGACTTCTATCTTTCAGCCTTACCTTACTGACAAACCAAGAAATGAGAGACATATTCAGAAACATATCCTTTCATTCCATCCCAACAGAAATAGTCTTCTAGCTCCCTGTACATCCTTGTGCTTCCATGATGATTAGTAATTGAATAATTATGAGCCTAATCCAATAGATCTTTCATTAATAATGGCTTGATAGAAATACGAACCCAATTCCTAAACATTTTTATTCAATCAAAATCAATGTTTAATTTTGGAACATTTCCCACCATTGTTGTAGATATACATCTTTCTTAAGTGACTCCTTAATCGTTAATTGTATAGATTATTGGATATTCAAATGCTAAAGATAATATTTCTCCCCATCGATTAAAATTTCAAGATCCAGCCTTTGGAAACCCATAAATAATGGATCTTTTGTGATCCTCGTCATGGATAGGATAGCATAGTCATTTCAACTCAAAGAATCTGGAACCTTTTTTTCATTCTCTAGCAGTAATGTATTTAAAATTTTATAAAATTTAATTAACTTAATCCATATTTTTTATCATATATTAAATTCCTTTTGTGTGAAATTATACATTATACTTTTATAATTAGTTTAAATATCACACCATTCAATATAATGATAATTCCTTTATATCTTTAGTCCAAATATTACAAAAATTAACTCCAAATCATGATTTGAGTAATGTTTATCATGGATTTTCAATTTTTGTGAGGAATAAGCTATCAATATATCATTTTTATGAGAACAAAATGAGTATCCTTTTTTAAAGAATCTATGTATATCAAAAAAACGTTCTCTACTATAAGGTAGTGTGTGAAAAGGTGCACTGGATAACCTTCTTTTGAGATATTTTAAATTCTTTTCATTTTCCTCTGTCCACACAAACATAACTCTTTTTTGGGTCATAATTTTGAGTAGATTATATAATCATGAAAAATATGACCCAAAATTTTGATAATATCTATCCAAACCAAGAAAACATCAAATCTCAATTTCGGTTTTTGGCCTCGGCCAAATTTCAATAACTTATATTCTCCTGATCCACAAACATCCCTTCTCTGGATATTATGTGAATAAAAAATTGAAACGTTATGAAACAAAAATTCATACATGGTAAATTTTGTATAAAGCTTCTATTTTATAAGGCTCTTCATAAAATTCTCAAGTGATTTGTATGTTCTTCCTTGAACTTCGGAGAAACAATAGTATTGTCTATAAAGACTACCATAAACTAATAAAGATTGAATCTGAAGACTCTACTCAATAGATCCAATAAGATTTATGAAGAATTGGTAAGAAGAAAAGGCATCACTATAATGTAATAGTGTCCAGACCATAAACTGAATCTCATCACTAGTATATCCTTCTTTGTGACCCCTAATATATGATTTTAGGAACAAAGATCAATTTCGTAAAATTATTTTGCTCCACGTAGTTGGTTTAGTAAGTAATCAATGTAGAGAAAAAGTTATTTGTTCTTTTTAGTGGTCATGTTATGTTCTCGATAATCAATGAAGAGTCTCATTGACCCATCTTTTATCTTAATAAACAGAACTGCTACACACTATAGTGACTCACTTGGGAATATGAATCCCTCTTAAAAATTCTCTTGGAGTTTCATTTTCAATTCTTTTAGCTCAATTGGGGAAATTCTATAAGGTGTCTTTAATATAGGAATATCAACCCATATAAATTAAATTTAAAATTAAAATTCATGATCTGGTGGATGACGTTGTAATTATTCATGAAATTTATTATAAAACTCTCATAAAATGGGTGTATTCATTCTTGTGAGTTTATCCTATACCATTTTAGATATATAACATTCATTTATATGGATCAAAACCCATAAAATGGATGAAATTTCTACTATAAGGTCATAATCCTTCATTCATCAATAGATGATCATAGACTGATATGGAATAAAAAAATATAACATCCTTTCTATGGGAATTAATCTGAGCTTCCTAGAGAGAATGTCAATTCATGCTAAGAATCACATGAAATTCCATTATAGTAAGGATCCGAATATTTTCAACAAGCACATTCCCACAAACATTAATCGGAGAAGAATTTTAATATTTTTATGTTATCGTTGTTCCATTAAGAGTTGGCAGAGTTATCTCAACATCCAATTGATGGTTAAATATGGTGATACCCTCAAATAATTATTCATAAATAAAGCTGTGTGTTGATCCAAAATAAAATAAAACATTTTAATCATTATAGTGGATGTTAACTGTACCTTTCCAAAATTTATTATCATACTCCACAACAATAATAGAGATTTCATATGACACTACTTTTTCTTATTCCATTAGAGTCTGCTAATGTTGATCATCATCAATAACCACTGAATTAGAGAACTAATTTGTAGAATTCCCCATTTAAATAGACTTGTAACATGAAAGTGTAGGAGGTTAATTTTGTGTAACATTTTCTCTATTCACATCATTAGACACATTTTTCCCATCACTTCATCATTAAACATCCCAATTACCTTATTTTCCACACATCATATGTTTACTAGTACTTTTAAGTAAAATGCATTCTTGTTTCATTCCACAGATTGAGAAAAATGGAAAACTCATATTTCATTCAGACTGGTCTTTATATTTTCCCTTGAATTCCCTTTTTCTCTTCTTAGAAACCCATATGAATAGTGGGGTTTTTCAATATGCATCTCAACCTTGAGATCACATATTAGTATTTATTCTTATCGATTAGAGTCCTTTATGGATTACTACCTTTAGATAATTGGTTTTAAACACAAAAAGAATCTATCAATTTTACTCTCAGATTGGTTAATAAATCCATAGTTGTACCTTGAAAGTATTTTAATATTTTCATCATATGAACCAATGGATTCATTGTACATTTTCTTAAGTTTAAATAAATCCTTATCCATATTTATTTGAATAATAAAAGGAATGAACTTATTGAATAATAATATCTTGAACACACCCCATTGCAATGATTCAATTTAATCTCTTTGCCTCGTATTCTTGATTAGGATGCACCACTTGTCAGATTCACCTTCCAAATGATAGATTTCTTAGATGACATTATCATTTATTGAAAATTAGAGAACAAAAAATAACAATTTAATAATACCGATTCATTGTTCATATACTAATGTATTATAAGATCTACTGAATTAAGGTGGATGCTGGATCATAAAGGATACAACACAATTTTGTTCCCTCCTACGCTCATTTATAAGTCTTGCATGCTTTGTATCTTCGGAATGTTGTGTGAGCATAGAGAAAATATTTTTTATTCCCTCTCCCACTAAATTTTGTTTCTCTGGTTGAATATCATTGTATTACATATCACATTCAACATTAATGTGGTTCCTTCAGGTTTCATCAATTTATTAAAACTAATATTCCTAGTGTGAGAAACACTGATCATAATGGGACAAACAACTTAATCAAGAAAAAAATTTCTATTTATGTAACATTATTTTTTATCCTAAGTTATTCAAGATCATTTCTAAAACCCTTGTATTGTAACATGTACTTATATATATCCTTTTAGTTCTTAAAATGATTTTCTCATCCTATATTCTTATGGTTAAATATTCCTTTCCTCTGATACAAACTATAATGATCCATAATTTTCATACATTGATATTACTTCAATGTTGACGAATATTCATTAAAAATATACACAAGACACGATAGGACCATATAGGTATAGTGTCTTTAGAAACTGGGAAACATAAACAATTGGTTCAAAAAAATACTCATTATGCCCCACTTATTTCTCCATAACTTGAACCCTTTTAACATATATTACATAATACCCTTTTTCAAGACCAATATAAATGAAACATACTAACGGGTGGGATCAAATTACCTATAAGGGTAAATGATGGAGATATCCATCATAACATAATTATAATAAATAAGAACATATTGTGTGAAAATATAATCCTATATATGAAAGATCATGATATCTTTCCATGGGATAAATAATTAAAGTTAATAAGAATCAACGAATGTAATCCTAATGTTCATACCATAAGACATGATGTTTTTTGTAATATAAATTATTATACAAAATAATATCATATCAGTCAAGGTACATTTCCATGACCATCATAGCAGATGAAGTCCTTTACTGAACCAATTTTACTCCTCATTCTAGCCTTGTATTACTGTACTAGGATCATTTACAATTCTATCTTTGTCTGTCTCATTAGATATAAATAATTACCTATTTAATTAGATGGATATATATCTCCCACACATCTCAAAATGAATTAATTATTATGTGTTCCACAAAAATATCATCATTCATCATTGTATAACCCAAAGAATAAAATGGCTTTCTAAAAACCTATTCCACTATAACATAGTCGATGTAACAAATTTATTACATAAAATTAATCCCATAAATAACACAAAAAATTGAACAATAAGGGTATTATAAATGAAATGTAACCCTATTAAAAAATTTCTTCTTAGAGGGAAACTAATTTTGATATAAGACATGAAATTTATTCGTGAGGAAAACATCCTTTCATCTTCAAAAATGTTTTATTTTCTCAAAATGTAACAAAATTATAAAATAACAAAAAAAATGTAAAATAAAAATGAAATCATGTAATGAATTATATTTGGAAATATTGCATTATTAATAAAAAAATATAACTTTATGTCATATTGGTTTAAAAAACATTCTCCTCATACTTTTATCGGAAAATAAAAAATACCTCGTATCAAATAATAAAAAAGAATCATTTCAAACCGTATAATAAAAATTATCCTATTGTTAAATTTTAATTGAAAAAATTGTATAAGAATATTTATAACATTACAAATTTATGCAACATAGATGTGGGTGATAAATATTCCCCAGTAAGTATTTATGTATGAACAATCTTAGATAATAATGAAATTGCAAAATTATCAACAATTACAGGTCTTATTTCCATGGAATGTATCTGAAACTCATGAATAATCATTTTAATAATTTAATTGAATTATTTCAGAATCATATTAACATTTCTGATATCATATATGATCTTATTATAATACCTTTTTTAATAATAGTTCATTATTACTTATTATTCAGGTATTAACTAGTTCATTTTCTTGTGCATGTTTTGTCAAATAAGGTTGGGTTATACATCGTAGTTCATGGTTATAGAATTAAAAAAATAATATTAATGTTACATATATAATTATTATTAATTATAGACATTTATATAATCAGGATTTAATTAATATCATTACAAATTAATTGCATCCCATTATGGAGATAGTAGGTCGTACGTACGCACAATCGACGATATCATTCCCATAATTGTGGAATCGTATTAAAGGGAATATTGAATAATATTTATGAATAAATATAATATTATAAAAATAATATATTATTATTATTTCCATAATTATAACCATCCATGTATTGATGTGGTGAAAAAAATATTACACCACATTGTGGAGACGGTAATCCATACGTATGCACGCATGGTGATTTCATTTTTCATAGGACAGTAAGAAAGATGAATATTTTTATTTCATAATAAAAATAAAATCATTGTATATATGAAATATGGGAGTTTTAAATTTATAAAGAAACAAATCTTTAATATAATTTATATGAATAATGGAGTTTGAATTAATCAGTAGAGGATATTACCCATTCTTCGACATGATTCCTCTAAATATCCCCTTAGAGCACTACAGTCGGTATTCAAAGAAAAAAAGAACCTCTAAAATGTAAATAGGAAAGTTGATAATGTAAAAGCATAGGGGATGGCTGATCTTTAAAGCTCAATGATATGTTAAGAGGTGTCGGAGGAGGTTACAATTTATAATTGAGGTGAGGGACACTTTTGTGATCTCCAAAACTATTACATTATAATAAAATAAAACCACATAAAAAACCTACTAAATGACCCAAATTAAAATATGATATTAAATAATGTTTCAATATCATCAAAAAATAAATTTTTTACATTTATTTTTATTAATTTAAACCATTTCATTTTAATTAACACTTTTGTTATCTTATTTAATTGTTAATTAGGGTAAAAAATATTTCAATATTTAAAGTGTTACATATTTCCATATATAATGTAAATTAGACAATAAATGAATACCTTAGAACATGTTTTTCCATAAAATAATAATTATATATTTTTAAAAAAGTTTTATTATATCTAAATAATATAATAAAACATTATTTTGATAAAAAAATCAATAGTGTAATTTTGACACTATTAAATTCAATGATTTTTTAAAATATCAACATAACATGGTAAATTTCAAATAAATATTTTATTATATTAAAATGAGGTAATATTTACCTGTAAAATTAATTATACATATTCATTTTCCAAAACATTATTTAATTTAATATTTTAAAAACATTTATTTTTTATCTCTATTAATAAAATAATTACTACATCAATTTTGTGTAGTTATTTATTAAACATATCTATTGATCAAAAATAAAAACTAAAATATCATGATGAATATAATTCTAATATATTTAATAAAAATATGTGTAGCCGAATTTATCTTCTAGAAAATTCATCTTTTAAAATGTAATAATGATTAAATTATGAATGTGACAACTTTAACATCACTTTAAATCTAATAATATAAGTGTCTTTATCTTTTCTATAAATCTCCAAATGGTCACCAACTCGACCCATGATATGTTATCTTATAAATATATATTCAACTAATAACATATTCTCATGTAGTGGGTTCCTTTTATGGTTATTATAATTTTAATTATAATTATTTTTCTCATTAATCATAAATTAATAAATTTTTACATCATCAAAATATAAGTCTTTAAGGATATTATTTTTTTCACAAAATTAAAAAACAAATTTCCAGGATAATAATAAAATTTTATATTTACAATTATAATTTAAAATAGAATATATATTCTGTATAACCTTATATAAACAGTTATTTAGTTATTAAAATTTTGGTGAGACATATTTAACTTTTTGTTAAATTAAATAAATTACATATCATAATCTCATCCAATTGGCATAAAAAAGAACAGAATTTAGACCGAAGGATCATTTTGGTTCGAAAGAAAGACATAAAATGATATTAAGATAAGTGGTGGGATAATTTTATAATTTTTTTCTCACCCTTATTTACCTGATTAACCCATTTACCATATTAATAAAAATTACAGATGTTATTATTTATAATAACCAAAAATAGAATAAATCTATTTAAATAATTTTTACATACTTATTTGAAATAAGGAATCCTGTTTTTAAAATTAAAAAAACATAATTTGATAATTACTTTAAATTTATTCCCATTTTTGGAAAGAGAAAATGGTTTTTTAAAAGTTAATACATTACAAAAGACTGAATTTTTATACATCTGAATTCAGTGAAAAATTAATGCTAATGACATAAATTATATTAAATGATAAAAATATATTCTGTTTATACTTTTAAACCATTCAATATTACTATTTATCCATATATATTATTTCAATGAAAAAAGTTTCTTTCAATTAAAATTCAGTATATTTTTACTATTCATCATATTTTGATAGTTATCTGAAAAATATTAAAAATTATGACAATTTAAGTTTTTGTATCCCAATTCCAATGAATTATTTTGTCATATAAAAATTATTAATACGTTAAAATCATAATTTCAAAATGGTATTGTATTTATTGGAGGACAAACTTTCCTTTTAAAAATATAGTATTTTATACAACAAATATAGTTCATTCTTACCCTATGAAAAAAAAATATACTGGATGAATATAAAAAAATATTTTTTTACGTATATAACATATATTTAATTAATTTAATTTACTAATAGAAATTACCTAATTTATTAATATGAATAATTAAAAATATGTAATTTATTTTTTATGTTTTATAAATATTTGGTCGTGAATGAAATCATAGTGCATTTTCATAAGTTAATTATATTTATTTCATATAACATAACAGCTAGGTTAAGATGTTCATTTAATACTAAGGTAATCTTGTTGTTCGTTTAAAATCACGATTGTGAGAAGTGAAATCTTTTGAAGAATTAAAATTATTTAGAGAAAATATTTAGTAAAGACATACTAGTGTTACACAACAACCGTAATCACCCATCCATGTATGGATCGAAGAAATAAAGAAACCATGGAAGATTCACTACAATTTGAGATCATAGTTGTTTGAAAAAATTTAGAGATAATTATCCCCATACTAGAATCCATTAACTAGATTTAAATGTATGAAAAAATCATTTAATACCTAAACACTAGTGGATTGAGATTTCAAGTAAATAAAGTGATATGGCGAGGTATGAATTTTCCCCTCTTTTTACTCCACAAATACCTGTGAAATGTATCTATCCTATTAAATTTTATATTCCCAGATCAATTTGTTAAATTAATTTTTATATTTCACTATGTGATTTAGGAGTACAAATTAATGTAATGATTTATTCCATTTAATCTTCTCTACATATGAGAGAATATAAACCAACATGTGTGGTAGTATTGATTCCAAACCAAGACATTTCCTACAAAATAGATGAGCTTTAAGATATCCTTGGTTTTGAAAAAGTATACACATTTTCTACTATGTTCTACATTATAATCATTATTGAAGTAAAACATAAATATTACTATATAATTATTCCGATAAGACAATTCCTAAAGACTACTAAACCCTTATTAACTATCTATAATGGAACCAATTCCCTGGATTTTATTTAAGAAATAGTATATTTCAACAATCATGATTCAATGAAACAAAAAAATGAATTTGATTATAGTATTATTATAAAAAATGTTGAAATATCATTAAATTATTTATAGTAAATGGAAATGTTAGAAGAATATTTTTAAATAGATAAAATATATAATGAATATATTTTTGGAAACAAATATAATATATAAATAGTTTTATATTTTAATAAATTAGAATAAATTAATGATAATAATGATAATGTGTTATTAAAATATAATATTAATAACTTTTCCTTTCATGTGATGATTTCCTAAATGAAGACAACTAAGTTGCAAACATCTCTATAAAACCATCCAAGGTTAGAATGAAAACATCTACAATAAAACATAAAATATTTAAATATTTAAATTAAAGGACAAAATCCTTGTGATAATATCAAATAATTTAGAAATTATCCAATTATGAAATATTCTAAAAAAAATAAAAAAATAATTATAATGGTATAGGATGGAAAGTGGGGGATACTCCAAGGAATACTATAACCCCCTGAATGCATTATATTTTGAATAATGGAAAATCTAAATGAGTGAGAGAGACTCAAAAGAGGCATAACCCTACCCTTCTATATATAGAAAAAAGCCTATAGAAAGACTCTAGAAGATTAAATAATATTTGAAAACTCAAACTATAAATAGGTGATTCCCATTAAAATTATCACAAAGAATATATGTTGAACAATTGAGAAAAATTATAACAACGAGTTAGTGACCATAAGAATTCAATACAACTACAGAGTGTATAGATAATAGTAAATTGAACAATGTGACTATAAAATTCAACTTCCCCATTCCCTTTTTAGAGCATTTATTAAACATGGTCATTAGTAAGGACAATTATTTTTTCTATGATGGATTTTCTGGATATTTTTATGTTATAAAAGATCCATGTGACCATGAACAAGACACATTCGAATGTCCCTTTTGTATATTTACATCATGAATAACGACTTTCAATCTTTTCAATTCCCAAGGAACCTTTTAGAACTAAATGGTATGTGTTTTTTCAGACCTGATTAATAACATCCTTGATGTATTCTATAATTAATTCACTCTATATAGAGATTGTTTTCAAATAATCCTAGAGTTTCTATAAAATGTATCCAATGTATGTACTAAGAAATAGTTATATTTCTATTTTGAAAATTTTCATTTTTAATGAAAAAAATAATTCATTTAATTTAAAAGTATTTAATTGAAGTTGATAAACACAATGTTTATTCCATTTATACAAACCCACATCACGCTACTCTCAGAAACATTATATCATTTCTTATTCATGATGTATTTTATAAATGGTTTATTAGGGACTACTAAAAATATTATTTTCCCCCAAACTAACCTAAAAATTAAGGAAACATATTTTGTATTATATTATTCATTGAGGATATATTTTGATATATTGAATAAATTTTTGATCACATCCCACACAATCTATCAACAAAACTTGAGTAACCCTCTGTGATTTTTTAGGATTCTTACAATAAAACAGTAGATGCCCATTTTTCCCAAATGATTTATTTTCATACAAAAATAATATAAAACATCGCGGAAACCATAGATTATACTTATAATAACTACATAACAATAGGGGTATAATTACATTAAAAAGACAAACACACCACACAACAATAAGACATGAAGTATTCTCATAGCCCCCCTAATGTATAACCCACCCATCTAGCCGATTTTATTACATCATTAATTTTGAACCGAAGGAATAGTGGGATTTAATTCCATTACATAGAATAAGGTACTATGTACATGGAATGTAAGAGAACCATTTCATGGTTAGAAGGACTTACTTGAATCATGCCTATATCAACACATTCTAATGCCAGGTCTATGGAACATCCCCCTTCAAGGGCATATGTCTTAATGGCCTGAAGGCCAATTTTTGATGAATATGTATAGTATTGTAGTATTCTACTATAGTATTTTTATAGTACCCACATTACTATAGTGTTACTACATTACCAGTGGAATATTTCACCATCTTGGGTATGGTGAATAATTACAAGGAGCTTTTACAACATGAGTAATCCCCAAAATGCAACTACATAGAAAAAGAGAAGGATATTTTTCCCATTATTGTGACATTGGAGAACAAATTATTATATTTTACAAAGTTATGTAATTATTTATTTTGATCATGACACATTAAGATATTTGATCAATAAAACTGATGCAAATCCTATTTATGTTTTATTTACATTTTTTTATAAGCGTTTAACTTAGATATTGAGTGTAAAAATGTTTGTGAGAGTATTGTATCTAAATATATGAGAAGTCATCCACATATAATCATGGTTGATAAAAATACAAATATACATTAAAATGATTAATTCCCCTGTATAAAATGGTATAACATCATTCTAGTGCCATAGTATGCTATGATATTGATCATTTTAGTCATATAAAATGAATTATATTCTTCTCTAGTAATTAAAATAAAAAAATATTAATAACAATATTATGTCTATGAAAAACCTTATTTTTGGAAATTTTGCAATGACTAAGTTACTAGACAGTGCATTCCCCTTGAATATGTTTTTTTATTTATAATCCCTTTTCCATTAAATTTCATTTGTATGTAATTTTAAACCTCAAATAATGACTTGTACTTCTTTATAAAGATATATTATTTTGGAGAAAAATAATTTAAAACATCACGTGTTTTTTTAATTCCAAATATTGAATTTTCTAATGGAATGTTTAAATGGAATGTAATTTATTAAAATCATTTAGTTATGTTGTAATATTATATGTAATGGGAATTTAGTTTTCGGTCCCATTTCCAATGTCATTTTAATTTCCTTATATCTTGTGGAAATTCTATTATGTTTCTAAGTGGAATGAGTCCAAATTCACATGGACTAATGACTAAAAAACATGTAATAAATTTCAAAAATTTATTATTATTTATTGTTTTGGAATACCAAAAGTATTGAATTAGTGACCAAGGAACCCACTATTGAAACAAGAACATGGTGTCCATCAGGAAGAAATATTGAGTAAACCATTAAACCATCACTGCCTACACCCATAGAAAAGTATACTGGATGAGGATTCCATAGCAGTATTAAAACTAATGTTTGATAAATAGTGCAACCATTCCACAAGGATTTGAGTAATTAATTACATTATAAAAGATGGGAATAAAAAACTTCTACATGGGCCCATTATGTATATCCAAATATAGAATTATTTTTGTTAAAAATTTTCACTTTTCTATTGAGCTATAGAACATTACCTAAATAGAATTAAAACTACTGAACTTGGAGTATGATTCATTAGGAGAATAGATGATGTTTTAAATTATAAAGGTTGAGGATATGAGAAGAGATGAAAATGAAGGCTCATTATTTCACAAGGAGAAAAATAATTTCATTGATGAAAAATTGGTCTAATAATGAAATTTCCATATTGGAGGAAATGTATTATTATTCTCCTAACTAATAATTTTCATCTTATGTAATATTCATTCCGAATATACTAGAACATACATAGTAACAAATAGTTTTCATTTTGGTGTATTTGATGTTGATGGAGAAGGATCCAAATAGCCCTTTAATTTTAATGGTAATCAATTGAAAAGTACATAGAGGAATTTTGGAAGAACCCTATGGAGGAATCCATATTCCCTATTGTGTAGATAAATAAATCACATCTAGGTTGACTCTTTTCATCATTTGGGTATCACTAGATATTTCAAATAGAAAAAACATTCCTTAGAAAATGAAAACTGGAATTCAACAAGAATCTTGTTTGAACCATGTGTAGGAGAGGGGATAAACCGATTTGAATAAATAATTTTTATTTCTACAAATCAACAAATAAATAAAACCATTTTTCCTATAAATGAAGTTTTACAAATTTCAACTTTTATATAGTTTTCTATTTCATATTCATACATTTCTTTAACATCATTGATGTCTTTCCTACTTTGAAATTAGTAATTTAGAATTTGAGTAATTCATTAATTAAGAAATAGTGAGACATGGATAATTGTTTCGTGGATTTTTTCAGTAAATATTTAATGATTGGAATTATAACTAGGATATGGATTGTGAGTGAAATGATTTTTGTGGAATCAATTTTATATACTAAATTTACAATAATTTTTAAATTAATGTGAGGTAACTAGACCTCTGTGAGAAAAACACCTTAGACATCCAACATAAATGACAATTATTTATGGACATTGAACATGGAATTAAAATAGGTATATGAGATCCCATGGTGAATCTATGAGATATGGGAACTATTTTCATTCCTGTAATTAAATAAATCATTTTTTGATCTCAATAAGTTATATGAAAAGTTCTTTCAACAAAAACATGTTTAAAAAAAATTAAAAATATATTTCATTGTCCAAAATTAGTTCATTTAGGTGAGGGTAATATTGAACCCATAAAAGGTGTTATTTAAATTTAACAGAATTATTTAATTTGTTATAATAAAGTATAAATCAATCATTTATTTAGAAAAACATATGAAAGTGGGTAAATAGTTGTTCTTTTTTAAAAAATGGTGATTCATCATAGATCTAATTTGTTCCACTCCATAACAAAAACTATGATTGAATTGAACTAAGTCATTGGATTGATTCACATAGGTGGAAAGATAATATTCCTAGTGGTTGTAGCCTATATTTACATCTTCTAAGTTGTATATACGTAGGATAGATTTGTTTTTAATATTTCGTAGGATTAAAATATTTAAAATGTGGGAAATTGAGGTGTGTTATAATTTGACTCATTAATATTATATTATTAAAAAAAATACCCCACTTTTAAATCATTTACAATATACAAAGTAATTTGAAATGACTATCTGAAAGTAAAATTAGTTTAAAATTGGGTTTAAATATGGTGATTATTGATATATTTTTATTGTGAATCAATTTTTATATTGGAATTTTCACTTATTGAGATAATTTTTTTCATCGAACTATAACTCAATAAGGAAAAATGTGAATAATTCTATTATGAACTATGAAATATTATAAAGGCTATATGTTACCATGCTATACGTTTATAGTATGATTACCATGGGTAATAATAGAGAAATACACCCAATATTTAGAACCAATTGTGACATGGTGTGTATGGAATCTATGTCATCAAATTATTATGTGCACTTGTCATGATAAGTTTCTTATCTTACTACACCACATAATGACTATATGTATACATTTCATGAGCACTATCAGTATACTACATGATGAAAATGTATTTACAATGAAAACCCCTTTAATGATATGTGTACCTACTATGATGACTCTATTTAAGAACATCTCATATCCATTACATTGTGTTCTCCTTCATAGTAGGAAAGACTATAATGTGTATTTCCATACCATAACTACCATACACTTTAACTATCAAGATTCAATGATTCCATCTAAAAACCCCAATACTCCATATTCCCTAAAGAATAAGGACCATATCGACTGAATCATGAAAATGATACAGAGGTCAGGCAGTACTCAATATGTTTCCACCACCACTTATCTACCCCCATCATATGAAAAAGAAGTGTTCCACTTACACTATAAGTGACACCTTATACTATCACCCACAAATTTGGGGTTACAAATGAGTTAGCCGACCATTCCAAAAGGATCAAAATAGTAATCTTATCCCATATGAGCTCTTCAAAAATGAAGGATGAGATCTAGCTGAATTGGCCAACATTAAGGCCTCCCTTCCTGCATATCCTTTGAGGAATATTTGGAATTCTACAAATTGTTTATGGTTATAATTTCATACCAACACCACAGATGCATTATGACGGTCCAAGATACCAATAGAGTCTGATGGAAATAAGATATAAATGCAGAACTATAGTCCACACTCTCATATGATTTTCAAAATTTAACATATCCATTAAAAATATCCATATATGGGTGTATTTCTGAAACCTCAGGTAAACATGAAAGTCCATCATGATAAGAAATTAAGTTCCAATGAAAAGTGACAGTCGACATTCATTATCCCATGGTGAAAAATCCTAGTAAATAGTACTAGAAGTGTATGATATAATTTGGTAAAAACCAAAAATTCCTAGAATAAATGAAAAAATGAGGCCTATAATCTGAATACAAACACCATTTTTTTCTTCTAAAACTAAAGACACACACATTGTTTTGAATCAACAGAATACTCCACCATTAAAAGAAAACTAGGATGGATCATGTGAGGAGCAATGATACCATACAATAATCACCCAAAAACATTATTCTGGATGCATGTCAACCATCCAATAAACTGAATACTAGATCACTTCTTGAAGAAAATGTCTATTAATCCTATTGTAATGTCTGGGACCTCCCCAATACATTAATATTTCAAAATCAACTGTATGGGGTGTTCTGGGAGGCAACTATATCTCATTTCTAATGATTAAAAAATGTAATTTTTTCTATCCTTAGGTTAGGGTGTTGATAGGTCTGGGAATCATTATATTAGGGTTTTGATAGGTTAGGGACTCAGTAGGTAAGTTCCTCATCTGGTAAAGGCATTAGTAGGTGAGGGCATTGGTAGGTTAGGGTGTTGGATGGTCAGGTCGTTGGTAGGTCAGGGCATATGTAGGTCAATGTGTTGGTAGATCAGGGTGTTGGTAGGTCAGTGAGTCTATATCTCAGGGCATCTATATAATAGGGTATTTATAGGTTAGGGTGTTAGTAGATTCAAGAATATTTAGTTCAGGTTGTCTGTAGGTTTGGACGTCATCAGGTCTCGAAATATCTAGGTCAGGGCATCTGTAGGTTAGGGCCTCGGTAGCTCAGGGAATTGGTAGCTCATGGTGTCGGTAGGTCAGGGTGTCGTTTGGTCATGGTATCAATCGGTACGTCAGGTCATCGGTAGGTCGGGCGTCGGTAGGTCAGGCATCAGTAGGTCGGGAATCGGTAGGTCCGAGAGTCCATAGGTTGGGGGTTCATAGATCAGCATAAGTAGGTCATGTGTTGTTTGGTCAGGTGTCAGTGATTGGCTTCTGTAGTTAAAGAGCTGGTAGGTCAGGCATCGGTAGTTCGGGTGTCGGTAGGTTGGGTGTCGGTTTATGAGGTGTTAGTTAGTGGCATTAATGATTAATATTAGTGACTTGCTATCGTTGGTCAATGTCGACGACTCGTTTTAGATAATCTCTTTAGTGAATTACATCTATGACTCATGTCATTGAGTTAGGCATTAGTGACTCAATGTAGGTGACTCACCCATCACTGAATCATTTCCATATTTTCTAGTTTTTCCAGTTTCTCCCCTCTTAAGTTTTTCCAACATAAATTGAGTTTAAAACCTATTTTTATTATTTTAATATTTTTTAAAAGAATATTAATTATATAATTAATATTATAATTCTATATGGGATTTAAGATAGTCAAACAAAATGGTCTTGATCACAATTCAACTTTATTGGCCCATAAAACCATTTCCTTCTGTTGATAAAGGATCTAGATCTTCTATGTTAATATATTCTCTTACTTGTGTATTCACACTTCCTCTTTTTGTGCCTAAAAACTTTATTCCTCAAGGATTATCATCAATGTTGTAGAAATTGGTGGAGTTATCCATTGGAGTCTCATACTACATTGGTGACCAACTATTTTTTGGCACAATGATGATTTAATGATCATTATCTTTTTTCATGGTAGTAATTCCTTCGTATTTTTTTAATTGTGTTCCATTCTTAGTGGGTGTAGTGTTTTCATCTTGTGTTTATAGTAGATACCAATTTAACAATGAAAAATGTGGGTTGGAGTGATGTTGATGATATTTTTTTAAAATGTTATCTTTGAGTCCTATTTTGAATCATATGTGTAGTATCATTATGAAATTCATGGTAGTTGGTGGTCTTTGATTTGGAATGGGTGATGATTTATACTTTTTTGATCATATATTGAATGACTGTGAACAAGAAAGAATTATAAATTACATATATCTGGATAATTAATTGGATACGCCAAGATCAAAACATTTCTGTGATAACCCCTAGTTTTTCTATGTAGAATTATATAAGTGTGTGTTAAATCTGAATACCATTTGCCTCAATTTTTATGGTTGCATTATAGTTCTGGATAATTTATATATTGTGCTCTGTATGGGTTGTGTGGTTCATTTATTTAGAGCACAGAGGTGCATGGATTGTTTAATGTTGTAATGGTACTCAGGTTGAGAGATTGATTGATTTTTGAATAGATGAACATGTCATGTTGTGGGACTGCATCCTGGGTTGTGTTCTAGTTTTTGGAATGGTATGTTTGTGATTTTGGACTGCAACCTGGTTGTTTTTGGTAATTTTTTTGGCATGTGATTCTTTTCGTGTTGTGGGGGCTCCTGAGGATTGTTTGGGAAGGTTTATTTTGAATAAATATGGTGTTAACATTTGTGTCAGTTTGTCTTAGTGTTTTTTGAGACATTGTTTTATTTATGGGATGTTTATAATGTTACATGTGGTGGTCTATGTTTTATAGTTTCTATAGTAGGTATGGAATAAATAATTATATCATTTTTTAAAGAAGAGTGATAATTGTTTAAATGAATTGGTTAGGGTTAGGAATTAAGTATGTTGATGGATGTGTGGTTGTGGATTATAGGTGGAAACAAGGGTAGTTTTTCTGTAGGGAGTTTTTTTTTTGAAAACCCATAGGTTGGGATGAGTGTTTGGTACATATATATATACATATAGTTTTTTATGATTTCTATACACACCCAATCCACATTGAAAACTATTTTTTGAACAACTCCATTGTTATGGGGAGGAAGTACATTCCCAAAATCTCAGTGGGAGGATTAATGGCGCATTATTTGGTCTTTGATGTTCCCTCCTCAGCGCATTGGTTTCACTAGAATCATCAGGAATGTTGTGGAGCGGTTTTGAGGTCTGAGTGTCTATGGGAAAGGTGTACATACTATGTGTCATTGGGATGAGATATGTGGTACTTTACCTTGCATATTTGGGGTGAGGTTGTGGTTTGGAAGCCTTGATGTACGTGGGAGAAATATGATGTGGTTTTGGACTAGATGTTTGCAATACTGATGGACAATGTGGGTCAGGAGAGTGCATGAAGGTTGTGACAGTAGATCTCGTTGAAGGGCATAAAGCATTAGGACATTTTCCATTATGGATGATTTGTTAACCAATGGGAAGAGGTGTAGGGTACCCTATCATCGATGTTCATACTAATTTCCATTACATGACATGCGTTATTTTGGTATGTGTGCCTTTTTTGGGTTGGGGTGGATAGAATAACTTTTTGGGTTCTTTTTGTGTTTCTTTTTTTTTCTAATAGGGGAATTAGTATGCTTCTCCAACTTGTGTATGAGAGAGTATTGATTTTCATACTGAGTAAACATATATTCTCACCCTATGTATATAAAACTAATTTTCGGATTCTTGGGAGATTATGTGGAATATTCTGGACCTAACTATCTCAAGTGTCGAGATAGTTGATGTTTTACTACTAGATTTCTTATTTTGGTATTTAATTTTGATATTTTCATTGTATTTCAAGTAGATATACTATAAAATTTCATGTGGAATGGATTTTGGATTCTATTATATATAAGTACTAGAGTTTTTTTCAGGTGGATACATATTATCTCCATATCTTGGTTACTATAAATATGTTAATGCCTCCCGTTTTGGTGAGATTTCAGTACCCTTGGTATTGGTTTCCACCCCGGGGTCTATATGATGTGGGAATTATGGGTTATTATTTCTTTCATCTATAATAAATAATTTCACTACACTTTTTCATTCATCACTTCGTCTTGAAGAAGGTGGTAAAGAAAGAATGGGATTAGAGATGATGGTTGAGATATTGGATGAAGAATGGGGTTAATAACATTGAGTGTTTCATGGGTTATTACGGGAATAATTTGATGTGATCTTGGTGCGTGACATAGGTCCGGGAAGACCATCTAGGAAATTGTATGTAAGTGCACTCATGATCCAACGCAAGGACTCTGAGCTTACCGAACAGCCAGGAGAGGGTACTCCATTTGTGTGGTAGAGACCCCATGAATCTTACATGAATCATGATGACTTGTGTTCTTGTTCGTTTTGAGTGTTTTTTTTGAAATAAAAATAAATAATGAGTTACAATAAAACCTAAAAAAATTCTGTAATACTCTATATTCGGTGTTCCGTGATTACATTTCTTCTATGGAACCCGGCCATCATCGACAAGTGGCATAGGTAGTAGAAGCTTAGTAGGAAACTATGGCTGATCAATTGAGGGTTGATCCATAGGAGGTGAAAAAATAGTGGTAGAATAAGCTTCATGAATTTTAGTGGAATACTCTTGGTAATTTGAATGGTAGTGTCTCAGACCTGGAGATATAGAGCTAGCTTGAGAATCATGACAACACCTTCAGCATGATCTAGTATCCAACGGTTTATTGGGATCTGTTGGTGGTTAGTCAAATATAGGGTGTTGTGCATCAGTGTTGGATTCTCTACCTAGGGCAGAGGATGAAGATTGATGTTCTGTGGGTTGATTTTGAGAAGGTGTTCCAAGAATAATGTCTTTCTTCGACCATGAATCCTTATAAGTGATGTGGGACACTCCCCCCCCGAGCTGGGGAGTATGTTGGTACGAGAAAAAGGGATCATGATCAAGGAACTTCTTCACTTTCCTCTGGATCTCCATTCAAATTATGATTCTCTTGTGAGACTCTTATAGGAAAATTGCAATCCTTGCCTCCATCACATGGTTAATTCCTTCACTTTGATGACATATCTAGAGGTCCAGAAAATGGAATATGTGGTTGAGACAATGCACTCAGAAGGTGTAATATCGCAAGAGAGGAGACATCATGTTTCTATGAAGGGAATGATATCTAGAAGCAGGTCTCTAGAATTGGGGCCATTGAGGTTTCTTCCTATGGGAATTAGACCTTAGAAGCTTCAATTTCAAGCTCATGGTCCTCATGAATTTCCCATAGAATTAGGATCATGGTGTTTTATATATGGAGGTCATGGGAAGCTTCCGTGTTAGTGCCTAGGTCGAGCGTCGTATGGTGGAGGTGGGAAGGTTCAGCGTATACATTAATAGTAGTTATCAGTAGACCGTTCGAGTTCCATGGACAGTAGGCTTCAACACCAACATGGGGAGATGAAGAAGGTGGAGGACAACCTTAGGATTTTGCTCACAGACCTCTACAAAAACATGGTCGAGGAAGATATTGATAAGAGAATGGAATAGGTGGTAGGTGTGTGGAGTATCAAACCATATAGGTAGTAGTTCCATCAAAACCAAAGATTGTTTTTTGGTAAAACTAGTTTCTTTAGTACTCTTTCTTTTTATTTTCTTGATTCAAGAGATTCATAGTAATTCTTTTCACCCACTCTATCCTATGATTTGGGACTATACATAGAGAGTCTATATATGCCCCTAGTTTTGACTACACCTGATAGAGGTCAAAATAACATGTGTGATGTTTTTTGGGGATGTACACTGATTTGGGGTCTGCATCAATCAAGTGGGGATCACTTTCTACTACAAATTTATTCAATAAATGTAATCCATGGAAAGAACAGTTTGTTTTCCATGCATTCTATCATTGACTGCTTATGAAGGAGAGTCACATTTATAGATGCGGATGTCCAGCATAAATATTTCATTGGAGATCTGTTTTTTTGGGTGGGAAGTTAGTGTATTAAGCCTATTCTGTATTTATTTTCTGATCTGTCAGGGGAATCGTAGCATACTGATATAGTGGAGGTTTTGATATTTTTCAGGGTGTTCTTTGATGTTTTCCCTAAGGAGGTTGTGAATCTACCCCCACAATGTGATGTTTATTTTGGAATAAACATTCAACCCCATGCTAGTACGATTTGGAAGTCTCTTTATCGAATGGAGCCTTCTATGATATGGGAGTTTTGTATCCAGATTGATGATATTATGAAGAGGGGATTTATCCAGGCCAATGATTCCCTGTGGGGTGATCTAATCTTGTTTGAAAATAAGGAATATGGTGTTCTGAGGTTGTTCATAGACTACCAGATGTTGAAACACAAGATGTTAAAGAACAGTTAGCCACTCCCAATCATAGACATTATTTTCATCCATCTGAGGGGATCGAGGTGGTTTTTGAATATTGATCTATGATTTCAATATCACTAGTTGAGGGTGAATGATGGTGAAATATCAATGGCTACTCTTAGATATATTCATGGGAATATTGATTTTTTGGTTTGGCGATTCAGTTTTATGAATTCACTAACCATGTTCATATAACTTATAAACTACATATATTTTGAGGTCTTAGACCCATTCATCACTGTATTCATCAATGAAATTATGATCTACTTGATGTTAGATAAGGGTCATACTGAGAATCTTAGGAATGTCATGAATGTTATTCGACACCACCAGCTCTATAGAATGTAGTTCATGTACATGTTTTGGACTAAGGATGTCCTCTTCCTTGGACATGTGGCGCCCAGCATGGTGTATTAGTGGATCCATTGATGGTTGAGGATTTTATTTCATAGGAATCACCCAAGAATGTGGAAGAGTTTCAGTGTTTTCTCAGTTTGGTAGGATGTTACCAGATATTTGTAACAAATTTCTCTTGAGTAGAAGCTCCTTTAATGGCTATAACAAGAAAGGACTAGGACATTGTGTCGATTGACCATTTTCAGACAACATTTAGCTACTTGAAGCTGTTGTTCATCAATGCTCAAGTGCACCAGTTTCTAGAAAAAGGTGTAATGTTTGAGGTTTTTTTATGTTTCCTATCTCGGATTGGGTTGTGTGTAGATGGAGGAATGGGTAGTGATCTATTATGGGTCAAGGCAGTTATATAAACATTAATGTGACTATTACACCAATGATCTGGATCTAGAGGATGTAGTGTTCGCAGAAAATATGTGGAGACATTACATTATTGGTGAGGGCCTTGTGGTCTTCACAGATCACAAGATCTTGAGTTAATTTTTTCCCTAGTTAGCCCAAATCTTGAGACAGTGAAGGTTTATGGAGTTTCACCTTGACAATGACTTTGATATCTCTTAAAACTCAGTAATGGGGAATATTATGGTAGATAATTTGAGAAAGGAAATACAGAAAGCGGTTGTTTGGGAATCTGTGGATCCATGAAAGATGAGGGAGGAGTTTGTTTCCTTGAACATAAATGTATGAATGGATTCCAGAGGATGATATATATTATAGATAATAGTGAAGTCTTCTCCGAGGCAGTAGGTGGAGGGATCATAGTGGGGAGACTCCAATGTGTAGGTGATGCTTGATCGTGTTGAATAGGGTGATGCTCTAGAGTGGTGGTCGGATGATGGATAGAATCAGATGATGTTCTATATGATTATGTTATTCCTTGTTGAAATCCATGAGGGAGTTCTCTACGAGTACCACAACACACCCTTAGCAGTAATCACAAGAGTTTCCATGATTTATCATGGCTTGTGAGTTCCATTTTGGGGACCCATGATGAAGCAAGTTGTGGCAGAGTTTGTGTAGTAGTGCTAGGTATTCCAGCAAGTAAAGGCTGAGAACCATGATCCCATGGTTTCTTTTTCATCACATTTCTTTCCTTGGGTGTACATGGGATGAAATATAAATCTATTTCCTCATAGGATTTCCCAACTCACTCGACTATTCCATAAATTCTGGGTAGTAGTGGATCGACTATGAAAATCAGCTCACTTCTTATCAATTAAGGACTTGGGCGCAATGGATGCCTTCTCATAGTTGTATGTTGATGAGGTCGTGTGGTAGTATGGGGTTTTGATATCTATAATATAATATTGGAATTAACATTTTACCTCACATGTCTTTAAGGGAATGTAGCATTCCTCTGGAACTTACTTTAGCATTAGAACTGTTTTCCACCCTCATACAGATGTGAGGAAAGAACAGAAAATCTATTTATTGGAGGAAATGTTCTGGGCATGCATATTGAATATTGGTGGGTCTTGGGTGTGACAACTACTATTTATAGAGTTTTATTACAATAATATTTTTCACTATCCCAATGGTATAGATCCATTCGAGGCCTTATAAGGGAGACCATTTTGTCCAACATTATGCTGGAATGAAATTGAGAAGGTAGTTGTTCTGGGTCATGATGTGGTGTAGAGCATGACTAATAGGGTTCATATTTTCTGTTAGTTGATTAAGGTAGAAACAGACTGGAATAATTCATATGATGATCATATGATTAGGCCCTTGGAGTTTTTGGTTTAGGAAAACTTGTTCGTGAGGGTTTCCTCTCGACATAGGAAGTAGAGGTTTGGCTGAAGGAGCAAGATTTATCCCAGGTTCATCAGACCATTGGATGGGTTGGGTGTGTTGGAAGTGTGGCATACCATTTATATTTTCTTTCTCATTTTAATAGAATCCACAATGTCTTTCATGTCTCCCAACTTCATTGGTAACTTAATTATGAATACCATGTCATTGACTGGGGAGATTTGGATATCGAGGATGACACATCATTCATTGAGTGACTAGTGGAGATCCAAGATCATTTGGAGATGGTGATACATTGATGGACCATTCCATTGGTTCATGTGTTGTGGGGGCATGGTGTCCTGAAGGATAATACATGGGAATGGGATATGTAGATTCGTGCCTAGTACATAGAGATGTTTTCAGATTTCTTATGTTTTCTTCTTTTTAGTGTAGTCCTTGAATGTTTTTTTCTATTTGATGAGCTTCTTCTATATTCTATACTGTGTGATGATGTAATAACATATGAAAATGGGTGACCATATTCCTAATCAAGATCCATTAATTGAGATGTTAGTAAACCAATGTTAGCGATTTAGTGCCACAAGAGCAGATAAAATCATGATATGAATGAAGGAACTCCCAAATTCATGTGTCCATATAGTTGGTGATTTTGTGGGATATCATTGGACATTTAGGTTAATAGATTTGGTATTAGGTGTTCTAGAATATTCATATTCCACTTTTTCTTTTGAACAATACAATGTGGTTTATCTATGAAAGGTATCTTAGGGGGTGGTAGTTTGAACCCCTGTTTCTTCTGGGTTTGGTTTTGAATACCTGATGGAGATAATAGTTTCATAGGTATCAACTGTAATTGATTATACCTCCCTAGTAGATTAATTTTTAAAATCTATTGTTTATAGTGTTCTGGGAGGAAACAATAGTTTAATTATAGTGTCTTCCAAAATTCCAATTTTCAATCGATAGGTTAGTGCATTTGTATGTCAGGGAATCGATACGTCCGAGAATTAGTAGTTCATGGAGTAGGTAGGTCAAGCATTAGTAGGATAGGGTGTCGATAAGTCAGGGAGTTATTAGTATAGTGTGTCAGTAAGTCAGGGTGTCAGTAGGACATGTTGTCGGTAGTTCAAGATGGTGATAGGTCGAGCGTTTGTAAGTTGGTCATCAGTAGGTTGGGCATCGGTAGGTCGAGCATCGCTATGTTAATAAGTGGTGAGTGTTTTAGTGAGTCACGTCGGTGAATTCCATTAGTAATATAGTCTTCAATTACTCATTGATAGCGACTCATGTCAGTGACTCACCCATCAGTGATTTATTTCCATATTTTTCCAGTTTTTCTAGTTTTTCACATCTTAAATTTTTTCAAACATAAATTGAGTTTAAACCCATTTTTATGTGTTTCATGAGTTTTTTCAGATGATTTTAAATATATATTTTATATCATAATTCAATTAATGCTTTTAAATATTCAAACCTCATTTTTTACCATGATCTAACATTAATGACCCTTGAGACCATTCCCTTCTATTTTAATAGGATATGGCTCATATATACTCAGATCTTCTCTACCTAGTGTTTTTATGTATCCTTTTATTTCACCTTAAAAAAATTCTCCCTTGGGGACTCGCATCATTTCTATAGACGTCGGTCAATTTTTCCCTAGGATTATCTTGAGGATTGCATGACCCCATATTTTTTTAGATATGAATTTTTGGTCATTTAGTTTTTCAATGTAGGAATTACATCATCTCGTTTTATAATTATGTATCATTAGGTTTGGTTGTACTAATGTATTCTTGTTGGTATGGTTGATACCAATTTAGAAGACATAAACATGAGATGAGGTGATGTTGGTGATAATCATTTTCTATATGTTATCCTTGATCCTTATTTTGAATCATATAGGTATTATCCTTCTAAAAATCAAGGTTGTTAGTGGTCATTTCATGCACACAGGTTATTATTTATACTTTTTTGAGCCTCAACTGAATGATTGTGAACATGAAAACTGATAAATCACATATATCATGTTAATTAAATGGATTCTCTAGGATCGAACATGTTTTCTGATAACCCATGATTTATCAATTTTTAATTAACGAACATTGTATTAAATTTAAATACATTTTCCCTTGTTTTGGGTGGTTCTGTGTTGATCATTTCTATCATCTTAATTCTACATGATGTGTGGTGCTAATATTGAGAACACAACAATGTTTTGATGGTTTAAGAGTGTAATAGAATCTAATGTTGAGAGATTAATTGTTTGTGGAATAGATGAACATTTCAGGTAGTTGGAATACAACCTGGGTTGTGTTATGGTTGGGGGCATGGTCTCTTTGTGTATTGAGACTACAATCTGGGTTGTGTTATGTTTGTTGTTCATTGTCTATTTTTGTAGTGGCACTGATACCTGGTCGAGTTTTTTCATTATTGTGGGACGTGTTTCTTTTCATGCAGTGTGGAAACCAAGGATGGTTTTATATAGATGACTTTGAAGAAGGATGATGTTACCATGCATGGGCATTTGGATCGGAGTTTCCAAATAATTTTTTTTGATGTGTGGGTGTGTTATGATGTTACATTTTCTATAATGTGTATGCTAGTTTCTAGGGTATGTATGGAATAAATAATTGAATTAATTGTTTAATATAGAGTGTTAATTGGTTAATTGAATTGGATGGGGCTATGAATTAAGCCTATAGGTGGTTGTGTGCTTATTCATTAGAGGTAGAAGAAAGGGAATTTCTGTTTTTAGATGGTTGATTGTTTTTAAAACTCATAGGATGGGCTGAGTGTTTGGTACCTATAAATATACACGTGGTTCCTTTTGATTTTTATACACACCCCATCTTTTTAGATCACTACATGTTGAACACCCAAATTTTAATGGCTGTGGTGTCCTTTTAAAAAATCATGGTGGGGATAGATGTATGGTTATTGGATCATTTATGTTTATGTATTCTAAGAATTGTTATCCCAATACTCCCTAGACAGTTTGTGGTGTGGTTGTGAGGCCCAAGTGTCTACATGTGACTTGTGCTTTAACTATCTTTAAGATAAGATAAATTATACTTTCACAGTTGTCTTCGGAATGAGGTTGTGGTTTTTTGTCCAAGGTTTCTTCGGGATGGATGTGATGCAGTTGGGGCACAGGTGTTTTCCTGTGGGATTTGGTAAGTGGCCCTAGGTGTGTGTCAGATGATTGTGATTGTGGGGCTTGTGGAAGAGCATGGTAGTGTCAGGACATTCAATATTGGGGTTGAGGAGTTTACTAGTGGGAAGAGGTGTGGGGTACCCTATAATCAATGTGAATACTACTTTACCTTATGTGAATTTCATTATTTGGGTGAACATGCCTTGGTGAGGTTGGTGTGGATAATACCATATTCCGTGCATTGGAGATTCTACTATTTTTTCATATGGGAATTAGTATGCTTTCCCCACTTTTCCATTAGAGATATTGGATTTTCCTACTACATATACTTTTATTCTCACCCTATAATTATTTTTCTTTTCAGGTTTCTAGGGATATTACTCAGACCGTACTAGACCCTACTATCTCGGTCATTGGGATAGTTATTCTGTCAATGATTAGAATTGTTCTTTTGGTATGAGCTTTTGAAAAGTTCAATGTATTTTTAGAAGTTGTACTTTAAAAATTCACATGGGGTTGATTTTGGATTCTTATATATATATTTATATCATGGAATTTTTTGTGGTTTATATGTCATTGCTCTAAATCACGGTCTCTAAAAAAAGGAAAATTCCCCCCAATTTAGAGATATTTAATTAACTTTGGTGTTGGTCACAACCTCAAGTCCTATTAGAGGTAGGAATCAAGGGTCATTATCTCTTTTCCATCATGAAGAAAGAAGCTCAGACACTTTTCAATCCCTTAACTCATGTTGAAGAAGGATGGTTGTGACACCTATGAGGAAACGTTTTACCATCACATGGAAGGAATATTTCTTGATAATCCATAAATTCATCTATAAATGGAATTCACTATGATGGAATAACAGGGGTTGGAAATACATAACTCTTAAAAGCACTCCTCACACTCCACCGATCATCACTATCATGTTATTTCCATGCCCATGTTTAAAAACATTGACGATGGTACACTAGGATGTATGTGGTTTCCCCAAAGAGAATCCCCTCATCTCCCCCCAATTGTTGAATTCTGATCATTCTATGTAATAAATATTCAATATATCTATATTGGTTTAATCATTTGTGGTTTCTTCATGTTTTATATTTTAATTGTGTCTACCTATTATCAGAATTGTATGCATAAGCCACATATGTTCAATTCACTGCATGTGATAGAAATAAGTGGTGGAATTCAAGGGTGATTAGATGAATCCAATCAAAAATCTGATAAAATTTTGTAAATGCAGTCATCATTTAGTTTCCCTATATATACCAAAATATCCTGATAAAATTAATCAATTAGTTTCAATTTATGAGGGTATGAATAGAAACGATATGAATAATGATTCAATATGATGATGTTGGAGTGATTCAAGGATTCACCACTACTTATTAAACTAACTTTGAATCCAAATATTTAACATTCTCGTTCGATAACATTTAACCCAAAAAAGAAAATTTTAAACCGTGAACAAATATTTCATCCACAAATAAAATCATTGTTTAATATTTACTCCATTTATCTTAGGTTAAAAAATTTTAATTTGGTTCCTTGTTATAGGATAATATCATCTAAATTATTTTAAATTTCTATTCATATTGTGATCATACCTACCATAGTGGTATACCACCCTTTCATTTATAATAAGACATTATATAATAACCAAAAAATTATCAAGTAAGACATATTTATGCGATATAAATTTACACCAGTAAATATAAAACATGGAATATCACCTTTTTTGTAGTCAATAGAAAAATAATAATTACTAAACAGTCATTCCATTTTTCATAAACATACTAATTTGAAATTTCAAATAGATCAATGTTTATAAAATCCCTTAGGTTAATAATAATTCTAGAATAGTGACAATTATTGTAAAATATTATGTGATTTGTAGGCCACCTACTGTGCACATATACCTAGTTGAATTATACTAGTGGGTTAAACGTAATATTAGTTTTGGATTCATATAAAAATGTAGGAAACCTAGAGCACACATTACAATATAAAAAAGTAGGTACATTGTGAAATAGGTCATCACTAATGACAGATCAATTCTTTATTTCTAATCATAGTTTGATTTACTACATAAAAATAATTCAATGATAATTTCTTTTTTTAATCCATAAATATTAGTATTGTAAACCATTTTCATTAAAACCCCAATAGAGAAATTGATTTTCATAATGTGTAACAAAAACCACCATATTTATTAATTCATGTATTTAAAACCATTCCAAAATACATCATTATGATAAGTTTGTATACCATATTTTCAGACAATTTATAAAATAATTTCAATGATAATGGAAGCATGGTTTTTAAGCTAAAAAAATTCATGAAACCATACACATTAAAAAGCATTAAAATCCAACAAACATAGTGTATCCAAAATCCAGTATTAACTGAGGGTTCCATATGACAAGGATAAACCCTATGAAATTAATTTGAAAATATAAATATCTAATTAATAAATTTTTAAAAAAATAGAGAAAAAAATATATTAATAACATACCATAATGCTTCATTAAGAATATAACACCCCAAGCTTCCACGATACGCTTCTCTATGAATAATACAATAGTGTGTTTTGTACGCAACTAAGAGTTCTACCACACCAAAACCAATCAATATAGCCGTTATGAATAGTAATACCCACTTTTTGAAAATTTATAAATTTTATTTTTCAAAATGAACTTTATTTTTGAATTCAAAATATCGAAATTAGCTTTGGGTGATTTTTTTGGTATTGTTCAAAAAACATTCAATTATTGATGAATAGTGAAAACACTGAGTTATAATAAAAAAACAGAATTTTTATTTAAATAATATTTTATTTTATTTTATTTTTGGTAAATCTAGATATATGATACAGATATAATTTCAATGTAATTCATTGGAGTCAGTTTATAATTATTTTAGATATATAAAAAATTTATTGAACTTTTTACCGTCTTTTACCCACCTCCTAGGAGCATTTGAAAATTTTCATAAAACTGAATTTTATAGCTTCAGTGAATTGAATTTTGAAAATCTACGATACACGGTTAATATTTGTTAGTAAAATGTGCTTCAATGACATGAAATTTTTGAATAGTAACTTTTAACTTTTATTTACCGTGTTTAAAAGTAAATAATGTAATTAAAGGTAAAAAATGATATTATAATTACCCAAACACATGTCCTAAATCTATTGGATATGTGTTATTCGACCAAAAAAACCTTAGGAATAAAATATTATACTTTAGGTCCACTTGTAATAGATTATAACATTTATTATTATTTAATTCAAATAAGAGTTCAAAGTGTTAAATTCATGTTTTTATAACTAAAACAACTTTTATATAGTGTTAAACAAAAAATAAATTTCACTATAAATAGTCACTAGAAAGATAAAATGATTTAATACATAATGGTATTTTATTTATTATTTTTAGAGATTAAATAATTTAGTTTATTAATGACACAATGATGATGTAGTAATTACCTTATTAATGAAATATTAAAATAATTGATATTATTAATACCCAAATAAATGTAATTTGAGACTTTTTATGAATTAAAAATAAATTTATAGGTTAATATGACATGTTAGGGATGGGTAGAGGAATTTTTTTCGAATCCATAATGATATTATGAATAAAAAAAATACCAAATATTTTTAAAATTCTCATAAAAGGGTTTTTAAAACAAATATTATATAATTAATTTATATAATATTCCAAAATATATAAGGATCATCCCAATGAATTAGATAATATTATATATATTAATAATGAACCACTTGGTGTTATCATGTCTTGTTATAGTAATTTTATTAACCATATTATATAAAAATACAAAGAGACGTGGTAAATGTCAAACTAATTAACGGAGAGTTAAATCTAAAAGATACGGTTAATATAGTTACCCAAACTAGTATAAAACCAATTGGATAAGTCGATTTAGACATATTATCACCTTATCATAGAAATAAATCAATTTTCATCCATTATAAACCGAATAAGAATTTATTATAAAATAATATTTCTAGATTTTCCTAAAGTGACCCTCACCTCTATTATAAAAGAGCACTTCCCCTTCTCTCAAATTCACTCCTCCCAAGCCTCTTTGCTCGGCCAACCCCTGCCCAAATTTCATCTCAACTATCCTCTCATTATTTTAGTGGCCTTTTTGATTCATAAAGAAAACCTAATGATACCTTTTCATCGAATCAAAAGGAAGAACCCAAAGAAGAGGTAAATATCTCACCACCTCTTTCGTGTATTTTCTTCTCCCATATCTTCTTTCCGTATTGTTACCATTCTAAAATAATAACTCCAGTATCATCTATATATTTGTATTCATTATAAATATGGTATAACCATATTAATTATACTATCCATCCTTTGAATGACATGTCACCATACGTGTGTACGTACGGCTTACCGTCTCCACGTAGCGGTGTAATTGTTATTCAATACATTATTATTTGGATGGGTATAATAATGATGTATAAATGAGGTAAATAATAAATTTAACACAATAAATATTCCATATATATGATAAACCATCCAATTATATATGATTCTAATATCAAAATAACGATATTGTCGCAAGTGCGTACATACAGATTACCTTCTCCATGAACACGATGATATTCATTCCCCATCGTGTCCATTCAAGACTAATTTTCATTTGATGATTAAAATAATGACTAAAATCTTAATATCAATATGAATATGAATAAGATAAATCCTATCAATAACATACATTACTTATGTAAGAAATCATATAGAGGAAAATGAATTACTTTACACCTGAAATGACAATAATACTAAAATATTATTAACAAAGAAATATTAAAAGATCTTATATGATATCATATTAATGTATATGGTTATTTTATAATTTAATAACAATTATTTCACTATTATACATGAGGTTAACCTACCCTAAACCAAGGAAAAGTACAAGATAAGGGTTAATTCTACAACCTCTTCATTATTCAAGGTTCTTTATATGTAATTATCTACTAGGACCTCTTTATCATCAGCATCCATGCTTCTTAAAAATTTATTTCAAAACATTTTTTCTATTTACTATACAGTGGGTTACATTCATTTATACCATTATTTGAAATTATATGTTCTGAAAGTAATCTTTCCATCATTTTCCAAACAAGGTATTTTTTGACCATTTTGACAAATTTAAGGTATGAATGTTTTTTAAACTTATTCGGAGGCTGCAGCTATATTATGTCATTTTAACATTGTCGAAGCTTCCATTACAATCTTATAAGAATATATTCAAAATAAATGTTTTTTTCTAATTATATTACTTTGGAATGATTTCAAAATAGAAAGATATATTTCTCTAAAAACGGTTTTGATTTCATCTATGTCAACATCCTTTGATGGATTTTATGCTTAATTGATGTTGATTTATTATAATACAAATCATCCATATTGTATTAAATTTTTTATGATATGTTTGACTATGGTTGTATTATTTTTATACCATTCATGGTTTATGGATAATGTATTGACATTTCGTATGATAGTTTTAATACGAATGTTTCTGTTCTATTTAAAACATTTCATATGAGGAATATAGTGGACATAGTAAGTGATGGGTGGAGCCCGATATAGATCCTCGATGAATCAGTAGGCCTAATGAGACGAACTAGTGTCTTAGAAGAAGGCCTTGAAAAAATCTTATTTGTAGTCTTGGCACAAGGCCTTTACTATGTGGTTACGAAAGTCTGCGATTATGCATTCCATCATTACAAATGTGGCTATTGATATTGCATGTGATTATTCGACTAGTAAAATATCAATGTGAGTAAGTATATGGAATTATTTGGATTTTATCTGTTCCATATTATGATGAATTTCATGTTTAAAAGGCTTTTGTTTTAGTAATTAACATTTCCATTTATTTTTATGCTTATTTATGAAAGCTTCCACTATATAGTTATCCTTACTGAGCATCTGAGCTCACCACATTGAATGTTTTATGCTTCCTAGAATGTAAAAAATTATATTATGACATACCTGCAGGGATAGTCTGTGGGACCTCAGTGTTGTCTATGGAAAAAATGTTGTTTTATTTTTCCATTTTATAATGTAATGTAAACCTTGTGAATGTATCTATTATTTCTAAGGTTACTAAAATAATCGGACTTTCGAGACTTGATCTTTTGTGATCCTGCCAATGATACGTAATATTGAACAAAATCTGGGCTTCTGGGGTCGGTTCATTATTGTTTGTATCATAGGAAGTTTAGTAATAACCTTGGAAGCTAGATTTAGATAAAATCTGATTAGAGAACATTGCCATAAGATAATATTTTAGGATTATTATAGAAGAAAATCCAAGAATTTTGGTAATGTATAGATTTTTTGTATTTTCGGAGCAATACATCCCTGTAAGGATACAAGCAGGTGGAGGCGGATCTGGTACATATTTACCTAGGAGTGAAAACTCTGATAGGGATTTTTGGGCTTGACCCAGGGTATTCTGATACAAGACAACGGGCCTTGCTGCACTCTTGGTTACGACACTCCCAAGGGATATGCTTATTATAATTCATGATTTTTTTAAAAACCATTATGAAGGATTTATGATTATATACCTACTCAAAGAAAACATTTCTTATGGTTATGGATTATATCCATAAACTGTTAAAATTTATGTTAAGTACATTATATGTTTGGAATTCTGTATTGAGATTTATAAACTAATCTAGTGTATGCCATTGTTTAGAAATGGAACCTATTGGAAGGAAAGGAAACTGTATCAATGCACACACTCCATGTAGTGATTTCCCTCCTGCTCAATATAATTATAGTGGTGATGGTGATACTATTGGTTTTGATCAGCTTATCACCATACTGGGAAAACTCACTCGGGTTATGAATAATAACCTTACCCGTTTGAAGCACCTTGATCCGCAGCATGGTGGATCAATTTTAGATCTCTTAATGAGGAAAAAACCTCCAACATTCACTGGGGGTACAAATCCATTAGCAGCTGAGCAATGGATAAATTCCGTAGAGAAAATATTCCATGCCTTATGGAGTAGAAAAAGTGAAAAAGTTGTCATGGAAGTTTACTACCTCACTAGAGATGCTAATAAATGGTGGTTATTGATTCAAAACACAAGGGAATATGATGAAGTATTAAATATGGAATGGAGGGAGTTTAAAGATATTTTCGTAGAAAACAAAATTCCTCAGGACCGTCTAGCGGATATGGAAAGACAAATTCTCAGTCTGAGGTAAAAGGTATATGATAATACTGAAAATTATGAATCTAACTTTACAATGTTATCAAGTCCTGCAACAGATTATATACATAATCCAAGAAGTAAGATTGATCATTTCTTTTATGGGTTAAAACTATTTCTCCATCAAGAATTAGTCTCAAAATATTTCTTGTCGTATGAAGATATTGTCTCATGTGCTATAAAAAAGAATTATATAATTCATACTACTTTAAAGAAAAGAAATAGATGAAGATTTCTGCTGAACACTCTAGAAATGTAAATAATGTGAAAAAAGTAAAATTTGAATAACCATCCTGCAGTAAATGTGGGAAGAAACACCCTGGTACATTCTTAAAGGGATTGAGACTCTGTTACTAGTGTCGTAAAAAAGGCCACCATGATCTTGATTACATGGGGAAAAAGAATATATTAATGTTGAATTCTATAAATATAGAGAAAGGGGAAATTATTCAAATGAAATTCCTAAGAATTAGGTGAACTTACCTCAAAAAGGCCATGGGATCAAAGCCAATCTTATGTTATCACTAATATTGTGGATGAAGCTCCAGAAGATATGGTGGAAGGTAATTTAATCCTTTCCTCATGTTTAGCCAATACATTATTTTATTTTGGATCATCACATTATTTCATATCTTCCCAGTTTTCTAAGAAAATTAGATATTTACAATTTGATTTAACAAGGGATTTGTCAGTAAAATCTCATAAGGGAAGTATCATTGCAACAATTATTTGTGAATCAGTCCCAACTAAAGCATATACACATTATTTATCTGTTGATCTCATCGTCATAACCATGATTTAATTTGATATAATCATGACTATAGAGTGGATTTTGATCCATGATGAGAAGATTTATTGTAATAAGAATGAGGTTAAATTTTCTTATGATGATGATAAAGAACACATTATCTTTATATCAGAAATGTCATCACCTAATTCTTATCAAGATCCACCCCTAGTAGCTCAACTAAATTCAATTATTGGGGAGGAAGAGAATGAAATAACTCTGGGTGAGAAAAGGAATGATCAAATAGATGATGTACCTATTGATCAAAAATATCTTGATTTATTTCAAGAGGATTTACCTGGACATCCTCAAGAGTGAAAAATTGAGTTTTTCATTGAATTAATTCCTAGTTCAAGGCCCATATCGAAGACTCCATATAGAATATCCATTATGGAAATAGTGGAACTAAAGAAACAAGTAGAGGAATTGAGTAATAAGGGATTTATGCGCTATAGTGTTTCACCATGGGGAGCCCCTGTTATTTTTGTTAAGAGTTGCGATGGATCTATGAGGTTGTGAATTGAATATAGGGAGATCAATCCTATAACAATAAAGAACAAGTATCCCCTACCTCATATTGATGATTTATTCAACCAACTTTATGGAGCTCAGTAATTTTCAAAGATTGACCTTCCATCAGGATATCATCAGTTGTGTGTGAAGAAGGAACACATGCTAAAAACAACATTTCCAACAAGGTACGAGCATTACGAATTTATGGTAATTACTTTTGGATTAACTAATGCACCATCTTTCTTCATGGATCTAATTAATAGAGTTTTCAAGGAATATATTTATGACTTTTTAGTGGTATTTATTGATGATATTTTGGTATATTAAAAAAGCTAGAAAGATCTTTAAAATCACCTATGCATTATTCTAAAGGCTCTTTGAAGACATGGACTAATTGGGAAGTTTAGTTAGTGTGATTTCGGGCTTCATGATATTTCTTTCCATGACAATATTTTCTCTAAGGATGGAATCTTTGTTGATCCTTCTACGAACAAGGAAATCCAAGAATGGCCAGCACCAATGAGTATAACTGAGTTACATAGTTTTATTAGTTTAGCAGGATATTATTGGCCTTTCATCCAGATTTTGGCCTGATTGGCTTACCCATTAATGAATCTCACATGTAATGGGGATAATTTTTTTGGAAAAAACAGTGTGAATAATTTTTTGAATAATTGAAGAGAATATTAGTAAATAATTCTATCTTGAATCTACCATCGGGGAATGATGGGTTTGTTATTTATAGTGATGCATCAAAGAAAGGACTTGGTTGTGTCATTATACAGAATGATAGGGTTATTGCCTATGCATCACAGATGCAAAATATTCATGAGAAAAACGTTCCTACTCTTGAACTTCACTTAGAATCTATAATATTTTCTTTGAATATATGGAGACATTATATTTGTGGGGAAAAAATGTGAGACTTATAACGATCAAAAGAGTTAGAAGTATATTCTCTATTCGAAGGAACTAAACATGAGGAAAAAGAGATTTCATGAACTACTCAATGATTATGACTGCACCATACACTACCAACCTGGGAAGGAAAATATGTGTTAGATTCTTTGAGTAGAACAAATCATGGAGTTTTGAACAAGATAAGAGTTGAAAAGGATCCCATATACAAGGATCTAGTAATGTTGGACATGGGGATAACCATGGAAGGTGAAACATAAAAAAAATTCAAATTGTTGTCAACCCATCTTTACTATATAGGATAAAGAGTTCTCAGACTGATGATAAAGAGTTTCAAAAGAAGATTAATGATGTGAATGATGGGAGATTGAATGACTTTGTGTATGAAGATGGAATTTTTAAATTTGGGAAGAGACTTTGTGTTCCCGATATACATGATTTAAAAAGAGAGTTGTTAGATGATGCTCATAGTTCTATTTAATCAATTAAACCTAGTAGCACTATGATGTATAGGGAATTGATGAAAATTTTTGGTGGGACAACATAAATAGGGATATTGCTTATTTTTTTCAAGATGTATGGTCTGTCAACAAATGAAATCTTGAAGGCAACAACCTGGAGGAGTCATGCAACCACTTCCCATACCTGAGTGGGAATGGGATAATATTAGGATAGACTTTTTCATGGGACTACAAAAGACTCATAGAAGGAACGATGCAATATGGGTCATTGTTCATCGTCTTACAATGTTAGCACATTTTCTTTCTATAAGAGACGATTTACCACTTGAACATATAGAAAGACTATATATTAATGAAATATTAATACTTCATGGAGTGCCCCTATCGCTTGTTTCTGATCGTGATCCACGTTTTACATAAAGGTTATAGAAAAGTATTGAGAAATCCCTGGATACTGATCCTCATTTGAGTACTACCTACCACCTTTAAACTGATGGACAATTAGAAAGGACTATTCAAACCATAGAATACATGTTGACACCTTTCTCAGTTTACATTCAAGGTATGTAGGATCAATATTTACCTCTGAAAGAATTTTCCTATAACAATAACATCCATTCATATATTCAGATGGCACCATATTAAGAGTTATACGGAAAGCAATATCGCACACCAACCTGATGGGATGAAGTCGGTGAAAGAAAACTCGTAGGCCCCGAACATGTGGGGGAAATGCTTGAAAAGGTGAAGGTAATCCAGACCCACATCAAAGCAGCTCAATGTAGGAAGAAGAGTTATATCGATAACCGAAAGAATGATTTGAAATTTTAGGTTGGAGATCATGTTTTCTTGAAGCTATCTCCATGGAAGGGAGTTATACAATTCAGTAAGAATGAAAAATTAATTCCCAGGTACATCGGTCTATTAAAGACTTTATAATGAATTGTGGCTGTAGAATTTCATTTGGCAATGACACCAATTCTCTGCAAAGTACATGATGTGTTCCACGTATAACTGTTGAGAAAATACATGTCTGACCCAACACATGTGCTCACCTATGAGGAATTAGAACTGGAACTTGGTCTATCATATTGTGAAAAGCCTGTCAAAATTATTGATACAAGAGAATAACTTTTGAGAAACTGGACAACTAGTTTGGTAAAAGTTATATGGACAAACCATAAGATTGAAGAGGCAATATGGGAACCCATGAAACGTATGATTAAGAACCACCCATGTCTTTTTATGAAGTAATATTCTATAAATTTCTGGGGTGAAATTATTTTAAGGAGTGGAAAATATAACCCCCCAATCTTCCACAGTACACTTCTCTTTGAATAATACAATAGCATGTGTTGTATGGAACTTCAAGTTATAATACACCACAACCAATCAAACTAGTTGTTATGAATATTAATTCTCACTTTTTGAATTTTTATAAATTTTATTTTTCAAAATGGACTACATTTTTTGATTCAGATTACCAAAATTAGATTAGGGTGCATTTTTTTCGGAACACATTCAATTTTTGATAAATTGTGAAAACACTGAGTTATCATTAAGAAATCAACTATATTTAAATATTATTTTATTTTATTTTATTTTATATTAGGTAAAATATATAAATAATACCTATTTTAGTTCAATGTAATTCATTGGAGTTGATTTATAATAATTTTAGATATATAAAAATTTTATTGAACTTTTTACCATATTTTACCCACCTCCTAGGAGAATTTGTAAATTTACATAAAACATAATTTTACTGGTTCTATGAATTGAATTTTAAAAATCTGAAAGACACGGTTGATATCAGTAAGTAAAATGCGGTTCAATGAGATGAATATAATTTATGGTGAATAGTAACTTTTAACTTTTATTTACCGCGATTAATAGTAAATAAGGTAATTAAAGGTAAAAATGATATTATAATTACCCGAACACATGTACTAATTCTATTGGATAAGTTTTATTTGACCAAAAAAATTAGGAATAAAATATGATCCATTAGGTCTACTTGTATTAGATTAGGACATTTATTATTGTTTAATTCAATGATGAGTTAAAACTGTTAAATTCTTGTTTTATTAACTAAAACATTTTTAATATAGGGTTAAACACTATATAAATTCGACTAAAATTATTCATTAGAAATATAAAAATATTTACTAGATAATGGTAATTTATTTATAAATTTTCGTTATTATATAATTTAGTTTATTTATGACATAATGATGATGCAGTAATTACCTTATTAGTGAAATATTAAAATAATTGATATTATAAATACCCAAATAAATGTAATTTGAGACTTTTTATGAATTCCAAAAATTTATTGGTTAATATGACATGTTAGGGATGGTTTGATAAATATTCTTCGAACTAATAATATTGTTATGAATTTAGCAAAAACAAAATACCATATATTGTCAAATTGACATAAAAGAGTTTGTAAAACAAATATTATATTATTAATTGATATAATAATCTAAAGAATCTAAGGAACCTCCCGATGGCTTAAATAATGTTATATATATTAATAATAAAGCAGTTGGGGTTTTGTTGTCTTGTTATCAAATTTTTATTAACCATATAAAATAAAAATACAAAGAGACATGGTAAATATCAAACTAATTAACTAAGAGTTGAATCTACATGATAAGGTTAATATAGTGACCCAAACCATCTAAAAACTACTATTTTAGTGGATTTAGACCCATTGCCACCTTAGCTTCGAAATAAATCAATTTTGATCTATTATAAAGCAAATATGAATTTATTATAAAATAATATTTCTAGTTTTTTCTAAAGTGACCCTCACCTCTCTTATAACAGAGAACCTCCCCTTCTCTCAAATAAACTCATCCAAAGCATTTTGGGTCAGCCAAAACCTACCAAAATTTCCTTTCAATTGTCCACAATTCATCGTAGAGTCCTTCCTTTAGTTAGAAAGCCATCCTAAGAAGCCCATTTGATCAAATCAAACAGTAGAACCCGAAAAAAGAGGTAAATATCTCACCACCTCTTTTATGTATTTTCTTCTTCCACTTCTTCTTTCCTTGTTGATTCAATTATAAAATAATAACTATAGTATCTTCAATATATTGTAATGTTATTATAAATATGGTACAAACATATTCATTATTCTATCCATTCTTTGAATCAGATGTCATGATACGTGCATACGTACGGTTTACCGTTTCCACGTCGTGGTGTAGTTGTTATTCAATACATTATTATTTGGATGGGCATAATAATGATGTATTAATGATGTAAATAATAAATATAACATGATTATTATTCTATATATAAGATATAATATCCAATTACGTACTATTTTAATATCAAAAGAATGATATTTTCGCTCGTGTGTACGTACAAATTATCGTCTCCATGAACACGATGAGATTAATTCCCCATCGTATCCATTCATGACTAATTTTTATTTGATGATTAAAAATAATATTTAAAGGATTAATATCATTCTGAATTTGAATAAGATATATCCTATCCATTCCAACCATTACTTACGTAACAAAGAATATAAAGAAAAATTAATCAGTTTACACCCGAAACGAAAATAATACTAAAATATTAATAACAAAAAAAAATAAAAGATCATATATGATATCATATTAATGTATATAGTTATTTTATAATTTAAAAAAAATTATTTCACCATTATACATGATGTTAACCTACCCTTGACTTAGGAAATGTACAAGGCAAGGGTTAATTCTACAACCTCTTCATTATTCAGGGTTGTTTATATGTAATTATCTACTGGGACCTCTTTATCATCCACATATATTCTTCTTAAAAATTTATTTAAAAATTTATTTACTATTTACTAGAAAATTGATTAAAGTTTTTTATACCCTTATTTGACATTATATGTTCTGAAAGGAATCTTTCCATCATATTACAAAGAAGGTATTTCTTGACCTTTTTGACAAATTTAAGGTAAGAATGTTTTTTAACTTATATGGTGGGTGCGGCTATATTCCACCATATTTACATTGTCGAAGCTTGCCATAAAAGCTTATAAGAATATTTTCAAAATAAAAGTTTTCTTTTATAATTATATTACTTCTAAATGATTTCAAAATAAAAAGACATATTTCTCTAAAAAAGGTTTTTATTTCATCTATGTCAACATCCTTTGATGGATTTTAAGCATATTGGAAGTTGATTTATTATGAAACTAGTCTTCCATATTGTATTGAAGTTTTAAATAAATGTTTTACTGTGGATGTATTATTTTTTAACCATTCATGGTTTATGGATAATTTATTGAAATTTTGAATTATAATTTTAATAGAAATTTTTATGTTATGTTTAAAACATTTTATATGAGGAATGCATTGGACATAGTAAGTGATGGGTGGAACCCGCTATAGATCCTCGATGAATCGGTAGGTCTCGTGAGAAAAACTATTGTCTTAGAAAAAGGCCTTGACAAAATCTTATTTGTAGTCTTGGCACAAGGCCTTGACTATGTGGTTATGAAAGTCTAGAATTATGCATTATATCATTATAAAAGTGGCTATTGATATTTCTTGTTATTATTCAACTAGTAGAATATCAATGCATGTAAGTATATGAAATTATTTTAATTTTATATTTTCCATAATATGATGAAGTTAATGTTTAAATGTATTTTTTTAGTCTTATTCATTTCCTTAAATTTTTATGCTTATTTATGAAAGATTATGCTATATTGTTATCCTTATTGGGAATCTGAGCTCACCCCTTTATATTTTTTATTTATCCCAACATGCGAAGAACTATATTATGAATGACCTATAGGGATAGTCTATGGGATCTTAGTGTCTTCTATGGATACAATGTTGTTGTAGTTTTCCATTTTATGAAGAATTGTAAACCTTATGAATGTATCTATTAATTCCAAGGATACTAAACTAATTGATCTATCGAGACTTGATCTTTTGTGATCATTCCAAAGATATGTAAACGTGCACTGACTCTGGGCTTCTGGGGTTGGTTTGTTACAATGATTGTGCAACAACTAAGGGATATCTATAAAATAAGTACCGAATAAACATCGAATCTATAATAATATAAATAATATTAGGTCATAAACCATCGATCTTCAATAAATAATGCTGGTAAAAGGGTTCCCTCAACTGAAGATTGGAATATCTGGAATATTACCATGAATCAAAACCAATAGGAAAATAAAATTGAAAAACAAAATCTAACTCACAAGGATTAGTTTACAAATTCTACTAAGAGTAAAGGAATATCCCAAAACATGAATATTAATCTCCCTAATCGAGATCCTATTCCAGTGGAAGAAGAATCAATAAAATCATATATTATTAAATTTTTAAAACAAAAAATGGATATCTTATTTTGACAACATATGTATAAGTTTTATAGTTTGGATAAAATGTATGCCAGAAATGTAACACAATCTCTGATAGGGGACAATAAAAATGGTTTGGAAACCATTATTGACAAATATATATCCATATATGTAATATTCCATTCTCCAGAGACATAATATTTTATGAGATGGCTACTAGGATTTGAGAACCATGCACCAAACTGTATTCCCTCATCTGGGACACTAATACAATATTAAAATCTTCCATTGAAGACCTACATGGTTTATATAAACAAGGTCAAAACCTTGTAACGACCCCAAAATCTCTAAAAACATCCAAATGTATACAAAAAGGAAACAATAAAATACATAAATGAGGTAGTTTTTAAACAATGTGATGTGTGATCTAAAAAGAATCATAGAGATTTTATAATTATCCCCACTAAATTATATTCTTCCTCTATAATTTTATTTTGAAAATTATTTTTCCATAAAGAAATAATAGCAATAATATCTCATAATTAACTCTATCTCTAAAATCATATGTGAGTCTTACCCATTAAATTAAAGATAACAATTTCTTTATATATTTTTAATACGGAAACATTAAAAATGAAAAAAAATAAAATTGGAAACTCATTAATAGAAATATTTGGATCCAAGTCAAGGTCTTCTTGATTAATAATGTGAGATGACATATAAAGAATTATTTTAATTCAGAAATATCAAAAATATTGTGGGTCAATGAAAACTATTTTTGTTGATCCAAGGGATAATACACCTTTTAAAGATGTTTTATGTATTCGAATGATACCACAAACCTTGTAGTGGGATTCCATTAACATTCATGATTTCAATGACCGAGCTATGCGTAATTTAAAAACGGATGGCCATTGACTAAAAAGTTTAAATGGTTATAATTAATAACTACTTATGTATTGTTTTATTCTATGTATTTAACAAACATTTATGATCAAAATAGATCTATATTTTTATTTGTTAGTAAATGATCAATCTTATTATGAAATATTCACATACCTTATACTAACAAATAGAATTATTATATGGTTAGAAATTAGAATCCAAAAAAGTGGAATCATGATAGATTATTGGTAATGGTTATTATATGAAATATCAATCGTCAACATGTGACCATGATAATCACAACCAAATACCATGAAATATGGATTGAATATATCATCAAGAATTTAATTATCCCTTTTTACTGTCCATTTTTTTAGGGATGATATTCCCTAAACACATTGAACATAGTACCAATTTCATCTTGAAGGATGATCCAAAAGTTAGATATAAAAAAGGGTAATTTTCCAATAAAATTATTGTTGGAAGATAATTAAACTGTATGATCTCTTTAGCAAACAATGATACCATGTATTAAAAATTATTAGTTCTATTGTTTAATTTTAAATGTGATGAATTTGTAAACTGGTCGATCACAACCGAAATAGAATTCATACTTCATAGAGTTAGAGGTAGTCCAATAATGAAATCCATTGAAATGTCAACTGATATCAATGTTGAAATCCGAATAGGCTATCAAGAAATACATTATTTTGGTGATAAACCATATTCAATTTAAAGGTATATCATAGAGACATAATATTTTCTATGTATTGAATCATACCATGCCACATAAACTGAGTGATCCTATCATAAAACATCTTTTTAGTTCCTAAGTGGGAATCCCTCCAATAATGAATAAAATTACCTAACACATCATTCCCCATTTTCAATAGAAAAACAAATGATTAATGAAGCAAGGAATGAATTCCATGGGAAGTGACCACACACTGATGGCCTCCCCATTATATATATAATATATGATATTCCATTACTACTATATGGATTCCACTCATCATCTCCTTTATTGGATAAAATTTATTGGAGTTATTTGTAATGAAAACAATACTGATGAGTGTAAATGGTAATTTTCACCCTTAAAACATATTGTCAAAAACATTTAAGGTCATTGAAAATAGTTTTGAGATATATTTAATGAGTTGGATAATTTCACTTGGGATGTTGATACTGACATGATCCATAAGAATCTACAAGATCTCTTTTCTTAATGGAGCATTTTAAAACTTCTTTAGAAGCATCATAAATAGGCATATACAATGACCATCCTATTTTTAGGTAAAAATAGGTGTTTTGGACAGATTTAACTTTATATCATTATATAATTCCAGAAACATTATATCCAAAATCATCTCCACCCCATTGGGAGATAGATTTATGAATAGTGATTAATCGTTCATGAAATTAGTTACGAACTGACAATATTATAATTTCAATCGTAGAAATATATTAAAATAAAATTCATTCCACAATTTTATCAAATATATAATGTACATAGGTTTTTCATTTTCAAATAAATCTCAATTTTTTAAAATAATATATCCTAATAAAATAAACTCTTAAATACAAAATTGGGAATTTGATAATTTTTTAGACATGCAGTGATCCCATAAAATTTCTAGAACATGCCTAAAATATTTCTTATGATCTTCATCAAACATAGAGTAAACCAAAATTTCATATATGTAATCTATGAATTTTTTATTATGACATTAATAGAAATGAGTGTTAATTAGTTCCAAGAAGATATCATGAGCATTGGATAGACCAAATTTCATCACAATTTTCCCAAACATCCTATACCTACTCCTTAATGTGATTGTATGAATATCAGAACCCTTGATTATTTGTTGGCGATAACTAGATTGAATATCAATAATTTTAAAAAAATTATTCATTTAAATTATCTAAAAATAACCAATGTGAGGTAGGGCATATATTTTATTTTCTACTTTTAAATTTATTTTTCCATAATCCACATACAATTCTGTGTTCCACCATGTTTCATGACATATTGAATAAGAAAATAACAAGGAGACAGACTAAGGGAAAACAATACCTTATCCCCAAAATCATACATATAAATTTTTAGCTATTTTAACATAGTGGAATCCATATGGTATGATATCCTTATAATTAGTTATTTTCCTAGAACTATGTCAATCAATAAATTCACTTCCCTCTAAAGAGGAAAACATAAAAAAGATAACTAAAAACACTATAGGAAACTCATTTAATACAAGATAAATTTCACCATTATAAGATTCATTCTAAAATTATACCATAGATAGATACATAAATATACCCTGTAGTAGAAATGGATTTCCATTCTGATAGTACCAAGAGTCCTACTCACCTTGAAGCAAATTGTATTTAGAATTTTGATTAATAAAGGGAACATATCAATGATAAAAATGAATTAGTTCCTTTTCATAAATTAACCAATTCCTTCAAAACATAATGTTAGTGACTTCCACTTCATGGAATATAAATTCTAAAACCATATAAACATCATAAATTAAAAAAAATTGGGAGGTATATTAGAAAATAAAATATTTATTCTCACTTGGACGAGTTTGTAATTACAAAATTATTTGTTCGATATCCATTGGATATTTTAAAGTATAAAATATATGTTTAGAAATTAAGGATTAATATTAGATATATCATATTATGTAGTTTCAATGGTTGAATTAGTAGAAATGTTACATCTCATAGACTCGTGACTTGTATCAACAGCCAATGGAAATAACTCATTTGGTTGTAACCATTGGATATCTGAACAAGGACCCATAAAAGCCACAAATCCTTTATCTTACCATTTGACACATCCTCTATTAAAATTAAAGATAGATCATTGATTATGTAAGAATACAATGTCACTATTTGATTCTCTTTGTCATGTTTTTGGAATTCTATATATTTTTCTCAAGTCATAGACTATGGTTCCAATTTCTAATAATATATCCATAAATTAAATCCACTATATTAGTTGATTAATTATTCCAATGAAAATAATCATATCATATAATTTTTGGTCCCTTGATATTTAAAAAAAACATACACTGATATAGTTTAGAGTCTTTATGAATTAAAAAAGCCTGTAAATATTTCCAAAAAGAATAGTTTATACATAAGATCATTCATCAAATGGAATTATTTTTTTCCTTTCATTGAAACTATTATAGATTCATTTCATTTCCTCCTTAAGGTTTAATATATCTTCCATTAAAAGGTTAAATTTCCATGCCTTGGCCCATATTTTGTAAAATAATCAACATTATTTATATAAAGGTTAGTTATTTTTTCTGGTTCGTCATCAATGATTGATTCACAACACCCTTTAGTGGAATTAATGGATCTCGTTATTGGGGCATGATACTACACAACCAAAAACAATGAAAAAATATGATATCCAATATTCAATTAAAATTTAAAATAACAGAAGTCAACTAAAATTAAAAAATGGAATTTGAAACAATATACTAGGATTTGGCCACACTGGCTCCCAAATGACACACTTAAAAAAACAACTAGAAACTTATGCCACATCACAATGATATCTGTTCAGGATGCCAATCTAAACATACCCGTTATGTCACCACAATCATATATCATACCACTCAATCATCCCAGAATTAATAAAATAATCAGAAAAAATTTAAAAAACCTTTGATAATAAATTTTCATTAACGATCCTTAATTAATAATATATTTCAATCCTGAGTTTGTATAGAAACATCCTGATGGGAATTTCCAACCCCACAGGCTAGTGAAAAGGTCCTGGTATTTGAAAACTAATTTAGGGTATGATTTAGGCAAGATATAACAAATATATTATTTTTTGTGTACTTAAAATGTCAGTAATCCCATACAATCCAAAAAAAGATACAAAATTAAATGATAAAATAATAACCAAATCACACTACAAAAATCCAAAGATTAATTAATTATTGGAAAATCAACTCCATTTTAATGATAATAACCTACAAAATCATACATAATACTAATAATAATAAGAAATTCCACCATATGGAACATTATCATCACCTACATCAGACTAATTAATGTCCAAATATACCAAAAACAATGTATAGTTTTTGACCGAAGCATTCCCTATATGATCCCACCATGTGTTTCATTATGATAAATTATAAGATAACCTATTCCTGTTTCATGTAAAAAAATTAAAATAACTCCACTCTTAAGATTAATTCTTTGTAATTGGTGATCCTAGAAATATATTAGGTTTTTAGTAGGACTCTTGGGGTGCACATTCTTTTATAATAACATGACTAAGGGGTATATAGCTCACTCTTAGGAGTCCATCCACTCAATTACTTATGTATCTTAGTGCACACATGCCCAAAAAAATTTATTTATATGTTGATAGTCTTAATAATCAAGGATGTCTCCCTAGACCCTCATTAATCATAGTTGGGATTGACAAATAAAAATCTGATAAATTAAAGTTTATCATTAAATCCATATAAATCATGTCTTTAAAAAAATATATTAATAACCCCATTTTAGAAATTCATTTTCAGATAGTGTTACCAAAACCAACTCATTAAATAATTCATTACAAGAATACTACTTTGAAATCCATTATAAAGTTAAATGGAAATATCCATGCTGTTGAACCATTTAGAAAAAAATTTAAATAATAAATAAAGTAAGGTCAATTGGATACAACAAATTCATGAATACATAATATTTTAATCACATGGAATTCCAAAACTCACTCTAGATGTACATGATAAGAATAACTGAGGGATAAAATAGAAGAATAAAAACCTAAATCCATGAATTACCTAATTAAAATATCTACTTTAATTGTTATATAATTATGATAGTGATAGAAATTGAACGCATACCATATTGATTAATATAGAATATCCAAAATTCATTAGAGATCTGAATATTAATCCCCATTTAACACTTAGATCCAATTTAAAACTAACTATATCGATCAATAAACAATATATATTTCATATAGAGAAAATATTTATTGTTTCATTAAATGGGTGAAGATAAGATCAAGAAGATAAATTAATAACATCAAATTACTGGAAAAACATTAATGAACTAGATACGACACCCATCTATCAATATAAATTCAGAACTGAGGGGTAAGGAATATCCAAAGTATCAAAGAGAAGTATCCTAGGATAATAAACTGTTAAACTAGAAGGAAAATTGGAAAAAAGGATTAAATCATTGGATCGTAAAATAAAATTTTGTCAAAATTATTATCCCATAAAATTATTTTGAAGAACAGTTTATCAAACCATAATCCAACAGTTCTCCCCTTTATTGGATACTAGAGAGGCCTCCTAGTTTTAAAAATAATGCATTAACCATACAAAAGGTCTCTCATTCAATATAAACTATTTAAGGAGAATGCCTCATGGTTTAGACTGATAATTACCATAATCATATGACCACTTATGAAACACCATAACAAGATTAATGGTCACATATAATGAAACACATGGTTTTTCTTAATCATTCACAAAATGTTCCCCTGCCCGAAAATCTCTATAAAAATATAAAATTCATCAAAAACTACAAATGAAGAGGGCAAAATTAAGGACAGTAAAAACTATGTGGTATATATACAGAAATGTGATAGTGGGATGTGAAAACATCCATGTTAAATGGGATCCCAAATTACATTACCTTCATCGAGATCATTCAATAAATGGTCAATATTGAACATGTACATTAGAGTGACATGGAATAGAATATCCCCACCTTGTTGTTATCTTTTGAAAATATTATCTCCCTATCACAGTTCCAGCAATACTAATAGTATATATCATAAATGGAATCTATAAACACAACCAAGATACGTTTCTTAGATAAAAATATTGTTCCATCCCATATGTGCATAAGTTTAAGTAGTTACAGATTTTACCATCCACAGATTCACCTCAAAAGTCATAGTAGAGGGATCCCATAATCAATTATCTATAATGGTGTAGGGAATCATGATGGGAGGAAGAATATTTTGAGCATACTCATATTCCATCTACCATGGTCCATAAAATATTTCATTCATGGACGGTGGAGGGAACCACTATTGTTAGAAAATTAAAAATAAAAAAAAAATTATCTCTAATAAAAATAAAAATAAAAATAATATAATCTCATTGATCATTTAAATAATAATTTATTTCATATCACATTTAGTAAAATCAAAAAATATTTTCTCTTTGTTATTAGTAAACAATATATAGTCTAATTATATAATCATAAAATGTAGGTTTCTGTAATTTGCATTAACATGGATATTATCGCCTACCATTCATTCCTTAATACTAATAATATGAACATGGTGATTAGTAATACCATAAAACAATATTTCAATAATAAAAACTAATGAACCATCACTATAAGGTATGAATTACACTTGGTATGAAAGATAATAATCCTATGAAAATCTCCATTTATGAATATTGATATAATTTACTTCCAAATCACATGTCTGCAATATAGATCATATATTTCAATAAATATATAAATCATTTCAGACCATTTGATTACATTAAATTTACTCATTAAAATATATGATCTAATTATATTAGTATTCATTAAATATGATATGATCATTATTTTCTAATACTCCCCCCTTAACATTATGAGTATTTTTATAAGAGAAATTATTCAAAATCACATACATTTCATTGGAACATTATACTAACTCAAATGTATCATTTCAATAAATATGGTTTAAACTATTATGGTTCACATTAATTGAATACACACAATTATGTTCCATATTAATATTATTCTAATCATTTTTAATTGTAACATGGTGTATTTTGTATTTTTATGATTTCTCCTATTAAAAAATATGTTTTTTGTCTCAACGATTGTGATTTATATCAATATTCAATCTATATATTGGATAATAAATCAACTATCCTAGTGGCCTTCTTCATTGATATTTATGATCTCCATTTAATTTATCCATCTCATGTTTTGTATATCATTTTAAAAGAGATTAATCAATCTTATCATCAATGGTCAATATGTGTGTAACTGGTATTTATTTTTTAAGAAAAATGAAATCAAAACTATCAATAATTGTAAATTTTTTTATAAAAATTATTATTTTTTACCATTGTTTATACTCTATTCATTTTTTAATATTAAAATGAATATAATATTTTGGTTCACTAAGAACCTTAATTTATCCACCATGTAAATATCCCATAAAAACACAGTGTTATCTCACTCGTAAATTATTATGTAATTTGAACATTTTATTTTATTATATCATGGAATTTCAATAATAAATATTAATTTAAAATTAATTTTATTCTCAACTATAACTTATATGTAATATGAAATTAAATTTATTAAATCATACACTCATATTATGCACAGGGCGAGTCCCGCCAGACTCATATACTGTGCATTTTACGAACAGGGTGATTCAAAGACATTTTCCTAGTTGGGGAGTGTATAATGCGCTCTAGGCGTGGAGGACCCCCTAGTAGGAGGCAATTTTTATCCTTACACATGTTCTGTAGTTTGGGTTTGGCCTACTAGTAAGCACCCCGTGATCCTACATGAAAAATGGGGGTTTAAACCCCATGGATAGTTGGGTAAAGTTGTAGTACTTTATCGGTACTTTTGCAGTGGTGACACTATAGCAATTGCGAGAACTATTGCAGCAGTGAATACTACAGCGGCAGCGGTACTGTGTGGGTACTGTATATAAGGCCCCAGCCTTAAACCTTACTTAATCTTGATTTATTACAAGATTACACATTGAGGATCTTTTCAGGTTTAGAGTTTTAGAGAATTAGATCATGAAACTTGCATTACATTCCACATTTAAACAAAGTGGTTACATAAAAGACAATAATCATTCTTCCCATCAACGGAAACATATTTAAAATATAACACAGATTCTTTCTTGACACATCCTTGACACTATCATCACATCATGTACCTTTCCATTGACCTGTGAAAAACACTTCAAAAACTTTGGATGAGCACAAAAAGCTCAGTAAGGGATAGAAAAATATGGAAAGGAAACATGGGTACACATTTACATAAGAATGAGTTCATATTTTACCCATAAAACATAGGCATATCAAATCATGAATAAATCCTAGAAAACATAAGACATAAAGGTAACTTGAGGCATTCATAACATTCTTACGTAGGGAGTAACCCTCTTGGTTACGTTTGGAATACCCATCACAGTATATTCCCTAAATCTCTTCGGAGAAACCTTAACGTTTCACTCCTTCGCGTTACCCAATGCATTGGAGAGCTATATCGGGCTCACCCGCCCTTAGTTTATCACGGAACTACCCGTTCTTCATAACAATGCCCAAGAACCATTACATAATCGTATCACATAAAACATGAATAAAGGAAACATAACATTTCCACATTTCAATCACAATATAACATTTTAGGATATTGAAATAATGAATCCATTCAAAAAGAAACCATTTCCAAAACCATTTAAAACATTTAATGAAGAGATTTTTGAATTAAAGTGTCCCATACCACCTTGAAGCTTAAAATTTTAAACCATTAATATCCATATAAATAAATCCTTAAAACCATTTTGAAAACATGGATATTAACAAGAACAAATAATTAAAATATTTAAAACGATATTTTGGTTAAAGGGGTTTTACCAAAATTAGAGACACTTGAATACAATAATTGAGGAATACCATTTAGTAAGAACTTTATAATATCATTAGAATAAAAGGATTCATGATATAATACTCCAAAGGATAGTATATACACCATATAAGAGTGAATTGGTGCATAACAACAATGAACCCTCAATAGAAATGTCAAATGTGATGAAATCCCTTATAGAGAAGGTATCCTTAAATTAAGGACAAATAAATCTCAAAAATATGTGTGACAAAAATAAATACACCCAATAGAAGTGGATATTAAGTGTAAAACAATAAAAGGTCATTCACACATATTCAATGGACGACATATTCAATGTCTACATGTTGAACCCAAAGAAATCGAAATTGGGTTAAAAAGTTCCCTTGACAGCCTAACGGCATCACATCAAAATGAGTTGATGAGGGATAAAAAGTGTATCTCATCACTTGGACATAAAATTTACATCAATAAGGATATATGAGAACATATCCCAACATAACAATGTGTAAATTAAAAGACCCAACAAAAGAAGTCTTTTAAAAAAAAGAGGAGGGTGAAAGGTTCCCTTACCGACTTGGGTATCTTTCAAAACATACACCCCATGAAAGAAGGGCAATAAATCATTGATGTAAATACTCATAAACGAAAGTATATTACACAAAGAGTAGAATAATGGGCAGCACATACACCACTCAAAGGAAATTGTGGCAAATGTAGCATAAATCTCACGGGAATAAAAGTGAGATGAAAAATCCCTTACGAAAACTCGGTAGCCTAACGGCGCCACATAAAACTTCCAAAAAGGATTGATGAGAGAGAATAGGGTCTCTCATCACATGAACATAAAAATTACAGTTGGAGTAATATAAAATAACATCCCAATCATAAGAAAGATGAGCTTAAAAGAAATTACATAAAAGAGTGTACTTAAAAAGAAAGAGAGGTGTAGGATCCCTTACCTCGGGTCCGACTTGACTTGATCGTTCTTTAATATCCTGAATAATAAACTTGAGTTAATTTCTAATTCCTTAAGAACCTTTTTCAAGTTCATTATTCCTTTTATACCACTTATTACCATGTCATAAACATAATGTAATCATTTAAGTTAATAATATTTGTTTTGCCGATATTTGGTTCTTAAGTCGAAAGTGGACTTCTTACAATTACATGTTGTTCGTGTGGCCAAATGTTTATTATAAACAGAATTGTATTCATGATTTAGATATCATATATGTCATATATATCCAGTACATTCATGCATTTATAACATTACATAATCATTTAGAGGTAAGAAATGAAATGCACCGTTCATGGAGACGGTAAGCCGTACGTACGCATGAACGCTACTTCCATTTCTATTTCATTGTTTATAGAATGGAATCATAATGATATAAAGGTATATTATAATTACAGTATAATATCATATATAATATCATATATAATATCATAGTTACATCCTTTATACATCCCACATATGGTATTAACGAATCAAATCACTTTTAGGGGGCGGTAGTCCGCACTTCCTAAAATGAAGATATCGTGTTTTACCCATAATGGAAACCATAAAGGTATGCCCAAAATGAAAAAAACAGAAGCTTAAGGAAAACATAAACATATTATATATCATATATAAAAATAGTGACATCATAATGGCCACCTTTGAAGGTGTTTAATGAGTGTTGAACAATCATCGTTTCGGGAGGCAGAATTTCGCCATCCACGGAAACCTTATGTTCTTTAACCATTTGATGTAGTTGTGTGAGAGTGTAGCTCAAATAAATATTATAACAACATCCTAGTATATTGAAGATACTGGTGTTGTTACAAAATAAGTAAATAAAAAGAGTTTAGGGGGTTGGAGAAGCAAAATAAAACAAATGAACATGAGAGAATGAATTACCTTTAAAAGTGTAACTCCTTTTGAGTTGAGCCTAAAGGCTTCCTTTGAAAGGATTATGCCCAAAGGGAATCCTCTAGGATGAGGAGAGAGATGTGGAGAGAGCAAATGGGCAGGGTTTAGCCGAGCCAATGGCTTGAAGAGTGTGTGAAGTGAGGTAGAGGTGGGGGCCTTTTATAAGGGGAGAGGAGGGGCACTTTTGGAAAGTAAAGAAACATTACATTATTTGAAAATGTGTTTCGGTTTTAAAAGGTCCCCCATTGATGTAATTCGTGGATAAGGTGATAAGGGTTCGAAATCCACTCATCCAATTGGGTTTGGACATGTTTAGTTCATAGATTTTACATTATCTTTCTATTTTATTTAAATCGTCAAATAATGATGTCATCGCTGCATCATTATTATGTCATAAATAATTAAATTTATTTAATGTCTAAAAATTATAAAACAAATACTATGATATAGGAAATCGTTTTATCTTTCCAATGACTATTTATAATCAAAATTTGGACTTGTGTAACCCCACTTAAAAATTGTTTTAGTAAAACATATCATGTTTGTGTCAATTTTTCTTTTACATTAAATAAAATTTTATTTATGTCATTTCCCAACCAAAGTGGATCCATGGGGTCCCCAAGTTGACCCATGGCTTTTATTGGTCGGCCATGACACAAACAATAAGGTTGGGACATGTGTCTAGGTCATTTTATATTATTAAAGCATTATTTATACCTTAAACTACCCTAATTACCACTAATCGCGATTAAGAACTTAATGAGTTACTATTCACCAAAAAATTATTATAATCTCATTGAACCACATTTTACTTCTTAATGACAACCATGTATGTCTGATTTTCAAAATTCAATACACATTAGTGGTAAAATTTCATTTAACTGAAAAATCAGTTTGCTTGATTACCACTTAGTGGTTTCACTATTCATCAAAAATTGAAGTTTTTCAGAAAAATCCCAAAAATTCACCCTAAGCTATAATTGATATTCCGAATTCAAAAATGAAGTCCATTTTACTAAATTCAAAACATATTATTCACATTAATTAATTTAATAATTAATTCCCGCTGTCAGCGCAAATAGCGTGTTTTCATAAAACAATAAGTATCAAAAGATTGACACTAGTTTACGTCTGATTTCATAGTTAAATTAATTCCAACGACCACTATGGGATTTAATGGTAAAAATATTTTCAAATTTCACTTTAAAAACAATTCAAAATATTATCTAATCATATAAATAAATTAGATTAAAAAGTGGTTTTGAACTAAAATACAACATTTTACACTATTCATTAAAAAAAATGAACCTTATCGGAAAGATACCAAAAAATTACACAAAGTAAAATTTGATGTCCCGATTCTTAGTAAGAGTTGTATTTGGTCCAAAATAATGTTTAAGAGTGAACAAAACTATATTTAATTATTGTTCAACATCAAAAGGTGATAAGTGAACCTTTAGTGAAAACTAGAGCATATACGCCTAAAATTGAATTCTTTCCGTATTTTAAGCCTCTATCCTTTATTGGATAAATGTAAAAACATATAAAAACATATATAATCATATCTTAGTTATTTCTATCCATTCCCGCCAATACAATGGCTACATGTTAACTACCATTTAAAATTATTTTATTAGAGTGCAACGTAAGATTCCCAAGAAACTCGTTGTTGCGTGTTGGGTACGCCATCGAGCATAGCATCCCCTTTAAAGTCATATTAATATTTTATTCACAAATATGGACAAATATGAAAATGTCATATTCTTTATTTACCTGGGGTGTTACATCCTTCCCCCCTTTTGGGAATTGCGTCCTCGCAATTTTAAAATTGCTCTTGGAAACATCCTTGAAAGTCCCACATCGGAACAAAAGTCGGTAAAACAAACACTTTAAAATAAAGAAAGATAAGTACAAAGGTCACCCAAGTTAACCCATACTAGGATTCAAAGTATAAAAATATGGACATGGAGGAAAAAACAAAGGGTCATGTTCTGATGGAGAGTGACAGAAAACATGTTTAGGAGAAAGTTAACCACGAGAAAATCACAAACTTGTGATGGGTTAAACGGTATTCGATTCCCCAGTAGGAAAATTTAATAGACAACATTTTTGTTTTACGTTACTTTTTATTGAGGAATTTATTCATAAGGAAACATAATCACTTATCATATTGACTTTCAACCTTTATTAGATTCCTTACACAAACTCATATTTTCTCCAAAAGATGAGTATTTAGGAAGACTTGTTCACATTAAGAGTACTATAATCAACTTCTAGAGAATCACCTAATCCACAAAATAGAACTATATACTTCCCATGTCTTTAGACTTTAACCAAATCCAAAACCAAAAAGGCTAGTACAAGATCAGATAATTTAGAAAAGGATAACCCCTTATAAAAAGAAAATCTATTCTTAATCTCCAAAATTTGTCCAACAAAACCCAAAGTTCAATGAGGACCATCCGATAAACAATTTTTCCATAAAATTCTTCAAAGTAAACCAATATAAGATTGAAACCCAAATATTTGAAGGATTTAGTCACATAGTCTTCCAAGTTAAATCGTAACATTTGTCTCCAAACAACATCAGTTGCTCCTAAAGTCTCACATTGAAAAGTAATTATCCTAATCACATATCCTCCATGATAGGTTAATCATTTTCATAAATAACCCAAAATCAACTTACTCTTAATTCATAAAATCATATAACTGAAAAGAATCAGTCAAACTAACCAGGGACTTCACGTAGTCCAGTGGTAGGCGATAAATAACAGTCGCACTTTGGTTATGGGTTCGATTCCCGCAGCTTTGTCCGATGCGACGGGTAGTCACACGATCTGTGTGTTGTCCTTTTTTCAAAACTATATAATTCTCAAATCATTACCCAAAAAGGGATAAAATCATCAAAAATAACCATAACATAATTTAACCTCAATTTTATCTCATGCCTTTCACTTCAATCATAACATATGGTAACCCATAATTACCTCAAAAGTAAGGATCATATAAACCCAAATGGTTCTTTATAACTATGTCCACAAAAGAAAAGATAACTATTACTTGAATAAAATTTTCCTATATTAAACATCAGGGTTACATATAATATAAAAAGTCTTCTAATGTAACCCCATCATCAAAAGAGACTTAATACTCTTAAGAATTTCACCCTAACTCTTGAAGCCCTTATATGTTGACATCTTACTCATTCAACATTCTTCATGATCCATTATCCATTCCTTTCCAACTTATTCCGAAATACCTCTTTCCTACAAACAAAATCATGAATCATATCCTAAGATTCCAAAATAAGAAAACAATAGTCATGAAATAGTACATACCTTTGATTGGTCATTGTCAGTTTCTTCATCCTCAATCGGAATGGAATTAGGTATTGGTAAACGAATATTGGTACGCTCTTGGTGACCCCATTCACGAAACTTCTTCATAGGACATGTGTTTGCATAATGACCATGCACACCACATTTAAAACATTCAATTGACCCCTCAGAAAGAACTTCTTTCCCTTTCCTCGAGTCAACTGGATGCTTCCTTTTTCCATGACAGGTTCTTGATTTATGACCTTCATTTCCACATCTATAGCATATTTCTGTCCCTTTGAAACATTTTCCTAGGTGTTTCTTTCCACATCTTTGACACATAGGTTTTTGAACACACATACCTTTATGATTATTTCCTGTACTTCCGTAGGGATTTGTTTCTTGCATATATGATGCCTTAGAGAAAACTCCAAGGTTTAGGTGGTCAATCATGACTCCAGATAGTTGGTTGAGGATAAACAGAAGAGTTCTCATTGCATCTCCCATATCATTCAGTTTCTTGCTCAAAAAGCTGTCACAGTTTCCTTCACATCCACTGTTACTTTGGTGCCTGCTAGATCCAGCCATTTACTAAAACCAAAAAGGTCAGTGTGAGTATATCAACAAAACCATCATGTACTAATGAGGAAGGTAAACACTAAGATACACTTACCCATTCACTTTATCTAAAACTAGGACTCTATCTGAAATCCTAACCATTATGGTAATGTCACTTATGCTTAAAGAGTACCCTAACCTCTAAAGTTATCTAAACCTCCCTTTGATACCAACTATAAGGCCCCAGCCTTAAACCTTACTTAATCTTGAGTTATTACAAGATTACACATTGAGGATCTTTTCAGGTTTAGAGTTTTAGAGAATTAGATCATGAAACGTTCATTACATTCCACATTTAAACAAAGTGGTTACATAAAAGACAGTAATCATTCTTCCCATCAACGGAAACATATTTAAAATATAACACGGATTCTTTCTTGAGACATCCTTGACACTATCATCACATCATGTACCTTTCCCTTGACCTGTGAAAAACATTTCAAAAACTTGGGATGAGCACAAAAAGCTCAATAAGGGATAGAAAAATATGGAATGGAAACATGGGTACACATTTACATAAGAATGAGTTCATACTTTACCCATAAAACATAGGCATATCAAATCATGAATAAATCATAGAAAAAATAAGACATAAAGGTAACTTGAGGCATTCATAACATTCTTACGTAGGGAGTAACCCTCTTGGTTATGTTTGGAATACCCATCACAGTATATTCCCTAAATCTCTTCGGAGAAACCTTAACGTTTCACTCCTTCGCGTTACCCAATGCATTGGAGAGCTATATCGGGCTCACCCGCCCTTAGTTTATCACGGAACTACCCGTTCTTCATAACAATGCCCAAGAACCATAACATAATCGTATCACAAAAAACATGAATAAAGGAAACATAACATTTCCACATTTCAATCACAATATAACATTTTAGGATATTGAAATAATGAATCCATTCAAAAAGAAACCATTTCCAAAACCATTTAAAACATTTAATGAAGAGATTTTTGAATCAAAGTGTCCCATACCACCTTGAAGCTTAAAATTTTAAACCATTAATATCCATATAAATAAATCCTTAAAACCATTTTGAAAACATGGATATTAACAAGAACAAATAATTAAAATATTTAAAACGATATTTTGGTTAAAGGGGTTTTACCAAAATTAGAGACACTTGAATACAATAATTGAGGAATAACATTTAGTAAGAACTTTATAATATCATGAGAATAAAACGATTCATGATATAATACTCCAAAGGACAGTATATACACCATATAAGAGTGAATTGGTGCATAACAACAATGAACCCTCAATAGAAATGTCAAATGTGATGAAATCCCTTATAGAGAAGGTATCCTTAAATTAAGGACAAATAAATCTCAAAAATATGTGTGACAAAAATAAATACACCCAATATAAGTGGATATTAAGTGTAAAACAATAAAAGTTCATTCACACATATTCAATGGACGACATATTCAATGTCTACATGTTGAACCCAAAGAAATCGAAATTGGGTTAAAAAGTTCCCTTGACAGCCTAACGGCATCACATCAAAATGAGTTGATGAGAGATAAAAAGTGTATCTCATCACTTGGACATAAAATTTACATCAATAAGGATATATGAGAACATATCCCAACATAACAATGTGTAAATTAAAATACCCAACAAAAGAAGTCTTTTAAAAAAAAGAGGAGGGTGAAAGGTTCCCTTACCGACTTGGGTATCTTTCAAAACATACACCCCATGAAAGAAGGGCAATAAATCATTGATGTAAATACTCATAAACGAAAGTATATTACACAAAGAGTAGAATAATGGGCAGCACATACACCACTCAAAGGAAATTGTGGCAAATGTAGCATAAATCTCACGGGAATAAAAGTGAGATGAAAAATCCCTTACGAAAACTCGGTAGCCTAACGGCGCCACATAAAACTTCCAAAAAGGATTGATGAGAGAGAATAGGGTCTCTCATCACATGAACATAAAAATTACAGTTGGAGTAATATAAAATAACATCCCAATCATAAGAAAGATTAGCTTAAAAGAAATTACATAAAAGAGTGTACTTAAAAAGAAAGAGAGGTGTAGGATCCCTTACCTCGGGTCCGACTTGACTTGATCATTCTTTAATATCCTGAATAATAAACTTGAGTTAATTTCTACTTCCTTAAGAACCTTTTTCAAGTTCATTATTCCTTTTATACCACTTATTACCATGTCATAAACATAATGTAATCATTTAAGTTAATAATATTTGTTTTGCCGATATTTGGTTCTTAAGTCGAAAGTGGACTTCTTACAATTACATGTTGTTCGTGTGGCCAAATATTTATTATAAACAGAATTGTATTCATGATTTAGATATCATATATGTCATATATATCCAGTACATGCATGCATTTATAACATTACATAATCATTTAGAGGTAAGAAATGAAATGCACCGTTCATGGAGACGGTAAGCCGTACGTACGCATGAACGCTACTTCCATTTCTATTTCATTGTTTATAGAATGGAATCATAATGATATAAAGGTATATTATAATTACAGTATAATAACATATATAATATCATAGTTACATCCTTTATACATCCCACATATGGTATTAACGAATCAAATCACTTTTAGGGGGCGGTAGTCCGCGCTTCCTAAAATGAAGATATCGTGTTTTACCCATAATGGAAACCATAAAGGTATGCCCAAAATGAAAAAAACAGAAGCTTAAGGAAAACATAAACATATTATATATCATATATAAAAATAGTGACATCATAATGGCCACCTTTGAAGGTGTTTAATGAGTGTTGAACAATCATCGTTTCGGGAGGCAGAATTTCACCATCCACGGAAACCTTATGTTCTTTAACCATTTGATATAGTTGTGTGAGAGTGTATCTCAAATAAATATTATAACAACATCCTAGTATATTTAATATACTGGTGTTGTTACAAAAGAAGTAAATAAAAAGAGTTTAGGGGGTTGGAGAAGAAAAATAAAACAAATGAACATGAGAGAATGAATTACCTTTAAAAGTGTAACTCCTTTTGAGTTGAGCCTAAAGGCTTCCTTTGAAAGGATTATGCCCAAAGGGAATCCTCTAGGATGAGGAGAGAGATGTGGAGAGAGCAAATGGGCAGGGTTTAGCCGAGCCAATGGCTTGAAGAGTGTGTGAAGTGAGGTAGAGGTGGGGGCCTTTTATAAGGGGAGAGGAGGGGCACTTTTGGAAAGTAAAGAAACATTACATTATTTGAAAATGTGTTTCGGTTTTAAAAGGTCCCACATTGATGGAATTCGTGGATAAGGTGATAAGGGTTCGAAATCCACTCATCCAATTGGGTTTGGACATGTGTAGTTCATAGATTTTACATTATCTTTCTATTTTATTTAAATCGTCAAATAATGATGTCATCGCTGCATCATTATTATGTCATAAATAATTAAATTTATTTAATGTCTAAAAATTATAAAACAAATACTATGATATAGGAAATCTTTTTAGCTTTCCAATTAATATTTATAATCAAAATTTGGACTTGTGTAACCCCACTTAAAAATTGTTTTAGTAAAACATATCATGTTTGTGTCAATTTTTCTTTTACATTAAATAAAATTTTATTTATGTCATTTCCCAACCAAAGTGGATCCATGGGGTCCCCAAGTTGACCCATGGCTTGTCTTGGTCGGCCATGACACAACCAATAAGGTTGGGACATGTGTCTAGGTCATTTTATATTATTAAAGCATTATTTATACCTTAAACTACCCTAATTACCACTAATCGCGATTAAGAACTTAATGAGTTACTATTCACCAAAAAATTATTATAATCTCATTGAACCACATTTTACTTCTTAATGACAACCATGTATGTCGGATTTTCAAAATTCAATACACATTAGTGGTAAAATTTCATTTAACTGAAAAATCAGTTTGCTTGATTACCACTTAGTGGTTTCACTATTCATGAAAAATTGAAGTTTTTCAGAAAAATCCCAAAAATTCACCCTAAGCTATAATTGATATTCCGAATTCAAAAATGAAGTCCATTTTACAAAATTCTAAACATATTAGTCACATTAATTAATTTAATAATTAATTCCCGCTGTCAGCGCAAATAGCGTGTTTTCATAAAACAATAAGTATCAAAAGATTGACACTAGTTTACATCTGATTTCAAATTGAAATTAATTCCAACGAACACTATGGGATTTAATGGTAAAAATATTTTCAAATTTCACTTTAAAAACAATTCAAAATATTATCTAATCATATAAATAAATTAGATTAAAAAGTGGTTTTGAACTAAAATACAACATTTTACACTATTCATTAAAAAAAATGAACCTTATCGGAAAGATACCAAAAAATTACACAAAGTAAAATTTGATGTCCCGATTCTTAGTAAGAGTTGTATTTGGTCCAAAATAATGTTTAAGAGTGAACAAAACTATATTTAATTATTGTTCAACATCAAAAGTTGATAAGTGAACCTTTAGTGAAAACTAGGGCATATACGCCTAAAATTGAATTCTTTCCGTATTTTAAGCCTCTATCCTTTATTGGATAAATGTAAAAACATATAAAAACATATATAATCATATCTTAGTTATTTATATCCATTCCCGCCAATACAATGGCTACATGTTAACTACCATTTAAAATTATTTTATTAGAGTGCAACGTAAGATTTCCAAGAAACTCGTTGTTGCGTGTTGGGTACGCCATCGAGCATAGCATCCCCTTTAAAGTCATATTAATATTTTATTCACAAATATGGACAAATATGAAAATGTCATATTCTTTATTTACCTGGGGTGTTACATCCTTCCCCCCTTTTGGGAATTGCGTCCTCGCAATTTTAAAATTGCTCTTGGAAACATCCTTGAAAGTCCCACATCGGAACAAAAGTCGGTAAAACAAACACTTTAAAATAAAGAAAGATAAGTACAAAGGTCACCCAAGTTAACCCATACTAGGATTCCAAGTATAAAAATATGGACATGGAGGAAAAAACAAAGGGTCATGTTCTGATGGAGAGTGACAGAAAACATGTTTAGGAGAAAGTTAACCACGAGAAAATCACAAACTTGTGATGGGTTAAACGGTATTCGATTCCCCAGTAGGAAAATTTAATAGACAACATTTTTGTTTTATGTTACTTTTTATTGAGGAATTTATTCATAAGGAAACATAATCACTTATCATATTGACTTTCAACCTTTATTAGATTCCTTACACAAACTCATATTTTCTCCAAAAGATGAGTATTTAGGAAGACTTGTTCACATTAAGAGTACTATAATCAACTTCTAGAGAATCACCTAATCCACAAAATAGAACTATATACTTCCCATGTCATTAGACTTTAACCAAATCCAAAACCAAAAAGGCTAGTACAAGATCAGATAATTTAGAAAAGGATAACCCCTTATAAAAAGAAAATCTATTCTTAATCTCCAAAATTTGTCCAACAAAACCCAAAGTTCAATGAGGACCATCCGATAAACAATTTTTCCATAAAATTCTTCAAAGTAAACCAATATAAGATTGAAACCCAAATATTTGAAGGATTTAGTCACATAGTCTTCCAAGTTAAATCGTAACATTTTTCTCCAAACAACATCAGTTGCTCCTAAAGTCTCACATTGAAAAGTAATTATCCTAATCACATATCCTCCATGATAGGTTAATCATTTTCATAAATAACCCAAAATCAACTTACTATTAATTCATAAAATCATATAACTGAAAAGAATCAGTCAAACTAACCAGGGACTTCACGTAGTCCAGTGGTAGGCGATAAATAACAGTCGCACTTTGGTTGTGGGTTCGATTCCCGCAGCTTTGTCCGATGAGACCTGTAGTCACACGATCTGTGTGTTGTCCTTTTTTCAAAACTATATAATTCTCAAATCATTACCCAAAAAGGGATAAAATCATCAAAAATAACCATAACATAATTTAACCTCAATTTTATCTCATGCCTTTCACTTCAATCATAACATATGGTAACCCATAATTACCTCAAAAGTAAGGATCATATAAACCCAAATGGTTCTTTATAACTATGTCCACAAAAGAAAAGATAACTATTACTTGAATAAAATTTGCCTATATTAAACATCAGGGTTACATATAATATAAAAAGTCTTCTAATGTAACCCCATCATCAAAAGAGACTTAATACTCTTAATAATTTCACCCTAACTCTTGAAGCCCTTATATGTTGACATCTTACTCATTCAACATTCTTCATGATCCATTATCCATTCCTTTCCAACTTATTCCGAAATACCTCTTTCCTACAAACAAAATCATGAATCATATCCTAAGATTCCAAAATAAGAAAACAATAGTCATGAAATAGTACATACCTTTGATTGGTCATTGTCAGTTTCTTCATCCTCAATCGGAATGGCATTAGGTATTGGTAAACGAATATTGGTACGCTCTTGGTGACCCCATTCACGAAACTTCTTCATAGGACATGTGTTTGCATAATGACCATGCAAACCACATTTAAAACATTCAATTGATCCCTCAGAAAGAACTTCTTTCCCTTTCCTTGAGTCAACTGGATGCTTCCTTTTTCCATGACAGGTTCTTGATTTATGACCTTCATTTCCACATCTATAGCATATTTCTGTCCCTTTGAAACATTTTCCTAGGTGTTTCTTTCCACATCTTTGACACATAGGTTTTTGAACACACATACCTTTATGATTATTTCCTGTACTTCCGTAGGGATTTGTTTCTTGCATATATGATGCCTTAGAGAAAACTCCAAGGTTTAGGTGGTCAATCATGACTCCAGATAGTTGGTTGAGGATAAACAGAAGAGTTCTCATTGCATCTCCCATATCATTCAGTTGCTTGCTCAAAAAGTTGTCACAGTTTCCTTCACATCCACTGTTACTTTGGTGCCTGCTAGATCCAGCCATTTACTAAAACCAAAAAGGTCAGTGTGAGTATATCAACAAAACCATCATGTACTAATGAGGAAGGTAAACACTAAGATACACTTACTCATTCACTTTATCTAAAACTAGGACTCTATCTGAAATCCTAACCATTATGGTAATGTCACTTATGCTTAAAGAGTACCCTAACCTCTAAAGTTATCTAAACCTCCCTTTGATACCAACTATAAGGCCCCAGCCTTAAACCTTACTTAATCTTGAGTTATTACAAGATTACACATTGAGGATCTTTTCAGGTTTAGAGTTTTAGAGAATTAGATCATGAAACTTTCATTACATTCCACATTTAAACAAAGTGGTTACATAAAAGACAGTAATCATTCTTCCCATCAACGGAAACATATTTAAAATATAACACGGATTCTTTCTTGACACATCCTTGACACTATCATCACATCATGTACCTTTCCCTTGACCTGTGAAAAACATTTCAAAAACTTGGGATGAGCACAAAAAGCTCAGTAAGGGATAGAAAAATATGGAAAGGAAACATGGGTACACATTTACATAAGAATGAGTTCATACTTTACCCATAAAACATAGGCATATCAAATCATGAATAAATCATAGAAAACATAAGACATAAAGGTAACTTGAGGCATTCATAACATTCTTACGTAGGGAGTAACCCTCTTGGTTACGTTTGGAATACCCATCACAGTATATTCCCTAAATCTCTTCGGAGAAACCTTAACGTTTCACTCCTTCGCGTTACCCAATGCATTGGAGAGCTATATCGGGCTCACCCGCCCTTAGTTTATCACGGAACTACCCGTTCTTCATAACAATGCCCAAGAACCATAACATAATCGTATCACATAATACATGAATAAAGGAAACATAACATTTCCACATTTCAATCACAATATAACATTTTAGGATATTGAAATAATGAATCCATTCAAAAAGAAACCATTTCCAAAACCATTTAAAACATTTAATGAAGAGATTTTTGAATCAAAGTGTCCCATACCACCTTGAAGCTTAAAATTTTAAACCATTAATATCCATATAAATAAATCCTTAAAACCATTTTGAAAACATGGATATTAACAAGAACAAATAATTAAAATATTTAAAACGATATTTTGGTTAAAGGGGTTTTACCAAAATTAAAGACACTTGAATACAATAATTGAGGAATAACATTTAGTAAGAACTTTATAATATCATGAGAATAAAAGGATTCATGATATAATACTCCAAAGGACAGTATATACACCATATAAGAGTGAATTGGTGCATAACAATAATGAACCCTCAATAGAAATGTCAAATGTGATGAAATCCCTTATAGAGAAGGTATCCTTAAATTAAGGACAAATAAATCTCAAAAATATGTGTGACAAAAATAAATACACCCAATATAAGTGGATATTAAGTGTAAAACAATAAAATGTCATTCACACATATTCAATGGACGACATATTCAATGTCTACATGTTGAACCCAAAGAAATCGAAATTGGGTTAAAAAGTTCCCTTGACAGCCTAACGGCATCACATCAAAATGAGTTGATGGGAGATAAAAACTGTATCTCATCACTTGGACATAAAATTTACATCAATAAGGATATATGAGAACATATCCCAACATAACAATGTGTAAATTAAAAGACCCAACAAAAGAAGTCTTTTAAAAGAAAGAGGAGGGTGAAAGGTTCCCTTACCGACATGGGTATCTTTCAAAACATACACCCCATGAAAGAAGGGCAATAGATCATTGATGTAAATACTCATAAACGAAAGTATATTACACAAAGAGTAGAATAATGGGCATCACATACACCACTCAAAGGAAATTGTGGAAAATGTAGCATAAATCTCACGGGAATAAAAGTGAGATGAAAAATCCCTTAAGAAAACTCGGTAGCCTAACGGCGCCACATAAAACTTCCAAAAAGGATTGATGAGAGATAATAGGGTCTCTCATCACATGAACATAAAAATTACATTTGGAGTAATATAAAATAACATCCCAATCATAAGAAAGATGAGCTTAAAAGAAATTACATAAAAGAGTGTACTTAAAAAGAAAGAGAGGTGTAGGATCCCTTACCTCGGGTCCGACTTGACTTGATCGTTCTTTAATATCCTGAATAATAAACTTGAGTTAATTTCTACTTCCTTAAGAACCTTTTTCAAGTTCATTATTCCTTTTATACCACTTATTACCATGTCATAAACATAATGTAATCATTTAAGTTAATAATATTTGTTTTGCCGATATTTGGTTCTTAAGTCGAAAGTGGACTTCTTACAATTACATGTTGTTCGTGTGGCCAAATGTTTATTATAAACAGAATTGTATTCATGATTTAGATATCATATATGTCATATATATCCAGTACATGCATGCATTTATAGCATTACATAATCATTTAGAGGTAAGAAATGAAATGCACCGTTCATGGAGACGGTAAGCCGTACGTACGCATGAACGCTACTTCCATTTCTATTTCATTGTTTATAGAATGGAATCATAATGATATAAAGGTATATTATAATTACAGTATAATATCATATATAATATCATAGTTCCATCCTTTATACATCCCACATATGGTATTAACGAATCAAATCACTTTTAGGGGGCGGTAGTCCGCGCTTCCTAAAATGAAGATATCGTGTTTTACCCATAATGGAAACCATAAAGGTATGCCCAAAATGAAAAAAACAGAAGCTTAAGGAAAACATAAACATATTATATATCATATATAAAAATAGTGACATCATAATGGCCACCTTTGAAGGTGTTTAATGAGTGTTGAACAATCATCGTTTCGGGAGGCAGAATTTCGCCATCCACGGAAACCTTATGTTCTTTAACCATTTGATATAGTTGTGTGAGATTGTAGCTCAAATAAATCTTATAACAACATCCTAGTATATTGAATATACTGGTGTTGTTACAAAAGAAGTAAATAAAAAGAGTTTAGGGGGTTGGAGAAGCAAAATAAAACAAATGAACATGAGAGAATGAATTACCTTTAAAAGTGTAACTCCTTTTGAGTTGAGCCTAAAGGCTTCCTTTGAAAGGATTATGCCCAAAGGGAATCCTCTAGGATGAGGAGAGAGATGTGGAGAGAGCAAATGGGCAGGGTTTAGCCGAGCCAATGGCTTGAAGAGTGTGTGAAGTGAGGTAGAGGTGGGGGCCTTTTATAAGGGGAGAGGAGGGGCACTTTTGGAAAGTAAAGAAACATTACATTATTTGAAAATGTGTTTCGGTTTTAAAAGGTCCCACATTGATGGAATTCGTGGATAAGGTGATAAGGGTTCGAAATCCACTCATCCAATTGGGTTTGGACATGTGTAGTTCATAGATTTTACATTATCTTTCTATTTTATTTAAATCGTCAAATAATGATGTCATCGCTGCATCATTATTATGTCATAAATAATTAAATTTATTTAATGTCTAAAAATTATAAAACAAATACTATGATATAGGAAATCTTTTTAGCATTCCAATTACTATTTATAATCAAAATTTGGACTTGTGTAAACCCACTTAAAAATTGTTTTAGTAAAACATATCATGTTTGTGTCAATTTTTCTTTTACATTAAATAAAATTTTATTTATGTCATTTCCCAACCAAAGTGGATCCATGGGGTCCCCAAGTTGACCCATGGATTGTCTTGGTCGGCCATGACACAACCAATAAGGTTGGGACATGTGTCTAGGTCATTTTATATTATTAAAGCATTATTTATACCTTAAACTACCCTAATTACCACTAATCACGATTAAGAACTTAATGAGTTACTATTCACCAAAAAATTATTATAATCTCATTGAACCACATTTTACTTATTAATGACAACCATGTATGTCGGATTTTCAAAATTCAATACACATTAGTGGTAAAATTTCATTTAACTGAAAAATCAGTTTGCTTGATTACCACTTAGTGGTTTCACTATTCATCAAAAATTGAAGTTTTTCAGAAAAATCCCAAAAATTCACCCTAAGCTATAATTGATATTCCGAATTCAAAAATGAAGTCCATTTTACAAAATTCAAAACATATTAGTCACATTAATTAATTTAATAATTAATTCCCGCTGTCAGCGCAAATAGCGTGTTTTCATAAAACAATAAGTATCAAAAGATTGACACTAGTTTACGTCTGATTTCAAAGTGAAATTAATTCCAACGACCACTATGGGATTTAATGGTAAAAATATTTTCAAATTTCACTTTAAAAACAATTCAAAATATTATCTAATCATATAAATAAATTAGATTAAAAAGTGGTTTTGAACTAAAATACAACATTTTACACTATTCATTAAAAAAAATGAACCTTATCGGAAAGATACCAAAAAATTACACAAAGTAAAATTTGATGTCCCAATTCTTAGTAAGAGTTGTATTTGGTCCAAAATAATGTTTAAGAGTGAAAAAAACTATATTTAATTATCGTTCAACATCAAAAGGTGATAAGTGAACCTTTAGTGAAAACTAGGGCATATACGCATAAAATTGAATTCTTTCCGTATTTTAAGCCTCTATCCTTTATTGGATAAATGTAAAAACATATAAAAACATATATAATCATATCTTAGTTATTTCTATCCATTCCCGCCAATACAATGGCTACATGTTAACTACCATTTAAAATTATTTTATTAGAGTGCAACGTAAGATTCCCAAAAAACTCGTTGTTGCGTGTTGGGTACGCCATCGAGCATAGCATCCCCTTTAAAGTAATATTAATATTTTATTCACAAATATGGACAAATATGAAAATGTCATATTCTTTATTTACCTGGGGTGTTACACTGTAGCAGCGCTGGTATTGTAGCATTGCGGGAACTGTAGCAGTACTAATTCAAAAATTGGCCTTGGGCCATAAATTTGGGCCTACAGGCCATGAAATGGGTTATATGCCAAATGGTCCTTCGGTCTATGTAATGTGTCTCCCTCTACCCAGTCAAAAGAGGACATTTCATTCCTTTTATAATAAAATGAGGCTTTAGCCCCAATATTTAAAAAATTAAGGCTTATACTATGTTCTCTTGAGTCTAAAATTATTTTTTTTGGGGTTGTATTCGGATAACATAATCCTCTCTATATCCAACAATACCAATTTTTTTATAATGGATACAATATTTTATTATAATTTTGTGGTTTACATCATTTTTCTGTTATTATAGGATTCAAAGGAAATAAATGAAACTCTTTCTTTTTTTATTCAAATTCAATTTCATTATAATATCATTTTTTGGAACATTATATAATCTTTTTGGTTATAAAATTAAATAATATAGATCCTATAAATGTATTTTAATTAAAATGAAATAAAATTCATTGGATTATTCACAATTAAAATAATTATGATATATATATATATATATCAATTATTATATTTCAGAATCATAGTTCCATAAACATATTATTATATAAACTAAAGATGTTCTAGTCATTCATCTATTCCTTCTTGAAAATATTAAACTCAATCATTCATTCAAAAAATAAGTAAAATTCTTTGAGACTTTAATTATTTAACTTTTATATATCTCTTATAGATTAATATTTTATAATAAATCCCATTAAATATTGACCCATAAATCCAAGTATTTTATGAAAAATCTTAGTCACCTCCTGGACATTTATGAATAAATTATTTTTATCCATAAAAATAAGAAAAGGGTATACACATTTCATTTGAGTTAAGTGGGCTTAAAAAATTCCTTATCCCATCAACAAAGATAACATCACTTAATTCAATTTTCATCCCAAAAAATATATAACACCCATGTCAATTAACATTGAGTTATTCTTCATTTCATAATGTAATTTCTCCTATATCATAAAATTAAATATATTTTAAGAGATTATTATAAATCATAATATGTGATTAGGAACCACTACTATGAATATAAGTATATCAAACTTTCAAAATAACATATTCCACCTTATCCATGTATTCTTTTATTATTACTCCCATTCTTAATATATTTATAGTTATCCTTTTATTTTTGATTCCATGTGTTTATTGGGAGACACCTTATGGTGAATTTTCAAGATTAATCACAAATCCAAAAATATTTTTCAAGGATAGAAAAATATCTTATGTAAAAATAATTTTCTTTTCTATAAATTGTTATGAAAAAATTATATTAACTTTCTATTTACCCCCGCACAACCCAAGGAGTCTTTTAGTTTATAAAGGAATAAATAATTACAAAACACATATTATTATGGTATATATAATTTTCTAGATAAAAATAATCCTTCAATATAGAATATCCATTATTTTTATTAATACTATTTGTACTTTTATCTCTTTCTTCAAACTGATATTAACTCCACATATTTCAATTTACATTTTGATGTGTAAAATTATGCTTTTTTGTCTTGGATTTTCCATTAGACAGGGCCTAAACAAATTTTACAGATAATAAGTCATTATTTCTTAAATTTCCATCATCATACATTGGAAATAAAATTTTTATTTATATAATATTTATTGATGTAATCAAACTCTTCTGGTTATTATCAACTCATCCATTATTTTGATAGAAACTATCACACATTGTGTTTTTTAATTTATTTTATTCTATATGTATGAAAACTATTTTATGGATTTAATTTCATGATAGACCATTTTAAGCTTTATTTATAAAAAAACATGTTATTATTTCATTACACTCAACACTATGTCTATATTTTTGTATATGCAGTACAATATTTGGATTTTGTTACACACAATACTGAGTTTATCTTGTGTTACACACAACATTGATTTTAAACTAAATGTTTTTTACTATTAAAATATAATTATTTAATTTGATAGTTATCACCTGTATATTAGAATGTAAGGTATGAATATAAATAAATAAATCATAAATATATGTTTTATACAATTATATAAAATGAATTCTTTAGCTACAAATTAATTTACTGTTAATGGAATCCCCTTTCGAAAATAGATGGAATTATCTCACTCGTAAAATATTTTTTGAAGAACAATTATGTTTTATATCAACATGATAGAAACATAAATTTTAGTAATTGATTATAATAATATTTATATACAATATATATTCATATGAATTATTAATATTTACCTTATATATTTTACAGACATGACATAAAACTAAAACTAAATTTATTCATAAAAGAAAACATTAAAATAAAATAATTTCATTGATAAATTGTAAAATAAATTGAAAAAATTAATAATATATAAATAGTTTTTAACGTATAGAATGAAAATAAATTTAGTTCGATATTTTGGGACATTATGAATTGTTTCATTTTTTGATTAACAGTGAAAATACTGAATTTTAATTTAAAAATGTCTTTTCACAAAACATATCTACAATGATAAATTTTTTTAAAATTATTTTTAATGTATAAAAAAATTAAATAAAATTTATATAAATAAAATTCAGGATAATTTAATTAATTTTATAATCAAATTATATTAAAATATGTTATACTCTTTTGAAAATTTTCACTTCAAAACCATGCTTTCACATCATGTTTCCAGGAATAATTTCAAATAATATTCAGCCACATTGATGAGTTGAATTTTTAAAAATAGATTAAATATTCATATTAACAATATTTTAAATTATCTAATATGTTTAAATTATTTATTTTTCAATAATTACTAATTAAAAAGTTAACATAATTAACAAAATTATTATTAAAATTGCATTTTGTGCATTACATTTTCCTGTGTTAAATTTACTTTTACACCAAAATTTGATTTTTCATTAGTTAATTAGATTATTTGTAAGAAAAAATAGGTATATTTTTAATATATAAATATTTATTAATAATATTATTAAATTATAAATAATCTAGTTAAATAAACAGATACAAGTTACATTTCAAAAACTATAATGATAAAATTGAGTAACCTTAATGTCATGGGAATAAGATAAAAAAAATGTGTTTCTATTATGTGGTTGGGTATTTTATGCAACATGTAATATATTATTAATCAATTTTTTATCCAAATTTTGTAGGATAGATAAATCTATTTTAAATGCCTTTGTTTATTTAAAATAATACCACCCCTCCTCAATTATAAAAGGGCAGTCACCCCTCTCACATACTGACAATGCTCAATCTATGTGGCTCGACCAAACCTAGACAAAATCATCTTCCAATATTCAAAAACTCATAATTGAATAATTCTTTGTATAATATTTCTATCCTATGATGTCCTTAGTGAAATCCTAATTATAAAACCCGAAGAAGAGGTAATATTCTTCAATGAGGGTTTTCATTTTATTTTGTCTCCACATTCTTAAATTATTTATACAGTATCATTATCTAATAAAAAAATTATATTACATATAATGATAAATTTTTATGATAATGTGATGAAATAAAACATTATAATCTTTCATCCAATGGGTTATGAAATCATAATTAGTTTGTATAGTGGACTACCATCTCACAAACAGATGCCATTCATTTTTCAACTACAACCTTTGAAGGTAGGGCATAATAATGGATTTATTGTATGTATATAATATATAAGATATTTATTATTTTATTATTATTTATTAATTATTATATCACTCATACATTCATTTATCCTATTTTTTGGGAATAAAATAATGTCATCTATGTTGATATCAGACTAACACATCATGATGCAATGCGATTTACTAATTCTTTACATGTAACGTATTAATGATGTGTTAAAAAAAATACGATAAACATATGAAATAAAAATTATAATTCAATTATAATTTATATTTGATTTTCATTTATTGTTCATTCTTTCAGTATGACAATAAAGTTGAAACAATGTTTATGTTTACTTATGATATATCATCTCCATGAACTATGTATTTCATTTTATATCAATATATTTTATATATTACTATAAATATATATATATAATGAATATTTATATGGTATTTATATTTTTTTACATTTGTGAGATGATTAAACCTTGTTCTATGTAAGTATACTAACAAAATTAACAATTAAAAATATAAATGAAAAACATAGCATGAATTTATTGCAATTTAACATTATCATGAAATTATTAATTAAAATTTAAAAAAGGTTCACAAAAATATAAAATATGATATTATATATATATTTATGAATATATAATATATTTTTAGTAGACTTATATTTTTTTTACTAGAGGTTTGAACTAGTACAACAAAAGCCAAGACTTAAATTAAGGGGATGTCTTGTATAACATTTATTTTTAAAAGAATTATTCCATATTCACCACTCATATCTATTATATTATGAAAATAATTCCATATGAAATTTTATATAATGTATTTTACTTCATCATTTTATAAAAAGTTAAAATTTCATTCATTCTTTCAGGTAGCTCTTGATTGAATTATTACTCAAGCAGTATGGGATTTTCGTCTCACCTATATTTTCTAGGAGATAAAACACATATTCAGTACGTATTTGTTTAATATAGTGTATATACATCCCATGAATTAATAATATGATTTTTATTATGAAATCGATTGGTTTATACATATCTATTTTATTACCTTTATGTTATAAGTTTTACCGTTTAATTTTGTATAAATCTGTATGGGTTGTTTGTCCTCATTTTTATTGTTTAGAGGTGTGTTACGTTCTCCACATATATTCCATCATGAGGTGTATATAAATTCAACTTTACTTGTAAAATAAATAATTTAATTAGAATAATGTTTGTTATGTTCTATTTTATGTCATTTATTTCATAGGGTTTATGACTCAAGGTTACAGAAGTGGTAAGGGTTTAATGCTAAAATATTATCATTTCTTGGCATTGTATAATATTATTTATCCACTGTAGAAATATCTTGATATACTTATCAACAATTATCATTACATTTCTTATCCTATAATGTTTCCTGGTATCATCATTTAATGGTACCATTTCCCACTCTTGAATAGTTAATATTATTATAAAATATTTTTTTTAAAATAAAAATTTATTTCTCTCTTTATTCAGTAATTTTTTTGTTCAAAAACTATGTTAGCTAAAAATATTTTGAACAAATAATATTAAAATATATTTTAATTTAATTTTTAAGAAAAATTATTTTCATAATTTTTTATCTTTTTAAAATTTTTTAAATGTTTTCCAATATTATATTTTTATGTTTTCAGGGTTGCTTGCAATGAAAATTGATTTTAAGAAGTTTTTGTTTTAAAATGTTTTTATTAATAAAGAATAGTTATTTTACTCATGATTTTATTTTATTTATACTTTCAAAATTATTATAAATATATTATGACATCTTTTGGTGTGCATATTCATTATGGGGATATCAATTAACTATTTCATTTATTTTCTTTCTCTTAATGGTTTGTGTTTTGATGGTGGGATTTCTATAGAACCTACTTATTATTAATGTGTAAATTATGATTCATTGAGATTTATATAAAAAAAATTTATTTTTTAGAAGTTAATCTTGTTAAAAATAAATTTACCAAAAACCTATTTCTCTTTTTTGGTGAATCAGTTAATGAATGAATAATGATTATTTTTATGAGTTATATACTGATATGAAAGTACAGTGTAATTTATTGACATTGTGGTCCTTAAACATTACTTATAAAATGGGGTGGTATAGATAATTTATTTAAATACCATTACATCTTTTATAATGGGGTGTCAAAGATAGTGTTGGTTACAGCAGTTATAGATTATATGATGGGGCATCCTAAATAATGTTGAGTGAGCCGTGATATCTTACATGATCTGTGTGCCCAAGGAGTTCTTCACCGAATTGAATGATGATAAATGTAATATGATATTATTGGGTACAATTGTGACCAGAAAAACCATAAAATGTATCATACACATGTGATAATCCGAATCCTATAAAGGAGGTTATATTAGTTCTTGGACCAATCCAAAAAATGAGTATACAAAGGTGGTCAGCCCATTCCTAAAATGGAGGGTACACTACCGGTATAAAAAGGCCCAATGCAGGCACACAAGTGGATATCCTAATCCTAATATGTTATAAAAATCTTATTGCGTAGCCATTATATAATATTTTCATCTATTTTATGTATTCTAGGAATGAATATTTTATAAAAAAAATTCTCTCATGGGTATTTTTATTTGATGACATTGTGATTCATGTGTAATGAACATCCAATTATTATTCCATGACTCAAGATTAAGATCTATAATAGTTTGGTTATGATCATTGTATGTTTTTTTAATTATAAAATACCCATATACTGATCATATGATTCAATATGATCATAGATTTATATCTATTATATTTCCCCTTATTGATCATTTGATATCACCCATTCTTATATTTCATATCCCCATGTATTGAATAATGGTTTTATATTGGGTTTCTTAATGAATAATACTAAAAGGGAAGATATTTATTGGAATCATATATGATCCTTTACCAGATTAGATAAATTTTCCAACTTTACAATTCAACTATAAAATAATGATACTCAGGAATGTGTTTATAAATTATAATGAATATTTATCTAAAAAGATATAATATCCATGTATTATAATCCTCGTTCTTTACACATAATATCAAATGATATATTTAGTTAACCTTTAAAAACTAGGTTGACAAAACATTAGTGTGATCCCTTGGTATATTTCTAAGGATATGTATGGTGATTTACCAAAGGATAATTATATTGTTATATCAATGTATACGAAAAGTTCATATAATTATGGTAAAGAGTAATTTTTTCCTGAGAAACATATCACTCTATGGATATTATTAGTGGATTTGGACCTACATATGATGTACATATGGGTTACAACAAAAAAAAATTTATTGAGCAAGACTCAATCAAGAACAGGTTCATGAAAATAGAATGTTCCTCAAAACCGGGTTGATGATCTTAAGGGATCTTCATTGGGAAGTAACAAATTCATTAAAATATATAATGATGGATTTAAATATAATATGCATATAAATTACCTTGGATTATCCTGTGGTTTTGTGTATTAAAAATATTGTTTGATGACATAGATCCCTTATAAGTTATTTTTAGGATTATGTTATCTTCAACTACGAATATTATTTCTCTGACTATGATTATTGTTTTAGTTGATTTTTTGAACCTGAATTAACCATTTTAATGTAAATTTTTTTTCAAAATTTTATAATGGGAAATAAAATGGGGTGATTTTTGGAAATAAGGATGTTTTGATTATACCTATTCAGAATTTACGTAACAAGATTTATAGTGTATACCATAACTAACATTCAGTCTCATAAAAAGATGGAATAAATGATTCATCGAGAGTTAGGGTAGTAGTTACTAAGAAGTAATGAAGATTAAATTTCATATGTCTAATTAATTTGATATGAAATAGATAAGTCACTATCTTATAAGAATAAGAAGATATTTTTACTATGGAAAACAATTAAAAATAGAATTTTACTAAAAATGAAAAATAAAATACTTAGTTAACATAATATATATAAATATTGGTCTCCCATATATATCAACCAATATTAAAATCTTTAAATTTTGACTGTATGTTGATTATGGAAATAAATTTCCTATGGGGAAATCTCATGAAAAAAAATCAGTAAGAGGTATGATTAAGGGTTATATTTCTGATAATGAATAGACAATAGATGACATTCAAAAATGAATATGGTATTGTGGAATTATATTATTAATACTAGTTGATATTTGTAGAATAATTTGCATGATTTATGTATTTATTATGATTAAATAAAAATTAAATATATTAGGCTAGTTAAGTATAATTTTTTAATCAATGATGTGAAAGAATATATTGATTAATGTTTATGACCTAAAAATTGATTTAATTTTAGTAATATATTTTATGTAAAAAAACATTATTAATGTAAATTAACATCCAATATGTTCTTGATATTTATAAGATTATGCATTGATGGGATAAGGTGATGTTGGATATGAATAAATAAAATTATTTCATACTTATTACAATGAAAAATATTATTGATTTTTTGAACTGGTGGATTATGATATCATATAAAGAGTTTATAACAATTTTGGATTTAAGGAAATACCCAATAATATGTGTTCTATTAAAGAATTGAAAAATAATGTATGTTTGGAAATGTATTTATGGTAATTTAGGTTGTTACCATGTTTCTATAGAATACATGATAAAGTTATTCCCATATTTGGTTTATGACAATCAATAGATACTCTATGATATCCGGGGGTAAATATTAAGATGGTTTTGAGAAATTTAGTGATCATATTTATAAAATTTTATTTTCAGATGGCTTATAAGGATAACCATTTATGGAATGGTTTATGTGAAAAATTGGATAAGTTATTATAGATTAATGTATTATTTCACCATATAATGATTTATTAATATTGGATAACATGCTTAGACGATTTTGTTTGAATGATATCTAATGATAGATTGGGTGACATATCATTTAATCTATGTATCTTATGATTCATTAGTTATTGGGTAAAAAAATTTTACCATTACTTAATTGAGTAAGAAAAAGAGTGGAAATTGATCAAGGCATAACCCAGGGGAGATATTGTTATTATGAAATGGACTGAAATCAGGTATGAATATCTTCTCATGAATGTTATTCAGCTTTAGGAAATGGGTTGTGAAATAAAAATTTATCCTATTATCATCATTTTTACTGATATAGTTGGCCTTTTTAGGAATCATTGGATTATAGATTTATGATCAATAGCATTATTATAAAAATATTTTCTATCATTTTCTATATGTATTTGGGTTTTGGTTTTTTCTTCTATGTCTATGTTTTAAAATCCAACCTATATTATCCAATTTGGAAACCTATTATGTGTTTTTATAGATGTACATCTCACATCCCATTTTAATCATTTTTACAATGTCTGTTTCAAGAAAATGAAAATTACAGTATTAAATCATTGACGACTGAGGGGAGTTCCACGTAATGATTCCATTTTTTCAGGGTATAATAGAACACCCCAAGTCTTTATAAAAATATTTTTATTCCTACTAAATGAAAATTCATTAGTAGATTGTGTTACGCGCTACACTATGTTAGACTTTATTTATATACAACACCATTTTATTATGTTTCTTCACTAAACACTGAGTTTAGATTTCCATACACACAACATTATGTTTAAATTTTGTTACACACAATATTGAGTATATCTTGTATTACATGCAATATTGATTTTAAATGAAATGTGTTATATTATTAAAATATTATTATTTAATATAATAGTTATAAAATATTTTTTGGAATTTTAGTTATGAATATGATTTATAAAATATTGAATATATGGTTTAAAAATATATATATAAAGAATTAATTGGTGACAAACTAATTAATATAAAATATAAAACACCTCTGAAAATAAAAAGAAATCATTCTCTAAAAAAATATTTTTTTCCACACTAATGTATCTTTTATCAACATGTTAACAAAATAACAATAGATGAATGATATTAAATAAATTTATATATAATATATATTAAACCAAATTTGTAACATTCATATTATGTGTTTTTGAGAGAGTAGATAAGAATAAGTAGAATTATATAATTAAAATAATATTCATTCAATAAATAAGTTATGTCACTATATTTTTTATATTTTATAAAATGAATTAATAACAAGTTTATTTGAATATCAAAATTATATTAGTGTGATTTTTTTGGGTTTTTTATGAAAATGATTTATTTTTTGACCAATAGTGAAAAGTATTACATTTTAATTGAAAATTGCATTCTTTGTGAAATTATTTAGAAATTTAAAATATATTTTATTTTTTTTATAATTCATTCTGTAATACATCTATAAATTAAATTTAAATAATTGGAATTAATTTATTATTGAAATTTGATATATAATCTTTATTAACATTTGATTATTTTTACATTAAATATATATTTTCACATCATGTTTGCTTGATTAATTTTAAGTTAAATTAAACCACATATGTGATTTAAAAAAGGAAAAAATTATACCATATATTGAATCATAATATTTTATATTTTAAAATTTGTTTAAAATATTTTTTTAAAATAAAAAATTTCGAAACTAATTAAATTTTATAAACATAATTAAGGTTATAACAATGTTTTATTTTTTACATGTGCATATGTTCAAATGAATTATAGACACACTTGTGATTTTTATTTAAATAATTGGATGCAATATTTAGAATATGTAGGTAAAATTATATGATAAATAACTTTTATTCTCAGTTATAAAGGATAAATTACATAGGTTAATAAAAAATTGTTTTGTGGATAAAAACTATAAAGAAAAATTTTATTACACTAAAATACTAAAGAATAACAAGATAAAAAATTGGTTTCATTAATGGGAATGAGGTCTGTATTCACCAATTTATCTATATCATTCATTATTTGAACCATTTTTGTTAACATGACTTAAGGTTGATCTCCAAACATTAAATTCCTTTTAGTATTTACAAAAAATTCACCCCTCAGTTTTTCATCCTCAAACCACACACCCATCCATAAATGGGATATCAAATCATCGTTGATGTGTATAAGATACTACCACCTCATGAACTGATTTCAATCATTTTTCCATTATCATCCCTCAAGGCCGGTCATATTAATTTTTTTTATATTTATATATGTTATATATGTTATTAATGATGTTATTATAACACTTGAATTATTATATCACACATACCATCATAATTTATTTTTTTGAAATATGAAAACATTTTTCATGTGTATAGTTGACTACTCCCTTTTGAGGTGATGTGATTATTTCATTCTTTACATGGAATGTACTAGGGTTGGTTTTAATAAACCAATCATATATATATGAAATAAAAATGATACTTTAATGAAATTATATATATATATATATATATATAATTTATATTTATTTCATTTAATACAACCAAAAAATGGAATTTTGTATTATACGTATGTACGACCTATCGTCTACATGAACAACACATTTCATTTCATAAGACTAAATTTTATTAATTATTATAAATAAATATATATAGAATAGATATTGTATTTATTTAATGGTATACATTACAAAAATAATTAAACCATAATTTATGTAAGAGTCCTATTAAAAATAACAAGTCAAAAAATATATAAATAACAAAGTGGTTTTTACCTAAACCAAATACTTAACATTACTTGTTAATAAAAACGTAATAATAGGTTCCTTTGGAAATAATATATGATATGATATATATAATTATGAGTCCAAATTATATTTAAAAAATTTTATAATTATTAATCATGAGGGTTGAACAATTACAATAGATTTCAGGACTAAAGGTTAGGGGATTTAGAGTCTCGCTTTTACTTCTACAAGACTTATTCAAAATTGACCATTAATTTTTATTCTCTGGTTTATATACATCTCAAGGACATGTTTTTTTCATTTAATTAATTAATTTATTTATATTAAAATGCTAAATTTATTTTATTCATTCATAAAGCTCACGATTCAAATGTTACCCAAGTATTAATGGATTTCTATCTCACATTAATTTTCAATGAGTAATACGATATATTCAGTACATTTTTCATTGATTTAGTGTGTATGATTTCTATGATGGTGTATTATTATTATTCTTCTAAAAAATTGGGGTTTTACATATCTAGTTTATGATCTGTCTTTTATGGGATTTATGGTATAAAAGTTAAAAAGTTGTTAAGGGGATTTTTTCTCAATTTGTATTCATAAATACATACATTTGGCTATGCGCTAATAATAGTTCATGAGGTGTGTATATATAACCCCATTTACATGTAATATCCTGAATATATTCATAATAATCATGATAATTTGAGTTCCATTTTTTTTATATGTTTAATGGGGCATATGATTCATGGATACCGAAGTGGTAAGGGTTTTATGTTATAATCCCATTATTTATCAAGGGTTTTTATGATTATGTATCCAATATTGAAATTAGATTATCTATCTTTTAATAAATTTAATTAAATTTTTTCCTCATTTTTTTGATGATATATTGAGGTAATGAGAATAGAATTTATCACTGGTACAAAATATAATTAATAATTTTTTTTAAATAAAATACAACTTTATTTCTCTCTTTTATTAGAAATGTGTTTCTAAAAATAGCATGTTTTCTAAATATATTAATTTTTTTAATGATGATTTAATATTGTTTTTAATTAAAATTATTATCAAAACTTTTTATCTTTTACAGAAAATTTAAAATTATTTTTTGTATTCCTATTATAATTTTTCCTAGTAATTTTAAAATATCATTTTTTTCAAAAATGTTTTAATGTTTTAAAAATAATTTTTTCAAAGAAAAAAAAATTTCATAAAAAAATGTTTTAAATTTCCCTTTAAATATTATTTTACATATAATATAAATTCAATTTTTTACCTATTCCTTTAAAGGGATATGATCAAAAGATACCATTTATATTATTCATCTAAGTGGTTTATGTTTTGACGGAATTATATTTATAGAATTTGTTTCCTTTCTGTGGTGAATCATGTTTCAAAGAGATTGTTATCAAACATGTTTCTTTTAAATGTTTTAATTATGTTTCCATGATATTTTCCAGAAACCCATTTCTCTTCCATGGTTTAATCAGGTCATAAATAAATAATTATTTTTTATGATTTTTATGATGATATGCAAGATCATTGTATTTTATTTGTGTTTTGATTCATGGAGATTGCTTATATTATGGGGTGGCCCATATACCACTAGGTATACCTATTAAATATTATATTATTGTCTATCCTAGATAAAACATGGTAAGACCATTTTAGATTATCTGACGGGGTAGACTAGATAGAGTAATGTTATCCCATTGTAGAATATATGATCGGTCCTTCTAGAAATCTACCCAATAAATTTAGTAATGTTAAATGTTATATTAGATCAATGGGTCGTCATGTTCTTATACCAATCCAGAATGGATGGTAAACTGGTGGTCATCCAAATCCCAAACATGAAGGTACATGGATGGTTAGTCCAAGACCAATGTAGGTACACATGTTTTTATACCAATCATAACATATTTTTAAAATCATGATTGGCATCCCATATATAAGACACTCTATGATTCATTGTATGCCTAAAATATATGTTTTATTCCAATGTTATGTTCTCATGGCACATTCTCCATTATTCCATTATTATTTAGGTGTAATAGACAATAAATCAATATTCTTGTACTCATGTTTATGATCTAGGATAGGTTGTTTATAAACATAGTATTTTTTCATTATCACATAACCTAACACTAATATTATGATATTATATGATCATAGAGTTATATCTCTTATGTTTATCCTTACTAAGTATCTATGATCAACCATTCTTAGGTTTCCATTCATTGGGTTATTATGAAATTTTTTTAGGTTATATCTATAAAGAATACTAAATGCTATGTTATTTCTTTGAAAATTTGATGAAATTTCCCTAGAATAAAATAAATTATTCAATGATTCCAACTGAACTGTGCTACAACAGTCCTTAGGAATGTATTTTTTCCATATAATTAATATTCATCTTAAATTATTTATTATATATGTATAAAATCATTGGTGACTCCATAAACCAATTAGTCCAATAAATAATTAGTTTCATGATACCCTATCGAACATTTTTTAGTTATATCAAAATTGTTCTCAATTGATATAAAATAATCAAACAAATATTATATTGAATTTTATAACTCCAAATAATACAATCATTTAAAAAATTTATATATATTCAATTACATTTACCATATAGACTTTACCTACTCATTATTTGTAAATATATTTTCTATAGAAATATTAGAAATCCTATCTTTGGTTTTAAAAATTAAATTCCAATAACTTATTTTCAATATATACATTGTTAACTTATTTATAATATATTTAGTGTTTCTTTCAACAAGGGAAATTAAATATGTATAATTTTTCATATTTAAATCATTATCTTCCATATCAAGATTTTGATATTTATTCAAAAATAATAATAGGTAAATCCCTGTATAATATATATTGGTCACTATTTATCTCTTCTATCACATTCCATATTAAATTATTATTTTCAATAGGAATAAATTCTATATTTCAATAATGGTATAATGATTATAAATATTCTATTCTCAAAGACCTCCTCTATTTCAATTAACTAATTACATGATATAAAATCATATATTAAAATAATTTTCATTTTCCATGATGTGACAACATTTCATTTTCCTTTATATAACATTTCAACATTATGAATATATTCAAACATAATAACTCTATTATATATTTTTTTGATCATATTTTTTTCTTCAACTTCCCACTTTGATAATTAGTATAACAAATTCCCAATATTTGTCAAATTAATCAAAAATGAAGTCCAATATTGTAATTATCATTACCTTTATTTATGGCCTTCAAACATACTTAAATAAACTCATTAGAATATATATCATCAAACATTAATGATATTTGATCTAATGGGTCAAATTACATTCAAAATTATTTGAATTTTTTTTATATTTGGTTCTTTGCTCCATCATAATATTTCTATTGTCCCTTATGTATGTAACTCTTCTCATCTAGAAGTATACAAAAACATTTGTGTTTATTAATGATATAATAATTCAAATAATGATATTGAGTGTATAATTATATTCAAAAATCGTATCTATAATAATCATTATACACTTTTTCAGTATAGTATAAAAATAAAAAACATCTTCACAAATTCAATGCATACATAATTGTTTTTACATGAATGAATAAATCATTCACTAACTCATCATTTATAATTAATATATCCATAAAAATATCATGGAACATTTTTATTCTAGAATAATTCACATTTTTATAACTCTCATGGATATTATGTATTTTAACCTAAATAAATTAATATTTTTAATACCAATTACTCATGTCAACTTATTATATCATAGTCATGAGAATAATGCATTTCATGCTCTACCATCACATAAAATATTATTAATTTTTTGAAAACAATAATTATTTTCTAAAAAATAATAAATATTTGAACAATTTTATATTATATAAAGGAGTTCCATGATGATTGATTTATTTAGGGAAATATCTTCAATATCCAAAAAAGCTACAATTTTAGTTAAACAAATTCAATATTTTTTCATGATATTATTCTAAAATAGAAATGGCATAATTTTTTAAATAAATGAAAAAATAATAATTACCATGAATGTATCATTAGTAATACTAGTAATTTCAAAAAAATAGTATCCTATATCAAAAAGTTATTAATAAATAAAGAATATGATCTTCAAAAAAACAATACACTACGACCTTTTATCAGATATAAGTGAGAGTTCATCACAACATGAGGGGTTGAATTAGGTGTTATGTAAGAAATAGGACTGAAAATAAATTTCCATTATCACATTGTTCATATTATTATAAATGAAACAAAGTGATAATGTAATATTGAACCAAATGGAACAATTGTGACTAATGATACATTACAAGACTGACACACTCCTAATATCACACTATTAATCATTGGTATTAAAATTCTACGATCATAGTATACATAATTTTATCTTAATTTAATCCAAAATAATAATTGAGAGTATGAATTTGACTTTGAACATTAAATATATATATGAATAAAATGATAATCTATAGTTTGATCAGTCATCACCATCCACAAGAGGTTCCTAATTTTTTATGTAGTGTAATCAATGTTTCTTCTTCATAATACATGATACAACCTCTAAATAATTAAATATTCAACATATTTTATGGAATATAAAATTTTTAAGACCTATATATTGGTGGGTTACTTCTATTTAGAGAATTTAAATGCACCATCATTATTTTCCATGTGTTATTTTGTATACATATAGTCAAAAATACATTGATTAATACTCTTTCCAAATATTTTAATTGATTTTTAAAAATTATATCAATGATATCCACATTCAAGATTTGGCAATATAAATTAAATTTTCATCTTGGGGTCATCACATAAGTTGAAAATAAATAATGATGCATGAAATAGATAAATTTGGTGTGGAATATACTATTGTAATGTTACTTCCATCTTGAACCATGATATTTTTCAACTCCCCTAAACAACCTCATAGTGAAAAATAACTTCCTATCATCATGATGAAATCATCATATATAAAATAACATGTTATTTTAATGAAGTAATTCTTATTGAAACACCTAGAAATTATACTGTGATTATCATCTAATAGTATATTATAATTTTACTGCATCTTATCATAATGTAATAGGAATTTATTCAAAATTCAGTAACCTCTCTATCGAGAAATTTATACTTATTATCATTAAGATTAGATAGAATCAACTATTAACATATCCATCATAATCTGTTCAATACATTAAACATAAAATAACCTTCATCTACACAACAATTAATTGTCTCATGGATAAAATAATTTAACAATCGAAATATTATACCTATTTAAACACCAAATCATTATATTAAAATAATATTTTGTGTTTTAAAAACTAAATTTAATGATCAATATTATATTGTAAACATATTTATTAAAATCAAATAATATCTCTATTTAGTCAATTTGTATCATAATGGATCTTAAACATCCATAACTCTTCTATATTGACAACTAATAAGGTATATATTGTAGTGTGTAGATATTGGGAGTTCTATCGAGTCATTTCACTATAGTTTTTCTAATATGTTATTTATTATAGGATATATATAATATGGATTAAATTCATGATCAATTGGATGAAAAAAAAATTAATATTTTATTGATCATTGTTTCAAATTAAATTTGGGGGTGGTTTTTACTTTTTTTCATGTTTTCATACAATGTGTGGAAAAACTAATACAAAATTGGTTCTATCTAGAACTAGGGATTTAACAGTTCTAGCTAAAAGTTCTATCGAAACCCCCTTTTTCAATACTATAAAAATCATTGTTAAAGGGACCTTTATCAATGCTTATAAAAAGGCACTAATAAAATACCCCATTATCATTGGTAGTAAACATTTTCTGATAAAGGGCGTCCTTTTTCAATTATTATAGAAAAAAACTGATAAATTGTCAATTTTATGAGTGCATATAAAAAATTCTGATAAAAGGGGGTCTTTATGAGTTCTTTTTTGGAGAATAGATAGAGACACTTGATTTACAAGTGTTTTTTTAATATAACTGATAAAGTGTATACATAAAAATATATTTCAATAGAAATAATATATTTATATTTCTATAAATATAAAATATATTTTTAAATTTGTTTTAGATAAGGAAAAATAGACATTTTCACTTAATATACTTTATATTTTGTGATCATTTCTTATAAAATTATTTAAAAAATATTTTAATTAATTTTATTCTAATTATTAAAGAGTAATAGTCATTTAGTAAGAATTTTAATGAAAAAATAAGCAAATTTAAAGATTTATAATATGATAATAACGTTACTCAAACATTAAATAGGCCGAAATTTTGATCTAGGTCTCTGTTTGAGATCTACCACATAGAAAAGTGAATATTGTAATATGATTTACTATAAAAGGACCTTTGGGGACCTGGTATTGTTTTTTGAGGCCCAACAATTCCCCAAAGGCCTTCAAAATTTATTTTTAGTCCTGGTACCTCAGTTGCTTATCATTCAGTGGATTTTCAGCCCTGTTTAAAGAAGTGTTTTTTCTTTTTTACTGAGAACTGAATTTATTCCCTGAGATTTCATTCGTATTGATATTGTGGATTTGAAATTTTGACTTTTTTAAAAAATTTATATTATTTATAATCAAATATATAAAAATACATAGTTATTTTTATATATTTAAATATATAAATTTTATTTTATAAATAAAAATTTAAATATATTTAATATATAATATATAAAAAAAATAAATTTATATAATTATATTTGTAGATGAAAATATAAATAAATATATATATATAAGTATATTTATAAACACATACACACAAAAATATTATATATATGTAATTAAATATATATATATATATGACATATATATAAATATATGGATAAAAAATGTAATGAAATATATAGAAATTTATTGATATATCATAAAATGGAAAAAAAATTTAATTGATTTGAAAAAAAGGTGGCATATAAGATAGAGTTTGTAGGATAGAAACTCCATGGAGTTAAGGGTGTGTGTGGGAGGGTTGAATTATCTAAATAGATGATAAGGGGAAAGTATTGATAAAGGTGGGAAAGCATTAATAAAAAGGGTGGGGGGATTATCCCCTTTATCAGAAGAGCCTTTAATAACACTAAAAAAGAGGTAATAAACCCCCCTTTACCAGTGATTTTCACAAGCACTGTTAAAGTGAACACTTTAACATCATTCATGTTATCAGCGTTTCTATAGCACAAAAAATCCCTTTTAATAGTCCTATTAAAGGCTTTATTTTTATTTATTTCTAATGAGAAGGCTTACTGTAACTCTTTAAGATTAAATAAAATAAAATTATGTTTGGTAGCATATTAGACACACAATACAATTATTAAAGGACAATTTAACACCACACTAAATAATTATATATTTCCGTATAATTAATTTTATTCTATATAAAATCTTGTGTTATGTGAAACCCTAATATTTTATCTAAGAGATTGTACAATCCGTGAAACCCAAGGATTTAACCATCCATGAAATAATATTATTTTAAATTTTATTTTTATAAATTCTTAATTTAATTGGAAGGTACATATATTTTTAACCAATTTATAAAATAGATATAATTTTAAATATATATATGTAGTTTCTAAATAATATAAATTATTGATAAATTTTTATAATATAATAAAATAATTTTTATTAGAGTAATTTTATTCAATAGAATATGTTTTCCTCTAGAATTATTTTTATTGGATTTTATGAATAAAAAATATATTTATTTTCTAAAAAAATTCAAAAATTATTTTCAAATATTTACTTCATATAGATACCCAGTTTTAACATACATGGATATTACATATTTTTATATAATCAATTAGATACATTAAAAAAATACATGTCTGAGAACTTTAATAGATTGTTTCTTTTGAAACTTCAAAATGAAATATTCTATCATGGGGAATGATCAACAATATCTCCCCTATAGATATCCACCTAAAGTACTTCTCCCAAAAAAAATTCTTCATAACCTGGGGAAATTAAAAATAAGAAATGGGTGAGCTTAGTTTCTCAATAAGGGAAAATAAATGAAATTCATAAGCATAACATGAATAAATTGGTATGGATCATCAACCTAACATTTTAATATCATCCAAGAATATTAGATTTCATAATAAATATTTGTAGTTCATTATACATGAATAATAGAGAGATACATAACATAATCCATGAATTCATAACATATGAATAAAACATTTAATTCTAGAAAACACCAATTCATATAATAATCCTATACCATGTAGACCTACCACATCCTTTGTAATATGTTAGGCTTCGGTTAATCACAAATGTACCTTCTTTGAGCCTAGGATTCCCTCCTATGTACCATCATATTTTAGGCTTGGGATGTACTCCTATATATACTTTTTTATGGACTTGGGATACCCTCCCACATACCCTCTTATTTCTTCCTTAGGATGTCCTCTCGTGCATCATATTTTTTTGGGCATGGGATGTACACTTATATACGCTATTTTATTTGGGGCCTGGGATGCAATATTATGTACCCTTTGATCTTATCAAATATTTATCATTACCCAATAGATTTCAAGGAGTTATAGTTCCCACTCATCACATAACAAAATAAAATATATATATGCCACAAGAAAATGAAAAATGAATCATAACATGACCCATTAAAAGATACGGCTTTCATAAAAGCAAGAATAACCCAAGAAATGAAGTAGGTATCATTAAAATTACATCACATCATAACCTTTAAAAAATAGATAGGATTCCAAATAATTTCAATAAATGATAGCCCCAAAAATGAAGTAGGATTCAAAAGCATATAACCCTTTGAAGGGAAATTAATTTCATAAATATATAACACATGAATGAGAAATGGGTTTCTAAAACATATAAACTGTGAAAGAGTAACATGTTTCATGAAGACCATGAAATCAAAAAAAATTGAGAAACTATATAAATGTAACCATTTGATAATTTACTAGAAATGAATGAGTGACGCCAAAAAATGTCATATTAGATATAAAATATTTCATAAATATCATTCAAAAACATTTCTTGATGAAAATATCCTTTCTAAATTAAAAATTTATTTTCAATGAATAATGAAATTTGAAATTAATTTCTCTCTAAATTAAATTTAAAAATTATAAAGAATTATTTAAATGATTTTGAAAAAACAGATCCTTGAAATAATATAAAATTATCATCAAAACATTTTAAAAACATATTCTTTGAAAAAACATTGAAAACATTATAAGATATATTTCAAACATATTGAAAACCTATTTACTTGAAAAATTACGAATGTACCGTGAAAACGTGTTGTATAGAATTTTCCATGAATATTAAATTTTAAAAAAAATCATAAATATTATCCTTTATAACATGGAAGTTACTATTCAAAGACATTATAATAGGTAAATTCGTATATTCCTTTTTCATGGTATGAAGGTACGAAAAATTCATTATTCAAAAAGTTACAAGAAGATTTCATTGAATGCCTTGTTAAAATAGAAATGGGTAAAAAGTTATTTTAATAATAATAGGTGAAATGTACAATATTTTTGGAAATCATTTTTAGAAAACAAGATTTTGAAGGAACTTGGATTTCCGACCAAAGAGAGAGTTACATTTTTTTTATTCCTTAAAGAACATTATTAACTATATTTTGTACCAAATAGTTTACAAATTGTACCAATATTTGAATATATCATTAATATCAAGAGGATAATAATTTTCATGAGTTTCTATGAAATATGGATCATAATATTTCATTAATTTAAACATAATCATTAATAATCTCAAAAAGTGATGAGTCTTTCTCAAAAAATACTTACAACTTGATAACATTAAAATATACAAAAAATTTAAGAAAATGAAAATAAATGAATCTTAAAAAATAATGAATAAAATCTGATTTATGATATAAAATCTCTAAGGCAATATATGCACTTCATGGAAACATTTGTGTGAATAACATGGCATGTGACTCAATGAAAGAAAATTGAGACAAAATCATTTTATTGATTTGGTATATTTTGAAACATAGTCCACATTAAAGAAATTTAATAAAGTGGATATATAAATTCCCATAAATTTAATTATTTGAATCATAGAATACATCCATTGGTAGGATAAACCCCACAAAAAATGTATGTGTTGTGAATAAAGAATGTACCTCACAGAAATAAGAAGTGAGATAAAATCCCCTAACCTTGTGTATTAACTCTTGTTGTCCTCATTTAAACCACATGTATAATAAATATAATAATTTATAATTATATAAAAATTCATTAGTAATTATAATAATTTAAAGGGTCTGATTATGTCATTTTATTACCCTATTGTTAATAGTTTTATGTTAAGGTTTTACTTCGGATAATATCCTCTTTGTTATTCGCATGTGTCTTAATTTATTATATATTTAGTCCTTATACATAAATATTGATTTATAGAATGTAACCCCTCATTTTATTATAGTTTATATTAATTATATATTTATTTTAATATTCAATAGAATATATATTTATGAAATGGAATACACTGTTTGAAGAGACAATAATCCATATGTATGCATGAACGTTGTTCATATTTAATTATCGTATTGAAAAAGAAAAAGTAAATTAAATATATGTATATATAAATATATAAATATATAGTTATATAATTATATTATATATATATATAACATATATATTCATGAAACACATCCTTAATACATTCCGTGTTTTGTATTAAAGAATCACATCACATTGAGTGGGCGGTAGTGCACACATCCTCAATCAAAATTATCATATTAACTGATATTGGGAAGTATAAATACATGTGTTGTAAAAGTATTATAGAATTAGAAAGACATAATATAAATAATATTTCAAATATAAAAATTTATTTTCCATCATAATTTCTACCATGAGGTGTGGTAACAGAAAAATGAACAACCATCATTTCGTGAGGAGGTAATTCATCGTACACGTAAACAGTTTTTTTAATACAAATTAGATAGAGGTGTCTTTAAGGGTATGTCTGAACCATATCCTAACAAAATAAAAGTATATTTATGATAGTGGTGACTTTATACAATAATTTCATAAATATCATCGTGGTGTAGAAAAATAAAATAATAGAAATGATCTTGAGAGAAGACGTTACCTCTTAATCAGGTAACTCCTTCTTGTTTGTGCCAAAAGAATTAATTGGATTTTATTCTACCAAAATAATTTATATAAAGAGTAGTCTATAGATTTTGGTAAGTTGATTTAATATATAATTTCCAAACATAAGTGGTTTTATAGGTGTGATGAAGTGGGAACGGTGGTGGCCTTTTATAAGAAAGGAAAAGGACACATATGGAATTTTATGAAACAAGTTATTTGTACAGATGTTGTTACCTGAAAATGTCATAAAAACAATAATAAACAATAATGGGATGTAAATAAAAGAATTATATCAATAATTTTGGTATTTATCATGTTTATAGTTCATTTGGACCCCTATGATAATTATTTTGTTCGAAAATCCTTCTTAATTTGACCTTAATAATTTTTGATTAATTTTATTCACAATTATGAATATTTTTTGGAAAAAAAATTAACATGATATAAATAGACAATAATTATTATAGTTATTATAATTTTGTTTCTCCATTTTTAAAAATAAATTCACTAAATCAAAAAAATTCTGATAAATGTTAATCATGTAGATGAGATGAAATAATGAGGTTTAAAGTAGAAAAATGTTCAAAAGATAGTTATGTTTTTATATTAAATTTCAATGTAATATTGTTTATGATGACCTAAATTTAATTAATAGAAATATAATTGATGCAATTTGATATTTAAAAAATTAAATTATAATTTGTCTTTAATAATTACATAAATGAAAAAAGAAGTTATTAACTAAAATGTAGTCTTTATCACTACTCATCAAAAAATTATTTGTCTGAGAAAAATCCCAAAAATTATACCAAATATAATTTTGGAAATAAAAATTTAAAAAAGTTGTCTATTTTACCAAATTAAATTAATATAAATATCTAAAATAAACATATTTATTCTTCATAGAAGGACATGAAAAAGATTTCATTCGTGAAAATAATATTTTTAAAAAATAAAAACACGTTACAAAAAAATAATTTCCATTATAAATATTTTCGATTTAAATAAAAGCAGTATAAAATTATTTAAAAAGTATTTATCACTAATAATATTACTACATATTAATATATAAATAATAAATAACTTGTTTAAATAATTATAATAACAAAATAATCATTCGTAGATGCTCGGTATTGCATATAACATAGGGCAAGTCGGTGTTTCATGTAACTCAATGCAAGTCGTGGTTGCATAAAGAAAAATTAAATTTATTGTTTCATGTAGTTAAATCCAGTTTGGTTTCTTATGGAGGTAATTTTTTTAATTATTGTTTATATATATATATTTTTTCAATGTCACATAATATGAAAAATATAAATAAGAAAAATTAATTAGAAAAACAATACTTCACAGAATCTTAAGGTGTTATATTCTACACCACCCCCCATAAATGTATTATAACCTCAATATTCATTTGAGTTATCAATGGTTTAATAAATGAATGTTCATTTCATAAAAACCGTCATCAAAAAAATGAATATAAATACTTCTTTAAAATGGAATGTTGGACCAAAAATGGTAACCCAATGTTAAAAATAACTCAAAATCCACATAGGAGAATATAGGTTAGAAGTGAGAACATGGACATGGAAAGGATATTTAACAATTATGTTCATATGAAGAATGATAGATAACATGGATACGGGAAATTTAACAATCACAAAGCATCAAATTTATGATGACCTAAGGGACATTTTGATTCATTGAAAACGAGAGTACTGTGATTTTTTTATTATTTAAGATCATTTTTTATAAATTTAATTAATATTTATGAAAATATATACATTCATGAATTCAGTACAACATCACCCCTTGGTACTTCGTTATCCACTTCACCTATTTCTCTAAAAAGTATGGTGACATTTTCATTCTTGATGTACTTATAGATCATGAGACCCATGATATTTCATCCCATCAATTATCATCAACCCAATGTAGTTTTAATAGGCTATCCAATATGCATAAATACTTATATGGATAGAGAACATATTATTATTACTGAATTTATCTGAAATTTAACATAAAATTTACATAAATTATTAACCTTGTAACCCATCCAAAATATAATACACCATTATTACATAAATTATATCTTATCTAAAACCTGAATCATTTTAATTAGAAACAGGTGTCTATACTTGTATTGATAGAATATAAAATGTGATTTTATTATTCCATGATCTATGTAGTGAAAGGTAATCACATTAACTATCACCAAGTGATGAACAATAATACTTTAATCGGGAATATTCATACAAAATCAAAAACAAAATTTTCAAATAAGGAGTGAAGGATAATCAATTATTAAATATCTTCATTCACTACATCCATTATAATCACATAAGATTTCCCTTTATCCTTTTTCTTTAGAGGATGTTTTGAATAAACATTCACCTTAGACACTGGATTGGGGAACTTTTTATTTGATATCCCATAACACAAAATTATAATAATAAATTTCAAGGGATTTTGAGAACATTATGGATGATTTTCCTAGAAAGATGTGATCCACTAGACTACACTAAATATGATCATCAAAAATGAATATATTATTGTAACATAATGAGATTTTAAAAATATAACATTATGTTTAATAGCATATGTGAGACAATCAATTTTGTCTTAAATGAACCATGAAATATAGTTCATTAAATTTAATCACTTTAATGGTGTATTGATGCATGCAACCCCTCATTTAAATAAAATATAATATAGTATAACATTATAATCTAGATCTTCAGTTGGTGGGTATGATTTAAAGTCCATAAATTAGGATAATTATTCTATTTACAAATATATTAAATATATTAAATGGTCATATATTTATTAAATATATAATATGAATAATTTTAAATAAAAGAAAATATTTTTTGAAAACCCATTTTTCAAAAATTTGGTCTCAGCACGGCTTCTAAAAATACATTTAAATTAATTTTAATCAATTTTAAAATTTTATTTTTAAAAAATTAACTTCATTTTTAAAATTTTCTTTTCAAAATTATCTAACAGATATTATTTTATAATTTTTTGAAAAAATTATTTTTTTAAAAAATAAAAAAAATGTATTGCCATGCTTAAAAAGTTAAATTACATTTAAAGCATGTAATAGTTAAATTTTATTTTTATTTTGTTAATATAAATTTAGAAAAATAATATTATAATGAATAAAATTCTGTTAGTTGGAATAAAATTCATTTTGATTATTGATATTATATTATTCTATAATTATATGAATTCTCGGTACGAAACCCAATTTTTACTATTTTTGTGGGTGTAATTTTATATTAAATATTTCCCTTACTTGAATTGAATTATAATAAATGGTTTATATATTTTCAAACAGAAAATTTAATATTATATAATATGGCCTACAAAATAATTGTTCACAATGAATAGTTAAAATAAAAAAAATTTGTTACTGTGGTTATAGTTAAAATAGGTTTTCTAGGGGTTATTAAAAAGAGATCATGATTAAAATGACCCAGAAAAATACCAATTTTTTCATTATAGACATATTTGGAAATTTTAAAATACATGGTTCATGAGTAATTCATTTTGGATTTCTATAGATTTTGTAAAATATGTGTATTGTTTTTTTCATTTCAAAAATTCCCAATGTGTCTTCTACACCACTTTTATAAGGTCATCCCCTATCCTCTCTTAAAATAACATAGAAAGCCTATTAGTTAAGAAAATTATTAACATATAATATTCCTTAAAAAAATACAATGTATGGTGGACTTGTGTGTGATCATAAATCTAACATAGGAAGAAATTTGGTATACACCTAAAGAGGATGTCTGAAAATGAGATAATGTTTAAAATTTTTCATTTTTGTTTTACATATTATTATTAATCACTAAAACATTCTCAAAATTTTATAAAATAATAACACCAATATCTCTTATATATTGATATTTTATTATTTTAATTGAGTTACCTATATTCATCAAATATTCTTCCAAATATGAAATGAAACCATTGATAATGCGGTCGGAGGACTATCGCCTCACAACCCAATGGAATTCCTTTTCCAACACCTCCTCTTACAGTTGGATATAATCATATATTTAACATATTTATAATATATTTATGAAATTAATATTATTTTGGAACTATAATATCCCATATTTCTTCTTTCTTCACAATCCTTTTAAAAACAACAATGTTGCTTATTGAGTATATGTGGGATCCCACCTCTATGTATTGATGTGTAATGACTAATTTTTTTTACATTGATGGTGATAAGAACATATTTAATTAAAATAAGATAAAAGTTTGAAATATTAAATGATCTGAAATTTTTAAACATTATTTACATTTTTTTAATTTCCATCTACTGGAAAAATAGAAATATTTCTCATATATACATTTAGTATCCTATCTTCGTGAATAGTGTTACTCATTTTCCTATCACTAACATTAATATAATATTATAAATATTTATATATTGAATATATGTTACATTTAAATCATATATAACGTTATCAAGATGATGTAACCATGATCATTGTATCTGGGAATAATCAACAAGAATAAAACATACATGAATAACGGAATAATTATCAACTGAAATAGTGATTTTAATAATGAATTGTTAACAACATTTTCCTAAAATAATATAAGTAAATCACATATGGGATGAAATATATTATTTTGGTTCTATAATATATGAATATTAAATTTATTTTTTTTACATGATGTTGAAACATGTACGAAATAAATAAAACATGAGGTAAGGGTTTCTCATCCCACCCTTACTTCTATGAGACATATGTAATAGTCACAACATTTTCCTTTTTTACAGAGTATATAATTCTCATTTGTAATGTTATATCACGTTAACACCCTGATATTTTATGAATTATATTTAGTTAATTTAATCGTCTCGATATTTTTCATTTTATGAAACCCTGAATATAGAATGTGTTATAAGAAAGCACAAAGTTATTCTTACTTTGAACGCAAAACCAGGTCGATATTACGCTAAACGCAGTAGATAGACTACATTGATTTACATGAAACACTATTTTGTCTAATTTTTCACATAATTCCGAGTTACTTTGAGAAATTACATGTAACACAAGACATAGATTTTCCAAACTACTATATAGTAATAATATTACTATTAAATTATTATTATGGTTTTCATATTACTGATAGAATTTCAGTTAAGAATAAGGTTAATTAAATTATGAAAATTTGATTTATTCATGTATAAAATATGAATTATTTAGTTTCAAATTGACTTCAAATGGAAATAAAACCCTTTTGAAAATATATGAAATCATTTGCTAGAAAACTATATTTATGAATTCTAAGACGTTTTACCTTGATAAATTATTTTAAAACCATTTGATAAAAAAAAATTAATTAAATATATAAATATTATATCTATTAAACTATTTAAAATACATGTTATGAATTTTCTAGAAAATAGATAAAAATAAATTCAATTTAACGCATAATGATATATATATATATATATATATATTTCTTACAATTTAATTTCACCACCTTTTAATGGTGCTACTATTTTAAATAATTTTTTTACAATTCTATAAATTTTATTATAAAAAATAACCCTCATATTGGAAATTGTAATATCAAAATTTACATCTGGTAGAAAATTTACTTTTTTGATAAGTTTCATTTGTTGATGAATATTGAAAAACACAGAATTTAAATTCAAAAATTCATTTTTGTTTAATTTATTTATTTAGTTATATTATATATTAATTTTTTTTAATTTATAATTTTTTCTTTTATACATAAATAAATAATATTTAGGTTATTTGAATAAATTTTACATTGAAATTTGATGTAAAAACATTTCAAACATTTTATCTTTTTACGTAAAAACATGTTGTCACATCCCATTTTTGAGATTAATAATTAATTAAATTATGCCACTTATGTGATTATAATTTCCAAAATTTTATTCATATTTTCAATAATATTATTTGATATTATCTAGTAATTTGAACTTTCTTTTGGAAAAAAATATTTCTGAATGAAATGAAATTTATTTATACCGATTGATAAAAAGGAGTTTACTTAGTGGTTAAACATTAAACATAAGGGGAAATGACCTAAAAACATATACAAACCCGATTTTATTCACATATTTTTACAATTATTCAATTTTTATAAAAAAATTTAATATTATTGGATTCCCTTCAGGTTAGGGAGACCTCTCAATAGTGTTTATATTTTTGGATTTATAAGAATGTCGCTCCTCCACTCTTTAATGAAACTAACCCCATTAATAATTCACAACTATAATTATCTTATTATCATAGAAAATATTCTAAAATGATCTAATAACATCAATCCTCTCAACCTATATGTGTAAATTTTTTGAATAATTCCAACCAAGTAAGGCCATGGGTGCAAACTAAAAGGAGTTACCTAAAGAAGAGGTAACGTTCTTCAATGAGAACTTTTGTTTTATTTCATTCTTCAACCATTAAATTGTTATCATATAAATATAATATAATAAAATATGTATCCTAAATATAAATATAATTTTGTTATTTGTATATCACTTATACCTTCACACACATCCATGAAATGGGATATACAGTCATCACTCTTGTTCATGGTGGACTATCACCTCGCAAACCAATGTTGTTCATTTTTCCATTACAACATATAAAGGTTGGGAATAATGATGTAATTATATTTTATATTATATCTGTATTATATTTGTAATATATTTATGCTTATATAATTAAAATATAACGCATACCTTCATTTTTTCCATTTTTTGGGAATACAATAACTTCATGTGTGGACCTGCGGACAACTACCTCCTCAAAGTGATGTTATTTGTTAATTATTTACATGGAATTTATTAATGATTAGTTTAATAAAAATATTATATATATAAAATAATAATTCTACTATAAATATAATATATATATCATATAATTTAATTTATTGGAAAATATGACATGAAAATGATAATTATGTTAATACATAAGTACGACCTACCGTCTCTATTAACTGTGTGTATCATTTATTATTTATTTAATTTATATATTATTATAAATACTCATATAATGATTATATATAATATTTATATCATGTTTCACATTATTGAAATAATTAAATCACGTTCAATGTAATAGAATCGTTAATAACAAGTCAAAATATATACAAAAAACAAAACAGATATTACTTGAAACATAACATTAACATGGAATTGTTTATAAATATTTAATATATAGTTATAATAAATAAATTTATGGTATTATATATAATAATTTTTTTTATATTTATAAAAATCATATAATTATTATATAGGGTTTTTTAGCTTGTAATAAGAAGGTCAAGAAATAAGGTAAGGGATTTCTCGTCTCACTTTCATTTCTGTGAGATATATGCTATATTCACCACAAATTATTTTGTAGGGGTGTATATAATAACATATGAAATGTTATATAATTAATTTAGTTTATTTAATTATGTTAAATTTTTTTATTTAGTTTATTCTTTTAAGGATCTCACGATTCAAAAGATACTCAAGTAGTAAATGAATATTATCTCACTTTTTTTATATCTTGGAGATACATGCCATATTCACCACTTACTTATTTTGTGTGGTATATATAATGATATATTTAATTTAATATAATTATTATTCTATATTTTAGGAAATTAAATGTTTTAATTGAGGTTATTATGTCATGGGAATCATTAATCAATTGATACTCAATAGTTTGGGGATTTCTAGTCACACCTTTATTCTTACAAGATTAGTGACTTATTCCTCACTCATTTCATTTTTGTGGTGAATATATTGACCATTAATCTATTATATTTTTATTATTATTTATATGGGATTTAATAATCTATTTTACGATATTTATTATATTTGGTTTATGGTTAAAAAGAAACAAAATCGTTAAAGTAAATTTTTCTCAATTTTCTTTCATCGAGGGACATGTTATGTTATGATCCTATATTATTTTACAAGGAGCATAAAATTCCATTTTATATGTTATATAATTAATATCCTTATTTTAATAATATTATATGATTCATTTAATGTTACTGTCTCATGGGTATTATGATTGTATGTTAATTCATGATATATTCAGTCACTTGTTCTATTCATAAACATTTTCTACTTTATACAATTAAAAAAATGTTTCTAATAAAATCAAACCTTATCTCTCACTTCAGGTGGAAATCTGTGTTCTTTGAAAACTATGATTTCGAAAAATCTTATAAAAATGTTTTAAATTATATTTTATACAAATCAAAAAGATAAAAGAAAAAAATGTTTCATGTTTCAAAAAGTGCATAATTTTTTTTAAATATTATTTTATATTTTTCATGGTTATATTAAAAATAATGTGTTTTAGAAATTTTTTTATATCTGAAAATTTGATTTTAAAATAATAGATATTTTCATTATGAAATGATCAAAGTGATCTTTAAAAAAATCCATGATTTCATTTGATATAGTTAATGACTAATAAAAGATAATTTATGAAGAATCCATTATTATTCATTACTTAATATTGCATGTTTTGATGACATGATGTTTACGACACCTATTTCTCTTCCAATAGTTATATTATTATGAAAAATAATTCTTTCACATGTTATTATTTGATGAAATTATTATTAAACATGTATATTTTTTATAGGTTATGACTTGATAAAATTTTTATGACCACTATTTCATTTCAAGGGTATTGATATGACGATTGTTTATGATCATGGGGCACATGTATGTATGATTTTATTATGTCATGGTTGGTGAAAATATCTCCCTCTGATGCATTAGGTAAAGATTATTATCTCATTAGAAAAAATTGGAAACAAGTAAATGAGATTGATCCATAATGGGGAATAGGTATGTCTATATCCACAATGGGAAACAAGTGTGTCTTGGTCCACAATGGGAAATAGTTGCGTCCGAATACACTATGAGAAAGAGGTGTGTACTGATACACTATGATTACCATCTTATCAATTAATATTGACCCATGAAATAGTTTTATAAATTTATGAATTTTCCACACTAATAGAACATTACCTTATATTTCATGATTAATTTATGATGATTTATTATCTATATGATTCATTCCATAGGGACATACAATATTTAAGCTATGATTCATTATATAATCTATGACATGGTGGGTATAAAGTTCAAAAGTCATGTATATGATAACTTTACCTTAGGATTATATTATGCATTCATATGATCATGGATTAATATCATCTATGTTTACCATAACTGAGAATATTATGTCACCATTTTTAATGATTCTTCCTCACGATTTGAAGAAAGTATTATGAATGATATAGCTATGAGGAGTACTAAATGGGAGGATATTTATCAGAGATGTTGAAGATCATTCACCATGTAAGAAGATTGGTTTCTACATTTCTGAACACACTATACTATTGTCATCCTCAGGCATGTACATTGTAATTTTCATACTATTCATATAAAATGATATAATATCCATGTATTATATGAGTATGTCGCAATAGTAGTAATCAAATTAACGTTTTAGTAAACCATTTTAAACTAGGATAAGAAAACCCTAATGTGATATCTATGGATATCTCTTAGTAAATGTCGAGGACTGTATCATGGTATAATCTAACTATGTGATAGATTTTAAATATTGTTTCATGATTTAGGCATCATACTAGTAATTTTCCATAATTTATTTGGTTTTCGATAATGGAATTTGTTTGTCACACTATTGTTTCTAGTAATATTAAATAGTGGGTAATAGAAGAAACATGTATAACATTTAATGTCTCAGATGTGGTTGGTATGGGAATTAGGAAAATTTATGTCTTCTATGGAAATCTAATGGAGAGAATCATGAAGGTGTAATGAGTATTTGTTATACTATTGAAGATAAAGAAACTATGAATGAAATTTGACAGGAATATGATTTACTAATACTATTTTTTACATTAAACATTATATAAATGATTAAATTTTGGTTGATAAACCTTAAGGAATAATTCTTATAAATAATTATCGTAAATCGGTATTATGTATTAAGATGTTGAAGCATAAGTAATGTATTAAGAATAATTTTGGTTGATTGAACTGTATATGTATAAGAATTCACGAATTTGGTTATATAAATCAGGAAGTATATATTTTCCATTAGGGATTTCAGAAAATATATTAAGGGGGTTCTAATAACCTAGAAAAGTTATATAACGTAAATGTTATATTTTTATTAAGTGAAGGTAACCCTTAATGTGTTCATGATGTTGAGAAACATATTGTTTAGAATGGATGAAGATATGATTGATATGGATAATGTAAATTGGGTAGTATAGATTACCATGAAAATGATTTTTTATTTTATTGTCAATGAGGTCTATGTTATCATGGATGATGTTTACAACTTGTTTTGACTTTATGGAATATATCCAAAAATCATTGGAATGATAATGAGTAAATTTTTTCAATATGGTTTGTGGAAACTTATTCTATTACTTTGTTTCAATAGATAAAATGATATCGGTATTCATAGGTTTTCCATGCAACAACTAGGGGATAGTTTATAATACATGGAGGATGAATGTTATGATAATTTTGACAAATTTAGTGACCTTATTTCTATGGTTTTGAATTTTCATCTTTTTTGAAGGGTTATAAGGTTAAAAATTTACATAATGGTTTAAGTTAAACATTAGATGTAGTTTTAAAGATAATGGTTTTATATTTCCATATTATGACTTTTGAATATTGTATAACCGATGCTAACTATTTTCTAGTGATGTTATGTAAAGGCATATGTAATGACTTAACATTATACGTCCGGTTTTGTTAGTACTTCAAGAATTAAAAATTCACCCTCATTTCTTTGAGTAAGAGATAGTGGATATCGAAAATGGAACATCCAAAGGGTGAGGTTGTGCATATAGATAGGAATCGAATAAAATTATTTTATTTCATTATGTTAATAGATAGTAACAGATTTCCCCAACTATAGGAAAATTATTTTGAAGAATATTTATCCTAAAACCTTATTTTCATCGGAACCAATTGTATTATAAATCACCACATATTTATGGTATTGAGGAACTTAACATTCCATTGACCATTCAATTTCTTGACATTAATAAACTAAATCATGATCTATAATTATTTTCCCATTTATTCCATTTCTATCTTTTACTTATAACATATGTTATCCGATAATGAAACAAAGTAATGAGTTACTTTGGGTAACTATTATGACTACAACATTCCCTTTTTAAAGGATGTTTTTTTATTTATTTTTACAATGTGGGTTTCTATGAATTGAACTTTCAATTATTAAACCATTGATAAGCCAATAACATTAGAAGTTAATATTAATTTTAAGGGGGTGTATTGTAACTCCTTGATTTATTATGAATTTTTTCTTTCAAATTAATTTAAACTTTTAATATTATTTATTTCACACAACCCTGAATATATTTTTTGTTATATGAATTAATGATGTTATTATTGTATTATAAAAACAACATTTTGAGTATTCACTACAGAAAATATTAATATTTTCTTATTATACACAGAACAATATTTTTGGATTATGCAACACTAAATTCTGAGTTCCTTTGATAACATTCTTGACATTCAATACCTAATCATACCAAAGAACATTGTACTATTAATTATACTATTAAAATATTATTATAGTTCTAACCTAGCCATTGGAAGAGTGATTATGTATAATATAAATCAAAATATATAAATATGGTTTACACATGTTTACAAGAAGAATTATTTGATAACCAATTAACTAGAAATGAAAATAAATCCCCTTAAAAAATATAGGAAATCTTTTGATGGAAAATTATATTTGTGTTATCAAAAACATTTTTCGTCCATAAATTAATTAATAAATTTTGATAAATTATTATAATGATATATATATATTATATAAATTATACTATTTAAAATTCATCTCATTTGTTTTTAGACCTAATATTCAAATAAATCCAATTTTATGCATAAAGATATATATTTTTCAAAATTAAAATTTTTACACATTTAAATAGAGCACCAATTTTAAATATTAAATTTTAATATCTACAGAATTTTATTATAAAAAATAAAATCCATGATTGAAATTGCAATAAAATTTTTTAATTTGTGTAAATTATGGGTACTTTCTTGAGAAGTTTCATTTTTTGATGAATAGTGAAAACACTAAAATTTAATTCAAAACTACATTTCCATCAAGTTTGATGATATAGTAAAATTAATTTTTAATGTATTTTTAAATTATAATTAGTTCAAATATACATTAGTAAATTCAATTTATGTAATTTTAATCAAATTCACTTTGAAATTGTATATAAAATAATTTAAAACATTTGAACTTTTTTTAAAAAAAACACACAGTTGTTACATTCCATTGGTTAGATTGATGTTTATTTAAATTATGCCACATCTATGATTATAATTTTTAAAAATGGATTACATATTTGGAATTAGAATAAATTATAACAAATAAAAATTTAAACATTTTTTATCCAATAATATTAGTGAAAATAATTATAATTAACAACAGATATTACGTGATAATGAGTATAGATAATAGTTAATCATTAGTCATAAGAGGAAAAATAAAGTTGAAACATTCCCAAAATCCAAGGGATTCCCATATTTCGACCATTTATCCTCTTATATCTAAAATGGAATATTATTTTAGGCATATTATGTAAGGGATACCTCTGAATACTTTTTTCCATTTTGTATTTACAAGAATGCCACTCCTCCTCAACAATAATAGGGACCACATGCCTCACTTATTCACCCATCTCAAGCCATTTAAATCATCCAAAAACTGAAAAAATAATACCCATTTTTTTATGATCTCATCCTATATGCCTCAACTTGTGTATAAGTCCAACCAAGGATGACCTTTGGTGCAGAACAAATGATATTCCCCAAAAAAGAAAGTAATTTTATTAAACAAGCACTTTTTCATTATATATTTCTACACATATTAAACTATTCACATATATATATATATAATAACCTATATATCCTAAATATACTAATATGTTGTTATTATATGGTTATGTCATACAAATTCACCTAAATACATCAAATGAGATACAAAATTATCATTCGTGTGTATGAAAGACAATTACCTCACGAACTGATGTCATTCATTATTCAAATACCATATATGAAGACTACAAATAAGGATGGAATTAATATTTTTATATTATATATAATTGATTTATGATATCATTTCTCTTTTGTAATTATTATATTATATACACCTTCATGCCTTCCATTTTCTCAGAAGATGATAAAATCTTTTGTGGATGTGTGGAAAACCACCTACTCAAAATGATGTGATTCGTTTATGCTTTAAATAGAATGTATTACGGATGGATAAAATAAATAAGTGTCTTTGTAGAGGAATTTCCCTATAATTACAAACACAAATATTATCACAAATTTAAGTACATATAAAATTTTATAAAAAGGATTCATAGAAGTCCATAAATAGTTATCCCCCTATTTTGGCCACATGGTCAACACTAAGGCTATATCACTACCCTTAACCATCCTATATCAAGTTACTGGTTAACAAAGTGTATAAAAATTCTAATCATTCATGTTTCTCAATAGAATATAATATCAAAAAAAAATTTAATTGTATTAGAAATTTAAATTCATATGAGGATTATTTTTAATTCCAATTAGGTAGTTAAGGAAAAACATATCAATCTGAACAACTTTCCCGAAACATGATTTCCCATGAACATCAAAAATTAAGCATGTCACAAAATAATACTGAGTTCCTAGAATGATGCATGAATACTAAAATATCATGGGATACTAATACATGATTCAAATATGAAAAAATATTAACAATAATCACATAACACAAAAATTTCATCACTCGAGGTGAGATAACGTCAACTGTAACAATACACATAAATAACAATAATCCCACCCTTAGTACATGGATTTTAGCCTCGTACGGGTGTCAGAAACTATCATGAATAAGAATATAATCAATACCTAACTATAACTATTTTCCTATCTAAATTTCCAAAATATTAGGACAAACTAAAATAAAATAAAATTCATTGGATACAACTTCGTAATGTCCCGACCTGAGTGTCACACACCAGTGCCAAGAGACGGTTGGATATATAACCTTAGGAGTGCTTCAACGTATACAAGAGGCTATTGAATAGTAGAAAGGTTATAATATCAATCATGTGTAGACTATTACCTCTTTTGAATGTATCATAATATACGGAATAAAAAAAAATTCCAAAAGATATATGTAATAACCAAAACAGTACAAATATCACAAGCAGACCAAAATAAGAATACAATATCCAAAACTAAAGAAGTAGGTATTTCATGCTATGAAGGTGTTATGTGAAAATTTTAAGTCATAAAAAAATACAACAAAAACTCAAAGATGGTCCTAAAGCCAAGTCTGGAGCCCTTATCTTTGATCTATCATAGCATATCCATCTAACACATTGCCTTATCCCTTATCATTTCATGTAAACATGAAGTATATTCGGGTATGGATTAGGCAGATCGAGTAAGGTGTGACAACCACTCAGTATGACACCAATGGAAACATCTAAAACAATATAAATTCAAAAAAATGTATCCATTTTTATAAAGAATAATGTACAAGAACTAAGGTAGACAATTCACATTTATTGAATTACTGTTTATTTATCCACATAACTCTCAAGTTATCGAGGACAAAAAATTTCTCAATACCTTCTTTAGGCCATATTGAATTATGAAAAACATCAATTTTTCCATCAAAAATAATTAAAAAAATGGGATTTTATTATTCATTTCATTTAAATTCATGTTATGACACATTGGATCCATAGTCCACTGCCAAGATTTTGGGCCTATACCACCATGCCTAGGATCCCATGGTTATTTAATGCATCAATATGTGATCCAAAACTCATTTATCTACCTATCGCATTAGTATAATTTTAAATAAGGGGTTTGTGTCCCCGAATCAATTATCACACTGGGATTTTGATGTAGCAGAACATGTCCCACAAATGAATATCAATATTTTTTACAATGGGATTTTTGAAGCACTATTCCCAGTCCCACACACGTATATCACATATAACACAATATCATATATATCTGAATGTTACAGGTATCACAATATCACATGTATCACAATTTCATAAAAATAGAGTTCATGCATTATTAACCTTATTTTCAAACATTTTCATTAAAGGGTATAATTTCAATTATCAATTCAAAAAACATTAAACACTTTAATTCATTTGTGATAATATAAATAATCTCAATTAACAAATTCATCATTATTAATCACATAACTCATTAAACCATTTATTTTTATAGAACAATAAATTAATCCCCACTCTCAACTAATTCATATCATATTAATTGAAAAATTACACAACCGTTAATTAAAAAAATCAACATTCAATTAATCAATAAATTTCACATCACCACATTTCAATATATAATTTACTGATTAATTAATACTATTTAAAAATCACAATATTAAATTAATAATATATGCACTTAATTATTACTATTTTACAATTACAAAATCACATTAATTAATTCACTAATTAGTTAATTTATTTCCACAATTTAATTTTCCCAGTTTAACATAAATCAATAATACATGGAAATTAAAAAAATAAAATAAATTATAAATAAAATTTCTCAATCATGGAAATTGAAATTTCACAATAACATACACGTAATTAAATCATGTTTGTGGTATTTTAATTTATACCGCCTGCCTCAAAATTGATGATGAAAACTAGATACTGAAAATCCACAATAAAGCATAATAACTATAATCGTGATGAAAAACAAGATCTACATCTAAATCATACATCCAAGATCAAATGAATCGAGATACATCAGACCAATATATCTTTCTAAAAACAAGGGTTAAAATTCCATAAATGAATGAAAGATTTATTTAAGAGAGAGATGAATCTAAATGGGTAGATATTATATTACCTAAATGGGGAAGATATTCAATTTGGGCATTGAATCATATATAATATAGGTATTAATTGTATGGAATCGGCTCATGAGACCCCGAAAACCAGATAATTTATTTACGGTTTATCTAGGATTTATTTGGGGTTAATACTTGGGTGTATATTATTTTTAATCTAATTTTTTGGATAACTAAAACGTGTGCATGATTTCCTAGGAAGGGGGTTCAAGGATAGCACAATTGTGAATATTAACAGTGTGACTATACTAGGGGGTATAATTACTCCTATGATGGATCTTAGTTTAAAAATATTTTTCACCATCCATGAAAATACCCTCTATTTATGTTTTCAATGTTATCTAGGCTAGGAAAATTGTTTGGGAAAATTGTGCCCCAACCATGCATAGTCCCTCTTCCTTCTAAAATTTTCCAATTTTAACCAAAATGTACCCAAATCAGGAATACTAAACTATCAATTCCTTCATCAAAACAAATTTCACCATATTAAATCATAAAAATTTATTCCTGTACTCATTTAAAAGAATTTAATCTTTCTATTTTATGTAAACAACTTCCTATATAACTACATTTGAAAATAATAGTTTGAAATCCATTTTGGAAAAAATTAATTTCTATTGTAATGTAGTGGATAATAACATTTGAATAGTTTCTAGCAAATAAAATGGCGAAAATGTATCATATATATCAATTCACTTCTTTTATGATTATCCATTAAGCACTAGTAATTATTTCTGTTCATTAATGATTTCATCTTCATTGTAATTCTTCTAGAAGACCCATTAGATCTAGGTGATATTATAATCTATTTTCCTTGAGACTATCTGTCACATATTATGCTTCTCAATTTAGTCAACATATTCATTCACCACTATAACCTTATTCATAGATATTATATCATATTGAAACAATTGTTTATTTACATGTGATAAAAAATATATTTATTATAGAGATATCATTGTCTTCATCTTCATTTTATCTGATTAATCTCTAATAAAAATTTTTATAAGAACATCAGCTATCCTATTTTATTTTAATATAATATAATATCTTACTTCTTCTTTCTCACCAACTGTATCTTCTTCCGAATCAACATTAATAAATTTCACTCCACTTGAGCTATTCGTGTCCGTTTCACTACCATAAATATACCATTCACTAATTTTCTAAATATTTATCTCATTCTCCTATAATAATACATCAATAATATCCATAATCATTCTTAATCACTTATTGAGGAATCTATATACATTTATATTTATATTTTAATAAATAAATATCCCATCTTTTACATCGGACTGAAATTTAATATATTCCACCCTAAATATAACCAGACACTAACATTTGATGGCTTGAATGTACATCAAAATTTTCATCTTTCAAAACCAAAGCTCATATGATGTCTATATTCGCTCAAACATAACAAGGGTCTGTTAGAAATTTCAAAACATTTCAAAATTACATCTCTATAAATCATATATTGTAGGCCATTCACAGAAATTATTATTCTGAAAATATTTTTTTTGATCCTATTAATCGTCTAAAAAACATTTTCTATTGGGTGTCCTTACTACCAATTCATAGATCATTATTCCAATCATCACAAGATAATCATCCCCTATAACTAAGACCTATGTGAAAATTTTGAAATAAATTCTATCATGATGTATTTTTTAATTAATATAACGAAATATCCCTTACAATCAATGGATCTAAGTTAGATAGATCTCCAAAAAAATTTTTCACAAATTCGAGTAGTCTTGTCAACATAAATTCCACCACCTTGTATATCTTCTATTTAGTAATATTTTTTGGTAACGATAAATCATGTGTGTATGATCAAATGATATCATTGTGAAATATTTTGATCTATATAAATTCAATGATTCATCCATTGATTGATGGATCATATAGCCAGAATATTTATAATAAACATCTTATCTTTTTCCTTAAAAAAATTCACATATCATCTTCTATGCTATAAATGTTGTGATTCCTCATCACGTGTTTCACCAACACCAAAATCACGTTATATTTTCAAATGATGATACATATCATCTTAATAAATCTTATTTCATGACCCGAGTTTCATATTTGACCAACCCAATGTAAATTGTTAATGAGACATTTGATATTAAATACATTAATATATATTATATATTTTCCCCCAAATACATATTTTCAACACACAACAATCAGAAATCCTTAACCATTTTGAAATTTAGTGACGCCCGATAGTGCATGATGAATGGGAAAAGATACTTATTTAATTTCATATGGAAACTATATCAACGATTAAGTATTCATATACTAGTATAATAAGATTCTTTTAGGGAAATCTATTCAACCACTGAATTCATATATCTTTTGTTTTTTATCCATGGTTTTCACTTCATTACTGATGTTGACTCATATTTATGATATTACTCAGTGAATAATATACAAAAATCATCATGTTAATCTAAAAATCCATTTTCTATTTTAATAATTTTTAATGATTATTGGATATAATATTTATATCTACAATTTTAGAACTTCATTACATTCATCCAAATTATTGATGAGAAATATGTAGTCATGTTTCCAATTCATCCAAACTAAATTTAGTTACAATCAAAATAATTTAAGTAATATAGAATTTTTTTTTGTTTACTATATTACCCATTTAATTTTAAATTCATTTTTTATAGAATATAATTTTTGGGTATGTATCACCTTCCATAAAATTAACATCATGTAGATGGTTCATTTCTTTCTGTCTTTACTACAGAACTGGTTTCCTATTGGATTAATGGAATCTTATTTATTCTAATTTATAATTAAATTAATAACCAATCTAAAACAATTTTCTAGGAATTTTATAATTTTATATTTATTTCCTTTATTTCTTAATACATATAGCATAAATGAAATTCATATGTGTCATTTCATTTTACTAAAAATTAAATGACTATTTTTATATATTTATGTACCATAATTCCCATTTTTATACAACCAGTATGAACTATTTTCTCAATTTTATTTATGAAATCATGATTTTATATTGATATTTTATTTTAATTTATATACTGGAAACATTAACTTGTGAACATTAATAGATTTGTCTCAATAAATCACTTTGTTATTCAACCCATAAAAAACCATAGTATATTCAAGAACATTGATTTTTTTTTCAATGAAGTTCATTATGATTTATAGAATTTGAAATTTTATCTTATGAATTTATAACTTCATTTTGGACATATATTCCATTTTTTGTTTCATATATAGATTTTATTTGTCATCCACTTTTACTTTTCTTTGTGTTTTCTCCATAAACATCTATCCCCTTAGCATAATCTTATAATTCAACCTAGAGATCAAATATTACTTCCTATTATTCTTCATCATTATATCAGTATTCCAAATTTCATGAAATTTCATATAATGAATTCCATTGACTTTTTCCAATGGTAATTTAAAATTTCAATAACATCTACATCAATTCCATCATAAATAACATTTTATTATTAATGTATTTTTTTGACATGAAAACATCTTGCATAGTGATTTTCATACCCTTCACATTGGATAATTAATTCTTCATAGAAATTTCATCATCATACCCATCATCCACTTGAAGCATCATAGGAAAATGTTTAGTATAGTTCCCGACAATTACACATTCATGTTATTTGAGTGTATGTTTCCATTTAAACATTGATATTCCCTTTTGTAGATAATTGGTGGTGAATGACTTTATTTCATCATCCTATTTTTCTTCTTATGCATCCTATTTGGTAATATTATTTGTATAAATGAATGTGTTCCCCTTTCTCTTCCCCTCTAAAACAAAATAATTATTATAATTTCAAATTTAATATGTGACAAGATTTGAGTGAAAAAAATCAATTATTTTCACTATTTTATATTTATATTCCAGAAAAAATACATCTTTATTGAATTAGTATTGATATCATCTCATGGATTTTTTTAATCTTCACATAATTGAGTATTTCTCCAAGAACGTTTATGTCATCAATACTCATATTAAATTAATCAAATAATGTGTTAATATATTCATTGGGGTTCACCCTAAGGTCCTTATATTTGTTCTATAGATCAAAAAATATAGATTTTAAATCTTTTGAATCTCTTTTATATGTACATAAAATATTTTCCAACATGTAATGTGAGTATTTACATGATGTTACATTCATGAATAATGTGTTGGACAAAAATAACTCAAATGAATTGAATAATACAGAATCCAAATCATGCTCCCATTGTTTAAGATCTGATAAATCTTCACTAACCATACTATATAATATCTGATGATGTACAACATTATAAACATTCATACCTAATTTTCATAAGTAATGATACATCCGATTCATCCACCGTTAGAAACTTTTGTGGTTGAAGATCATAATCCCATTTTGATTGTTGGATTTGATGGATTTAACTGAGAGGAAAAAACTAAATATATACCCTTTCTCTAAGACCAATAGTTTGACCACAAAGAATAATATCCTAGGATGGTGGGGCGAATTAGGTTATGAATGTTGAAAAAAACATCCCTCATCGTATCTTATTTCATTGTTTAACAAGACATTATTCTATATTCTTCCAATAATAATTTATAAGTTTAAATGATAATATAAATGAGAAAAAATAAATTATTATACAACACTCATAAAAATGATATTACATGGATCCAAAAATAGCGATTTATGTATCTATCAAAGCCAATATACATCCATAATGTTACAATTTCTATAGTAAACTGAATTTTCCACTGGGTTTATAATAGTACACAATTTCATTTCCTACATCTATCTATCTCCCTACTAAAATTAACACAATAATCCACCAATATAATATTGTGAAATTTATTTATGAGTTTGTTGAAATATAATAGAGAGTACCTTTATACATCATTTTCTTCAAAGCGATTAATGTATCCTTCCATCTAATGTTTTTTTTCTGAGATCATGTTATCATCGCAATAGAAGGTTTTAAGATATTATAATATGATATTAGTGATATATTACCATAACTAATATCCCTCTATAAAAAACAATTCAAATAAGTTCTTTTTGTGAATCCATATCACTAATAATTATTATTTTCTTCAAATTATTCATCTGTCACAAATAATATTGTTAAATTATTTATAAATTTAATTTCTATTTCACATTATATAAAATTGTGTTTAGTAATGCTATTTGAATTCATCACAAATAAGTGTGATTATATTTTTAATAAACAATTGCATTGGATATAGTAATATTTAAAAATTTATTATATTTTTCAGAGAATAAAAATTACTAAAAAATTATTACTTTTTTTAAATAAAAAAATTAAATACAGTAATAAAATCAAGAATAACATTTTTACCTCATTTTAGATATGATATGTTTATGATATGAAAATATAAAATACTCATAATATAATTCCAGAACAACTTGTATCAGGTGGAATAGGATCACCCAATGAATATTTTCTGGGAAACATTATTGCAACACCACATTAAAGACATTCCATATACTCCATCATCTTATTATCTCACTATTTTTACTGCTCACGTTCCTCATAACACTCTATATACATATGTGGTATCATCACATCTTTATCTCAAAACCTCTCTTTATATAATGTATCATATGATGATGAATTGTATAGATGATATCCATTTTATATGACCAATTAAATCATAATAATTATATAATAAAAAATAGATGAAAATTTTGAACCGATACCAGTCACTAGGCCTTTCTCTATGCTATAAAAAATATTTTATAGTTATGCCCCTGTAAGAATACTTCTTTCTCAAGGGGAATTTTCATCACTATTAGATTAAAAATATCTTAAATTATAATACACAATTTCATACATTTCCATAAAATATATTTGTAAATTATATTTATAATAAAATTTCTATTAAACAATTTATTCAAAATTATAAACCACATTAGAGCATTGTCTATAACCGACAAACTGTAATGTATGGGGATAAGTGTACATCATTCTACAGAAATAAAAAGATGTAATAGTGGGATTATTAGTCGGTGATATAATGTATCATTCCTTTTACATTTAAAATATATATATATATATATATTAATAGATATTATTACATACAACATGTATGATTTATAACAAATATACAACTCATAGACCTACATGTGACACCCTGCCTTCCCTGTTTCTGATGTATAAGTGATGACCACCTCAAAAAGGTATCTTATATTTAGTAAGAGAAAAATATATATCATACCTAAGATGATATATAGTCGATCGATGAGAGACACAAGACTGATAAAAAATAGTAATAATTACTCTATCTATAGGTTTTTTCTTTTATTTTTTAAAAACTGAAAAAAATATAATTGTATTAAAATTTCTCATTACATCTAGAGATAATCTCTCTATCCATCATAAATAAAGAACCATTAATTTTTGATGATAATTAAAAATAAAATGTTACCAAATCAATATATATAAAATAAAATATATTATTTGATAATTTACAATCTAGAGGTTAAACATCTGAGGAAGAGAAATTGTGGGCACACGATCCCATGAAATTTGTGGGATGTAAAAATAATTTCAAATAATCACATGAGGCTAATCAATAGATAAATGCGAAAAAATATGAAAAATAAAATTTATAATAATAAAATTATTAAAAATTAATAATAAAATTACTATATAATAAATACCTTAATCAATTGAACAAACCCCTGTAAATGAGGAACAAAATCAAGAGATGAAATATATTTATGTAATATGGTCTAAATTCAAAAATATAGAAATATTAGACTCACTCATAATAGGTTGTTTTATAATAACACCATAAGGGTAAGATGAATCTTGCACATCTTCAGGAAGTCCACCATCGGTGATAGAATAAAATAGATCATGAGGAATGTCTCCTACCATCTAAAAAAATATATTATCTTAAAAAATTCATAATACATATATCAAATATAAAAAACTGCTTAATACTATATTATAATAATCATACATTTAAATAATTTTTTATATATGTATCAAATATAAAAAACTAATAAATACAATAATATAACAATGTATTAAAAATAAATACTATAATATTATAATCTTACCTATAAATAATTGTTATTAAATATATCAAACATAAAAAAATATCATGTAGAATATAAAATTATTACCTATTAATAATAGTTAACAAATATATCAAATATAAAAAACCAAAAAATAATAATTTCATTAATGAGGGAACAAAATAATTCATCTAGAATATCTCAAGAAAACTAAAATAAAAAATATTACCATTAATTAATTGTTGATATAGGTCTAAATTACAAATACCTAACAAATACCTTAATATAATACATCTTTCATCATCTTAATCATCATATTATTCTATTACAATGTATTAATCATCATCTCCATCAAATTTAACATCCACACCAGTTTCTGTTTCACCATCCCTTCATACTTCAGTTGCATTCTCAATATCATCTTCCCTTATCTGGGGCATTTCATCATTGATATTTATATCACATTTGGTAAGATAGATATATGGGGTTGTTTCTTAAAAAAATTAATTATTATACACATCTATAGAACCATTATTATTTTAAAGAAACTGATTGAAATTATATTAGATTTTTATTTTAGTCCAATTGTCATTTAAATTTCTCGAAATACCATAGTAATCTTCATAATAAACATGATGTCATTTATATACCAAAAAATGCATCATTCGATTCGAGAAGACTGTAATATTAAATTTCAATGAATCTATATCATAGATCCAAACATAACCCTTGATACGTATCAAACCAATGGAATTTAAAATTTTACCTTATATTTTTCATAGATATCATTACTCAATTATTTCATCTAACTTACCATAAAAATAAAATTAACATTATTTATTATTATATTCATTCAAAAAAACCAATATGCACTGATTTTAATTATTAATCTTATATGAATATATGAAATATAAATATATAACCACATATCCATTATTATATTTTACCAACATTAATTATAATTTTAACAACAAATACATGAATTTCAATTTCACATTCATGTAGTGATTCCTATAAATAATAGAAATTATTAATAATGAATATCATTTCAAATTTTCTTAATGATCCATCATAAAAAATTTTCTTACCAAATGTTGAAACAAATCGAAAAAATTCTATTGGAACTGATATTCAAGATATATAGGGGTAATTTAAATAAATTATATTTGATATGATCATCATATACTTAACAAAAAATAATGAATGTAAATTTATCTATTATTGAAATTTTAAAAAAATAAAAAAATATTACTTACTACACAAATTGTTTCATTTCCACCCAATTGAGAGAACATATATACAACATCTATGTAGTTTTTCATCTGATATCCTTAATTTATTATAAATGCCAAAACCACGATCAAAATGATTAAGGCATGAACATTTTTGGTTCGTCAAAGCATCAACATGTTCCTCATCCGTACTTATAATATTATGTTTTTAAGGATATTATAATTTAAAATAATAAGAATAAAAAAATTTAATTTTAATTTACATGTATGATTATTTAATTGACTCTTCAACTATTTATTTTAAATTTTTTTTTTCATAGTGTTTAGTATAAAAATCATTAATGAGAATATACATTAGAATTATACTGGCCAACCATATTTATATTAATATGAAAAATGAAATATTATATGTTCCATTGAGTGTAAGAAGTTTGATGATAATATTTTTAAAAATTTATATATAATTAAAATAACATATTTTTTTCAAATTAGTCAAAGAATAAAAATATAATGTTTCCACACAATCATCCCAAAATAAATAAGATATTATAACCAAAAAAATCCTATAATGAGGAATTCAATAAAACATTAACACCAACTGGATGTAAAATTTCCATTATTAAATGACATTCATGACATTTTAACACAACAATTTTACATTTCTAATAAAAATTAAATACTAGTTGAAAAAAAATCTAGTAACCTTGAATATATAATCAATTGATAAAAAATAAATTATATTCTTTATAATGTGTATGTATATTTTAGATTCATTAAATTGGGCGATGTTTCATATTCAAGTAATACTTGTTTTGGAAATCTGGAAAATTGGGAAAGATCTAACAATGACTTCACATTATCTGTATTCTTACCAGGTGTGTCCAACATGGTATAAAATATTTTATAAAAAAATCATCTCAATATGAATTACATCTGACATGTAATGAACCAAGAAATAATATCATTATATAGGGTCCCAAAAACTAATCCCATTTATCATATTATGATCTCCCCCAGACCATATATATTTTTCTTGATTGTTGGTAAAAATGTAACAAGAGGTAATGAATATATGATAGATTTTAACTAAATACTTGAGAGCACTATTGGAGATTCAACAAGTTCAACAATTCCTTTTTAATAATTATTTAAATTTCTTCAAAATGTGTAACATGGGGAATTAAATCTTTATTTAATGTAAAAAAATAAATAGTTTCTCTCAAATTTCCAATCATAAGAACTTTACTATCAACCATGCAGTATAGAAATTATTATAGATCATATATAATTTATCTAGAGAAATTATTATAGATCATATATACTTTATCTAGAGAAAATTCCATATACAACCATCAATCTAAAATTATAATATATAACTATATCATAAGTAGTTACACCATTGTTCCATAATGAATTTAACTTAAAAATTAGTTTCCTTAAATAAACATCAATATTCTTCTTCAAAAGTACTAGAATTAATATATCCATATATAGAAATTATTATAGATCATATATACATTACTATCAACCATGAAGTATAGAAATTATTATAGATCATATATACTTTATCCAGAGAAAATTCCATATACAACCATCAATATAAAATTATAATATATAACTATATCATAAGTAGTTACACCATTGTTCCATAATGAATTTAACATAAAAAATAGTTTCCTTAAATAAACATCAAAATTCTTCTTCAAAAGTACTAGAATTAATATATCCATATATAAATATGGTTCCTTCATAAACATAAAATGATCCAAAATCTATAATGTAATGAAACTATTCAATGAATAATATTGATTTTTGTAAGAATGAAATGGATAAAACCCATGAGTAAAAATACTAAATTATATGTTATAAGGGTTTGAATTATAATATCGATGCATGTCATAAAATATTTACATAAATCATGATTACAAGAATGATTTACTATTTTACTAATTGAAACTTTTTATTCATTTCTTTTTATCAATATAGTTATGTTTCTTGACACAAATATATGCTACAAATGGTGTGTTATTTGAGAATTACATAACTATTTCATAGAATATATGGAAATTCATTATTATATATCATTAAACCTTGATTATGCACATGTTTGACAATTAAATAATGACACATAATAACTAGAATATAATAATAATTCATTTTAAAATGAATGGGTATTCTAATAAATAATACAAAAATTATAGAAAAACCTATTAATTTTATAGAAAAACATAGGCAATGTGTTTATTCCATGAAATAATGATTAAAAAGTACTTTTTTGATCAAAGATACTATTTTAAATTCAAAAATATGATTAAATATACAAAACTTTTTTAATAACGTAACATTAACTTATCTATATTAACATATATAAGGCCCCTTAGATGATTTACAACAATTTTAAAATTAAATTTTTCTTATTCTATATCTGAAATATCATTCTAGGATGTTGTATATTGAAAGGAAGGTCCAACATCTTCATGTACAGATTCAAAAATCAAATATCAAGTACAAAAAATATATTTTCTACTAAATTATATTAACCGCGTTGATACTGAAAAATATTATCTTCTTGAAATCAAAAACAAAGTAGATGATGTGAAACATTATCAAACGTTTTGACACTCATAAGATCAAATTTATTATATGAAAATTTAATTGTTTCAATATAAACAAATATTAATTTCAATATGTAAATGATATAAATGTTTTGACACCCACAATGTATACAATATTAGTACAAGATATTTTTAATTTTTTTGATGAATTCTCAAATCACAATCACGTAATAGAAATAGATGTATAGCTTCTAATGTTTATAATTTTATATAAAACTATATAAATAAGAATAATTTATAATTAATATGGCTATTTAAAAATTATAATTATATTATAATTATTTTTATTAGTATTTAATTTATATTATTATATAAATTGTTACAAATTATGTTAGTTTTCTTATTCCTTATAAAATATTAATACTATTTTTTAATTAATACCAGCATTTATGTTTTTTTGAAATGGTTAGAGTAAATAAGCCCCTTAATTATAAAAAAAGTAAAATATAGAGATTACTTGAATCAAAAGGACCACAAACAAAAATATAAAGCAATGAAATGTAATGATCAAGAGGCTTGGGACTTGGTTCTCATGGTATTAAGGTAGACACATCAACAATGAACTCAAGAAAGTAACCCCCTCCTCAATGTTTTCACCTGCGTCCATCAACTACACATTCCATATAAGAGACCACCATCATTAGTAGTAACCACCTCCTTGACATATATAACATTATCAATAAAATGTCCATCTTCTTCACTAATTTCACAAGAATGATCATAAAAAGTCTTAGAAGATGAAACCTTGGAATACGATTTGACCATAAAATGAAGAAAAACAGTTATCTAATGAATCTTCAGCAACATTCCTTTCTAAGAATGCATGATTTATTAATCATTTTATCAAGGGGTAAGTATTAATAGTAATAGGATCCTCTTAGATCATGAAAGCTACATGAACTAAACCAGTCGACTAATTGATAATTAGAATATCAGGAGTCTTCAAGACACCACGGGTTGGGTCAACTTATAGATTTCAATTGAAAAAATGGTCCTCTACATAACCATTCCAAATAGATAACATGAGACAAGTTACTCCTTATGAACCAAAAGTAGTAGAATATATAGACACCTAAACTTCCATAAGCTAAGAAGGATCATTTTCAAGACTTTTAGAATGTGGGAAATTTAAGAAAACTGAATATTTCATAACACCGAGGGTATATTTACCCTACTGTATTTCAATAACTATGACGCCATATTACCTTTTAACAGTAACTATTTCTAATGTAAATGTTACAAAAATAACTTCCTAAGAGCGTGGGGGTTCTAAAATAGGTTGTTAATCTTGAATAACTATAGGGAAACTCTAGCCAATAGTTAATGGTTTTATAACAATATACATACCCGTAATAAATATAGATGAATTCCCAACTATATCCACTAGAATGAAAGATATAATAAAAGGGTTTGATTTATCTATTAGAGGATAAATTCTTTCTAAAGAGTATATTCTGGAATAGATTTACCTTATAATGAAGGATTTGTTTCTTTAGGTTTATGAGTAAAAAAATTATATTATTCCTTCCGCTTATGATTATTAGGTACCAATTTTTTCTCCTTTCACATGGTCTTTCCCACATTAATAGGAGAAAATTATTCCCTATTAGCTTGACTATCATCATAAATTGAACCATCATTTTCATCTCCTATGTCCCCAACTAGAGAATCATTGAATAAAAAACAAACAATGGCCAATATTTCATCTTTATGCATGTCATCAAATTATTTAATGGTATTCTCAGTGACATGGTCACGAGAAACCGATAATAAGTCACATCCATGAGAATTATTAGTCCTAAGCATGGGCCTATTTGTGTAGCTTTTACTTTGAATTGGATAACCATTGTTAAAATATTTTGTTCCATGAGGAATGATATTCATCTGGGGTTGTTTACATGGGGACCCTAAATTTTAGGATCATAAAAATGAGTTAGAATATCTATAAAAATATTTACAGGATTTTTATAAATCAGTTGAATGATTTCATTTGTATTGTTCATATAATAGTTCTAGAAATCATGTCCACTTAAACGACATTATGTTTAAACAATATATCTCAAACAGTTATAAACAGAGTGCTAAATAATCTGACATATATAACAAAACAATAGACTCCATTCATACTCAATTCTGAAGAAAATTTCATCCAGAGGATTTGAGAGAAATACCTTATCTATCAATGTCTATCTTAAGTCAATATCATCCAAAACTCTTTAAAAGATACAGATGTTATCCATTTTAGTAGTAGTGTCCATTCTAATTAGAATTCCAATTTCTCAATAAATTTTAAATAGAATCTTCGAGAGAGATATAACCAAAGTTAAACCATGAATTTCATTCTAAATTTGTGAAAATGTTCCCTTAAAATAATTTAGATGGAATATCAGTTTCCAATCATGGCATCCTTGGGTTCTTGGCCTACAATTTATTGATCCTAATCTCAAATATGAAATCTTCAGTTCAAAAGATGGGAATCAAATTTTAAAAAACCCCTGACCAAGAGAGAAAATTTGGAAATCAGAAATGCCCTGGATAGAAGATAATATAACTACCATATCAATATTTAACTTATTATTTTGGATTATAATTTTTTTTTTATTTTTTTAATGTATTAAAAATTTTGTACTAATTAAAATAAATAGTTTTTAGTTTCTTCGTAATTATTCAATTATTTAATAATTAATACTAATTATTTATTATTAAAAATAAAATTTTAAATAAATAGGAGCAATTTTCAATGAATAGTATAATTTTTTATTTTTTTCTTATGGAAAGTTTTATAAATTACTATAATTTCATTAATATTACAAATAATTAATAATATTACGTATGTAACACTAACATTTACTAATTAGTAATAATATTTACTAATTAATTGCTAACTATTAAATATTATATAATGATTATTTATAATTATATTAATTAATACTATTGTTTTACTATTTAATTATTATGTTATCGAAATTTTTTATACTGGTTGTATTTTATTAAAAGGTTCTATAATTTTTTTCTTGTGATCAATAACAAATTTTTTAACAAATTATTGATATTCTCTCATTAAAATAATATGATTTTGAAAAAAATACTAAATTGGATTCCTATATAAAAAAATAAATTCTTATTATATGTTTTAGAAATTTTTTTTAATATAAACTAAGGAATACATATAGTTAATGTTGTATCGATTCACTAGTGTTACCCTATGGGGAATTTTTCCTTGCACCCTAATTTTACCTTAGGGAATTAATGGCTATGGTTTTATAAAATATTAGTAAATGAAAATTATTTGTATAAAGGATATATACACTTTCTCATTTTCCTAGAATTTTGTTGTCATAGAGGAAATTATGATCATATCGAGATAAAACCATGTTTAGTTTAAGGATTCATGTACGCTATAGATTTCTTGTTACGTATAAAGAAATAGTTTTCCTAATGTTGTAGGTTTCTTTTTTGATTTTTTTAATATGATATGTTATTTGTTTCAAATGGTTTACTATTTTGGTTTTATTATATCATATATCATTTGAGTGTTAAATCATTAACATATTTTCTTTTTGATACACATGTTCGTGGTACATTTTGTTGATAATTTGGAACACATTTCAGACCTTGAGATGTGCCAATTTGGGTAATGTTTTGATATTTTCCTTGATTTTTTTTAAT